>CM062293.1:531204849-532449335 GCA_031216915.1 Pictodentalium vernedei
TTGAAATATTGTTATGAAAAGTGTATACATTTCATATTTAATTATGTCCTTTAATGATTTAAGCACGGAAATTAAGATTTTGTTTATGTTTGACATTATTTTTTAGCTGTTGAGTACGTTAACCATGGAAAATGGATATTATTGGTAAAATAGGAAATTTTTCAAACTGGCCAAACAATTGACGGAGTGAACTAATATGGGTTCAATATCGAGTATGAGACCCATTATTGTTAATTACAGCTTGACAACGCCTTCTCATGCCCCAATCAGGTTCCAGATGGTCCTTTGTGCCTTTGTGGGATGTTGTTCCTTTCTTGGACCAGCATGTCACCAAGCTCCTGGACACTTCATGGCTGGACTGGACGGACTGAAAATGCAAGCTGCAAGTCATTCCATACATGTTCGATTGGATTGGGGTCAGGGGATCTTTGCTGCAAAGGCCAGTTCATACGATCAATCCCCTCCCTCTGTAGGTACTCCCTGACAGCATGGGCAACATGAGGACGGGCATTATCGTCCATCGGAATGAATTGTCACCCACTGCACCTGCAGACAATCTGACGTGGGCATCCAGGATCTCATCAATATACCGCTGTGCAGTCAATGTTCCACGTTCAAGGACACAGAGCTCTGTCCGTCCACCCCAGCTTATGCCACCACAGACCATTATTGACCCTCCACCACAGAGGCCATGCTCAGCAATGTTGGCTACATGGAATCGCTCTCCTGGTCTTCTCCATACCCTCGAACGCCTATCTGTGTTGTCTAGGCAGTACCTTGACTGGTCTGTAAAAAGGACAGCTCATCAATCTTCCCTGGTCCATCCAACTTGATCCATGGCCCATTCATATCGTGCCTGGCGGTGGTTATGGGACAGCTGAATGCGAATACATGGTCTTCTCGATCGGAGACCACCTTCTTGCAACCGTTCCCGGATAGTGTACGTCGAAGCATTTACCCCGGATGCATTCTGAAGGTCACTGCGAAGCTGGGGTTGCTGTGTGAAAGCGGTTCCTACAGACCTGAATGGTCAAAAAACGGCCTTCCGCTGCAGATGTTGCCCTGTCTCTGCCACCACTATGTCGTCTGACTGGTGTACCATACTGCTGAAACCTTGCCCAGGCTCTGGTGATCACAGTATGGTGCACACCAAGGGCTTCGCCAACCTGACGATTGGTAGCCCCTTGTACCACCATCCCTACAGCCCACCACATTTCTGCTTCAGGCAAATGTCTTCGTACATTTGCATTTGCCATATTCAATCATTAAATCACAAAGATTTCTGTTGAAATGAAGACTGAATACCCTACACATCTCATGTACATGAAGACAGTACACGAAAACATCATGGAAATCAAAGGGTACATGTTTTGTATGACTGTCACGAAAAGTCTGCCTGTCAAGAGAGCTAATGTAAACACTGGGGACCATCTCAAAACATCCCTCAATCATATCCACCAAAAATATCGCAATTGTGTCCCAAGAAAATTTCACAATTGTGTGTCAAATATGTGGTGCCTAGCAAACTTTGAGTAGTATATTTGATGAATACTGGTCCATAATTGCAACCTGTAGGTTGGGCTGAAACAATCCGAGATAGCTGCCATGACAGCATTTATGTGTGGCCAAACATAGGATGGTCTCATTTACTCATCATACGAAGGAAGTAGACTGAACCATGTTGAGTCCTTGGGCAAGGCACTGAAAATGTCTGCGATGATAGACCACCCGGTATCTATTCGTGTAACCTACAACCAATATGAATAAATATCATTCGTGGCTGAATAATCGGTGCTTTATCAAAAGAAAAAAAATATTGGTATTAATCAGAACATCCAGACAGACGCCAACATCAGTTTGTATGGTATCTTGATATACGGTTTACCGATTCTACGTATGTTCCTAAACTCGGATACGCAGTTGGTTGTTTGCCAGAATAGCGTTGTGTTGTACACGAACTATATATGTTTTAGACCAGGGAGTATTTATAACAAAAGTTATTGAGTACCGAGTGTTTCAACAGGATTATTTCATTCAGAAAATTTTGAATATTGAATAACATATTTTTTAATTGAACTACAGTGCGCATGGGTGATTCGGTCGTTCGCTAGGTGCATATATATCTATAGTTCTCATTGCAAGACCAGTGGGTACATTAAGATCCGGCAAACTGATTTACAGTTCGTACGCCAATGGATATTCTACCCGATGGCGCGGGAGTTGTGAATTTCTCTGTTAGGTTTTCAATTGTTCACTCTTTCACCAGCTGACTTATTAGTCTTTGCTAGGTCATTGTATAACCGTGTACCAAATGTATATGTACTTTTCGCATCCATGGGCACTTATACAATGTACAAATGCCACCCCTCTCATTCTTACCAATGTTGCTTATCATTAGCAGTATCGTCCTTTATGGCGGAACAGGCGCCATCTACAATGTTAAAGCGATTGGAAAGAACATAATAGTATTGCTAATCTTGACCCTTTAAACCAATGAACCAGCTTTTTTCGGTTCATTCCCACTCGACCAATTCCCTTTAGACCAATTCCCACGAGGCCAATTCCCAAAAGACCAATTCACCTTAGAGCAACTGATGTGTTCTACTTTTAAAATAATTTTATATCTATAATTTGATATATTTATAAATATTTAAAATTGTATTCAATGTTTTTGATATTCCAGCCTGAAAATAATCAGGCTGTCATTTGCAGATTGAGGTCCCCAGAGGGTGAGTTTCCTGATGCTATCCGATATGGTGGGCCAGTTTATGCTCTGGGTACCTCTTTCTGTTTATGTTTGAGACCTTGATTCAGGTTGAGGTTCACAGAGGGTAAATTTAGTGATGCTACCCTGCTGTGCAGGGTAGCATCACCAAATTCACCCTCTGGGAACCTCATTTTTCAGATGATAGTCTGCTTATTTTCTGGCTTGTTGATATTTTATAGATGTTGGGCAGATTTTTCATAGCAGTTGTTATAGTGATCACACACTTTCAAAGGCTGTGATTCTTTTTATTATTTTTTTTATCAAATAAAGTGCTTATCAATAAATAAATGTTTTCTAAATTATCCTTAATCAATCCTTAATCAATAACAGTATGTAGTTGGTCTAAAGGGAATTGGTCTTTTGGGAATTGGTCAAAAGGGAATTGGTCTAGTGGGAAGACACCTTCTTTTTTCGGCCTAGGAACATGATCTATCACAAGTTCACTGAGTAGAGTGGCTGCTAAGTGAATATCAATATTTTCAACAAGTCCTCAAGGCTGCACGTTGAAACTATGAGTTGGGTTACCCCCAAATAATGAATATGGACTCTTCCAATTGCAGCCATGGAACTGACATGGAATATACCATCGGGGTCAAAGAGTTAAAGTATGCCATCGGTTAAATGTTTTGAACGATCTCGGTACTTTACGGATAGGCTGTTTTGTGTCCAGGAAGTGTATTGTGTTGTACAAAAGAGGAATGCACGCATGGGCGCTTCAATTGAGGATAGACCAATTAACATTTTCAACGCACAGCCTCGAGGCTGCACGTTGAAAATATTAATTGATCTACCGCGCACGTTCACTTTGCTGCGATCCTGCTTAAGTCGTATCATGTTCCTGATACGGAAAAAGGCGCCTCGGTTTCAAAGGGTTAAAAGAGGCATTTATTAGGAAGACTAATTGATAGATTTTTATCCCGCAGTCATACGCAGGTTAAAAATATTAAAATATCCACCTTTATGATAAGCGAACTTCCTTCCAGTTTAATTGAGAGTAAACAAATATCGTGTAGTTCTCTTGATTTGCTCCAAGTACGAAATATGAAAGGCCAGCAATGGCAAAAGTGGTTTAGTACGGTTTCTTCAGCGTAACGTGTTTCCGGTAACACGACCGACATAGGCTTAGCCATTTTTATGACGTATTTTTAACAGTCACATAACTTAAACCTATGTTTCTGAGACAAAAAAAAGATGAAAAAATGAGTTATTCAAGAATTTTATTTTATTTGCAAGTGTCGTCTTTTTTCATGTTAGGTAAAGGGTTAAAATATAGTCACAACAAGTGCTATCAGTTATCAGAGCGTCGGTAGCGGAACCACCTACCATATACCATTTAGAAGGCTGTAGGACATGTAATATTGACAGGCAAACGTTTGTGTGCTGTTTCTGGATTTCAGTTCGATGAAGTTTGATGTTGGCAGTTTTGTCCCACGTGTGCAACAATGCGCCATCTGCAATGCTTGATCATTATAGATGGCGCCTTTTGCAATCATGGGCGATCTGGTGACCCAACAGACAAAAATATGAAAAATTGTTAATAAGATTTAATCTGTGCCTCTTTAACAATTGTTGGTACACGCGGTAATGCGGTACAGGGAAGAAATGTCTGTCGCAGCGGATTGTGATTCATTTGTTTTTGATCATCCGTAGACTTATTTTGGACTGAAGATATTTTAAATTTTCATTACAATTTAGATTTCATTTTTAAAAAAAAAACAAACTGTATCGGTGATTTATAGCTCGCCTTGACAAAGTCAAGCTGAGCTTATCCAATCGCTCTCCGTCCGTCGTCCGTCAACACCATGTTTTGGCCTTCTCCAAAACTACTGAGCCAATTCAAGGGAAAATTTGTGTGAATGATGGTCCTGAAGGGCATTGCATTTTTATTCAACTCAACATGCCAAGCCCCATAGGAAGGGGGGGGGGGGCGGGGGTGGGGAAAATTCCCCAAAATATTTTAAACATCTTCTTCTCGTGAACCAGTGGGTACAATGACTTGATATTTGATATGGAGCTTACTTTTGAAGTGTACAATCAAATTTGTTCAAACGAAGTTCGTGAAGCAATATTTGGCTTTGTAATGGGAGGAATAAGATTTTTGGCCCCGCCCAAAACTTCTATTTTCTGGTCCGATTTGAACCAAATTTGGTCTGTGGTATTATTGGGTCATACGTACGTGACTCGTGCAAAAAATTCCCGCATCCCCATGAGAACCCTAGGATCTGAAAATAGTAATATTTTCAAACGCCCTTATTTCCCAAAACACACTTATCAGATAACTGTTGCTATTTGGTATGAAGCATCCTTAGGACCAGTATAACTGAATGGTAAAATAAATTGCCTTAGGTTATACTAGTGTGTTCTGTAGGGGGGGGGGGGGTGTGGGGGGAGGGGGGGGTGTGGGGGGGGGGGGACAACGAAACTTTACTGAGTCAGCATATTTGCGAAAATTAAAAAAAATGTTTTCTCCAGAACCAAATGGTCAGAATCGTTTGATATTTGGTATACGACAAAGGGAGGTGAGATACCAGTGTGACAAAATGAAGCCCATTGGTTCGTATTGGGGCGCAGTACAGGAGGCCGAACTTTTAACTTAGGGCAATATTGGGAATATTCTTTAAAAATCTTCTTTAGAATCACCTGTCATAATCTTTTAATGTTTGGTTTCATCATTGTTATGAGGATCAGGTCCAAGATTCTTGAAACCAAGTCCCTAGGTTAATATTTGGTCTTCCCATGGAAATTTTAACTTAGTGCAATATGAGGGATAATTTTAAAAAATCTTCTTCAGATCCACCAGTCAGGATGCTTTCCTATTTTTTCTACAACATCTCTAGCGGGGTCACATTCAACTTTGTTCAATTCGAGTGCCTGGGTTAATATTAATTTAATTTTAACTTAGTGCAATATGAGGGAATTTCTGCAAAAATCTTCTTCTTCAGATTCACCAGTCAGAATGCTTTCATATTTGGTAAACAACATCTCTAGGTGGGTCAGATTCAATTTTGTTCAAATCGGGTCCGTAGGTTAATATTTGGGCTCGCTATGGTAGCCCAAATTTTAACTTATTGCAATATGAGGAAATGTCTTTAAAAATGTTCGTTCTCAGATCCACCAGTCAGAATACTTTCGTATTTGGTACATAAGACCTCTAGGGGTGGGGTGGGGGTGGGGTACAACTTTGATTAAATCGAGTGCCTGGGTTAATATTTGGGCTCTCTGTGGGAGCTGGAACTGGCCATGTAGATGAAGAATTAGAAACTTTGTATTCAGTATCCTCTAGCGGTGTGTGTAACTAAGATCAATCCACAAAGACTGTATGAAGGGGCTTCATAGGGGAGCTTCACATTTTACATTATGATCAACTGAAGAAAAGGCATGATTCTTGGACTATTCTTGGACTATTTTAGTCACTCCCGAAGAACTCAAGGATTGACAATGTATCCTATGGAAAAGGATTGCGAAATGTAGATTCATTCTTAGTCTCTGTTTATATCGTGTGTTGTTCAGGTTGAGCGCTTCAGGCCCCGTGGGGCCTCTTGTTTACATACCAATAAGTTGAAAGCTGAAATTTGATTTCCACATGTAATGTTTCGAGACAGAAATTTAATTTGTAGAAAAATCAGTATTGACTTTGCCCTGAAAGAACCCTTGGAACGATGATAGATACAGTTAAAATTAGTCCTGTCATGAAATGCGCACAAATAGCACGTTGATATGCACGGTAATGTACGCGTTCTGGCCCAAGTAAAGCTATCAAATTCTGTACATATGGCATGTGCACAAGCAATGTTTCAGCCAATGGACCTCCGGGTAACCCGGAGGTCCATTGGCAGAAACATTGCATGTGTTTGCTATGAGTAACCAGGAGAACCTGCCGTGCTTTGGATGCCATTCGACATGGGAATTGCGCGCAATTCCTACGCGCAATTAAGCCTAGATAAGCGCACTATTCGTGACAGGACTTCTAGTTTTAACTGTAGGCGTACTAATTGTATGTTATGAAGGTCGCACTGAACAGTGTTACACCAGAGAGAGTACGAAGTTCATTTATGACGTTGTATTATTATTCATACCTTGACATAATTCCTTTAAACTATCAATGAATGAAATAAAGGTGACAGAGTGAAATGGTTTGTCCCATTCAGCTTGTTTATCGCTCGATTGAACGCTTTCAAAAACATAGTTTAAACTATTTGTAGTTTCCTTGTTGGTTGCAAGTAAGGTCTCTAGACAGGCATACATAGGTTGAAGGTTGTGAAGCGTCGTTTAAGGTTACTCATTGTCATTCTTGTCTGCACAGAGGAAGCCCAGTGGACAGGAGATGGCTGTCCACATAGTTGGAGAGTATAGTTGCAACAAAATTAATCGGAGCAATTCCTGCAACTGATAGGAGTGAGACAAAGAGACTGCTATTCTGTCTTGTAGATGCCGCGCGCAGACAACCTGCTGCATTGATTTCATTGCGTTACAATGAAAGGTTATCACACTGCCATGCGGTTGGAATAGAGTAATGCCTGGCCCCCTGCGGACCTTTCTGTGATCTGCAACCTTTACGAAAGGTAAGGTTTTATTGCACTTTACACACCCCAAAAGAAGAGAAACCCGATGGGTCACTCTCAAACTTTCGCTGATTGAGGCTGTGTGTGACGTTTATCACACTGCTGGATAAGACTGTAATTGAAGCTCTATTTACATCTTATATCCATGTTTTTGAAATTGTTGAATAAAACAACGAGGCTCCCTCAGCAAGCAAAATGACATGCTCTCACTGCCGTGGATGTGAAACTTGTGGTCTGACATGCCTATGATATCAATGCGAGCCGTCCCCCCCCCCCCCCCCCTCCCAGTGTCATCTGTCAGTGCCCTGGCCTATCAATGTTTACATTTGGCATCATATGACGTTCCATGCCAAGTCGAACGTCTGTTCTTCATTGGACATACGGTTCCATCTGAAATAAGTAGAATTAACACCCTTGAGAAATTGTCCTCCTATTTCCCTCTTTTAATACTTCTCCAAGCCTTGATACCCTTCCTTCAGAAGCTGCCTAGGAAAGCTTTACAAGAAAGATGTCCAAGCTTAGAATTATCAAGGAAGAAAACAAATCTAACAGAAACTTATTTCGGTTAGTGCTGTAGGTCAACGGCACGAGAAAATGCATTTCAAAAGTAATACTATTTTTTGTCCTTGAGTGGTGTGGGTGTGCAATGGAGAAGTGTCACTCGAGGGATGGGGGATATTTGACGCCTAGAGTCTATGCCAAATGTCTTCCCCTGGGGGGGGGGGGGGGGGCACATTTCCACATCCCTGTGACTGGGCCAAATACCTCCCCCCACACCTCCTTGGGTGAGATCTTCCCATCCCACCACAACACCAATCGAGGATGATTTTTGTACAACCACCCTCGACATAATGTCACCGAAATCACGATACTACTCGAGCGATGAAAATTTACGGTTGCATCTGTTGAGAGTTGAGAGTAGAGAAAAAATGGATTGCTTATTTGGAAAAAATGGAAAGTCTGGTGTGTACCTTTACTAGCGGGTTGACCCGTCCCAGGACGAGTAGCCCCGCCCATACTGACGGAAAAGTTCTAGCTGGACGCGGACTGAACGCACGCGGACTGACCTGAGCTGGACTGAATTCCCCCTTTTATTTTATAGATAAACTACGGAAGCGTGCGGTAGTTCACGACAGCGATAGGTTAAAATATCGAAGCGAGTTGAAACAAAAAACATTCCGGTGACGCTGATTTTTGTAATTATTGATTTCGATGGCATGGTGGAAAACATAAATCATCCGCAACGTTGTGGGTGCATAGAATGGGTAGCTTTATCCAATAAGGCGAAGCGGGGCACCATATTTGTTAACCCTTTACCCAACGAATCGCCCGCATCCGCCCGCGTAATATGCAAATTCAGAAGTTGAAAAAATATTATTTTTCTAAAAAATTCAACAAAACCATATCAATTGACTCCTCGTTGGAACGAGCTCGTCGAGCTCGTTCCAACGAGGGGTCACATGATATGGTTTTGTTGAAATTTTTTGAAAAAGTTAAAAAAATGATATTTAAAATAATAAATGTTGATATCGTCTGCGTTGGGTAAAGGGTTAACAAAATGCAGACGATGATGAAATATTTCGGTGATTATTGAATATTCAAATGAGAATGTTCACATGGAGTTTGGTAATATAGATATGTCTCATCACCTAAGCGTCTCTTCCGGGACACGCGTATCTCAATAAGATGGTGATGGGGAAAAAGACAGATGACCGTATACCCGCAGAGAATACAATTCCTACCCAGGGTGTGGATCCCTGGGCTTAAATTGTACTACTTGGGGGTACAATTTATGCGCAAGGGTGCCACACCGTGTGCATAAATTTGTACAGGGTTTGGCTTCTCGGGCATAAACTGTACTCTCTGGAGGTACAATGTATGCTCAGGGAGCCACACTCTGGACCTCTATTTCTACAGAGTGCGGCTCCCTGTCTCTCACCCAATGAAAGACACACTCTCCGCATCTCTGAGTTCTCCACTTCGCGATATTCATGCAGCATGGCTTTTTCGAATTATTCAAGGAAACTTTCTCCACTCCCCGCAGTCTCATTTGGGAGGGGGGGGGGGGGAGGGTGACGTCGTTTCTAGGGATATCGCCATCACTTTTCACCCATCGTCCGGTGTCCGTCTGTGTCTGCGTCTGTCAAACTTTGCATTTTAGTTTTCTTCCAAAGAATCTATGACTAAATAAAAAAAACTGTTGCCATCATTGTAGGAAGGGTGGGGGTGGGGGAGACTGGGAGTAAATGCAACGAGAGGCTAGAGGGTACGAATATGTTGCCGTCTGAAAAAAATGCGATGGTATATATATCACAATCTTACAGCCGTCGTCCATGTTTTACTTCAGACTTGTCCATCCCCAGAATTTATTAGTGGATGAAGATATTAAAACGATATTTACGATCTTGAAAACAATTCATTCACTTGCATATAGACAATGATTAGTATCACTGGTATATATTTTCAGAATATTAAACACACATTTCTATGAATTAATGATGAGTCTTATTTGCTCAATAGTTCATAATTCTTCGGGCCGAAGTCGTATCTTAAAAGCTACTGGCGTCTACTTGGAGCAGGTTTCATTCCAAGGTTACCTTCCCGAGAGTAGGAATTGAGCATTTCGAAATTGTTGCCGGGGGGGGGGGGGGATGGGGAGGGTACACGGATATACAGGTGTACCACACACTGATGTCACATGCCTTTGTGGCATGGTAGAAAATCAACACACAAAGCTCTGTATGGAACTCACTCTCCTCTATATTGAGAAAAATGCACATTGTGGGCTCCTTTTTTAAGAGATTTAAACAATGTTACGACCCGATAAGGACATACACAGAACGACAATGGGTTAATCGATGTGGCACGAGTGCCAGCGCGGAAGGATAGAACGAGAGGCTACAGGCCTCGAGTTTTATCCTTTCGCGATGACACAAGTGCCATATCGATTGACCCATTCACACACGCGTCTCGTTCTGTGTTTATTACACGCCTTCACGTCTATAAAAAAACAATTATTAGAAGGACACTCAGCAATTCATTTTAAAAAGAACACATTTTATCGCCAACCAATTTGCAAGGGGAACCTGTATTACTATTTCGTCTCCTGGGCTCCAATGTGTTCTATGTGCCTACTGGCAGCCTACTGGCACATAGAACACATTGGAATTCAGGGTACGATTTTTAGCTATCACTTGCGATTCAAATTGTAATTGTGGTGCACGATTTGTAGAAAATTCCAGTGAAACGTCACTTCTTAATAAAAATAGTCCGTCAACGATTTCTGTTCCGCACATATGTGCGGAGCGGATTTTCACATTCCGCGTCGTTTAATGTTGCTGTAGAAAGGGATTTCATAGAACAGGCTTTTAATAAATTTGGTGTACTTGTACTTTTCTCAACATTGAAGGTCGTTGGAGAGACATTTTTGTCGGATCTTATGAGTCCTGCAAGGACAGGTTTCAAAAGTACTGTTGGGGGGAACGAATTTATACGTCATTGTCTGTCACAGCTGAAGAGTTTCACGCAACTCTCGCTTGGGGCGCATCACAGTTCAGCTGTGTGGAATAGAGACGCTCTCCAGATACATGTAGGGCTAATGCCACCGTCGCATGGGGTTAATACCGCCGTCGTCTCCATGTATTAATCCGGCGCAGCTTCAGTCGAACCTGGAAATTTTGGGAATCTTAACGTTTTGTTGGAGTTGCTAGGGTAACGGTTTGTGCTGAATCAGAATCCGTTTGAGACACTCTGTAAACTTTTGGGCAACTTGAAATATTCAAAATATTGTCTCAGATGGCCATCAAAAACACTACTTTCATAACTTCGTTTATATATCACAATGGAGCTTACACGAATTATGTACAACTACTACACGGCATGTCGAGTACAAAATTCATGACCGATCTATGCAAACAGGTGACAACACACCGTCCAGTGGTGACACAAACGTTGTGTAAGTCTCATTGCGATATATAAATGAATTTATGAAATAAGTTTTTTTGGCGGCCATCTTGGACGCCACCTTGAACATCTCAAGTTGTCCAAGGTTTATAAAGGGGCCTCAAACGTATTTGGGCTCAGCACGGAAAGGTGCCCCCAAAACGTTAGAACAACGTTGTCCACTCCAAAATGTCCAGCTTCCACCCAAAATCAGCTAACCTGTACCGGACTATATCTCTCATTAACTATTCATCATCAGTCATCATTGAATTTCCATACACTGTGTTAACTCTGTTTCAAGAATTTCATTATTTCACCTATTCGCCTTTGCAATGAGTATTTAGTACTACAGTACGTGGAGAGTGTATTATCACTAAATCACCCACAGAGTGGAGATTCCACCCAAGCACTAATTCTAAATTTGTTGCAAAGCATAATCAGCACAAGCAAAGTTTCAGCCAATGGACCTCCGGGTTCAACCCGGAGGTCCATTGGCTGAAACATTGCTTGTGTTTTTTGTTGATATGTACGAAATTTGAAAGTTATAGCTTGGGTGATAACTCCACTCCGCGGGTGATTTAGTTACAATCCACTCTCCACGTACTGTATTTACTAATACTGCTGTGACAATATCTTCCGAAGCTTTTCTAGTTTCGAAACTTCAATATTTAACTCTCTTATAGTGGTAAACAATGAGTTGCCATACTGGATGCAAATACTCAGATCTCTCACGTTGGAATTTAAGCTTTTTCAGTTATTAATATCAATATTTATCCAGTTGAAATATTTAATATAAGATTTAATTGAATATTAACCCATCGATATTTTATAGTAAAATTGCAAGACCATACTGACAAAATTAATGTTTGACGATGATCGTGTAGCAATTGATATGTCCCATCGTGTGGTCGTAGTTGTGTGGAAATCATCGTGTGGCCATAACTGTGTGTCCATAACTGTGTGTCCATCAATTTGCGGCCAATATTTGAGTGTCCATCACCGTGTAGCTGTTAGTGTGAGAGAATCATTATAAGGCCATCACTGTGGGGGCCTTCTTGTGTTAATATCCTCATTGTGAGACCATCGTTGGGAGACCATAGTTGTGTATCTCTCGTTATGAGGTAAGCATTGTGTGCCACCGTTGTGCGACCATCATTGTATGGCTATAATTGTGTTGCTATGTGGCCTTCATTGAGCTAAGGTGAACACCCCCCCTACCCCCCCCCCCCCCCCAAAAAAAAAAGAAAGAAAGAAATCTGTACCGGAACGTTCCGGTTATAATTTTCGCTACCGTATAACCGCTCACGCTTGGGGAAACATATTTTGTTATACGCTAAACGATAGATTATCGAAAAGATGCGGAACGATAGAAAACATATCCCCCCACTGTGAAAATACAGAATAAGTTGACTCGTATTCACCTTGAAGTGATGCTTTGAAAGCCGCCATTTTGATTGATGCTGTGAAAGTGAACACTGGAAATGATCAATTTGTTCTTAAAACGTATATTGAAAAGAAAATATTGCGGTTTTGAGCAATAATTCAACACGTATTCACCTTGAACTGATGCATGAAAACCGTCAGCTGAATCAGATCGCAAGACGCTAAAAGCTCCTAGTATCGATCAAATCACTTCCGCTTATCAATACGCTGTTTACTGTAATACATCAATTCAAGGTCGAAACGTGTGGAATTATCGATATAATGATCAGATTCTTATAAAAAGCGTATAATAAAAAAAAATCTGGTGTTTTTGAGTGGATACCGAAAATTATCTCACTCGTGACGGAGACATATGGTCGTTTTCTTGAGAGCAAGCGCTTGCGAAAAATTAGCAGTTGTCTCCGTCAATCAGGAGACAATTTTCGGTATCCACTCAAAAAACACCAGATATCCTCTACGTATCATTTATTTATTTATTCATTGGTGTTTAAGGCCACATACTTATGCACAATGGCAAATCGTGACCGTGACAGTTTTACGGGTGGAGGAAGCCGGAGTACCAGGAGAGAAGCATCGACGAGCAACTGTCAGCTCCTCAACATTCTAACTCTATTCAAGCTCCGCTCAAGCAGGGTTACAGCGGTTGAAGACATGTGCACCATCGACGTGCAGTACGCCTTAGTACAGGTGTCATCGTGCCCTCAAGTAGGCAACCGGGATAAAGTGCCTTGCCCAAGGACACAACGCGGGTCGTCCCGGACAGGGATCAAACTCGGGACTACTAGCATAGAAGTCCAACAGTCTGCAACTGAGCCATCACGCCCCCGCACTCCCTCCTCTACGTATTAGTGAATTCAGTTAATCAGAAATACGAAGAATGTAATATATATAAACCTTACATAAAATATTTTGTGCTGATCATAAGGCCAAAGTATTTTCTGCGAGATTCGCGTAAGTTCACACTAAAAACGAAAGTGTTAAAACTGACACTTTCAAGGTGTTAAACCCATTCTAACTCTTAGGGTTTGATTTTAACACTCGAAGTGCAATGCTGTAAGCACTTAGACATTACAATCGTCAGACATCTGAAACTTGAATGGATGGCACTTCCCGTGTGTCAAGCATTGGTGGTTCTTCCAGAATCGTCCATAATTTGATTTGCGCTTGGTGGGTACATAATTAAAAGGACACGACGCGGATGACGCGGATCAGGCTCGAGAGTTCGAGCCTGATCCGCTTTATTTGCGTTCTTTCCTTTTAAGTGTCGCGACATTACACTTGTCAAGTGGTATTATTGTAATACCTGTCAAGTTCTGGGATATCTACACTCGAACAAAGTGCTAGTTCAGCACTTAGTAAGTGTTAAATACAGCACTTCAAGTGTAGTTTTTAATACTTTAGTTTTTAGCGTGTTCCATATTCTGTCAGGTGCGTGTATTTTATGCCAAGATTGCATATCTTTATCCCCAGTATTTGAATTTACTGATTCTGACAATATTTCCCGCTAGGTCCTGAATACAATATCGCGATTCAGCATACTAGCATACGCATATTTCCCTGCAAAATAACGAGTGGCTGTTCGGTTACGAAATGGTTGAAATTATAGGTTAACCAGTTACTAGATTTCGGTTCGAATCCCACCTGCGGCAACCGCGTTGTGTCTTTGAGCAAGACACTTCATCCCCATTGCCCACGTGGGGGCACGGTGACGCTGTGCACTAAGGCGTACTGCACGTCGATGGTGCACCTGTCTTCAACCAATGCTAACCCTGCTTGTGTGGAGTTAGTATGTTAGGGAGCTGACAGTTGCTCGGTGGTTCTCTCTGGGTACTCCGGCTTCCTCCACCCGTAAAATTGTCGTGGTCATGATTAGCCATTGTGCAGAAATATGTGACCTTAAACACCAATAAATAAATAGTTACTAGATTTCCTAACTGTCCAGCACAATAAACAACAGAATGGTCGAAAATTAACGGTATATTTAAAAAAATATAAAATAGAGGAAACCAGTAGAGAGAGTTCACACTACTCCTTGGGGGAATTATCGGCCAATTTGTTAATATATTTCATGCTTAACTACCTTTTTCTACATCAGGGGTCAAAACATTTCAGTGACGAGCATTTTTTGCAAGTAGCGTAAGGCAGATCACCTTCGAATGACGAACTATCGACAGGGACGTGGCGATGAGGTGGGGTGGGGTGGGGATGGGATGTGGAAGGTGTGTCGCCCCCCCCCCCCCAATCCTAACCAAAATGTCCAATAGTTGGAAATTCGGAGGGCAAGTCATGAGTAGTTGGAAGTTCCATCTATCTGGATTTTGGAGCTTCTTTAATGATGCTGATGTCTCCTTTACTTCGCAAAACTCCAACTCGGTTTCAAATCTGCAAAAATTCCAACTGTTGCTATGTACAACTTACAGCGTACGCAATATCGAGCTTCATAAGTATGTATGATGCCAATCTGTACGAGAGTTCTATAGTACGTTTACTTATCGTAATAAAAAAAAATCCTTGAAATACACTTCAAGAAAATCACATCATGTAAAATCGTTATCCTGAGTTAATTCCATCATTCACAGTAACAAAATGATGAAACATCGAAAATTGATCATTCCTGCATACAATCTGATTTAATGTTAGGACAGTGTGAATTGTTCAAAGTTCTAAGCTTGAGCATTTGTTTAGCACATATTCAATTCCTAGACTAATACCAAATAATAATAACCCGATAATTCTATCATAAATGTGTTGGCATTTCAGTTACTAGAATCAATTTGATGCCCCCTTCCATGGCTTCATTTTCAAAATATTTCTCGGTAGTGAATTTCCAACTAGCCCCCCCCCCCCCCCCCCCCCCCAGTTGGAAATTCGCTACCCAACACCCCCAATCGGAAACCTCTAGTCACGTCCCTGACTATCGAGCAATGGGTAACAACCCAAAACCTTTTAACTTACTTCTCACCCCCTAGCGAATCCCAAAAACCGCAGTGCCCGAAGACAAAAAACCAACAAAATAAACGTCATCGGTTTGTAAGCACACTGTGGTGCTGTGCGCTTTTATAGACACCACCGCAGTAGAATGGGACAAGATTGATCAGACCCTCTTGTGGTCTCAACACCGATACACTAACAAGCGTAGCACCCCATCCTCGGGCGAGCATAGGCTGTGTCATTCCCAGTGCTTTACAAGAGAATGCAACACGAGAACACGCGTAATTGGAACGAAAATAAAACTGCATTGCCAAGCATAGTCCAAAACCAGACAGGACCCGTCCTTGACACCGTTATATATATTTAATAATCTCGTTCACGATATTCGTTCACGTGTTGTTAAATATCACAGCTGTAAATGCCTGGTTTGACGCCAACGTTGTTTTTTTTCACTTATCCAATATGTTTGTACATGTACACTTTCAGATCTCTCTGTGTGTGTTTTGAAACGGATCATTTCATAACAGATTAATATCAAGTCTGTGTCAGGTTGGCCCCACATCTTGCAGGACGATTCCTAGAGTTGCTCAGATACAAGGCAACATCTTCTTTTCTGTTACATACGAGTGCTGAAATATTTATCTACAACGCGTCAACGGGCGGAATTTCCTGCGCAAAAAAGCATAATTTAACAGGCTATTTGAGTAGCCTATTGGTGCTTGGTAACAAAAATCCCACTATAAACGGAAGAGACTACTTGTACTAGTTGCATGATACCAGGCCAGGTTGAATTTTTGCATTGAATCAAGTTATGGCTGGCTACCTTGCAGCAGCCATCACTTGATTTTATGAAAAATTGAAAATCATACTCTGCAGGTTAAGTGTTAACCGTTACTGATGTGATGCCACTGCTCCACATTTCTGATGGGAATGATGACAATGGACAGTTAGCAAAATTGAAGAAGTGACCCCAAAACCCAATACCATCCAATCCAACCTGGCCCAAGTGACTAAGTTCGTCAACTCTAATTACAAACCATTCCTCAGTTTAGGTTTCGTTCGCGTCTTCATTGCCAATGATCAGAATTCATGGCGGTGGTTTCCGACGGTTGCTGACGATTCACAACATCTGCACAAAAGATGGTGTTTTATCTCTTTGATTTGCGCTGTTAACATTTAAGAAAGATTGGGATAACAGTTTTTAACGAAAACATTAACGGGGCAGCATTCACAAAACTGGAAGATTCACATCAGTGTGGATAGATAGTACGTTCCATGGGTGGAACAACTTAAGAATTGCAGATGGTGCTTTGTCCACTGTTTTAAGAATAACTCAAGCATCGTTTTGTGTATTTTTTATGGCGTCTTAGCACACATTTAGGCGCCGTTCTTTATATTTCCCGTGCAAACAAAAGTGTGATTTTATTTCAAATGATTGTATAGCACTGTGTGAGCCCTACTGCTGTGTTAGGTAAACGTGTCTTTTCGTGATCTGCAATTATTCTTGTGAAAAGCATATCTTTCACATGACCAATTCTTATCGCTCATCAACCTCTCCTCGTTGCCTGCTTTGAACCCTTGTTACACGTTCTTTGACTGTACCTTGGGGATTTTGAATGTCATTCAATGGAGCGTGTGGCCACTTCCCTTTCCTCATTTCCCATGATATAGTCTTATCATTGACCCGAGAAATATTACCAAATCTTAGGCACACCCAACCCCCCCCCCCCCCGCACCCCCAATACACCTCGCTGTGGAAACAACAGAAGGTGGAGCAGTGTATTTTTTTTTATCTATTGACTAAAGTAATTTTTTTGATTTGATTGGTTGATAGATACGTGGTATGAGACCATATTCATTGAACCCACTATACGTCCGCCCAGCCACTGACAAATTTCCCATACCCAGTGGAAGCCTCGTTCCGAAATCTACAAATTGTCCATACCCCGTAGAAGTCAACAGATACATGTAAATTTGTTATCCCATGTCTGATCACGGCCTGCACTATTCGCAAAAAATCGTCATTCCAGTTTTACAGTGTACATGTATTATATTTTAATGTTTTATCTCCAAAATATAGCTCATGACCCCTTATTGGAATGAGCTTGTCGAGTAACCTCCAATGTGGGTTTCATAAGCTATGTTTTTGAGACAAAAAAGAAATTCAATAATTTTTTTATACAAGTCATATCGGCATATTTTCACAAAAACTCTTTTGCACAAAACTTCCACAGAAACCTGTATGGCTCAACATTGGAAGATGAAAGATCTCATGCTGTGTGTGTTCACACATGAAATAGATTGTACTTCTAAAACGGAAAGTCAATAGATAAATTCGTTACCCCGTGTCTGATCACGTGGTACGGGTTTTTACCTACCCGA
The DNA here is from genome assembly GCA_031216915.1 of Pictodentalium vernedei. NCBI lineage: Eukaryota > Metazoa > Mollusca > Scaphopoda > Dentaliida > Dentaliidae > Pictodentalium > Pictodentalium vernedei. The sequence continues at coordinate 531,222,877 of CM062293.1, forward strand.
AGCCAGCCGTATCCATGAGGCCGAAGGCCGAATGGGATACGGCTGGCTTCGGGTAGATAAAACCCGTACCACGTGATCAGACACGGGGTAACTAAAAATCTCCCTGGCAAACCAGTTCTCTTTCTTTTCTGCAAAAATGCCCACAATCTTGGGTGGGAATCCCCTGAAGCACGCATATTAGGAATAAATGATTGGTTATATTCAACCTGATACTATTGTTGCTGTAAATGACTTCCAATACCCAAATAAATAAATAAATAAATAAATAAATAAATAAATAAATAAATAAATACGCCCGCTGCTCGAAAATGGTTTACACAAATATGAGATGTATGATGAAGTGCCGCCGCACTGAAATGAACAGTATATAGGCTAGACTAGAACACGTGATATTACATTTATTGGTGATGACAGCTAACCTCATCAACTTTCCGCCTGACAGATGTTTGATTGTGATTCTTTTACACAAAATATTTGGTCTGTATTGTTCATTTTCTGTGCAGTGAGACTTAGCTTTATTGTGTAGTGAGACATTCGCAAAGTTAACCTTTCTGTGTTATAGCTTGACAGAGCAAATCTCTCAACATTCCAAGGAAGTAGTGCTGCACGGTATATCGATAAACCGATATATACCGGTATTCACACCAATATCGATTGAATACCGGTGTAATAACAAAAATATCGGTTTATCGTCATTATTGATTTACCCACAATTTCATTTTAAAGATCTTGAGTTTTAACTGTAGCCCCGAATGAATAATATTATCCCTTTACCCAAGAATTCGCCCGCGTGTGCCCGCGTAATATACAAATTCAGCAGTTGAAAAAATAGTTTTCAACAAAACTATATCATGTGACCCCTCATTGGAACGAGCTCGCCGAGCTCGTTCCAATGAGGGGTCATATGATATTGTTTTGTAGAAATTTGTGGAAAAATCTGATAAACTGTTGTTTAAAATAATAAATTTTGATATCGTCTGCGTTGGGTAAAGGTGTTTCTCCCCGCACCATCAAGGCATGCTGATTCGTTCCGACTGTGATGCCACAAGTCTCGATGTGGTACTTATGTTCAGATATCTCAACAGTTTTCGATATACCTGTACACCGCGGTATTCTTTTGAATACCGATACCGGTATTCAGTTTTGAATATCGTGCAGCCCAACAAGGAAGTATCTGTTTCATCAACCTGAAGACATGATGTATAGTGTTCTACCGATGATCGGATCATCGGAATCGGACACCCCAATGGGCTGTTTGTGGGCAATCGGATAACAACAGCAACGGCTCCTGGAACATCGGTTCAACCGATTGTTGCCAAGTATTTTTTGTGATGATTCGCTAACCACAATTTATTTATCTTCTGCAATTGTTCAATTGTTAATGTAAAATGATGTCAGTGATACCATTCAATAAAGTTGAGAAACAACCACAATATGTATTCTCAAGTTAAACGACGTGTAAAATTAACAATTGAGCGTACTTGCGGCAATCGCCAGTTCATACCGGAAAAAGAGAAGGTTGCACTCCATTGACTCAGGTCGGAGTAAAATGACCAGTCGCGCGCACTTGGGCGGTACACGTGTCTCTGAGAACCACGCATAACGCCAAAGTGTGTGCGTCTGGTCATTTTACTCCGACCTGAGTCAACGACGTTTAAAACTGTGAAATATGTTCTATTTAATGTTGTTCTTTCAAGCGTCGACTCGTCTAGTAGTGCACGGTATTACAGTCGGAATCGGCATCGGAACCGGCCGAGTGTGAGCTCAAATAACTGGGAATCGGTCAGCGACTATTTTTGATTAATCGGTTGAACACTAATGATGTAACACTAGTACTGCGATGACAATAGGGGAAAGTTATTTTGACCGGATCGCGACTGGGTCGCAATCCCGTCGAAATACCCTGTCCGCCTTTTTTTTACCGACACCACTGTTATGTTGTTAAATTGTGACTCAGATGCAATTTTGGTTTCTTTTCTCGATTCGATCCTGATATTGCAAAATTTTGTTTATTAAACGGAGTACCTCAGTGGTTACAGAATTGGACAATAAACCGAAAGGTTCACGGTTCGATCCCCGCCAGGGGTAATTGTGTTGCGTCCTTGGGCAAGGTATTTTAATCCTGATTGCCTACATGGAGAAACGGCGTCGTTGTGTGCTAAGGCGTACTGCACGTCGATGATGCACTTGTCTTCAACCAATGCTAACCCTGCTTATGCGGAGTAAGTACATTGGGGAGTTTGACAGTTGGTCGCCGATGCTGGATGGTTCTCTCTGATCATTTCGACTCCCTTCACCCGTGAAGCTGTCCAATAGGATGTAACCTTGGATTGGAAAGTGTCGTTAAATCCCAATAAATAAATAAATAAATAAATAAATAAATAAATAAATAAATAAATAAATAAATAAATAAATAAATAAATAAATAAATAAATAAATAAATAGGAAACAGGGAGTGCACTGGCTTAGTGGTTAAGTGATGGGAGTTCAAACCGAAAAGTAACACGGTTCGATCCAGACTAGGGGTAACGGCGTTGTGTCCTTGTGCAAGGCACATAATCCGGGTTACCACGTGGGTGATTTTGCCATCAGTCTTAAGGTACGTTGATAGTAAACGCGCCTTCAATCAATGCCAACCCTGCTTGTGTGAGTTGCTACGCTGGGGAGTTTGACAGTTGGTCGCCGCTGCTAGATGGTTGTCCCCTGGTACTCCGGTTCCCTACACCCGTAAACCTGAACAATACGACTTTATCTTGGCTGTCGAAAGAGTCGTTAAACCCCAATAAATAAATAGATCACTTCTTCCCAGGGTGGCTCTATGAATGTACAGCATTGTCAGGGTTGTCGGTACACCCTCTGGTAATACTCTCCCTTACATTTGATAACCTTTTCTTCCATCACTGTTATTCTGTCTGCACTATAAATACAGTTGACTTACACTGTATTCATATTTCTTTGAATGGGTTGAAATGAACCATTAACATTTTAAAATTCTAATGATTCATTTTAGTCAGTTATATTAATGGGTCGAATAGGTAGAAAATACAATTCTAGAAAATACAATTGTAAAAGCTTTATAGTATTGGCTCCAGGTACAATGTATTCGTTACTCTAACTTTCAAACACTGCCAACGTACAGTACGTGGAGAGTGTATTATCACTAAATCACCCGCAGAGTGGAGATTCCACCCGAGCAATAATTGCAAATTTGTTGCAAATCATAACAATCAAAAGCAAAGTTCCAGCCAATGGTCCTCCGGGTTAAACCCGGAGGTCCATTGGCTGAAATATTGCTTACGTTTTTTGTCCATATGTACAGAATTTGAAAGTGATACTTTGGGTGATTACTCCACTTCGCGGGTGATTTAGTTACAATCCACTCTCCGCGTACTGTATATCTATATGTGTCTTTTAACCTTTTAAACACTCTGATAGTGCAACAGAAATTACTTAACAATCACTCTGTTTTTCTCTTGTATAACTATGAATTTAGCAAATGATATATTGTTTGTAGACTTCACTGATGTCTGTCAAACAATGTCTATTTGGTTAAATAACAAAACTGCATTATGGAATGCAGAGATGTTAGCAGCACCAAATAAAATGTACAAAACCCACTAGGCAGAATTCATTAACAGTAAAACTTCATTTTGCCACTTTTAGCTTAGGGAGAGCTAATCTCTTGCCTAGTCCATGCGAGGGGTGGGGGTGGGATTTTTAGCCCTCCTGCATTATTAAGAATGCCAGGCCTGGTGTTAAACCCTTTTGGTGTAACAGTAATAAATATTGTCCCATAGGCACAAAAAAGTATGTTTAATTTGGACATTCAAATATCTTTGTCAAGTATTGCCTCTCGGACAACGTTTGCTGTCATTACACAAATAAGAGAGGAAAAATGACAGGAGAGAAACTACCGGGCACGGGTATATTTTGTGTTCGAAGAATTTTCAGCAAAAATACTCCATAAGTCAATTGTATTTTTTGGCCCCAAAATTCATCAAATCACACTTTTTTCTCTGCAGTATTCAACAGTGATGGAAGATTTCAGCACAAGGTTTCAAAGGTTTTTTTTAAATCAATTTTTTTTCTCACGGTTGCTTATGTTCGGAGATTGCATCAAATTCAAGTATTTAGTTATGTCATACTTTTTGTCACACTCTCAGTCAAGGTAGTCAGATGTGCTGCAAGTTTTTATATTTATTAAATTTAAACGTGGGAGGAGTATCAATAATCAGTTACATAACGACAAGAATGAAATAATTTATGTTTCTGATAAGGAAAGAAGTTCCGAAATTTACGAAGACAATGGAGTAGGAAATGATTTAACATCACGGCAGCAGTTTATCACCAAGAGCAAAATGTACCCATTCCGTAATAAACGATAACCCTTTACCTAACATGAAAAGCAGACGACACTTGCAAGCAAAATTCTTGAATAACTCATTTTTTTCATTTTTTGTCTCAAAAACATAGGTTATGACCCCTCATTGGAACGAGCTCGTTCCAAAGAGGGGGTCATAACCCATGTTTTTGAGACAAAAAGTTAAAAAATAATGAAAATTAATTGTCGACTTTTGTGAATAACGCTGGCCGGTTTTGTTCGTTACGTTGGGTAAAGGGTTAATTTGATTGGCTGAACAAAATAAAACTGGGCCACATTTTCATAATTTGCATAATTAGAGTTGGGAGCTTTCATTGGTCAATTTCAAAACTGGACAATTTGATTGGCTAAACAAAATACAACTGGGTGACATTTGCATAATTTCAGTAGGGAGAATTTACGTTATCTGTCCTATTTAGGGTGGGTTATGGTGTATTAATCTTTTACCTACAAGAAAAACGCCATTCAATTTTTGTTATAATTTCACTTTTAGCTTCCAAAACATAGGTTATGACCCCTCATTGGAACGAGCTCGACGAGCTCGTTCCAATGAGGGGTCATAACCTATGTTTTGGAAGCAAACAAATGAAAATTTGTAGTTATACGAGGATGTTTTTTCCAAGTGCCGTCTGCAACTCAAGTTAGGTGATGGGTTAAAAAGTCATACTAAGTGACTAATTTGTGCGTGCGTGTGTGTGTCATGTGATAAATAGAATATGAAATGAGTGTTTTTCTCATATAATAATTATAATTTTCTCATATAATATTTATGAAACTCGTCCGAATTTTCCGTTTGGGCTCTCCAGAGGCTCGCCAAAACGGAAAATTCTTCTCGTTTCATAAATGTTATATGAGAAAAACACTGATTCCATATCCTCTATATAACGAACAGAAAAAATGTTACAGAACATCAAAAGATGGTGAAAATGCCGTTTTCCTATTATTAGATGAGTTTCAACAGTGAATAGTAGTCAAACGTTCAAATTGATTGGCGAAAATTGTAAACAGCCAGTGTTTGTATTTTATGCTGCTGTATAGGAATATTTTCATCATGTTTCATCAGTTAATCTGCAGATTGCCTAACATTTTCCGACCTTCAACAGATTATCTGAAAAAGTAACCATTTTTAGCTCAACTTTGACGTAAGTCAAATTTGAGCTTATGCCATGGCCAGTCAGTCGTCCGTCTGTCCGTCTTGCCGTGTGTCCGGGCCAACATTGGGGGTTTAGGGGATATTATTATTAGGGGCTACCTCCAAATTAAGGTAGTGTTAGGGTTAGGAGTGGGGTGGGGTTAGGGTTAGGGGTAGCCCCTGAGTAGGGCTTAAGGTTGGGGAGGGTTAGGTCCCGGGGGGTTAGGGTTGGGGTCAGGGGTGGGGTTTTAGTTTTAGTAGCCCCTAAACCTAAAAATAGCTCCTAATCCTATTGGTTTGGCTAGGGTGGGGTTGGGTCAGGGGTGGAGTGGAGTGGGGGTTAGGGTTAGGGGTAGCCCCAGAGTAGGGATTAAGGTTGGGGGTTAGGTCCCGGGGGTGGGTGGGGGTTAGAGTCTGGGGTGGGCTTTTAGGGTTTAGGGTCAGAGTGGGGTAAGGTTAGGGTTAGTGTGTTTTTTGCGTGGAGGGATGGGGTTAGGGTTAAATATAAGTTCTAGGGTGGAGTGGGTGGGGTTCTGGGTAAAATAAGGTTTTGGACATACAAAATGTTTTTTTGGTAGCACATAAACCTGAAATGTTGGAGCGTCCGTCTGGCCGTCCGTCCGTCAACGGTTCAATACGGCTCGGGCTAGAGGCCGTATTTATGAACCAATCTTTACGAAACTTCTTGGGTGCCTTTGTTATCACCGTGGGACAAGAACGAGTGTTTTGGGGTCCGGTCCGATATTTAGCTTGGCCGCTGGCAGCCATTTTGTACAAAATTAGGTGCAATCAGATTTTTGCGCAGAACTTCCATATGAAAGTGCTAATTTGAATAATTTTTTGTGAATGTTTAGTACCATGGGATACATCATATATAATACGGTTTTTTTTTCTCGTGCAGAAATTATGCAAATTAGATGAACTTTGATTTTGCAGTGCTACTTACACACAATAAGTACACATGTCAATACGGCTCGGGCTAGGGGCTGTATTTATAAACCGATCTTCACGAAACGTCTTGGGTACCTTTGTTATCACCTTGGGACGAGAACGAGTGTTTCTGGGTGTAGTCCAAAATTCAAGATGGCTGCCAGTGGCCATTTTGTACCGAAATTAGGTCTAATCAGTTTTTTGTACACAACTTCTATACGGCTCAGGCTGGAGGGCGTATTTATGAACCGATCTTTACGAAACTTCTTGGGTACGTTTCTTGTCACCGTGGGATGAGAACGAATGTTTTTGGTTGTGGTCCGAAATTCAAGATGGCCACCAGCTGCCATTTTGTACCAAAAGTAGTGCAATCAGTTTTTTGTACAGAACTTCTGTATGAAAGTTCTGATTTGAATAAATTTTTTGTATGAATGTTTAGTAACATGGAATACATCACATATAATACGGGTTTTTTTTCTCGTACAGAAATTATGGAAATTAGATGAATTTTGATTTATTCAGTGCTACTTATACACAACAAGTGCACATGTCAATACGACTCGGGCTAGAGGCTGCATTTTAGGAACCGATCTTCACGAAACTTCTTTGGTACCTTTGCTATCACCTTGGGACGAGAATGGGTGCGGTCCAAGATTCGAGATGGCTGGCAGTGGCCATTTTGTACCAAAATTAGGTCCAATCAGTTTTTGTCACAACTTCTGTACGGCTCGTATATATGAACTGATCTTCATGAAACTTCTTGGGTCCCTTTGTTATCACTTTGGGACAGGAACAAGTGTGTTGGGGTTCCTTTGTTATCACTGTGCTATGAGAACAAATATTTTGGGGTTCAGTCAGACCCACACTGGGACTCAAAGATTTCTTTTCTAGTTTACCATCTGACTGTCGCCAACCTTTACAATACTTTACCTATGCATTTGTTTCAGGCTACGGTCAGTATTTATGTACAGACCGTTACAATACTTTACATGTACCTTTGTTATCAGGTCATTACCTAGATGTTTGTCATTGCTGTGTCACATACTATACATGTACATGTCATAACAAGTTGAGCTACAGTGTCATTGACACTTTCATTTAGCTCAACTTGACAAAGTCAAGCTGAGCTATTGCCATCACTTCTCGTCCGTCGGCGTACGTACGTACGTACATCCGTACGGGCGGGCGTACGTACGTACGTCCGTACGTACATCCACAATTTCCTTTGGCTCACCACACAGGTCGCATTTATGATCAGATCGCTTTGAAACTTGGTATGCTTGTTTGGGGTGACTCTAGATAAGAGCTTTCGATTTTCTACCATTTCTGACTAACAATGTTGCCGCTGGCAACGTTCTTTGAACTTTGTTTAGTCAGACCTCAATATTCCCCTTTGGCACACCCTACAGGGCACATTTTCTATCAGATTGCTTTGAAACCTGATCTAGATGGGAGCTATCGATTGTCTTCAATTTCCGTCAAAGAAAGTTGCCGCTGGCAACAACCATTGAATCTGGTTCAGTCAGACATCAATATATTCCTTTGGCACGCCCTACCGGGCACATTTATGACTGGATCGCTTGGAAACTTGTTGTGCTTGTATGGGATGACATCTATATGGGAGCTATCGATTCTCTTCCATTTCTGTCGAAAAATGTTGCCGCTGACCTTTGAACTTAGTTTAGTCAGACCTCAATATTTCCCTTTGACACACCCTTCAGGGCATATTTATGATCGGATCATTTTGAAACTTGGTATATGTGTTCGGGGTGACCTCTAGATATGAGCTATTGATTTTTTTTTCATTTCCGTAAAACAGTATTGTCGTTATTACCAGCCTTTGCTCTTACTGCATTTGTGCATCAACTTATCCCTTTTGCACTCTCTACAGAGTGTATTTCTGAATTTCTATAAACAAAAAACAAGAAAACATTGCCACAAGCAATCACCTTCAAACTTAGTGCATTAACATCTTCCTTTGGCATGCCTCAGATGGCACATTCATTATCAGGTTGTTTTAAAACAAAACCTGTTGCTGTTAGCAATAATCTTTGAATTTATTGCATTTGTGCATCAACATTCTTCTTTGACACACATTTATCTTAGGATTGTTTTTGAACTTGGTGTTTGTTTGTTTATTTCAGTGGATGGATCAGTCCTCGTTCTTCCCACTACCCAGCAGCCAACTTATATGCACTACCTGAACACACATACCCATCAGCTCCTCACACCTGCATCACACATACATCACGGTGTGCTCATTAGGCGAGACCTCTTGATAAGAGCTATTGATAAGCATTCATTTTCTGTGAAAAAAATGCTGTTTACTATAACCTCTGAACTTACTGCATTTGTGTATCAACATTCTTCCTTTAGCCAAGTCTTACAGTGTACATTTAAAACTTGGTACCAATGATCTTCAATTTTGCCATTTCACTTATAACTTACCAAGTTCAAGTTTGTCAAGTTGAGCTACAAGCTGAGCTACAGTGTCATTAACACTTTCATTTAGACAGATTACCTGAATTGTCTGGTGATGTTTTGGTGGTATTCCAAACATTGGAAAATCGTTACATGATCCTTTTGTTCGTGAAATAGCATAGCGTGTTTCTTGTCTTGTGTTCTTGAAGTAGAGTGTTTCTTGGTCATACAGTATAGCCACCGTGGACTGGTCACCAGGATGCAATAATACTTCATTCCAAACACTAATTATAGGAACAATGATCAAAACACTGCCAACGCGTGGATTACGGCCAATCCACGGCGACAGTTGTTCGTCTGTGTTCGTGAAGTGATATGTTTCTTGGTTTTTTGTGCGTGAAATAGGGTGTTTCTGGGCCTTATGTTCGTGAAATACGGTGTTTCGTGGCCTCATGTTCGTAAAATACGGTGTTTTTGGTCTTATTAAGTGAGTTCCTCAGTTGAGACACAGATTCCTTGAATCTTTGTCAACATTTATATAAAAAAACAAAATGGGAATTTTTTGTTCATATAAAACCATCAAAGACACTATACTACTCTCATTTCTCTCAGGAGCTCACCCCTTACCACCTACGCATCGGAATAGAAATAAAATGTGTACTGTTTGTTTGTTTATTCGAGCCTAATTACAATTTTAATAGCCTAGAACCTTAAGGCTGGATGATTTTCCAAAACCGGAACTGCGGCCCAAGACTTCTAAAAATCCGGTCAAATTGTTGTACTGTGTTTGTGCAGTTCAAACTACGTTACTGGGAATGAACTGGTCTAGTGGTCCATATAGACTTACACCACTTATTCTCAGGGGCGGCGGATCCGGGGGTGTGGGTGGGGGCACACGGTGCACATGCCCCCCCCCCCCCACACACTTTTTTCACCAATTATGGGTACCATAACAGGACATATTCTGACATAACGTACACAACCCCTATGGCCATATTAACTATGGGAGATAGTAATATAGTTCTATCAAAATTAGCAACATAATACTATCGGTGTCACTGTCCATTTTATATATTGAGCTATTGCACATCGCAAGTTCGCAACTAGCCACAATAAGCACTGACTACATGTATAGTAATAGCAAAACTAGTCCAAACTTGGACCCAAAGTCCGTAATGTAATATTTTGATTTGGTACGTCCTTTGGACGTACCAAACCAAGAAAATTACATTACGGACTTTGGGTCCAAGTTTGGACTATGGTAAAACGTGCGCATCTGTACACCCCTGCAGTTACCCAGAAAAAAAAAATGTGCCCCCACTTTTTTGGAGCTTCCGCCGCCCCTGCTTATTCTATCCGACTAAGTTGCGAATACGCCGTGTTCTCATTTTCAAATTTTCTCCTCGTCTCCTGGGTCAGTCAATAAAGATGAAAATGTGACAATTAGACCATAATATAGATTACATAAACTTTACGCATTTGTTCCCCTAATTTATATATTTTTTTCTGTCTCAATAGGCATAGGAACTGATCCTCTTATAACCCCTAAGAATGATTAAAGGGAAGTTAGCACTCAATGGAAATATTTATAGACAGGGTATTTTTTGTGGTGACTAGTGTCGTACAAATTTTACCCAACGTAACGGCCAAAACTGTCGAGTTCGTTCCAATAAGGGGTCATAACCTATGTTATTGAGACAAAACATGAAGTAAATTCTATAATTTTCTTTGCAAGTGTCGTCTGCATTTCATGTTAAGGGTTAAGGAGTCTGAAGTGTTGTTCACTGTATGTTCCTGTTTTTGACTTGAACTGAAACGGTTAGTCGATTAATCGATTAATCAATGATCAACGTCTTGATCGATCAAAAAAGTAACTGAACGATTAACTGTTACTTTGAAATACTGTATTATATGGGTTAACAAAGGAACAGACATTTTCCAAAAATAGGCAATCATTGTCATACTGATTCACATCAATTATATGAGACTGAGTAAAGCATGCACGCTACGTGCTGACATGCATGTTCACTTGCATGGTCATTATACTGTATCAGTGGCTGGAAATGGTCATTTTTGACCCTTCACGCAAATGCGGGAAGCAGACGATACTTGCAAAATAAATTCTTGAATTACAGAAACTTTTCAATTTTTTTTCTCACAAACATACCTTATAACCCCTCATTGGAAGAAGCTCGTTCCAATGAAGGGTCATAAGCTATGTTTTTGAGACAAAAAATGAAAACAAAATAAAATTTTAATAAATATTTTTGTATATGTTACAGTAAATCCACCAACTCAGTAAATACGTGTATTTACTGAAACATTTAGTAAATACACGTATTTCCTAAATGGGTCATCAAAGACATGAATTACTGGAAGTTTCAGTAAATTCGTGTATTTACTGGAAAAAGACACCAGTAAATACATGGATTTACTAAAATGTTCATTCATTGATGGAAACTATCAAAAAAGATAAAAAAAAAAAAAGAATAACCTTGTGCTTATACATTATTCAGAAATGGCACATACACATACACAGAAAATAAGTGGTCAGACAAGGACAGTGTCAGGTACAAAAAGGCCAATGTCAGACTGAGGTTTAAAATCATCAGTCAAAATGTCTGATGCCAAAATTATCAATGAAGTTCAGTGATCAGAACATCATGTATGCTGGAAATCATGTACATAACTAGCAAGCCTAAAATTAATGATTATTGTGATTTCTGGTGTGGCAAGTTGGGAATTGTGAAGAAAGTGTCTGTTCAGCTCATCAGTGTTAACAGCATGTGAAGGAATACGATCTGATATAGCCATACATGCATCTAAATTATGCATGAAGGGTAATTCATTTCCAATTCAAAATGAAACCAATCATACCTTGTTTGGCAGGGCTCATTGAGCCCTGCCAAACAAGGTATAGTTGGGTGAATTCTGAGCAGCTTTAAGATGAACACCCAAAACACACCATTTCGAATTTTCAAACTCCATTTTGTAATATGTCAGATATCATTCTTAAATGACAGACATGATTCATTTGGTGTCTGACATTTTGCCTGGAAGCGCAAGGAAAATTATTTTCCAGCTTGTATGTAACATGTAACATAAAACATATAACATACAATACATTTTATATTTTGTGTACGCAATTAATACTGTCCTGACATTTTGAGTTACATTTTAATTTTGCTTTAAAACATTTACATCTGTTGGTTTGATATATCTTTGGTCCTTTACAGTTACATTTTACAAAGCCTTGCCCGCCACAGTTTGACACACTACAGCGCCTTGACTCTGCGGATGACGAGGCTTGCCATGGACCATCACCAGTTCAGGCCACATTTGTTTTAGTTCATTTATGACATGTGATGTAAATTCTGACCCATTGTCACTTTGCAAAATTGCTGGGGCACCAAAAAGTAAAAAGATGTCCATGAGATTAGAAGCAACTTCAGTAGCCCGTTTTGGTGTTAATGCTCTGAAGACACAGAACTTAGTAAGATGGTCTTGGTACACCATAATCCACTTGTGAGACGATGTTGGCATTGACTGCATGTCAATTAAATCCACTTGCCCTCTAGATGAAAATTATTTAGTCATTATGGGACGCACAACAACACCTTTTGTCATAGGACGTTTTGTCTTCTTCTGACATTCTGTGCATAATGATTTATAAAGTTCTTCTTCTTGAGTTCTTTCATCATTCTGTCGCGTCCTCCGTGACCAGTGGCTATGTGGGCCTTTTTGATAATGTCGTAGACATCTTGGATTGTAGCAAAGTAACTTGGAGGTTCTGATGGATCTTGTCTTCTCCTAATTAGCTTTTCAACATCATCACATGGAACGATCTCATACTTTGATAACAAATAAAGTTCCCTTCTACTTTTGTTGCTAGTTTTTGTTTTGCTTTCTTTGACTTCTTCTAAGACGGAGAAATATTCTTGCTTTCGTAATAACATAGTCTGCCCTTCATTGTACCACTTAAACAGAGTTTCTTCGAAAACAGGTTCAACATTTTCTGAAGACATGATGCTCATTTGGTGATTCTTAGATAAATTGAAGATATGATAAATGAAAGGTTTTAGCGCGCCAAAGGCGCGCAGGGACGATGAGGAATTTACAAATCCCTTTCGACCCGGGTAACCTTATTTTATTTCACCTGGATCACACAGGCCTAGCTTTCCTATTGCCTCAAGTGAGGTCTGAGGGGGTATGCACCCGGTTAGAATTCCCGGCAGTTTGGAGTGATAGATTGTCAATAATCAATCCCTCATCGCCATCAAGACTATTAGAGACTGGGCTCTATTCGGTTCTAGCTTGGCGATGGTAGAGGTTTTGAGTCCCACCATGGTGGCGAGCCAGAATATAATGTTGTGCAATGGCAAATTTAAGGGAAGAAGAGAAAAGAAAACCAAACAGCAACGCCTGTTTGTTATCGGTCCCGGTATATATGGCTGGCGGGTTTTTACCCTTACGTTGAGGAAAGGGTTAATGCTGTAACTCATCAACGATATGGCAATTGTTCAGCTTCCGATTAAGGCAAGTGATTAATGGGTTAACCAAGGTTAATCCATGTGATTAATCGATCAAGAAAACCCTTTAACCCTTTACCTAACGAATCGCCCGCATCCGCCCGCGTAATATGCAAATTCAGCAGCTGAAAAAAAATTATTTTTCGAAAAATTTCAACACAACCATATCATGTGTGAGCTCGTTCCAAAGACGGGTCACATGATATGGTTTTGTTGAAATTTTTTGAAAAAAATTAAAAAATGATATTTAAAATAATAAATTTTGAAATCGTCTGCGGTGGGTAAAGGGTTAACCGTTTCAGCTCTATTCTTAAAACAAAGAAAAACCGAAAAAACAAACTCTGGATTATATATCGTAGTACAATATTAATGATAGAAGAATTCGACATCAAATGTAGTTCTGTGCGCATTAACTGTACACTGCACCGCTGTTGCCTTCTTAACGCTTTATTGGATTGCTTTGTTGCGGTAAAGATGCTTTCTAGCGATAACAATTTATCCAACCGCGTTTGCTAAACTCCCAGTTAACACGTGTTGTTTTTTACAATGCAGTGTTCACTCTGTTATTGAGGAGTTGTATGCAAAAGATAAGTTATATCCAAGCTGTTGCAAACAGCGCACAACTGTGTGTAAACCTCCGAAACAAGCAGTAGATTTACGTTCTAGTAATTGTAATAACTCCGTCAGAACATTAATGCATGTTTATCAGTCTGTACCGATCTTCCAATATTAGGGTGTGACGCATGTTTGTCCGATGGTCATGTCCCATTTTGTGAGACGAGATAAAAATAATTGTTATGTAAGAGTGCGTCATTTATCTTTTTCTCTGTTCCCTAACAGCAAATGGTTTAATTCACACACTGGAGCAAACTTCTTTTCTTTCTTTGAAATTCTGACAACGTTTGATATTTCGAAGTTGAACCTCGCAGGCTAAAGGTTGATAACAGATCGTTAATTATTCCTCAAATGCAGATTTGTTTCTACAGGGATTAGCAGACAACTATAAAACACTACAAATAACAGTGAAGTTAAATAATACGACTTTATTGACAGTTCGTCCCCTGAGTTCCAATGTGTTCTATGTGCCAGTGGGCACATAGAACACATTGGAACTCAGGGGACGGGGGCGCGGTGGCTCAGTACGTAGAGGTGCAGGCTGCAAGCCGAGAGGTCCTCGGTTCGAATCCCACCTGCGGCAACTGCGTTGTGTCCTTGGGCAAGACACTTCACCCCCATTGTCCATGTGGGGGTACTATGACGCCGTGTACTAAGGCGTACTGCACGTCGATGGTGCGCATGTCTTCAACCAATCTAACCCTGCCTGTGCTGCAGTGCGGAGTTACGATGTTGGGGAGCTGGCAGCTGTTCGTCGTTGCTCGGTGGTTCTCTCCGGGTACTCCGGCTTTCTCCACCCGTAAAACTGTCACGGTCATGATTAGCCATTGTGCATAAATATGTGACCTTAAACATCAATAAATAAATAAATAACTCAGGGGACGAGTTGGTAACAGCGCATAAACCAAATTAAATGTGAGAACAAACGGTGTTGCATCTAACATTAGCAAGTATGACCAAACATTTAAAAAACAAAATAATCCTTTGAACCCTGATGATATATGCCATGTCAGATCAATTCCATCTCTTTAAGGAGTCAATATTTGTTATTTGGGGGTCGATCATACCCTTCGAACTCGAGAGGCCGCTTTTTCAAGGAACGTGGTACTTCACAATTTCATAGTGTAAAAGGGCTGCAAAGTGAAAGTGACGGGTAGATCGATTAATATTTTCAACGTGCAGCCTCAATGCTGCACGCTGAAAATATTAATTGGTCTACCCCCAGATAATGAATGTGGACTCTTCCTGTTCCTGCCATTGAACTGACATGGAAGATACCACCAGGTTTCAAAAGGGTTAATCTTTTCATTATGCGGCCTTGATTTAACGACCAACCATTTATTTCGTGAAGTTTGAACGTAGCGTTATCCCGATCCGAAAAAGTGATATTTCTGATTTAAAGGGCTAGATTTAAGCTCTGAAGCCACCAGTCTAATTCGGTGAGGAATTCGACGATCTATTGTCCTGGAACCAGTCTAGCCCATCGTCCACCGCCTATGTCTAGAATATTTCAGTTGGTTGGAAAAGCGAACCTAAGGTTCGCTTTTCAAACCAACTGAAATATTCCCGACGAGTGAATCTAAACAATGCGATAAACATTCATTCTCTTTGAACCAACGCAAGAAATGTTGATCTATCGAGACTAAATTGGATCGAATGTTTGATAACTTTATCATTTGAAACGAGGACTCAACACAACCGAAGTTTTATGAATACTCCGCGACTTCCATTATCTGTGTTAATATCTTGGTGTTTAACTCTTTTGGCGCGGAACAATCTGAGAAACAGAATTCTTAGCGCCTAATATTCATCAGGAATTTTACGAAAAGTATAGGTTGTTAGACTAAAGCGTTATTATTTTAAAATATGTTCTAATGATCTCATTGACAGTTTTTCAAATGATTTCCTGTATATATTTAAATGGCACCTTTATACTTTCAAGGGACGATATCGTTGTTCATGGATAGGACATAAATAGTGCATCAAACATAGGAATACGTATGTTTGTTCAACCCTTTACCAAACGAATCAGCCGCACCCCCCGCGTAATATGCAACTTCAGCAGTTGAAAAAATATTATTTCTCACAAAAATTCAGCAAAACCATATTATGTGACCCCTCGTTGGAACGAGCTTGTCGAGCTCGTTCCAACGAAGGGTCACATGATATGGTTTTGTTGAATTTTTTTTAAAAAAATTGAAAACATGATATTTAAAATAATAAATTTTGATATCGTCTGCGTTGGGTAGAGGGTTAAAAACACTTGGAAATGGACGCACACAATTGGCTAAAATGACTACTGCAGTACCTTTCCGTGGTCTGCCGTCTGTCGACTTTAGTCGCCTGTCGCTCCAAAAGAGTTAAAGGCGAAGTAATACGCGTTGATTGGAATATCTATATGTGGAGCACGAAACATATCTATATTTTATTGTGCAAAGGGACACCACAGCACATCAACTGTGGTTAGCTTGCTAATTGTCACGACAAACATGTAAACATACAGCCCATAACATTGAATTCCGAACCGAATTAGACTGGTGGCTTGATAAGGTGGGTTAGAAATTGACCAACATCATCAAGGAACCGCAAAGGTACCTTAGAACCACTTTTGCTGGAGTATCTTCAATCACTTCGCAGATTTAATTCAGGAAACAGAGTTTGATTGAAAAATACAAGCTTATTCAAAGAGAGCCCATTAATACCAATATATTTCGGATTTATTATACAAACCCATCATAGTAAGAAAAAAGTTCTTTTAAAAAAATAAATTGTTGGTATGAACAAACTCATCTGTTCATCCGTCTGGACCGAATTGAACGAAATTCGATGTGCATGCCCCTTAGTATATGTCTATTGAAGTTTGTTCAAATGTTACCACGCCACCAGGGCCCACAAGGGACATAACTCAGTTAGCATCACAAAATTGTTTTAAAAAATTAAAAATCTCCTTCTCCAGAAGAACCAATCAGAATATTTTGATACTCGGTATACACCATCCTGGGGGCGGGGGGGGGGGGGGGTGAGGTGGGGTGGGGGGGGGGGTCAGATTCAAGTTTGTTCGAATCAAGTTCTAGGGTTCATTTTGGGCAACCACAAAAGCCAGAATTGTTTTGTTCTTATGGTGAAATATGAAAATATTGCTTTAAAACCTCCTTCTTCCGATCCAGCGTATAGAATCTTTTGAAATTTGGTATGGAGAATCTTTAATGGGGCAGATTTAAATTTTTTCAAATCAAGTCAGCGGAATCATATTTGTACTCCCCGTGTAAGCCCCCCCCCCCCCCCCCCCCCCCTCAAAAAAAAAAAAAAAAATAACTTACTGTACGTGTAATATGTTGAATATCTTCTGTGTCTTTAGACTCGCCAATCAGACTCTTTTGCTATTTGGTATGCAGCATCCGAATTGTAAAAATCTTCTACTTTAGATTGACCAGTTATAATCTCTTGATGATTCGTATGCAGCGTCCTTAGGGAGGTCAGATTAAAATTTCTTCAAAACAACCCCCACCCCCTGGGGTCATATTTGAGCTCACTGTGGGATTCCCAATTTTAACCTAGTTCAATATGCGGAATATTTCATTAAAAGGTCCATCAGTCAGAATCATTTGATATTTGAAGTGTCGTACATGCAGCCTTAGGAGGTTAAGATCTTTCTGTGTTCAGATCAAGTCTCTGTAGTCATATTTGTGGTCCCTTTTGGGCGGGGGGGGGGGGGGGGGGGGGGGAGGGGGGATTTTAACTTAGTGCAATATGTGGAATATTCTTTAAAAATCTTCTTCTACAGATCCATTAGTTAGAATATTTTGATATTCGATCTGCACCATTCTCAGGAGGATCAAATTTTTTTTTGTTCAAATCAAGTCTCTAGGTGAATATGAATTCTGATCACGCGTGATAGAGCCGATCGTAATCACCCTTTTTTAGATGTGAATGCTGGGGGATAAAATTAATGATTATTCAAAGGCCACTTCAGGCTCTGGGGTGGGGTAGACGGGTACATTACGCTCCTTTTGATTTACGACAAGATTTGGTGGATTTTTAATGATTTTATGCAAAAACGAAAGGCATCAAAAACAAGTCACCCAGTCGGTCTAGTGGGGGTGGCGGTAGGAGTCCATTGGGTGATTTATTTTATCTTTGCTTCAAAAAGGAGTTCTGAAGTGTTTTAAGAAACTTTCGAAAGCAAAACCTAGTTCACCCAACAGACCCGATTAGCATGTCAACGCTGACTATGACCTTCACATTACTCTTTTGAAAAAGCTTTCCCAGATGAGGGATTAAGGCCCCTTGGGGCGTCTGTATATTGATTGAATGATTTTTAGCTCACCTGATCGCAAGTCAGTGGGAGCTATTGCCATCACTTGGTGTCCGGCATCCGTCGTCCGGCGTCCGGCGTCCGCCGTCCGTTAACCTTTGCAAACTTAACTTCTTCTTCACAACCACTAGGCCAAATTCAAACCTTTATTGCACAGACCATCTGTGGAGTATACCCCTTTTATTTTGTTCAAATGAAGCAGCTACCATCTTCGGGCTCTGGTTAATGCCCCAGGAGCTTAAAAATCTTTAAAACTTTTCTGACGAACCACCAGAGGGAATGCTTTGATATTTGGTATGAAACATACTTTGGTGTTGAAAATTAAAATTTGTTCAAGGGAAGTTAGTTGGTCAATATTTGGGCTCTCAATGGGGGCATATCCATTTTGGGCTCCGCCCCAAATTTCTCTTTCAAGAACCGCCGGGCCAATTTCAACCAAAATTGGCATGTAGTATAAGTGGGTCCCAAGTAATTGATTGATGCTCGAAAAATCCTTTTCACAGCCCCGTGGCAACCCCAAGGGTTAAAAGCATAAAAAAAATCAAAAGCCCATAATGAAGCATCCTTCGGACCAGTAGAATGGATTGGTAAAAAAAAAAATTCCGCATCAGGGTGTTCTGTAGAGGGTATTGAAAAAATGATGAGTCAGCATTTTTGCAGTAAGATTTCCTTTTCAAATTGTTCGAGTTTCCAATTTTATCTCTTCCAAGAACTTCTGTCAACATTTACTTGTCAAACACATGTTATTTTATTATGTTACGATTATTTATTTATTTGTGTTTTTAAGGTCACATATTTCTGCACAATAGCTAATCATGACCATGACAGTTTTACGGGTGGAGGAAGCCGGAGTACCCGGGGAGAACCAGCGAGCAACGGCGAGCAACTGTCAGCTCCCCTGCATACTAACTCCACACAAGCAGGGTTAGCATTGGTTGAAGACAAGTGCACCATCGACGTGCAGTACGCCTTAGTACACAGCGCTACCGTGCCCCCCCCCCCCCCCCCGTGGGCAATGGGGGTGAAGTGTCTTGAACAAGGACACAACGCGGTTGCCGCAAGTGGGATTCGAACCGAGGACTTCTCTGCTTGCAGCCTGCACCTCTACGTACTGAGCCACCGCGCCCCCATGTTACGATTGAGGGAATGGAAATATTTTTGAAATGCTTTTAACCCTCTCAAGACTTCCATAAGTGACAGATGAAACATTGATCTGATTCATGTATGGATATCTTTAATTTAACCCTCTCAACATTTAAAAGTGTTTTCGAAATATTTTATTTTATGTTGAACCCTTTAATTGTTGTGCACATGTATGTTTTTATGGTTCCTTGGAATTTTTTTTTGCCTGATTCCTGTATGAATATCTTTAATTTAACCCTCTCATGACTTCAATGTGTTTTCCAAAGATTTTATTTCATGTTGAACCCTTTCAATGCTGTACACATATGCTTTTTCTGGTTCCTTGGAAAAATGGCCTGATTCTTGTATGAATATCTTTAATTTAACCCTATCATGACTTCAGTGTGTTTTCTAAAGATTTTATTTGATGTTGAACTCTGTCAATGCAGTGCACATATATGCCTTTTCTGGTTTCTTAGGGGAAATTTATCTGATTCCTGTATGAATGTCTTTATTTTAACCCTCTCAACACTTCAATGTGGGTTTCAAAGATTTTATTTTTCATACCAAATCTGGTTTATTTTTTATTTATTTATTGTTTTTTTCGGGAGGCGGGGGGGGGGGGGGGGTGTTCTCCTTCAGGTTTTAATACACAAAATTCGAACCCGTGCAGCTTATTTGATCCACCATATATGTTCAAAGACATTGTCTTCATATTTAAAATCAATAAGTTGGAGAGCAATATTTAAAGGAATTGATATTAGTAGTTTCTTTTAACCCTTTATAGACTGATGTTATCTTTCTTGTCACTCCAATGGCATAAATTGGATGAGCTCATATACAGTACGTGGAGAGTGTATTATCACTAAATCATCCGCAGGGTGGAGATTCCACCCAAGCAATAATTGCCAGTTTGTTGCAAAGCATAACCAGCACAAGCAAAATTTCAGCCAATGGACCTCCGAGTTAAACACGGAGGTCCATTGGCTGAAACATTGCTAGTGTTTTTGTCGATATATACAAAATGTGAAAGTTATAGCTTGGGTGATAACCCCACTCCGCGGGTGATTTAGTTACAATCCACTCTCCACGTACTGTATATTATTAGGTTGGCGGGACCAATTAGTATTTTTAACGGGCAGTCTTCGTGCTGCACATTGAAAATATTGATTAGTCTAGTCCACAAATTCACTGAATAGCCTAACAGTATATGAAATTACAACATATCATGCGCTTGGCACGGAAAAGGCGGTCTTATGTTTTCAAAGTGTTAAATCCAGGGGCGGCGGAGACGGGGGGGGGGGGGGGGGGGGGCATACCAAGCATAGGTACCCGAACGGCATTTTCCGACATAACATACACAACCCCCTATGGTCACTACACATCACCTGTACATACAGTACGTGGAGAGTGTATTATCACTAAAACACCCGCAGTGTGGAGATTCCACCAAACCAATAATTACAATTTTTTTGCAAAGCATAACCAGCACAAGCAAAGTTTCAGCCAATGGACCTCCGGGTTAAACCCGGAGGTCCACTGGCTGAAACATTGCTTGTGTTTTTGTCTATACAGTACGTGGAGAGTGTATTAGCACTAAATCACCCGCAGAGTGTAGATTCCACCCAAGCAATAATTGCAAATTTGTTGCAAAGCATAACAAGCACAAGCAATGTTTCAGCCAATGGACCTCCAGGTTAAACCCGAAGGTCCATTGGCTGAAACGTTCCTTGTGTTTTTGTCGATATGTACACAATTTGAAAGTTATAGCTTGGGTGATAACTCCACTCCGCGGGTGATTTAGTTACAATCCACTCTCCACGTACTGTATATGACTACATTGATTTTCAAGATTTTATTGAATAAAAATGAAGCGTAATATTTCAAAGGGCGGTTTCAAAGTTATGATTAGCCCTTTGAACCCGAGAGGCCGCTTTTCTTGCCCATGAACATGATACTTTATAAATTCATTAACTATGATAACTGGTTAGTGAATGTGTGGGGAAGACCAATCAATATTTTCAACGTGCAGCAAATAATGAATATGGCCTCTTCCAATTGTTGCCATTTGTAGCGAAACTCGACCCACCCCGCCCTGCTCTCACTTTGTGTCGAGTCTCTCGGCCCCGAACTCACTTACATGAAGTGAGTTCCGGCCGAGAGCCACGCCACAAAGCCAAACAAGGTCTAGCCATAGCACAGATTTGTTGTCGAGGGGTTAGTTACAAGTTCGCAATTTCAAACCGAAAATTAGTTAGCGTAATCATTCACCTAGAACCTCTACAAAATTATTCCAGACTACCCTGGCACCCGTGCTGTGCCGCTGTTCTCGGGCCGGACTCACTTACAATAAGTGAGCCCTTACCGAGAACCTCGCCACAACAGTCAACCAAGGAACAAACATCTTCCTATGATTCCAATCCACCCTTAAACCGTGTTTTGTGTTAAGATATATGTTAGGACTAGGACTCTGAAACAGAATAGGAATTAAAAATACAAAAAAAAACCAATTCCACTAAATTATTAGCAAATTTATTCACAAATCCCCAAATCGTCTCTACCCTCCCACAATTCAGCAGTACATTCAGATTTACATTCAAGTTGTACAGACCAACTCATTTCATTCACCCTTCAAGGTGAGATCATAATTCCTCATAAAATAGTTACGTCCTCTACTAAAGAGGGGGAAAAACCCTACAATCTGGCACTTATGCCGCCTTAAAATATGCACACCAGACTACATGACTACTACCCTTAACTAAAGAAGGGGAGTCCAAGA
This sequence comes from Pictodentalium vernedei, assembly GCA_031216915.1. NCBI lineage: Eukaryota > Metazoa > Mollusca > Scaphopoda > Dentaliida > Dentaliidae > Pictodentalium > Pictodentalium vernedei. Next base: position 531,245,101 of record CM062293.1, read on the forward strand.
TACGGCAATACCAAATATTTACTTTCACATGTCACCCAGCAGAAGGGTTACTTCATTATTTGTGACCCACCTACCCTCCTAAATATTGCTAAATATTCACTGAGGGTAGCGTTATCTCAGTATTCACGTCTGTACATTCAAGCTAATGCCATAAAAGGAGAGGGGGGGGGGGGGGGTACAATCCATCGGGCCACCGAAACTCGCCCCAAGCCGAAAGATCACGATTAGGCCATAGCATCCTATCGCAACAGCAATAAGATGCCCTGGATCCATCGTGAATAATCCTAGAACCAATTTAATATAGCCTTTTATAACATATTTCGGCTTACGGCGAGGATCGGTAAATTACATAAAATATGACCGGCCCCGGCAGGGTACAACTACGGAGAAATAAATATTCGACTCACCTATAGGAAGCTCCACACGGTTCTGATCCACTAGACTCCGATTCAGAATAATATAATATTGCAGACGCAATTATTTCGTGCGAAGTCAACACCGCCGAGCACGAGAAACTACATGTCTCTCACAATAGTGGTCAATGAAGTAAGAACCACTGATCCATAACGCTATCAGTTAATGATCAATGTAACAATTTAAGGCCACCTCAGAGTATTTTAGCACTTTCAATACTGAAGCGGGCAAACACACACTCGATATGTACACACAGACCCATACCTACATATATATATAATATACATACATAGATATAGGCCACTGTGCACACACTGTGTGTGTGTCCCTTATTGTACAATTCCACTTTTTCTTACACCACCCCCACCCCGAAATTCAACGTCCCTGTTGAAAAAGATAGGAGAGGAAAAAGGAAAAGGGGAAAGATATATACACCCCTCCGCAAACAAAGGTAGTAGATTTTGTCATACTGGCCATTTAAAAAAAAATAGCCAGATAATTGCTAGTTGAATTGAAATAGTTGTTGGCTGAATAAAAGTAGTCGCTGGTTCCTCATAAAACACATAAATTTTTCTTCATAATTTCTATGTATTTTCGTTTTAAAAAAATTAATAAATCACTATTTAAATAATTCACCTTAAATCCATCCAACTGGGGTTCTGTTTAGGAAATCAGTCATAGCTTTAGGCCGAAATGAGTCCCCGACCAGCACTGACCCACGTACAGGGTCTGCACTGCCTGAAGCCGACGAGGTCATGCAACAGGAGATGTAAGCGTCAGATTGAGCTCATTCAAGCATAAAACGATGACAATATTTATAATGGTCCCATCTAGAACCCAGTTTAGTTCAAGGTTATCTTTCCAAAACAAAGGAATATTAAATCTTTTCTATTACAACTGAAAGTTCTCAAGGAACTCATCTCACTTTCTGGATGTAATGACCTTTATCAGGCACATACAATTCTTTTTATGTCATTTATTCTAAAGCCATTCAGCTTTCACACAATTTCCCCGGGAAATTGGTAAGATTATTTGTAGAACCTTTATTCAACGGAGCACTGCTCCTCCAAGACCAAAGCAAGGTATTTTAGGTATTGACATTGACCCAGGTTATTCAAATGCACACCATCTCGTGCAAAATGTAAACGTGACACCTTAAATAAGGCTTTATAAAATACATTAGACCTTCTAAGTGTTTCGTAAAACTGGGTGACAGCCACCCTACGGAGTTCGTACACAATACCAGACACTCTGGTCTTCACACGAGGAAACAGTCCTAGAATGATAATTTTTTTAACGCCTTGGCGTAACAAATTCTCTAAAAGTCTTTCGACAGAAAGTTTAAAATGTGAAAAACAAAAAGTATCACAGTCAATGTCATTTTCGCCAACCTGCACAAGTACGGTCTCTGCACTCTCCACACAAATCCATTCAAGTTGTTGGATAGTTGCACCAGGAACACCATATGCTTCCAGCGAACTCAGACGTCCAGGTATTTCCCCTGACCATGCTGCAAGTCTTCTTATAAAGGAATGGCCCATTATTAAAGCCATAATGCTACAAGAAGAAAATTTACAAACAGAACAGTATCTTTGTTCATACAATAATTCTACATAGATAAGATGAGGACCCAGCAACTAAAAAGGACAACCATTTCAATATTTCCCGAAAGATAATTTCTCCAACCAAGCTGACCCGTCAATTGATTTATTTTCTACCACGGACACATCTCTCGCGAAAAAAAAAAAAAAAAATCCAATTATACTTGGCACCGGTGCCTTAACTTCCATAACTCTTATATTCCGAATCATACCCTAACATATAACTCTCACCGCCCTCCATACACACGCGCACGAAAACCCCCCAATTATTAACATCCCAACCCTCCTGCGTACCGAAATAAAAAAACAAACCGGTCAGCGGGTTTAAGAAAAATCTTAACAGGTATAGAAATTTGACGACCACACTTGTATTTGCCATTTCCAACAGCCAATAAAAAAAACCCCAATTTCTCGGAACCAATACAATACGGCAACTCCCCACACCAGGGAAATGACGCAATTTAAAATAATGCAACAAAGCTCGTATTATGGACAAGCCAATAATGCTCATCTATCCATTATCTACATGAAAATTTGGTTCCACACTAAATACACTTCAAAGGCAGCACCACCTCGGAGGCCAATACATAAGCGCTAAATATAATATCAAATTTTTACATTTTATTGCGCTCAACAAAATATATATATATTCAGGCCCCCGAGAACTGCCACTTAACTCAAATACCAAGCAAGTGTGGTGTCAGGCAGAGAGAAAGAAAAAAAATACTTAATAAAAAACAAAGTCTTGAGAACCTAGTCGACGTGGTCGCCAGAGGGTACGACCACGCCTACTAGTCGGAGCTTCCCCGTCGAACGTCTCTCTCCTCTCAGGATCTCCCACCGAGGGCCGGTCAACATTACTCTTGATAGGACTATCAGGTGTGGGAGCAATGGGGGCACCCAAATTTAAATTACATGAAAAACACTTCTTCAACCGGTTGAAATGTACAACCTGGGGTTTACCTCCTCCGACGCGAACCACAAGGTAATTTGCGTCCGAGAGTTTGCTTTTTATGATGTAGGGACCAACCCAAAATTTTGCAAATTTTGAGGTCTGACCTTTATTTACTCTAGGTAAATAAAGCCAGACCCTATCCCCAACGGTAAAAGGTTTGCCGAAAACTCGCTTGTCATATATTTTCTTTCTTCTCTTAATCTCGGATTCACATTTCAACGAGACCAATTGAAATATTTGGGCTAGACGACTTTCCAAATCGCTAACATATTGAGAGGGAGCCCAATCCCTATCAGGAATCTTACCAGCGATTAACTCTGTAGGTAAAGTAATTTCTTTACCAAACATGACACTAAAGGGAGTAAACCCAGTCGTCTCATGTTTGGCACTTCTATAGGCCATCATGGCGAATGGAAGATAGTATTCCCAGTCGCCATGATTATCCTCTACAAAGCAAGCTAACATAGCCGCCAAAGTTCTATTAAACCTCTCAACTTGGCCATCACTTTGGGGCATATAGGGAGAGGTACGAGTCTTTTTAATTTCAAAATAGCGGCAAACTTCCTGAAACAAATCAGATTCAAAATTTGACCCCTGGTCTGAATGAATAAATTTCGGCATTCCGTACCGACTAATCCACTCTCGAATTACCACATCGGCTACTGTACTTGCCCTTTGATTGGGGATAGCAAAAGCCTCCGTCCATTTGGAGAAATAATCTAATATAACTAAAATGTAAATATTACCCTGAACGGATTCAGGTAATGGCCCCAAAATATCCAAAGCAATTCGTTCCATAGGCTCCGAAACTTTATCTGTTACCATAGGAGCTCGACTGGTCTTGCCCGGTGGCTTACGACACTGACAATTCGGACAAGACTGAACCCAGAGTTCTACATCCCGACGCAAACCTATCCAAAAGAAACGCTCTCGAATTTTAGAATATGTCTTATGAACGCCCAAATGTGCACCCACTAAAGAGTCATGATGCTCCTTACATACCTGACTTCTTAAGTCTTTTGGGACCACCCACAAAAATTTGCTGGGGGACCCTATTTGTGTCCACTCTCGAAGAAGAATGTCATTTTCCACTAAAAATTGTTCCCACTGACTCACATACCTCTGAAGCTCCGGGGATTCTCCTTTTAATTTCTCAAGTCCAGGTTTCTCGCCCGTTTTCTTCATTTCGAGAAATTTTTTAATAAGGGGATCAGCCCCCTGACTTTCCTTAGTCAATTGAATTGCAGACTCAAACTCAACAGTGTTAATATCATGTTTGTTACAGGAAGGAATCCTACTCAGCGCATCTGCGTTCTTATGTTGTTCACCGCGACGATGAACCGTCATAAAATCGAACCCACTGAGATATTCCAGCCAACGCGCCACCTGCCCAACCGGTTCCTTAAAATTAAACAACCACTGCAGGGACCCATGGTCGGTTCGCAGCGTAAAATGCTTGCCAATGAGGAAATGTCTAAAGTGTTTAACACTTTTAATTACTGCCAGTAACTCCTTCCTAGTAACACTATAATTTCTCTCTTGTTGGGAATGAGTTTTACTGAAATAAGCTATTACTTGCTCCTTGCCTTCTATAATCTGTGACAAAACCGAACCAGAGGCAAAATCACTCGCATCCGTGTCAAGAATAAATTCGTGCTCAAAATTTGGGTAAGCCAAAATTGGACTTTGACACAATTTGTCTTTTAATATCTCAAAAGCCTCCTGTTGGGCCTCGCCCCAAACAAATTTTTCATTCTTACGAGTCAATTTGGTCAAAGGACTAGCCAAAGTAGAAAAGTGTGAGACATATTTTCGATAATACGCGGATAACCCGATAAAACTTCGAAGATCTTTCAAGCAAGTCGGAACAGGCCAATCTTTTACGCGCGCAATTTTCTCCGGGTCAGCTGACACACCCGACACGGAAACAATGTGACCTAAATATGAAACCTGACGTCTAAACAACGCACACTTAGAAGGTTTCAATTTTAATCCTGCAGACCTTATTCTAGTAAAAACCTCTTGTAATCGTTCAATATGCTCCTGAAAAGACCGCGCATATATGATGACGTCATCAAGATATATGAGACAAGTCTTCCAGTGTAGCCCTTTGAGAACTAGCTCCATGAGCCTCTTGAAGGACCCAGGAGCGCCACAGAGCCCAAAAGGGAGGACCGTGAATTGATAGAGCCCAACGCCAGTAGTAAAAGCCGTTTTCTCCCGGGCATCAGGAGTTAGCTCCATTTGCCAGTATCCAGAAGCCAAATCTAGAGTGGAAAACCACTGTGCCCCCGCCATACCCTCTAAACTCTCATCTATACGGGGCAAAGGATAGGCATCTTTTTTTGTAATGGCATTTAATTTACGGTAGTCCACGCAGAAACGAAAACTATTGTCTTTCTTTTTAACTAAAACTATAGGAGCCGCCCAAGGACTAGAGGAAGGTTGAATTACCCCTTGCTTAAGCATAACATCTATCTGCTGCTCAACCTCGCGCCTTTTGTGAAAAGGGAGCCGATATGCCCGCTGTTTAATAGGAAGATGGTCACCCGTACAAATATCATGCCGAATGAGATCAGTGCGGCACAAATCACCTTCGAACTGTATAAATACGTCGCGGTTCTTCTCTAAAAAATCATTGACCTGTTCCGCTTGATTTCCAGTCAAAACCGCTCTGTCATAGGTTTGTAACAAAGAGAACTTCCCATCATCCGAAGGGGAAGCCTCCTTAATTTGTTCACCTAAAATGTCAACATTCTCAAGAACAGCCACAGACTCACCACCTTTTAACTTTTGAGGGGTCTGAGAAACATTTATCAGCCTAACAGGAACTTCCGGCTGACTAACATCAACAACACTTCGTCCCAACATTAATCCGTGATGACCTTTCATGAACCCTGGGTCGGGTTCACACAGGCTCTGTCCAACCGGTGGACCGTCAACTCGGCCCTGCACTATAACTTCAGAAAAGGGAGGTACTGTCAATCCCTCAATCAATAATACGTGAATTTTATCATTTTCTTTCAAAAACTCAAGGGAAAATTTAACCCCTTGGATCATAACAGTTTTGTCCGGCAAAGAAATCACTGAATTAGTTTTATTCATAAAGTCAATTCCCAGAATTGCATCAAAGGACAGATTAACCACGTAAAATGTTTGAACATATTGATACTTACCAACAGTTACAAGCAAATCCACCAACCCCTTTAAATCAAGGGGCTGCCCATTCGCCCCCAAAACACTACGAGGAGCCTCTCTAACTCGAGACTGCTCAATACCTAAAGTTTCATGCAACACTCTGGTACTGATTAAGCTTACCGCTGAACCAGTATCCAGTAGGAACTTAACATTTTCATTCAAGACCTTAAGAGTCAGATAACTATGACCGATACTCTCTGATGGGAGGGTCCTTTCTATCACAGACTGAGGTTCGACCCCTACCTCAGTCTTTACCCGTTTAAATCCTGATTGTTATCTAAATTGGACCTATGGGACCAGTCACCTTTACCTCTACCTCTATTCCTACCTCTACCATTTCCATAACCACCTCGGCCCAAACGACCTCTATAAAAACTATCCCTATCCTGACCACGATCCTGCCTGAAAAGTTCTTCTCGCAATTTATTTTGCTCAACCTGCATTTCTTTCAATTGTTCTTGCAAACTTTCGACCGCCTGGGTTAATGCACCAGTTTCACTAGAAATTTCCGATTCCCCAACTACACCAACTGAAGAAGGTACCTCTACCTTCTTGTACGACTCCTCATCTAAAGCAGCACGCACTGCCGCATCAAGGGTTTCAGGCTTAGCCCTCAACACTTGCATCCTAACTTCATTGTCCGTCAACGCGGAAATAAAACTATCCTTACTCAAGTCATCCCTAACATCGAGGGGAACCCCTGGATACGCCTTTCTCACCAAGCGTCTAATACTTCCCGCTAACTCAGGCAAAGTCTCTCGCTGTGACCTACGTCTAGACCTTAATTGGGCCCTATATATTGCAGTCCCCTTAAATGGATCAAAACGATCGCGCAAACTTTGCATAACTCTATGAGAATTGGATTTGATTTCCGGGTCCAAATCTTCATAAAACTGCAAGGCAGCGCCCCTTAAAGATACCACTAAAAATTGACGAGCCCGGTCTTCAGACCACTGGTTAATCCCAACACATTTCTCAAAATGGGATAACCAATCAGCTACACTGGTGGTTCCATTAAACGTATCGGGCGTAACAATCGGTTTACGTGGATAAGCTTGCTCACCATGCCTATCGTCAGACTGTATAACTCTTGCCCCATGCTGAAGTCTAGGCAAACTCGATACTTTCGGATTCTCCCCAGGAATTTTCTTAGGTTGAACCACCCTGGGCAATCCCATCATATCAACCGCACGCCCTGCAGAAGTTCGACGCACAGAGGCCCCTGTCGAAACCGTCCCAGGTGTATCAAAGATTGCAGCGTAATCCTCCGTTTGGTCACCTAACTCAACAATAGAATTCTGCAATTCGTCACTCAACTGTTGACATTTCAACATAACTTCATCAACCTTATTAAACTTCCCATCAGGGGTAGGATCAGGAGTAGGAGGAATATTACGTAATTTCTTCGATCTAGCACCTTTGGAGGTCATATCAGCGGTCAAGGCCTCCGAGGCATACATATAATCACCTAGCTCTTTACTAATTCCACTAGCCATTTTATATATATGTAAGGACCACACCCCCAACAATTACATTAATTCACAACAAGGAGTCCAATTTTAGTCCTACAACATTCCTAACAAATTATGGTCACTAGGATATAAATATCTCGGATTCAATCACACAACCCTTCAATCCAAAACGTTGGTTCAAATTTACTCTGCCAAACCAAATTTAATCGGTTAAAATTATATTCTGTTGAAAATAAAAATTTATCTTGTCCAATACAAAAATTATCCTGTCGAATACAAAAATTATCCTGTCGAATACAAAAATTATCCTGTCGAATACAAAAATTATCCTGTCGGCGACGCCAAAAATCTGTAGCGAAACTCGACCCACCCCGCCCTGCTCTCACTTTGTGTCGAGTCTCTCGGCCCCGAACTCACTTACATGAAGTGAGTTCCGGCCGAGAGCCACGCCACAAAGCCAAACAAGGTCTAGCCATAGCACAGATTTGTTGTCGAGGGGTTAGTTACAAGTTCGCAATTTCAAACCGAAAATTAGTTAGCGTAATCATTCACCTAGAACCTCTACAAAATTATTCCAGACTACCCTGGCACCCGTGCTGTGCCGCTGTTCTCGGGCCGGACTCACTTACAATAAGTGAGCCCTTACCGAGAACCTCGCCACAACAGTCAACCAAGGAACAAACATCTTCCTATGATTCCAATCCACCCTTAAACCGTGTTTTGTGTTAAGATATATGTTAGGACTAGGACTCTGAAACAGAATAGGAATTAAAAATACAAAAAAAACCCAATTCCACTAAATTATTAGCAAATTTATTCACAAATCCCCAAATCGTCTCTACCCTCCCACAATTCAGCAGTACATTCAGATTTACATTCAAGTTGTACAGACCAACTCATTTCATTCACCCTTCAAGGTGAGATCATAATTCCTCATAAAATAGTTACGTCCCCTACTAAAGAGGGGGAAAAACCCTACAATCTGGCACTTATGCCGCCTTAAAATATGCACACCAGACTACATGACTACTACCCTTAACTAAAGAAGGGGAGTCCAAGATACGGCAATACCAAATATTTACTTTCACATGTCACCCAGCAGAAGGGTTACTTCATTATTTGTGACCCACCTACCCTCCTAAATATTGCTAAATATTCACTGAGGGTAGCGTTATCTCAGTATTCACGTCTGTACATTCAAGCTAATGCCATAAAAGGAGAGGGGGGGGGGGGGGGGAGGTACAATCCATCGGGCCACCGAAACTCGCCCCAAGCCGAAAGATCACGATTAGGCCATAGCATCCTATCGCAACAGCAATAAGATGCCCTGGATCAATCGTGAATAATCCTAGAACCAATTTAATATAGCCTTTTATAACATATTTCGGCTTACGGTGAGGATCGGTAAATTACATAAAATATGACCGGCCCCGGCAGGGTACAACTACGGAGAAATAAATATTCGACTCACCTATAGGAAGCTCCACACGGTTCTGATCCACTAGACTCCGATTCAGAATAATATAATATTGCAGACGCAATTATTTCGTGCGAAGTCAACACCGCCGAGCACGAGAAACTACATGTCTCTCACAATAGTGGTCAATGAAGTAAGAACCACTGATCCATAACGCTATCAGTTAATGATCAATGTAACAATTTAAGGCCACCTCAGAGTATTTTAGCACTTTCAATACTGAAGCGGGCAAACACACACTCGATATGTACACACAGACCCATACCTACATATATATATAATATACATACATAGATATAGGCCACTGTGCACACACCGTGTGTGTGTCCCTTATTGTACAATTCCACTTTTTCTTACACATTAAATTGAGATGGACGATACCACCAGGGTTCTAAGTGTTAAGTAAAAACAAAACAAAATAAATACGCTGAGGTTACTGTCTTAACCCTTTACCCAACGCAGACGATTTCAAAATTCATTATTTTAAATATCATTTTTTTAAAATTCAACAAAACCATATCATGTGACCCCTCTTTGGAACGAGCTCGACGAGCTCGTTCCAAAGAGGGGTCACATGATGTGGTTAATGTTGAAATTTTTCGAAAAATAATATTTTTTCAGCAGCTGTATTTGCATATTACACGGGCGGATGCGGTCGATTCGTTGGGTAAAGGGTTAAATAGAGTGGATGCAAGGGTGATGGATTGCGTGTATAAATTTATATATTTTGCATGAATACACCGCCCCATCACCTTTGACCCCCCCCCCCCCCCCCCTCCCGAAGAAAACATATTTTCCATCCTACGCCCTTTCGGTATCCAGAATGGTTATAAGACACACACACACTTTTTTGGAGCTGCCGCAACCTTTGAATTGAATCTGTGCTTTTGGCAGAATATTGTAGTTTAGTAATATTTTGTCTGTCGCATACTAAACGTTACACAGTATGGTGAACTCTTTGTCGTGATCCATGTCATTTTATGTCAAATGGAACAATAGAACCCAAAAAGGGTGGGAAATTGTTTACAAAGAATGATTCACTCCAATTATTGGGTTTCATACTGGAAAGGGAAGGTAGGCGTTCTCATGTATAGAATTACAGCCTAAATTAGATTGTTTTAATTCTAAACATCATGCTCATGAATACTTTCAAATGTAAAAATGTCACGTCTTCCTCAATAATAACATCGTTATACGCCATCTGTTGATGATTACAATGGAAGGAAACTGTATCGATGACTTTAAGTTTCACCTGAACACAGGGACGTAGCTAGAAGCCTTTTAATGGGGGAGTTAGACCCTTTGAAATTCTAACTGGGAATCGCGACACATGATCACCGTAGGATGGTAGGCGGCGAAACTGCGAGCGCCAAAGGCGCGAATCTTTAGCAGGGGGTCTGGGGTCCTCGCCTGGAAAATTTTGAAAAATTGATGTGCTCAGATGCGTTTTCATGGGTTCTGGTAATAGTTATAAGGCCAATTTTCAGTTCAAAATTCAGTGATTTTTTGTAGGGAAACATTTTTAATTCGAGTTGGATACAAATTTTAAATATCTTGCTTTGCCCGAAGTCTCCCCAGTGGCTCGTACGCCTCCTGTCTGACGGACAAATTTGAAACATAGCCTTTCGGAAAGTGGGAGTTTTGTGTTTTTAGAGCATTTCACAGGCACTTGACATGACAACAATTACTTTTGTTTAATCATTTGAACCCGTAAGACCGCTTTTCCGGTCCAGGATCATGACGCACCATACATTTAAAAAGTAGAATGGCTGCTCAGTGAATTTGTAGGGTAGACCAATCGATATTTTCAACGTGCAGCCCAAAGGCTGCACGTTGAGAATATTTATTGGTCTACTCCAAATGGTGATTATGGACTCTTCTGATTGATGTCATTCAGACTGCAGGCCGCGTGGAGTCGGAATTCTTTGACCCGATTTTCACCCGAAAGTCTCGGTAGTCTGAATATTTCCTTATTATGGTCCTCCAGTCGGAAAAAAAGGTTTGTTAGTGAATTATACCATATATTCAGTAGTTTTTAAATTTCTAACTGTTGATATTTTTGCCCTCCGAATTTCCAACTATTGAGGTTTTGACAAATATTGGGGGGGGGGGGGGGGGGGGGGGGAGACACCCCTGTCGCGACATCCCTGCCTGAACACTCGCAGCTCATTGATTTGGAGAGTAGCTTTATCGGAAGGAGAGGTCCGCGAGGATTGCAATAGAAACTGGCGAGCTGGAGGCAAGACAAAGAGCTCTTTAGATGAATTATATTTTAAAAAAAATGCGACAGCTTTTGGGCAGTACAAAGATGAATTGCTGTTAAAATTGAGAGCCTAGTCACTTAGTTGAGGGTGGGAATCGGGAAAGGCGTACAAAGAGTGTGCCAAATGTCCAATTTAAGAGTAACAGAGATCCTGGAACAATTCATTTTTAAAACCCCAAACATTTACTGAATAGAACAAGACTCCTAGAGAAAGTAATGGAAAAATGGGATCAAAACATAAGGGATAAATGGATGGGGATTGGCAGTAGGGGAAGGGTTAGTATTTTAGTTGGAGAGATCCAGAAAGCGCCAATCGGGTAAATTATGAAATAGAGTTTGACTGAATGGTAGGAAATTCGGAGGGAAGGTTGGGAGGAAAAGCCCAGTGGGGGATTGATGCAGGTCGACTCGTGAGAGGACAGCGACAAATCACAGATGCATGAGATTTAACCCTTTACCCAACGACGACGATATCAAAATTTATTATTTTAAATATATATTTTGAAATTTTTCAAAAAATTTCAACAAAACCATGTCATATGACCCCTCGTTGGAACGAGCTCGTTCCAACGAGGGGTCACATGATATGGTTTTGTTGGAATGTTTTGAAAAATAATATTTTTTCAACTGCTGAGTTTGCATATTACGCTGGCGGATGTGGTCGATTCGTTGGGTAAAGGGTTAATTAGTTGTTAACTCACCTGACTGAAATTCAATGTGTGAGATTCTGTCATCACTTGACGACCGCCGTTTCTCATCCGCTGTACTGTTAGAAGAGGCAGTATATATGGACCCGCTTGAAAACTAAGTTTCCAAAACTATCCGATTTTAACCAAATTTGACATTGAACACTTTTTGGTGACGTAAACTTGATTTATGCCCCCAAAAATCCTACAACCTATTGGACAATATAAATAAATTAAAAGCTCTTATTTCCAGAGATGCACGAGAGAGAAACTTATTATTTGGTAAGCAGTTTCCTTTTGAGTAATCAGTAAGGCTAAATGGCTGTCTTTTGTTCAAAGAGGCTTCATATGTTGCCTCCATTCAACACTGGTAATGGATAAACACATTTTTTAGCTCACTTGACTGCAAGTCAGGTTGAGCCTTTTCCATCACTTTGCGAACCCGACCAAACTTGGTACAAATTATCTATCGGGGATGCCCTCCAATGTCGCACAAAGGAAGTTGTCATTACCAAGCCCGATAGGCTGGGTAAATTGCCCCCAAACCAAACTTTTTTGAAAATCTTTTTATGAATCACCAATCACAATGCTTTTAAATTTCATGTGCAGCTTCCTTATGGGCTCAATTTCGTTTGTTCAGAGAAACTTTCTCTGGCAATATTTGAGCTCGTGTGCTGGGAGGGGCCAGATGTATGCCCCTGCCGCAATTTTGTGTTTTCCGAACCGGTTTGAATCATATTTTGGTGTGCAGCAGTAACCGGTGACACGCTCTTGCTTTATGCCCAAAAGTTTTACTCCACCCGCCCTTTCAAGAGGGCAAAACAGTGGCTTCAACGAGAACAAAATTCAAACCGTTTTTCCGCTTCAAACATCACCTCAGATAACTGACATTCAGTATGAACATAGATAATTCATAATTATTGTAATTGAAAGAAGCTAATTAATAAATTTTATTCAGCTGTATCATGGGGCAGGAGTTTGAGATTGTAGAGTAATATCTTGAGCTCCAGTTGGAAGTGATTAAATCACTCGATGGGAGCGCGGTGTCGTTGCGGTAACCGGTTCTCGTCAGATCACCGAAATTAAGCAACGTCGAGCCCAGTTAGTCCTTGGATGAGTAACCGTCTGAGCGATCGATTCGGACTCCCGCGTTGTGTCCTGGGGCAAGGCACTTAACCCCGATTGTCCACATGGAGGCATGATGACGCCGTGCACTAAAGCGTACTGCACACCGATGGTGCGCATGTCTTCAAACAATCTAACCCTGCCTGTGCTGCAGTGCGGAGTTACGATGTTGGGGAGCTGACAGCTGGTCGTCGTTGCTCGGTGGTTCTCTCGGGGTACTTCGGTGTAAAAGGAGTGGAAGTCCGTAGGAACGTTAGTGCCTCTGGACTATTATTCCGCGGAATTATAGTCCTAGGTCTAACATTTCTAGGAATAGTAGTCCGCCGGACTACTATTCCTAGAAATGTTAGACCTAGGACTATAATTCCGCGGAATAATAGTCCAGAGGGACTAATTTTCCTACGGACTTCCATTCCTGTTACACCGGCTTACTCCACCCGTAAAACTGTCACCGACACGATATGACCTTGGCTGTTAAAGTGTAGTTAAACCTTAATAAATAAATAAATAAATAAATAAATAAATAAATAAATAAATAAATTAATAAATAAACAAATAAATAAATAAATAAATAAATAAATAAATAAATAAATAAATAAACCAGTACACTTCCCTTATTGATATCTAAAGTGTCACGTTGATTTATTGTCTTACTATTATAATTGTATTGAGCAGTTTTCTTAACCCTTCGAACCCGAAAGGCCGCTTTTCCGGCCCTGAAACATGACACGTCATAATTCCATTAAGTAGGGTGACTGGTAAGAGAATGTGTGGAGTAGATCAATCAGCCCGAAGACTGCACGTGGAAAATATTAATTGGTCTTTCCCCAAAATAATGAATATGGACTCTTCCAAATGCTGCCATTGAACTGACATGGAAGATACCACCAGAGTTCAGGGGGTTAAATCACATACATTTATAATACTGAGTAAATATGCTTTCAGCACACAAAAAATATCGAATTAAACCACTTCTGCCACAAAACATTTCAGAAATAAATCCCCCCCTTTCACAGTCACATTTGTGATGGCACTATTTTACTGGATATGCGAGTTTATCACGAATTTTGAATTCAGCTTTTATTTTGCCAGACTTGGGAATCCATCACTTAACCATTTCACTGACTAGTTTTTCAATGTAATTCAGAATCGTCTTGAATATAAGTAATTGCTTTCAATACTTAAATTAGTTTTGTCATATATACATAGAATTAACCCTTTGCCTTTACTGAACTCTTCAGAGATATACAGTACGTGGAGAGTGGATTGTAACTAAATCACCCGCGGAGTGGAGTTATCACCCAAACTATAACTTTCAAATTTTATACATGTGTTCAAAAAAACACAAGCAATGTTTCAGCCAATGGACCTCCGGGTTTAACCCGGAGGTCCATTGGTTGAAACTTTGCCTGTGCTTGTTATGCTTTGCAACAAATTTGCAATTATGGCTTGGGTGGAATCTGGGTGATTTGGTGATAATTCACTCTCCAAGTACTGTAAAGCCACCCTTCAATTGACAAATGCTTCGAGGCGCCATTTTTTGTTGGCTATATATTCATGCTTCATTTTTAAACTGCCTCCAGGTTTAAGTTCGATTTCTTCATTTATTGACGTTAAAAGCCACTTTAAGCATGCAAGGCTATACTGTGATTGCATTAAGAATGGTACTTCATGCTGCGGACATTGGGATAGTACACGTGTACAGCCTGGTTCATCCGATGTTACCTGTAATTGTTGTCAACTTCATGTTTCCCATTTCTAACATACAATTGAACTAAAAACATATTCACGTCTAAGCAGTGGCGTAACGCCCATACAGCGAGTTAGGGCATCCTCTAAGGGTCACCGACAATTGCACGTTTCTTGGGGCTCCCAACAATTCCAACATTTTGGGGAAAATCGTTATTAAGGGTCTCAAAACAGTGTTGCAGCTGAAGCATTGATGTTGGATGCTTCAATACCAGCTTGCATAAAGAATGGGGCGATATTCTATGAAGACAATTACGGGGTTGTGTGCGTGGAACAAGACAACATGAGTCAGTAGTTCAAATGACAGAACAATCTTAATTTTAATTCATTCAGAAATGCGGATGCTTTCCGTACAAGTTGTTTCACCAAACCGTCGAAGCAGGATCCGAAACCAGCCAATGCCAACATGACTCCTTCTCGGTTAAGGTGCTGGCCAACCAAAGAAGGAACGAACACAGAAACGAACGAAAGGCGAACGAAAATCAGCATCAGAAAAATTTGATTAATGAAGCACCGGGTTTTACCCGGCGCTTCATTAATAAAAATTTTGATTATTACTCCTATATTTACACATGTAGTGTTTGAAATCTAATATTATTGCGTCCGAGGAAATATTTCCCACCCGTGGGAGATAACCAGTCCACGATGTCCATACTATAACTACTAACTTTCACTAGAAATTCTTAAGCTTGTCAGTGCCGCAGGAATTTTATACTGAATAGAATGTCTGCACCCAGCCAGTGTGCTAAAATATTACAGTATTCCCAATTCTCCGATATAATAGACTCAAAAAAATAAGTTGCAATCGAGCCGTGCCAGCAACATCGGATGACGACGTTTATTCAGCAATACATATCTATAGTATAATTTCTAAATTATATTTTGCCACAAAATGAACTCATGACGTCTGCGCAGCCGGTCAGGAAAAAACACCCTTTGCGTTTTTTTTTTAAAAGGCTGGAAACCTGAAATCCGAAGCCAACTCATATACGCAGCACGGGTGTTTGGACCTCAACCTCATGAAACGCCACTGCCGCCACATGAGAAAAACTAAATAGGTCGGTGCAAATGTTACAGAAGGAACACCAAAACACCCGAGTAGATAGGACGAAAAATGAATAAGACAAAGGGAAGTAACCTTGATAACTTTCGAAAATCGGGATAACCCAAACATTGTTGATAACGCAGAATGTTATTTTGATCGTTTTTAAAAAAAAACAATAAAATCGAAGCTGACCGACGCGGGTTCACGGCTAGAATGACCAGTGTTCCACCCGATCGCTCATAAGAGCGACTGCAATCAACGAATCTCATTGGTTACAATGCGAGCAAACGACCTATTAAAAATATCAACGAACTGTGAATACAAAATTTTCCCGCTAATGGAAGGAAACGCGGCCAAATTCGAATTATAATATTACTGTGACGTCACTGCGTCTAAGTAACAAAGTGTTTGTTACCCATGGAATCTACATTCTCAAGATTTCACAAATATTTAATGTAACTTATTACATTTAAAGCAATATTTGTGGACAGATTTATTTATTAATGGTTTTCAACGGAATTATGAGAACATAGAGGATATCTAGTGTTTTTGAGTGGATACCGAAAATTATCTCATGAATGACCGAGACTAATGCTTATTTTTCGCGTGTCTTTGTGCGAGCGAAAAAAACCATTTTTCTCGGTCACACATGAGATAATTTTCGGCATCAACTCAAAAACACTAGATGTTCTTTTTATTATACGCTTTTTATAAGAATCTGATCATTCCTATCGATAATTCCACCCGTTTCAACAATGAATTGATGCATGAAAGTAAACAGCTGATGCGCATTGATACGCGGAAGTGATTTGATCGATACTCAGAACAGGTAGCGTCTTGCGATCTGATTCAGCAGGCGGGTTTCATGCATCAATTCAAGGTGATTACGTGTTGAATTATTGCTGGAAATGATCGGTATTCACTGAAAAATACCAGATTGTCTTTTCATTATACGTTTTTAGAACAAATTGATCTTTTCCAGTGATAAATTGACTGGTATCCACCTTGAAGTGATGCTTTGAAAGCCGCCATTTTGATCGATACCGTGAAAGTGAAACTTTCTATATCTTCACAGTGGGGGATACGATTTCTATCTTTCGGCAATTTTGTCGATAATTTAGCGTATAATAAATGGAAAGTATCTTGATCACAACACGAATAAGATGTCTACTTACTGGTAATGCAATAGTTAGGACTTATGTCTGCCATGACCCCGAGATCCAAATGTTTTAGACGCAGCAGAATCCGTTTACACACATGCGAGAAAAAATGTCCCTGCATCCCAATGCGAAATACTGGAGGGATTTTGGGAGCATTAGGCACTCGCCAATTAATTGTCTCAAAACAGTTTTCAACATCTGACCCTGTCCACCAATTTTTTTAGTTCTCTATTAATTGAAGGTAACAGATAAAACATATACGAGACCTTAACTCTCTGCACTCTGATGTCAAAATGGCAAAGGTTTCAGCAGGAAATATTTCCCATAATGCAGTTTGATATTTAACCAAATATATCTTGTTTGACAGAGCTAAGTGAGCTCTGTCAAACAAGATATTATTGGTTAAATTCATAGTTAAACAAGAGAAAAACAGAGTGATTAGAGAAAATTCTTTTGCACTACCAGAATTCTAGGGGTTAAATAACATTCCCTTTGCTAGTTTCGCAAAATTGTGTTCAATTTAAAATAATGTTATAAAGTATTAATGAGACACCATTTGACCTTCAACATGTATCTCAACCGTGTAACTAGGGGGTTGGATACGACAGGTGGGAACGCACCTTGCACATAACTGGATTGCCACTTGAGGGACTATCCCCATTGGTGATTTGAAAATTTTGATAAAATGGGGCGACCTCACTTGCGCCAATACATCGCACTCTCTATGCCGCAGACACAGATAATATGATGCATTGGGCTAAATTGTATAAAACATATTAAATGTTCTCGTTTGGGAGCAATTTTTGTGAAACGCCTAGGCAATATTTGTCTGCCCAAACCTTTGTTTTTTAGTTCACCTGACTGCAAGTCAGTGGGAGCTATTGCCACCACGTGGCGTCCGTCGTCCGTTAACGTTTGAAACGTGTCTTCTTCTTCAAAACCACTGGGTCAAATTGAAGCATATATTGCACAGACCATCTTGTGAGTATACCCTTTCTATTTTGTTTAGACAATGCACCCTTTGGTGGTGAAGATTAAAGTTTGTTCAAGGCAAATTGTATATTTGGGCTCTTTGTGGGAGCATGCCCATTTTGGGCTCCACCCAAAATTTGTATTTTAAGAACCGATGGGCTTATTTGAACCAAATTTGTGTTTAGTATAACTGGGTCATAAGTACTTGATTGATGCCCTGAACAATTTTTTCACGGCCCCGTGGGAACCCCAGAGCTAGAAATAGAAAAAGATTCAAAGGCTCGTATTTCAAACACCGGAATATTGTTTTTTGGTATGCTGCTTCATTAGGTCCAATGGAATCAGATAGACCAAAAAAAAATTGTTATCGGTTTTGTGATGGGGTGCCTTATGGGGATGCCTATTTTAACAATGTTGGAAGTGGGAAAATGCTGATTCATCATCTTTCTTGTACTCCGTCAACTACTTCGAAATTTGTCTTCTCTAAAACCACTGGGCCATTTCACATCTTTGGAGTACACCCTTTCTACTTTGTTCAAATGAAGCTGATGGCCGTTGCTCAAAGGATCGTCTAAAGGTTTAGGACTTCAATTCTCACTCAATCGTTTTTCGGTTGCTGTGTTAAAGTTATTTTTTCGTTCTTGCCGTCTGGGTATCCGTTCCTCTTCTTATGGTTCAACATGCAAATACACCAAAGACATCTCGGACTAGCAGCTCTCTTTTTACACCAATACTTTTATTCGATAGTCACAGCTAAAGATATTCACAAATATCTTACACCAAAAGTAATTCATCAAGTCTTACACCAAAAGTAATTCCTCAATACTGGAGTGACGATATAGAGTAGAAACTTATCTGCCCTGCCAAAAATTGTCTGAACAAGAAGTATGTTGCGAGCGATGACTGAAGGTGCCCGTTTTGTTTTACAATTAGCGCTTGTACCATACGTTGAGAGAGTATTATCATTAAATCACTCGCAGAGTGGGATTCCACCTGAGCAATAATTGCAAATTTGTTGCAAAGCATCACCATCACAAGCAAAATTCCAGCCAATGGACCTCCGGGTTAAACCCGGAGGTCCATTGGCTGAAACTTTGCTTCTGTTTTTTGTCCATATATGCATAATTTGAAATTTATATTTTGGGTGATAACTCCACTCCGCGGGTGATTTAGTTACAATCCACTCTCCACGTACTGTATACTCCGTGAAACGTGACTGGCCTTGATAAGCTAAAACTGTCCATTCATGCTGGCTAAGCACAACCCAGTCCGACTAAGTCAGTCCGTCGATCAGGTGACATGAGGCACCCATTACCAAAGCTACATCTCCACTAGTGTGTTCCTATACTATAACACTAGTCTTCAGGTTTACTGTGGCTTCGATCTGGAGGATGTTACGGTTTTATGGGTGACAATCCTTAGTGCATATTACCGGGTGTTCGAGTTCCACAAATGATTCCTATTTATGAGAGCCGGCTGTCAGTCTCATAGTGTAGCTTAAGTTACTGTGTACTTACAGAATAGACTGCGCTTTACGGCCATATAACATGCAGCTGTGTATATTAGAACAACTGCACTAATATAATTCTGTTTTATCATTCTCACAAAGTAACATACAATTTGTGATTCAGTTGATTTCATATTCATATTTTCTGATAATAAAATTGACGATTTTAATATATGGCAACTAAACATTTTTGCCTGTCATTAAAGGATTTGCTGTTGGTTAAATTTCGCAACATGCACCCAAATCGAGTGTCAGCCACGCTTCGAATGTAGTATTGTTTGGGCAAGATGTACAGTGGAGCCCACTTAATTAGATATCTCTCAATTGTATATCCCTGTTAATTGAATATAATTTCCCAACACAAAGCCATTTACCATTCCTCCAGTACAAATTTGACCTATTAATTGAATATAGGTTATAGAATAAACTCCTGTTAATTGAATAAAAAATCTTGTATAATGTCGAGAAATTGCCCTGTCTCTCCCCAGTTTTCCTTTGTTTATACACGCTAAAAACTAAAGTGTTAAAAACTACACTTGAAGTGCTGTATTTAACACTTATTAAGTGCTGAACTAGCACTTTTTTCAAGTGTAGACATCCCAGAACTTGACATGTGTTACAATAATACCATTTGACAAGTGTAATGTCGCGACACTTAAAAGGAAACAACGCAGATGACGCGGATCAGGCTCGAACTCTCGAGCCTGATCCGCGTTATCTGCGTTGTGTCCTTTTAATTATGTACCCACCAAGCGAAAATCAAATTATGGACGATTCTGGAAGAACCACCAATGCTAGACACATGGGAAGTGCCATCCATTCAAGTTTCAGATGTCTGACGATTGTAATGTCTAAGTTCTTAAAGCATTGCACTTTGAGTGTTAAAATCAAACCCTAAGAGTTAGAATGGGTTTAACACCTTGAAAGTGTCAGTTTTAGCACTTTAGTTTTTAGTGTGTAGACCTATTTGGCCTTAGTACATTCAATATAGGCATTTAATCTATTATATCTTATTTGACAGAGCTCATGGAGCTCTGACAAACAAGATATAATAGAATAAATGCTAAGTTTATCTCCAGAATACAGGAAAGTGGCAATCCCTGTTAATTGAATACTCCTGGTAATTAAATAATTTTCATTGGCAAAGTGGTTATTCAATTAAAAGGGTTCCACTGTACTTGATATTCCTGCATCCTCGTCCCAACCACATGAGCTCAAATCAGAAAAGGCACTGAACCATCTAAATTTTCTAAACTTCACGATATAGTTGTGTGTTATTCGGAAGCGTCTATTTGTCCAATACTACCACCCCATACCACCCAATACTTTCTCACTACTACCCAATACTTTCCGAATACTACCCCTGCTCCTACCCCGCACTACCCAATACTATTTAAAAACGGGCTATGTTTGGACGTAATTACCATTGGATGTTAACCTTTCCAAGTTTATTGAAAAGAATAGCTCGGTAACTACAAGAACCGTCGACCTTATGGGCGAAATAACATAGACCTTCTTTCATTGAATGACGTCTCTAGATTTATTCCACAATATCACGGCATATCTAGTGTCTTTTTCGTTTCGGTTTTTGTTTTTTAGCTCACCGAAGGGAGCTCAACTTATCACTTGCCGTCCGTCGTCGTCGTCCGTCGTCGTCCGTCGTTGTCGTGAACATTTTTCAAACGACTTCTCCTCTAAAACCACTGGTCCGATTTTCACGAAACTTCAAACCTCTGATAGCACCGTATGAATTATAGAAAAATTATTAAAAAATCTTCTTCACCAGATCCAGCAGGCAAAATCTTTTGATATTTGGTATGCACCATTGTGGGGTGGGGCTGATTCAAGTTTGTTCAAATCGGCCCCCTGGATTCACATTTGGGCTCAGTATAGAAGCCCGAATTCGAACTTAGTGCATTTCAGGCAAATTTCTTAAAAAATCTTCTTCTCAAGATCCAACAGGCAGAATCTTTTGATATTTGGTATGCAACATTGTGGGGTGGATCTGATTCAAGTTTGTTCAAATCGGCCCCCTGGATTCATATTTGGGCTGACTATAAAAGCTCGATTTCGAACTTAGTGCATTTCAGGCAAATTTCTTAAAAAACCTTCTTCTCCAGATCCAGCAGGAAGAATCTTTCGATATTTGGTATGCAACATTGTGGTGTGGGTCTGATTCAAGTTTGTTCAAATCGGCCTCCTGGATTCACATTTGGGCGCAGTATAGAAGCCCGAATTCGAACTTAGTGCATTTCAGGCAAATTTATTCAAAAAATCTTCTTCTCCAGATCCAGCAGGCAGAAACTTTTAATATTTGGTATGCAACATTGTGGGGTGGATCTGATTCAAGTTTGTTCAAATCGGCCCCCTGGATTCACATTTGCGCTCACTATAAAAGCTCGAATTCGAACTTAGTGCATTTCAGACAAATTTCTTCAAAAATCTTCTTCTCCAGATCCAGCAGGCAGAATCTTTTGATATTTGGTATGCCACATTGTGGGGTGGATCTGATTCAAGTCTGTTCAAATCGGCCCGCTGGGTTCATATTTGGGCTCAGTATAGGAGCCCAAATTTGAACTTAGTGCATTTCAGGCAAATGTCTTTAAAAATCTTCTGCTCACGATCCAGCTGGAGGAATTTTTTGATATTGGGTATGCAGCATGCATAGGGGTGTGAGATTCAAGTTTGTTCAAGCCAAGTCCCTGGGTTCATATTTGGGCTCACTGTGGAAGCCCGAATTATAACTTAGTTCAAAATGAGGAATTTTCTTTAAAAATCTTCTTCTTCAGATCCAGCAGTCAGAATGTTTTGATATTTGGTATGCAGCATCTTTAGGAGAGTGGGGGGGGGGGGGGGGGGGGGGGGGGGGGGGAATTCAAGTTTGTTCAAACCATGACCCTAAGTCCATATTCGGGCTTACTGTGGGAGCCCGAATGATAACTTAGTTCAAAATGAGGAATTTTCTTTAAAAATCTTCTTCTTCAGATCCAGCAGTCGGAATGTTTTGATATTTTGTATGCAGCATCCTTGGGGGGGGGGGGGGGGGGGGGGAATTCAAGTTTGTTCAAGCCATATCCCTAGGTCCATATTTGGGCTCACTGTGGGAGCTTGAATTGTAACTTAGGTCGAAATGAGGAATTTTCTTTAAAAATCTTCTTCTTCAGATCCAGCAGTCGGAATGTTTTGATATGTGGTGTGTAGGGGGTGAGATTCAAGTTTGTTAAAGCCAAGTCCCTGGGTCCATATTTGGGCTCCCTGTGGGAGCCTGAATTATAACTTAGTCAATATGAGGAATTTTTCTTTAAAAGCCTTCTTCAGATTCAGCAGTCAGAGTGTTTTGATATTTGGCATGCAGCATCCTTAGGGGGTGAGATTCACGTTTGTTCAAGCCAAGTCCCTGGGTTCATATTTGGGCTCACTGTGGGAGCCCGAATGATAACTTAGTTCAAAATTACGAATTTTCTTTAAAAATCTTCTTCTTCAGATCCAGCGGATGAATGCTTTTGATATTTGGTATGCAGCATCCTTAGGGGGGAAGATTCAAGTTTGTTCAAGCCATGTCCCTAGTTCCATAAAATTTGTCTCTCATGACTTCATTCCTTTGTAGTGTTGATGAACAATGTCTAACTGAATGTGACCCCAAATATTTCTTTGAACCACTTTGTTTGAATCACTTTGCCCCGTGAGCGATTAAGGCCCCTTGGGGCCTCTTGTTTTGTTTCCCTTCCGTCGTTTCCCTTGCGAAACGAGACACTTGTTTGAGAAAGATTTATACGATTCTGTAAAAAGATAAACGACAACATTAATACGACGATTCTCTAAAAACGATGAACGACAACATTAAAAAGGTGGTTTACACAACACTGGAATAGCATAGGGAACGTTTTTGTGAAAGTAATGGGAAGTATTGTGCAGTATGGGTAGCATTAGGCATTATTGGATATGGATTGGGTAGCATTGGGTGAGTATTGGTGTGCTCTAAAATCATTTGGGTTACAAATGAAGCCAAATCAAGCCCAATTGAGTTCATATTCTCTCAATCCAGTTGATTTGGGTTAATTTTTAACCCAAATGATTTTAGAATGTAGTATTGGGTAGATGTGAGTAGTATTAGGAAAAAAAAACGCTCTGCGTTAATCGTCGTGAAGCTTCCTGAGGAAAAGTAGAATTAATAACGTTAAACACATGTAAGTTTTCACAAGCGGTTAAAAGCCACGAGTGAAAATTTCGTTTACCTTGCATTCACTCTAAGAAAACTATGTATCTACTTAAAAACAGTATGTATTATTCTTTTATTAGCTCACCTGACTGCAAGTCAGTGGGAGCTATTACCATCACTTGGCGTCCGGCCTCCATCGTCCGTTAACTTTTGGAAACTTGCCTTCTTCTTCACAACCACCGGACCAAATTCAAACATATATTGCACACACCATCTATGCAGTATACAATGAAGCAGCTGTCATCTTCACGCTCTGGTTAATGCCACAAAAGCTTAAAAATCATTAAAAATTTTCTTCTCATAAACCACCAGAGAGAATGCCTTGATATTTGGTGTGGAGCATCCTTTGGTGTTGAAGATTAAGGTTTTTGAAGGGAATATGGTAGGTCAATATCTGGGCTCTCTGTGGGAGCATATCCATTTTTGGCTCCGTCCAAAAATTGTGTTTCAAGAACCCGTGGTCCAATTTGAGTCTAATTTGCCATGTAGTATAAGTGGGCCCTAAGTAATTGATTAATGCCCGAAAAAGATTTTTATACAGCCCCGTGGCAACCCCAGGGGCTGAAAATAGAAAAAAAAACAATTAAAAAGCTGATATTTCTCAAACCACACGGGACAGAGAACTGTTATTTGGTATGAAGCATCCTTAGGGCCAGTAGAATGGAATGGTTTCTTTGAAAAAATTATCTGATTCCTGTATGAATATCTTTAAGTTAACCCTGCAAGACTTCAGTGTTGGTTCCAAAGATTTTATTTCGTGCAATGTGAGAATAATGATAATCCTTTCCACACTCACATTACTGCTCAACACATCATTCAGATAAGTGGCAGAGCCAAAAATGTCCATTTCTGATTCTTTGATCGAACCCTTTCAATGCTGTGCATATATATGTTTTTTTCTGGTTTCTTAGAAATGTTTTTATCTGATTCCTGTCTGAATATCTTCCAATACTGTTAACGAAAACCTACTCTGATTTCTTTAAAAACAGTTTATACCCAAAAATAAAGCCTCCATAAATTCTATTTCTATTTTGTTTATTTCCGATGCTTTAACCATTTTTACACAGACTTAAATTTACGGATGGCAGTAAATTCTGTTTCTCCGGTTTGAAATTTTTCTTATTCTTTAAAACCACTGGGCCAAATTCATTCATTTATGGCGCAGACCATCTTTGGAGTATACCTTTTCTCTTTGTTCAAATGAAGCTGCTGCAATCTTCAGAGCGGTGGGGGTTATCATAATTTTCACATGGATTTGACTTATTACAATTTATGGGAGTGCCTACAGGCACTCTCCCATAATTTGCACCAAGGCAAAATCTTACAGACATAATTAATTCTGTTTTTTTTTTACTTGGGTTTAACGACACATTAACAGCCAGGGTCATATCATGTCGGTGACAGTTTTACGGGTGGAGGAAGCCGGAGTACCCGGAGAGAACCACCGAGCAACGACGAGCAGCTGTCAGCTCCCCAACATCGTAACTCTGAACTCTGCACCGCGGCACAGGCAGGGTTAGATTGGTTGAAGACATGTGCACCATCGTTCTGTTTTTTTTTTTTACTTGGGTTTAACGACACATTAACAGCCAGGGTCATATCATGTCGGTGACAGTTTTACGGGTGGAGGAAGCCGGAGTACCCGGAGAGAACCACCGAGCAACGACGAGCAGCTGTCAGCTCCTCAACATCGTAACTCTGAACTCTGCACCGCGGCACAGGCAGGGTTAGATTGGTTGAAGACATGTGCACCATCGACGTGCAGTACGCCTTAGTACACAGCATCATCGTGCCCCCATGTAGGCAAGCGGGGTGAAGTGTCTTGCCCAAGGACACAACGCGGTTGCCGCAGGTGGGATTCGAACCGAGGACCTCTCGGCTTGCAGCCTGCACCTCTACCTACTGAACCACCGCGCCCCCATTTAATTCTGTTTCAGTGATGGTGTGAAGCACATCCGCTGGGTACTTGGTCTTAAAGTTATGTTAGTAGTACTTCAGAATAAAGCCCAAATATATGCTTCCAGTTCTCTACCAATTAACATTTCCATTGCATCCTGTGTTTGCTTGTACGTAACATGTACCTTACTAGTTTGTTTTGGTGAACTTCTCGAGATACGCGGCCGCTTTGCACATTCTATTGCTAAAAATTAATAATCATACATGGTCAAATAAGGATCATACAGGCGGGAATTTTGTACGAAAAAGAATAATCATACATGTATGATTATTAGGCACACAAGAGTATATCCCTTGGGGTGGGGGTTAATGCTCCATAAGCCTAAAATGCTTTGAAAATCCTCTTCTCACAGAACACTTGCAGTAAGGCTTAGATATCTGGTATGGACCTTACTTAAGTGACGCAGATCCGTTTTTTTCTCAAAGAAACTCAATAGGTCAAAATTTGCACTGTCAAAGTTGGGCTCCACTCAAAATTTCTATTTTCAGAACCAACGGGCAGATGTGAACCAAATTTGTCTTGTAGTGTATAACTAGGTCATGAATACGTCATTTATGCCGGAATATTGTTTTCATTTGGGGAGGGGGGGGGGGGGGGGGAGAAGAGGATGGAGAGAACAACAGGAGTTGAAAACAAAACAAAAATTTCGTTCGGTTGTTGCTTTTTTAATACTTCACAGAACAGAGCTTGCTAGAAACCTTTCTTAGGACCAGCAGAAATGAATGACCAAAACGTTGCCTTTGGTTGTGTCATATCAAATCAAAAAATTGCTCTTGCTGCTGAAAAGTTAATGATACACTCATCTCTTTTGACAACTTGAGCCAGGTGAGCGCTTTATACTCAATTGAGCCACTAGTTATTTGAGTTGCGATAGTTTGCCGCAGCTGAACACTCACGTGCCGGAAACACGCAATGACGTCGAACCAAACCTATTGGGTAATATGCATCAGTTTCGGAGAGATATTCTATTATACCTGTCGTGAAAATAGACGTCGAAATTTATTGATTACACATAATTGTCTTTACCAGAATTGCCCATTGTCAAACTCGGCAGATATGGACTGTTTTTCCTGCGGACTACTATTCATTCCTCTTTCGGCATGTCGGGGAGTGGTGCATTGAAATTTGGCTCGATGCACCGTGCAGCGACATCTAGATATTGAGATCAAAGGGTATAGACCCTTTAAGATACACCTGGGGCAGCTCAACCAAAAGAGCACAAGCACCTTTATTATGCCCCCGAAAAATGTTCGAGGGGGTATATCGTCGAGGTCTCCGTCCGTCCGTCCGTCCGTCCGTCCGTCCGTACGAACATTTTGTATTATTACTCGAGCATCCGTTGTCGGATTTTAATGTTCTTTGGTATGGTGATAGGGCAGCTTATGGGAACGGATGCCCTGGTACCTAGCGTTTCGTCCATTCATGTTTGGTAGAGTTATGGCCCCTGTTTGTTTTTGGCCTCTGTTTCTGACTAAGGTAAATTGTACCATAGCCTATAGGGCAAAGTGCTGCCCAATTGTTTTTTTAGTTCATTATTTTTCTGCGGCCCAGTGCTTGCAGGGGAGGTTGCATGACATTTTAACCTCTACATATCAATATATCCATATAAATATGGATGACATAAGAATTATAGTGATTTTGTTTCCAGACCATTTAAAATTGTATCATCGCACCAATCGATTTCAAATTTTATTTGCTTATTACTAATGTCAAAATACAGGTCAAGTTCGATTTGGAGGTTCACTCCAACCATTCTTGCAAAAGTTATGCCTTTTGTGAATTATAAAATCACAAATTTCCCAATTTCAGCTTTATTCTTACTGTGCAGTGCCTTTTGGGGAAGTGCTGCCCGATTGTTTTAGTCCACCATTTCTGTCCTGCCCAGTGCTTGCAGGGGAGGTTGCATGTCATTTTAAACTTCATATCAATATAACCATATAAATATGGATTCCAATTTCAGCTTTATTCTTACTGGCCAGTGCCTATGGGGGGAAGTGCTGCCCATTTTTTTTTAGTCCCCTATTTCTGTGCTGTCCAGTGCTTGGTGGGGAGGTTGCATGTCATTTTAACCTACTACATATCGATATAACCATATAAATATGGATGCCAATTTCAGCTTTATTCTTACTGGCCAGTGTCTTATAGGAGAAGTGCTGCCCAATTTTTTTTTAGTCCACCATCCTAATTTTTTCTAGTCCACTATTTCTGTACTGCCAAGTGTTTACAGGGCGGGTTTGCATGTCATTTTAACCTACTACATATCAATATATTCATATAAATATGGATGACACAAGAATCATAGTGTTTTTTAATTCCGTTCATTCAAAGTTGTTTGGATGAACCAATTCTCTTCAAACATTCAGAAGTTATTTATTTACATGCAAGTCCGACTTTGCTATCTTCGGGGGCATCAGCACACGGGTTAGCATTGCTCTTGTTGTTGTTATTTTGTTATTTTATTATTTTGTTTCTTTTATGAGCTTTACGTGTAATTTGTTCATGTAGGGTACAGTATCACATTGGCTATGGCTGTTTACCAAACCTATTTCTGTTCTAGAAGAATAAAATATTGTTAAAAAAGAGTATTAACCCCTAAATATTTGATAAACAATTTAAACTATCTAATATGCTGGCATATATTAAAAGAATATGCAGTTAAAACTAGAAGTCTTGTCATGAAACGCGCAGAAGTCTTGTCATGAAATGCGCGCAAATAGCACGTCGATCTGCGCGTTATGACCATAGTAAGGCTATCAAATACTGTACATATGGCCTGTGCAAAAGCAATGTTTCAGCCAATGGACCTCCGGGTAACCCGGAGGTCCATTGGCAGAAACATTGCCTGTGTTCGCCATGAGTAACCAGGTGAACCTGTCGTGCTTTGGATGCCATTCGATATGGCAATTGCGCGCACTTTCTACGCGTAATTAAGCCTAGATAAGCACACTGTTCGTGACAGGACTGCTAGTTTTAACTGTATGTATATTTTTTTCTCTTTCATGGCACAGATCACAGATAAGAGACATGTAACTTCATCCATCACATCAACATGGATTACGATTATGACGAAGGTGACTACATTGACGAGGAGCCACCTCCAGATACAGATACAGTCAATGAAACACTTCACCTCACAGTGCTCTATGTAGCATTTGGAGTTGTCGCCCTTGTAGGAAATGGCCTTATACTAAGGGCACTAATAAGTTACAAAAACCTCAGAATTCCGCTGTTTGCAGCTGTGTGTGCCATCTCGATCACAGATTTGGTTTTCGTTGTTCTGAATATACCATCGGCCGTATACCGAGTCAATAAGAGAGAAGACATCCAAAACGAGGCTTGGGGAACTATTAATTCGTATGTATACAGTGTCACATTATATATTGTTGCTTATCATGTGATTGGTTTATCGGTGCTGAGGGGATTCATTCTTACAGATCGCTCACACAAATTTCCCAAGTATTGTCACGTGATTGCAGCCAGTGTTGTGGTTTGTGTTATTGTAGGATTAGCGAATATACCGCTACTTATAAAGCGTGAAACAGACACATTTTCTGTTCACTGTTTCGTGGACAAAAGTACGAAGGCAAAAAGAGAATTTCTATTCAAAGAATTTTTCTCGTATTTAATTCCCGTGTTTGGAATACTTGCAGTGTATGTAGTCACCCGTTCACTGAGGAAGCGGTATTTCGACGAAAGCTATCCGAAGGAGGAGCGTCATTTATCACGGTTTATTACAGCAACGGTTTTCGTGTATATATTATGTCAGTCACCTGTGAATATTGTGAATCTGATACTTTTCAACAGGGATCCGTCAACTGATAACGGAGAAACTCCTTCTTGCGGACTCTTTGTTGTAAGGAACTATTTGTTGTGTTTGTCTGTTCTTGATAAAGCACTGCGACCTGTTGTGTACGCTGGACTATCAAAAAGCATTGGAGCATCGATAGATGAGGTGATAAATTGTACAGTGTGTCGGAAAACAACTCAACATGATGAACTTGACAATCAACCAATGAATCCTTCGATGACCTCGACAGTGATAGAAGATCCGGTGTGAAGTTCAAATGGGAATGGTTTATTCGCCTACATAAATCGTCCCCTGAGTTCCAATGTGTTCTGTGTGCCTACTGGCACATAGAACACATTGGAACTCAGGGGACGAAATGTTACAAGATATTGAAATAGAAACTGTGTTTTTAATCCAAAATCAGCTAGTTTACTCCCTTTGGAACGAGGTCATCGAGCTCGTTCCGTTGAGTGGTCATAAGCTAAAGGACGCCAGGCATTTTTGATGATTTGTGTATTCAATATGAAAATGATCCTCAGGCTTTAAAGATCTGGAGGTGACCGAACGCTGCATGCCAACATCCTTGGGTCGTTTATCATTTGGTGCCAGAGCATGGAAACACGATGGTTTCTGAAGGCATGCGACTTCCCAGTGTGAACAGAGAAACACTGTACAGAATGACGTAAGAACCCCACGAAGAGTTAAAATGAACGAATGCTGGGGGCACAACACAAACTGTAGCATTTGCCTAACTGCTTTTAGTTAATGGAGTTGTCCGGAACCAAATTAGGGGAGAGGTAGACAATTACAGTATGGGGATTGGGGTATATCGATATGTTGCAGGGTTATCCCGAAGACCTATGTCCTGGACTGTGGGGGTATGGGACGGGGTTGCCCTTCTATTGACTGGGGCTGCTGGTTTTTGTCGGAATAGGTATCGAAATTTGGAGATCTGAGGGCGATTTTGCAGCCAGCTGATGCCGTATTTAATAGCCTCAGGTGGCTCTAAAATAGATCCCAGAACTCATTTTGAGTTTGCCAGGGAAGGTTAGGATGGGAAATCATTAGTGGCAATTTGAATTAGGGAGGCCAATGGAATTTTCGAGAAGCTCCTGAATCACCCCCCCCCCCCTCCAGCCCCTCCCCAAATCCGCCACTGTTTTTATTAGTGATCGCCAATCTCTCTATAATACAGTGCGCGAATAGTAGATTATCACAAAATCACTCGAGGAGTGGAGTTTTCACTCATTCAATAACTCATATTCTTTGGAGCACAAGAGGCACAATGAAATGGTTCAACCAGTCAGTCAACTCGCGTTTAATCGCGGGCGTTCATTGCTGACGAGCATTGTTTGACATGTTGTTTGTAATTATCATTTTTGCATCATTTGAAAGTTAACGACTAGGTGGAAACTTCACACAAACGGTGTTAACCCTTTACCCAACGCAGACGATTTCAAAATTTATTAATTTAAATATCATTTTTTAATTTTTTTCAAAAAATTTCAACAAAACCATATCATGTGACCCCTCTTAGGAACGAGCTCGACGAGCTCGTTCCAAAGAAGGGTTACATGATATGGTTTTGTTGAAATTTATCGAAAAATAATATTTTTTCAGCTGCTGAATTTGCATATTACGCGGGCGGGTGCGGGCGATTCGTTGGTTAAAGGGTTAATCCACTCTCCGCGCATTGTACAGTGCAATCGTCGTGGATCGTTCGTAATCCACGCGTGCGCAGTGATGTCCACGCATGCATTTATCACGCTTTGTATAGTGCAATCGCCGTGGATCGTTCATAATCCGCGCGTGCGCAGTGATGTCCACGCATGCATTTTCCAGGTGATAAAAATCATCATAATCCGCAAAAGTTTAATTAATGAAGCGCCGGGCTATACCCTGTGCTTTATTAATTACATTTTTGATGATTATTCCTCTAAATTGTGTTTGGAATCTAATATTATTGTATCCGTGTAAATATTGCCCACCCGTTGGAAGTGATCAATCTACGGCGGCAACACTATAAATGAGCTTAAAACTGATAAGTGTTTTCACGTAAGAGATTACCCATTCTGTTTCAATGATAAAGGTATATATTCACAGATTAAGACAAAGTCCCAATAAATTCTAGATATACACAAAACGACACACGTGTGTGCATGGGTTAATCGATATGGCACGAGTGTCAGCGTGGAAGGATAGAACGAGAGGCCACAGGTCTCGAGTTTTATCCTTTCGCGATGGCACAAGTGTCATATCGATTAACCCATTCACACACGCGTGTCGTTCTGTGTTTATTACACGCCTTCGCGTCTATAAAAAATATTTGAAGGACACTCAGCAATTCTTTTGACAACTATCAACAAAAAGAACGCATTTTATCGCCAACCAGATTTGCGAGGGAAACCCGTGTTACTATTTCATCCCCTGAGTTCCAATGTGTTCTATGTGCCTACTGGCACATAGAACACATTGGAACTCATGGGACGATTTTTAGCTATCGCTAGCGATTCAAATTGTAATTGCGACGCACGATTTGTAAAAC
Organism: Pictodentalium vernedei; assembly: GCA_031216915.1. Taxonomy (NCBI): domain Eukaryota; kingdom Metazoa; phylum Mollusca; class Scaphopoda; order Dentaliida; family Dentaliidae; genus Pictodentalium; species Pictodentalium vernedei. Next base: position 531,277,233 of record CM062293.1, read on the forward strand.
ATTCCAGTGAAATTTCGCTTCTGTTTAAGAATAACCCATCAACGATTTCTATTCCGCACATACGTGTGGAACAGATTTTTATTTTCCGCATGGTTTAGTGTTGCTGTAGATGTGGATTACGTAGAACAGGAGTGTAATAAATATTCATTAATTTCAGTAAACGACTGAATACGTCAGGTTTTATTGTGCCACCACACCTCCGTTATGCCCCGTGTTAGACCTAGTGAAAAACGAACTATTCCTTTGCACTTTTTGCAGTGTTGGTTTTTATCCATGGTAGTAATTTTTGTTGAATGGCACCTAGTGCTCAAACGACTAGTGAATTCCAAAGTCGACTAGTCAATACCCAAAAGTCAAGTCGACTTCGACTAGTCATTGGTGATAACCTGTCTCCTTATAACAGTGTTGATGTTCCGGTAGAGTGCTGAAGGTCCAATGTTGGCTTCACTTGGGCATTCATATACAGCAACTTACTGGAACATTATTCTGTTAATGTGCTTCTAATTATGCTAAGAGTGAAATTACATAGTCTTATTTAACTTGCCTTGTTGCGATTTATGGGAGAGTGCCTATAGGCACTCTCCCATAAATTGTAACAAGGCAAATTAATAACATATCCTGATAGCCCAAAATAATTCAGCACTCTACTAGTACCAGTTAAAAAAACTACTGTCACTACTTTTTGATGACAATAGATGTATACATTGATTGCCCAATATTGCTGTTCAAACTGTCTGACAGTGGCACAGAAGGGATACTATTTACCTAAAAGCTTGAACTCCTCCGACTAGTCGACTGCACAATTGAGAGTCGACTACTGGTTTGCCCAGAGTCGACATCGACTAGTCGACTAATCGTTTGATTACTAATGACAACAGAAAATTTAATTCCTTTTATATTGCTCGTGTTCAGTGGGTTTGCAAGGTGAGTTTAACCGGGTTAGTCTGTATGTTTGTTCATTTGTTGATGCAACGTGGAAGACAATCATGCTATCTTGTATTTTATAATAAAGGTCTGAGTGGAATAACGTTCCAGGGGTCTTTTCGGACAAGATACAACTCACTTTGACCCCCTTTCGTACATCACTTTGAGAGCGAACCACCTTCAAAGCACCTGCGGATCGAAGATTCCCCACGGACTGTCACTCTCAGTCTCATTAACCCTTCATCTAACGTAACATATATATCCGGCCAGTGCTACTCACAAAACAAATTGGCATTCACATTTTAATATTTTTTATCAAATTGTGCCTCCAATATACATGTAGCTTATGATGACTCATTGAAATAAGCTGATTGAAATGATATAACAAAAGCTATGTTTATCCGGCTGGAATCTCCCGATTCCCCTCTTCTGTGGTGGTTTGCTAGTAATTAACTTCCCCTGGATTGTATGATGTGGTGTGATGATGCCATCACGTTTTATTTGGTGCTACATCTCAGAATACTCTTCCGTGATGCATTGACATACGTAGTTTTGTATTATACAGTAGAGTCGTCGTTGACTGACCGTAACCCACACGCGGGCAGTGATGTCCACGCATCCTTTTACCAGGTAATAAAATCATCAGCAAAATTTTAACCAATTAAGCACCGGTTGTACCCTGTGCTTCATTAATTATTTTTTTTAAAATTCATCATAAATTAATATGCCGATGATATGAACATTTTTCGCAGCAATACAAATTTAATATTTACAAAATATTTTATTTACTATTGCCAAAAAACAAGGGTCTAAACTGAAATATTGATACCGTGTTACTCGTCTACATGCTTGACTTTCATTTGATGTTTAATGATGTGCAAGCTGTTACGCTGTGACTACAGCCACAGCGTAACGACTTTCATGTCATCAAAGGCAATAGATCGAGAAGTGGTTACCACGTTTGTTTGCCTAATGCCAATTTACAGGGGTGGAAGAGGGGTGTCAAATTGAGTTTCGACGTTTTCTGCTGACGTTCCAGCAATTCAGTTGAATTGGGTGTGAGTGATTAACTCAAATTGAAAAAAATCCATTAATTGTAACACGATGTATCAATATTCAAAACAACATTGATCAATTTTAATCACCAATTGTGTTTGCCATCATGTTTGAGATACTGCAACATTCGGTGCGGAGACATAAACAAAACACCATGAACTTTATTGTGTGTATGTTAATGTTTTGTTTGTGTAATTTTTTTGTTTGTTGTTTTTATTTTGGCAGCCTCAGTCAACAGTACCCAGATGACTCCAGTTCGTTTTGCTCAATTGATTCTAGCTAGCTAGGAATAAGACTAAAACGCTAATTTCTGCCAAAAACATGACTAATTTTGTGATTTGCGTACGCTATTTGCTCATCTTATATAAAGGGTATATATTTTTTTATTGGTGCTATTTTGTTACGTACATGTACTGTCTTACATTACCACGAGAGGAATCCATTTTATCATCAAGCAAGTCCCAGTATACCGTTTGTTTTCTTTATTTGTTTACCGTTCAGCTTCCTTTCTCATAAAATGTTCTTGTCAAAACTAATATATATCTTCGAAGCCCGATGGAAGAATCAATTTGTCTGTACAAAACATCGATGATTCAGAGTGAATTCTTATGAAACAACTACACTAAGCAAATCGAAAATTGCATGAAGTCGCAAAACAACACGCGCGTCTATGTGTTAGGTTTTGTTCTAACAGTTCAGTATTTTTTTTGGTTGCTTGACACGTTTTGGGAAATAAGCCAGTGGCGAGACCATTTTTCTAATTTTATGCAAGGTTGAAGATCGAAAGATATCAGCACTGAGCAAAGGTATTTTTCTGTGCGCCTTGGATAGACCCTTTCACTCCTTTGATTGTATAGTGGTTTTGTTATGTCTGAAGCACGTCACTGAGCATGGATTTGCTTATCGGGATATGGGCCCCTTTCCCATCACAATTTGTGTTGCGTATATCCCAAACATCAGCACGAAGTCACAGTTCCAACACGTATAGTGACCATTAACTCGTAAAGATCTCGACACATTCTACAGTCAATTGTGGTGGTGGTGGCCTGGTAGTCATTGCTTGTTAACCCTTAGATCCCCAAACGTAGACCAGAAAGTACCGCGATTATGTCGATTTGAACACGTTTCCCCAAATGTACCCTTCCTTGAGAATTCAGCTAGCAGGCTTAATTTATCCTGCCACTGTTTTTCCATCATTCTTAACTTCTCTGTGGTGCCGAAACCTGCTGTAGTTGAATTAAGCCATTAAAGGTTACCTTGTAAAGACATCATGACGTTACGACAAATAATAGAAAATAAATGAAAAAGTAACTCGATAAAAAACTTTTCATAAATGTACAAAATTTCTTATTTCTTCCTATAGTTGGTAAATTTCCCATTTGGTTTGCGCTCGGCCCCACTCAAAGATTAGTCGTAAAACTCCTTGATTATTCTGTGACCTATGTCCTTGACTATCCTGTGTCCTGTGTCCTTGACTATTCCGTGTCCTGTGTCCTTGAGTATTCTGTGTCCTATGCTGTTTCAAAGAGAAAATGAAATAAAAAATAGCGAGGAAAGCCAGGATGATCGTTCGCATGACCAGCAGTTTGAAAACTAACTGTCTGGTCGTCATGTATTTGTTCTTATGTCGCTGGTAAAATATAGATCCTATTCAATGTAACACAGATAATCACTGACATGTTTTCACAGAAAAATGTGAAACTTGACATGGAAACGCAAACAGATAAGATATTAATATTAATAGGAAAAACGAAGAAATAAAATAAAAGTACCGAGAGTGTTGTGCATCTTTCCAGGCTGAGATGAATCCTTACACGCTTCGCTCGTAAAAATACGACTTTTCTCTAACTGATATTTACCAACTTTTGTTCTTTTGTATAGATGATGTAATAAAACAGGAAATTTTAATTCGTCCTTTAACCCTTTACATAACGTAACGGCCAAAACCGACGAGAGCTATTCTCAAACATCGCCAATTCATTTTCATTATATTTTCATTTTTTGTCTCAAAAACATAGGCTAGAACTAGGGATCTGCGAATCACAAATTTCTTTTCGAATCGAATCTCGAATCGAATCGTGTCTCTGATATCGACATCGAATCGAATCCCGAATCGAATCTTAAAAGACAAGTTATTTCATATTGCATCAAACGGAAGTTACGGAACACCGTGATGACCCTTACGCGACGGAGTGAACACCTTAAACACCAATAACTAAATATTCTCTGTAGCACCGTCGCTGAAACAGCTAGGCCTATTGTCCATAGTTTTAGTTTTTGAAGGCCTAACTTGTTACTATTCACGTTCTAAAGAACGTGAATTGTAACAAGTTAAGTCTTCAAAAACCAAAACTATGGATAATGTTCTGGGCCAAATTCACACCTTACCTAACAATTAAACATTGTCAATTACTCAAATAAATAGGAATTGAGCCTACATGAATGAATTTTCTAATGACAGTTTTATCCTATTTTTGATGGAAATGTAACAAATTGAAGTCAGTACGAGAGATTCGAAAAAATCGAATCCTGAGACTGATTCGGGATCGATCTCGAAGCATACATATGGTATCGATATCGAATCGAATCTCGAATATTCGCAGGACCCTAGCTAGAACCACTCTTTGGAACGAGCTCGTGCCAATGAGGGGTCTTAACCTATGTTTTTGAGACAAAAAATGAAAAAACAATTAGTTATTCAAGAATTTTATTTGCGAGTGGTGTCGTCTGCTTTTCATGTTAGGTAAAAGGTGAAGTACAATACTACATCAAGGCGCCATCTACAATACCATTGCAGATAGCGCCTTGATTTGCTCGGTGGTTCTCTCCGGGTACTCCGGCTTCCTCCACCCATAAAACTGTCACGGTCACGATTAGCCATTGTGCATAAGTATATGACCTTAAACACCAATAAATAATAAATAGCGCCTTGATTCACTCAAGGACAATTTGTACATCACACAACTGTACACAGTGTCATGAAACATATATGGGTTCACGGGTTCAGTTCGTTATAGGCCTGCTTAGTACCTTACAGTATCACTTTCATTACACGTGTTGGTATAAGAGGACTAATTATCTCGTAATTGATTTCTCTAGCACGGAATTATTAAGGTTATGTTTTGGTTAATTATTGACCTTTAATCACGTGTGTGCTTAAGACTATGGCATGGTAAAATATATTCGCGTGCGGAATGTTTCCAATTACATCTGACACATAAGAGCCGAACACACAAAATAGGCTAATTATATTCATCTTGTAAGAACTGAAGATCTAATACAAGGTTCACTCGTATAATATTAATGTATGTGAATACCTATGTGGTGGATAGTTGTAATTTACTTTATTATATTTCTACAGCTTTTTCTGTTGTAAACAAAAACCATACTGCCCACGACCTCGAAAGTGTTACTCAACTCCCAGGGCGATATCCTACTCCCAGTCATGACGGACTACTTTTTCCATTGCAGTTGTTCCGCCTCGAAATCCAGCGATAACACCCAATCCACTTCGACAAATATTCTTCTTGATATTCCAACTGACAGCAAACAATAACTATGTACACATCCACACAAAGTTATAAGAAGTTGAACATGACTACTCATTCATGGTGATTGATTGAATTATTTCTTTAAAATGTGTTGATTTCCTTCATAAGTTCATATCTCCCGTCACTTGAATTTCCATTTGAAAATGAGCGTCATTGCATTCCTTTCTGATGACGTCATATTATCAGTTCATTCATTCATGTTTTTGTGTTCATGCGCCGATTTTTCTAACCGTCAAAACAAACTGAGCGACCTTGGGAAACTGCTCTTGGATGACGCAAGAGGGATATTTGTGTTACAGATATTATCAGGGAAATATAATAAACACAATAGTTCACTGCTTGGAGTAACGTACGATGTTTATTCTCGAGTGGGATGCGGAAGGTTATTTTCACTCGGCTAGCGCCTCGTGAAAATAACCTTCCGCATCCCACTCGAGATTAAACATCGTACGGTACTCCAATCAGTGAACTATTTTCTATTTATTAACGATACCACAGAATGAAAATACAAACTTTTTAAAAAGTGCCACATAATCTGGTAGCTGCATGTAGGATGCTTTAAGATTGCATTCATCTGTGGGGAGGTTCACACTGTCTTGCTAACCCGTTCGTGCACGTTTGATATGTGCGGGGTGGGATACATGCATTTAGGTACCAATCAAATGAAGACACACATATGGGATTTTAAACCCATTCATTCCCTAGTTTGCCCTTTGTCATATTATTGACTTGGCAGGTTTTGTATTTATGACAGGAAATGGCCATTTTTTCAACTTTAATCTTAAATGATGGTGAATCTTTGTGGTTACATTATAATTTGACTTCAACTCAATCCAGGATACATTTAGTTTTATCTCATTTAATACAAAAGGATTCGAGTACACACAATACAATCAAATACATTTCCTTATGTTTGGCTCAATGGAGCAGATAATGTGGTTTTATTCGTAGTGGTACCTTGGTGACCCTGCTGTTCTCAAACGGCTGCAGATGAATCTCTTGCCTACGCGACGTGTCGCCAAACAACCGTCGACAATATCAGTTGTGACGTTATCAGTACCATAGCGTATCAGCCTACCACGTGTGGAAAAATGGTCGTTCCCAATATTAGAGTGGAAACGAACTGTAAACAATTTAAAGTACGCCATATATTTCATCCACTGCCAGGTATTCATGTTTGTACGTGACAGCCGGAGACGTTTAGGTTACCATGAAACGTTTCAAACAAAGTTTGTCTTTTAACGACAGTTTTCGGCTTTATAGATGAATACAAATCCCGGGGGAGGCGGGGGGGGGGGGGGGGGGTAATGTTAACAGTTGTGAGAAATTGCGATGTTTACTGTTTGAAGAGGCGTGATATTCGATTCGGGATTCGATTAAAAATACTCTGCCAAATTATATTCGGGATGCGGTAAAATTGGAGATTCAACATTCCCTGGTGATACGGTAACCTTTTCCTTCCGCTTGTTACTTTTCAGTTATTTCTAAGGGTGTCGCGATTATCGACTTTCCTAATGGAACGAGGTAATCGATTATAATCGACTAATCGTACCCAGGGCACCCTTTAAGAGTATTTGGAAAACAGACATGCCCATAAACACCACAAATACTTGTTCATTTCTGACTTAGTTCTGTTACTTAGTCAGGCCCGAAAATAAGCAGTCTGACATTTGCTGAATGAGGTCTCCAGAGGATGAATTTGCTGATGCTATCTTATAGTGGCCCAATTTATCCTCAGAGTACCTCTTTCTGTTTAGGTTTGAGACCCTGATTCAGATTGAGGTTCACAGAGGGTAACTTTGGTGATGCTACCCTGCTGTGCAGGGTAGCATCACCAAATTCACTCTCTGGGGACCTCATTTTGCAGATGTCAGTCTGCTTTTTTTCTGGCTTGTACTTAGTTCCCCTAGAACGGACCAAATAAAGACTAGAGAGTGACGTCACACAAGTGGAAGGATGCGTAGAACCCAAAAATAAGTGTGTCCTGAGACGAACTGGTGGGATAAAAATTCACGAAATATTCTTAACTTCTCACTCGTCGTCTACAGCAGTGGCCTCGTCATATGATTCCACTACAAATAAAACAATCACTACACAACAGGCGGTTTTTGGTAAGAAAAAGTCTCTTGATCTGTATGAGAATGCATATAGAATATGTCCTTAGTACATTGGTGTACCAAATGTTCACCAAATCTTTTAGAATTGAAATCCCAAAGAAATAGGACAATGATGGCGATTCATCTCAGGTAGGATTAATTCTAAGACCTCACACCTTACAACGTTAACTGTATTGCTAACAGCGAATAGATAAATTAGTGAATCCGGCGAGCTGGTAGAGTACAAGCTGACACAGATTGAAATACTTAATCATATCAGAAAAATGACCGTTAGGAGAAACAATTTGGTTATCATTAAACTCACCAGTAATAATTAGATTATCAGTTCTCTCGTCTTTGACCTTTTCAATTGATGCTGATATAATATCTCATATCTCTGGGGCATTGTGATCAAATACTTCTAATATTAGCAATCAGCGGCACTCTGTAAACACTCCTGACCATAGGCGTTCGGTATTTTGGAGATCAAGGTCAGGTCTCTGACGAACACAAATACCTTCTTTAATATAAATAGCAACTCCAGCTCTGAATTCGTGGTAATGATTAGCAATGGTGCAGAAATATGTGACCTTAAACATCAATAAATGGCAACTCCACCTCCTCTTGTAGCGTGTGAGTTACTGAAAGACATAAGAATAGCAGATGTTGGCACTGCACTTTTGGAATCAGCTCTCTATAAAAGCTAGAGTATCACTTCCTACATTTAGAGGACGTCCTTACGCATGACATTTCTTAATGTCTGTATTGTATCGTGTAACGTTGAACTGGCCGACAGTGGCGTACGCCCATATACAGTTAAAACTAGAAGTCCTGTCACAAAATAGCACGTTGATATGCGCGTTAATGTACGCGTTGTGGCCCAAGTAAAGCTATCAAATTCTGTACATGTGGCCGGTGCACAAGCAATGTTTCAGCCAATGGACCTCCGGGTAAACCGGAGGTCCATTGGCAGAAACATTGCATGTGTTTGCTATGAGTAACCAAGAGAGCCTGCCGTGCTTTGGATGCCATTCGATATGGCAATTGCGCGCAATTCCAACGCGCAATTAAGCCTAGATAAGCGCACTATTCGTGACAGGACTTCTAGTTTTAACTGTAATGGGGCCCCGACAATTCCAACATTTGGAGAAAAACAATTATTAAGGGTCTCAAAACAGTGTTGTAGTTGAAGCATTGATGTTGGATGCTTCAGCGCCAACTTGCATAAAGAATCGGGGCGTTATTCTCTGAAACCAATTACGGGGTTGCGAAAATGGCACATGATAACATGAGACATTAGTTGAAATGACGAAACAAATTCATTTTAATTCATTTAGAAAAGCGCGTGCATTCTGTACAACTTGTTACATCAAACCGTCGAAGCAGTATTCGATACCAATTAATGCCAACATGACTCCTTCTCGGTTAAGGTGCTGACCAACTAACGAAAGAACGACCACAGAAATGAACGAAAGGACGATCGAAAATCACTATCAGGGAAATTTTAATAAGCCTTTTTTGAAACTGTCATCTTTGACTTTAATCTATGCAAGGTCACAGGTCGCGGGGTGTGAACAAATCGATTTCCATGTTCACCGCGTTGAGTTCTGTGTCAGCCAAATCAACCAGTTTTCTGAAATATCAAGTTTAAATTCGTAAAACCGATGTGGTCATTCGAATTAACTGAAGGGGAACCCCAAGAAGATATTAAACGATGGTTTACAGAGTTTTTTTTACGGAAGCGGTGACTTGTTTTTGAATATCAACAAGGACACGTGTTGCACGGAGTTTCTCGGCATGGGAAATCCCCGGAAGTTGTTGAAAACAGAGCCCATGGCCACGGAGTAATGACACAGCGTGCATTCAAACACCATTTATGTCGATATGAACTCAATTCGAAATAAGTAAAGTTCTCATACAATATTGCTATGGCCTTAAACAAATGGCAACCTTGGCTAAATGTTTTTTGAATTCTCACTAATAAACGTAATGGGGTCCGAAGCACTTCATCCGCTCTCTTCTCCCATTGCTCACAACGTGTTTTCTTGAAATGTTTACACCTCGCGACCTCTGGTCATGCATAGATTAAAGTCCAAGATGGCAGTTTCGAAAAAGGCTTATTAATGAAGCACCGGGTTTTACCCGGTGCTTCATTAACCCTTTACCCAACGTAACGGCCAAAACCGGCCAGCGCTATTCTAAAAAATCGCCAATTAATTTTCATTATTTTTTTCATTTTTTGTCTCAAAAACATAGGTTATGACCCCTCATTGGAACGAGCTCGTCGAGCTCGTTCCAATGAGGGGTCATAACCTATGTTTTTGAGACAAAAAATGAAAAAAAATAGTTATTCAAGAATTTTTTTGGCAAGTGTCGTCAGCTTTTCATGTTACGTAAAGGGATAATAAAATTTCTGGATATTGTTCCTATAATTTGTGTTTGGAATCTAATATTATTGCGTCTACGGAAATATTGTCCACCCGTGGAAAGTGACCAGACCACGGTGGCCACACTGTAACCACTGACCATCATTAGAACTTCATAAGCTAGTCAAGGCCGGATGGATATTATAATGAATAGAATGTTTGTTCTCAGTCAGTGTGCTATAATATAACATTATAATGTACTGAATAACAACAGTGTGTGGCCTAAGAGCCCCCAATATCACTGATACGCCACTGTGGGCAGATTAGTCGTGCTATAATACCTTTAGTGAGTTTGCATCCGTCGAAAGACCTAGCTACTTGCATGGAATGGAGTATTTTATATTCTCACTGTACCATACCAAACTTCTGTTTATGGCGGCTAGTTTCGGTTTCGATTACCATTCACCTTAATAAACAAGTGTCCGGGAAAACGTGTACCGCTTTAGGTTTTAACACACTGTGTTTTTCCATTGGCGACAGTACAACTATTTCCCTCTCTCCCGACATCATCGAGCTGATTTTGGCGAAAACAGCCCTATATTCATTTAGTTTATCACCTCATGAAAACAATATACTGAAAAAAAATATAGGTCGCCCTGTGACTTTTACCTTTAAATTTGGCGATTCCTTTACTCCCGTCCAGATTCGCACTGAATAAAATAGACATAATTTTACCTACCCCCACCCAATTCTTATCTTCTCTCACACTTTTCAGACGACTATCACCAATATTTTATAATGTTTTCAAAACATGCTCTTTAACATTTTATTCACACTTATAAATTATAACCTCGGTTCATTTCCATCCATTGGATAAATCATGGAACTTTTATCCTCCATTAAAGCTGGGGGTGCAAACCACTAGAGGAGCTGTTTGCACGAATACAGTGTATTGTAACCTTTAAAAACAAAGGCAACTTTCTCTATTTTTATTTTTTGTTAAATAATTCTGACATGATATCTATGCATTTGTGATGATAGTCTGTGTTCCTTTGTTAACCCTTTACCTAACCTTAAAAGTATCGACACTTGCAAAAATAATTCTTGAATAACTAATTTTTTTCATTTTTTGTCTCAAAAACATAGGTTATGACCCCTCGTTGGAACGAGCTCGACGAGCTCGTTCTAACGAGGGGTCATAACCTATGTTTTTGAGACAAAAAATGAAAAAAATAATTAAAATTAATTGGCGATTTTTGAGAATAGCGCTGGCCGGTTTTGGCCGTTACGTTGGGTAAAGGGTTAAACAAGAGTCAGTAGGGTGCTTTGTTACTAGTATACAAGCCGAACACAAAGAAAACATTCGACCTCACTTATATCCCAACATCTCGATGCGTCTAAGTACAATCTAAGGCCGATAAATTAGGAATATAGTGTCATGTTTGAAATTCGTTCAGCTAGTACAAAACGGATGGACGACAAATCAGTTATCTGAAAAACTGAAATTTCCAGGTCTGTGTCACATTTAATGAATTGCTAATGAAGCATTTATGTTATGAAATGATTATTATTTTTTATCAAATGTTCTTTCAATTTTTAAGTTTTTATAAAGAGTACAAAACTACCAATTATTCCACCAAGGAAATACTAATCGATTATGACGTGAACGATCGATATTCGATTAAACGAATATTTGGCACAGCCCGAAGTATTTCTCAGATGACCTTTTTTCAATCAAATCCATAAGCATTAAGTATTCACCCTATCACTTGGTTTTTTCACGGTAAATCTCTCTAATCCTTTTACGTTTGTTTAATATATGCACGGCTATGTTGATTTTTGATAGGAAGCACCTCGTTTCAACTCTAAAACACATTTTCTGAAATGATATTAACTTTGTTCAATGTTACGAAAGGATGCCGGACACTCAACACTGTTCCATTGTCTTTGCACGTCGGAAATTATGTCCCTTGATGCGTTTATCCGCCAAGTCAATATGAAAAGATTGCTTCATATATTGTGTTAGGCCTAAACAGTTAAAAATCTGTTTCGCAACCCCCCCCCCCCCCCCACCTCCCCTCCCTCCCCGCATGGTCCTTCTGGCTGCCGCATGCTCTCTTTTTATAACCAATGCAAACTTAAAAAAATAAAAATGAAATGGTTTATCTCTGATATTTTACCCAAGTTAATTCAATTAATAAATTTGTCCATCGAGTACAGTCAGACATTGAAATGCTTTAGCGTTGCAAATCCTTCTTGCACACAGGTCTGAATTACACCACCCCCATGCTATTCTGTAGATTATGAAGTCTAAAGCATGAAACAAACCAAGAACATGAACTTTTGATGATAAAATATAATAACAAAAAAAACCGCCTGCAGTTTTACAAAAATGGCCCTAGAACATATTAATAATATTTTCTCCCACTTGATACAAGTATTTGCTACACATGGCCATGCGACGAAGAATCTACTAAGCTTATTTCAGTCGACAAAAATCAGGCTTGGCAATTTCAGGAGAGCGATTGTTTAGCTCTCCTTACTGCCCTCCTGAAAGAATTAAGGAGAGCGAAAAATTGCCTTCCTAAATATTTTGGTCTGGGATGATTGAGATTACATGTATTATGCTGACATTAAATTTTTGTTGTAAAGCAAAAATGTAATTTAACTTCGAAGTCACATAACATCACGTAATTTCATTTTGAAAGTGGTTTAGTGGTAAAAGGTAATGGCTGCAACCATACCCAAACACAGTTGCAATCATTTGAAGCAAAATGGGTCACAGCAATATTTTTTTTCTGTCAGTTTCAAGTTCAACAACTGACATCACAGTTTGAGGGGTAATTATTCAAGGAATATTGACACTATAATATACTACCATTACTACTATCCTGTCACTTGAAGCACGTGCACCGGGATGTGACTGTAGATTCAAGCAGACCTGTTGTCCAAGAAAGTCATACGCCTACCACTACCACCTTCAACCCCCCTTGGGGGGTTGAAGGTGGTAGTGGTAGGCGCATGACTTTCTTGGACAACAGGTCTGGGTACACACACAGGTCTTGTCAAGTGTGTGTTTGGTTGTTGAGTGAGACATCTAGATGTCTAAGAGATTTCTCTTTACCTTAGTAAAGTTAATAAAATCACTGATGTAGTCTGTTGGTTTCAGTTTCAATGAGTTCGTTCAACTGGATACTTAAAATGCTGTGTAAAGCTAATTGCTCTCCAAAGCTGATTGAGGAGAGCGAGTTTTTGCCCTCCTGCATTTTTCAGAATGCCAGGCCTGAAAAAATGTACTATCCTTGTAGTTGTTTTGCATTTAGTTTAATGAAGTGTTAATTCACATAACATAATGCCTTAAGACAACAATTTGAATAGCGGATTTATCGCTTTCACTTCCACCTGAATCAACTTTCAGAAGATAAAACCAAATCCCGTTACAGTATATACCTTATCTGATTTCTGATGGTTTGGGTGGTGTCATAAAGGCAAGCCCTTTACAGATAGGTGGATGCTGGTAAGTTGGTGAGAGAGAAATTGAATCCTCATCGGTGAATGTTATAAAATATGACACGAAGAACAAGGACACGTGTAAACCCTGGAACTATTCTTCCAATTGTTTTGAACTATTTGTGTTCTATAGTTTCGTATTGTTTTAAGAAAATATTTCATATATTTTCAGTTTGACTAAAAATTCTCTAGTCCTGTTACTAAAAGGTAGTGTTGAAACATCAATAGTGGATGTAGAGGAGGGGAGGTGGAACCCATCTTTGAGTTCTTGAAGAAACAACTGCATTAATTTCTGTGCAATTGATTTCAAGTGGTGACACCCGCGGTTTGGTCAGGGTAGAGGGACAGTTTTTCTATCGGGGGACAGGTTTATTATTTATTTCAAACCTTCACCCCAAGCGGATAGCAAGCTGCACACAGTTTCTTCTTAACTCTGTCTCTGTCACCGTGGTCGATTCGAACTGTCTTTGTCTGTTTCTGTCTCTCTCTAATAAATCCCTCCCTTTATCCCTGCCTCCCGACTTCCTCCCTGCCTCCTCCTCCACCATCCCTCCTCCCTCCTTCCCATACTCCACCCCCTCCCTCCCTATCGTTCATGAGTTTATAGGTCTTGTTATTTACAGGTGGACAAACTTTGATTTGTTTGGAATTATCTTTATCTCTCTCTCTCTCTCTCTCTCTCTCTCTCTCTCTCTCTCTCTCTCTCTCTCGAGAGAGAGAGAGAGAGAGAGAGAGAGAGAGAGAGAGAGAGGCATCAGGAGGAACATAGACGTAGAGTTAATGAGAGAGACAGAGTCGTAGAAACAGACAGAATGGTTCGAATCGTCCGTGGTGACAGAGAGAGGGTTAAAATACTTAAACAATCAATTTTGTTTCAAAATCATAGCTCTTGCCCCTACATTGGACCACAATGGGCGAGTTGTTGCAATGAAAGATTATAAGACATGTTTATATATCCCCCGCCACCACCCCATTTAGAAGGATTTTGACACGCCACTGAGTCATATACTTTAGTTTTGAACTATTTTGATATTACTTCGTTTTATACGAATCCATTCACACGATATTTTTTTCACCGACGATGATATTCATTTGAAAATCTGAATGAGGCCTATGAATTGAAACCAAGATAATTTTTCACGTCAAAACAAAACCGTCACTTTGAGAATGTCGTCCGCCATCACCATTGAAAAAGTTTTCTTATTTTCTAAAAATTGTGTATATCCTTTGAACATCTCATTTGTATCTTTTCACCATTGTTGTTCTCTGTATAAAGAGTTTTTTATAACGTACGTTGTTTAATCCCAAAGAATATGCCAGTATTGTAAATTATAAATGGCAAATTGTTCATGTTTAATCTATTTCCTCGTTCTTTGTTGCTATTTCATTATTGCTCAATAAAATATATTTGAATGTTACTAAATAGTGTTTGGAGCTAATTTATTGGCTTCTGGTAAATAAGACGACAAAAAAAAATATTCGTGGATGCCACAGATGCGAGGTTTTTGTACAGTCCTGAGGTCAGGAATTTGAGAATTCTCCGTGTCGTCCCCTGAGTTCCCGGTAGACACAGAGAACACATTGGAACTCAGGGGACGGTTTATTGATAGTAGTGGGTGGCTTTGCGACACATATTTCTCAATAAAATATCTACGTATATCTATTGATGACGTGCAAAAATCATTTGGGGTGAGATAGTTTTACTTTTCTCGATGAACGTTGGTGTGGGATGGGCAGAAGGGCTAAAAATCGCTCCCCTTGCATGGCCCAAAGAGAGCGATTAGCTCTCCTTAAGCTTAAAAGCAAAAAGTGGCAAAATCAAATTAATTTTATTATTAATGAATTCTGCCTTGTGGGCTTCGTACATTTTATTAGTGTTGCTAACAAGGTAGTCTCTGTGAGACGGCCACACTACCCCTCCCACACCTCCGGGCCTCAGCCAGGCCCGGAGATGTGGGAGGGACAGTGTGGCCGTTTTACAGAAAGCACTAACATAGGAGAGATCTGAAAAGATGTGGGTTATTATAAGGGCAGGCGGGCTAGTTTCCGCCCTCCTTAATTTTTTTAAGGCGAGCAAGTGGAATCATCTCACACAACGAGGCATGACTTTGAACCAGACATGAATCTTGTCGGGTGTCTGACGCGAATATCGTGTCCCAAGGGTGATATTTCTTCCACACCACACCCTCGAAACTCAAATTTTTTTTCACGTACGAATATGCATACATGACGTCATTTGAGTTCAAAAACTAGCCGTTTGTCATCCCGTTTACCAGAAAGTGGGTTGGTTGCTGACAATATCTAATCGAAGTTTCCTAAAAGTTTAGTATGTTGTATTATTTATTTATTTATTTATTTATTTATTTATTTATTTATTTAGGTTTAACGACACTTTAACAGCAAAGGTCATATCGTGTCGATGACAGTCTTACGGGTGGAGGAAGCCGGAGTATCCGGAGAGAACCACCGAGCATCCACGAGCAGCTGCCAGCTTCCCAACATCGTAACTCCGCACTGCAGCAGAGGCAGGGTTAGACTGGTTGAAGACATGCACACTATCGACGTGCAGTACACGGCGTCATCGTGTCCCCATGTGGACAATCGGGGTTAAGTGCCTTGCACAATGACACAACGCGGGAGTCCGAATCGGTCACTCAGACGGTCACCCACCCACGGACTAACCGGGCTCGACGTTGCTTAACTTCGATGATCTGATGATCTGACGAGAACCGGTTACCGCAACGCCACTGCGCCCCCGGTATGTTATATAGCAAAGGTAAACACTGAGAGAATGAAAAGCGTCAATAAGACAGTTTTGAGGCGTTGAAGCGAAGAAAAAAATATCGCAATGCTCCCCTACAGCCGTAATGACGTGGACGCTTGCATGACATAACGTTGAGTTGTTTAAACAAAGTTTTGCTGGAGTACGGCTACGTGGCGACAGCGGTCCAAAGGGGTTCTCTAGAGTATGAGTTATGTGTAAATATATAGCCCGTTGTTTCCAATCACATATATACTGAGTCAAAAAAGAAAGTATAATAAACTTTGAGGAGCAATTTTTTGGTATTATCGACTTTAATCCAAAACAAATTATTGTAAATTCATATTTCCAGTCCAGCTGTATGAATGTGCATAATTTCATGTTCTTACTGTTGCCAGCGTCACGTCAGGGCGTCGCAATTCAGACATGGGGCGAAATGAAAAGTTTACACATGCAGTCAATAGCTTGTATGTCCACCGTTGGACTCTTGGATGGCAAGAAATCGTCGGCGCATGGACCTGATACGTCTCTGGATGTCACCCTGTGGTACAACGTTCCACTCCTGCCTTAGAACATTACGTAAATCGCCTAATGTCTGAACATCATGAACTCGTACCCGACGGTCCATTTGAACCCCAAGATGCTCGATTGGCGACAAATCTGGCGAAAGTGGGGGCCAGGGAAGAAGTTCGATGCTCTGCTCCTCAAGAAAGTCACGACAGATACGCGACACGTGACATCGGGCATTGTCTTGCTGGAATAACTGCAATCCGACGTTAGCGTTGAATAACGGGACAACAGCAGCGTTAAGAATTCCGTCCCTATATCGCTGTCCATTCAGATTACCATCGATGAAGATCAACTGCGTTCGATGGTTCAAGGAAATTCCTGCCCAAACCATTACATTGTACTACCCCCGACGAAACGGTCGCATTCGCGCACGCAAGCACCATAAAACCATTCTCGTCGACGATACACTCTTGCCCTACCATCAGCGCGCTGTGGGCAAAATCGTGATACATCACTAAAAAAGAACTGTGCTCCAACGCTGCTGAGTCCAGCGAACACGCTGACGAACCCACTCCATTCTGCCGGTACGATGACGTTGGGTAGGGATTGGTCCGTGGTATGGACGCCTACTGCGGATGCCGTGTTCATCGAGTCTGTTGCGGACAGTTTTGTTTACTGATTCTATTGTTAGTTCTACCAGGAGTAATTGCTGCTGTCCTCGTCACCGGAAGGAAGCGATGCCGCAAGTGAGATGTCCTGATGTGTCGGTCTTGTGCAGGGGTCGTAACTCTTGGTCGACCTGAACGCGGTCAGTCGACAGTAGATCCAGTGGTTCTATACCTTCCAATGAGACGGTAAATAGTGGCCACAGTGGCTCCAAACTCAGCAGCGACCTCATCTGGTGGTATCCCAGCATCATGCATACCAATGGCACGCTACCTCTGATTTCGGTTAACCTTGGCATTTTATAAAACATCAGAAGACAAAAAAGCGTGTTTTCTCAATAACCCAGGCTCTCCAGCTCAACATAACACAAAGAAAATCGTCGGTCACCCATTCAATTTGACATTCTCGGGTAGCACGTGCTATTTTGAAATCCGCAGCAAAATTGTATGCGGTTGGGTGGACAACAACAACATGTCATTAAACTCTTTGCACGACTTCTTGTCCACAAACATGCAACATTAGAACTATTATATTTCATCCTTCATGCTAATTTTTCACCTTTGTTTCTATTATACTTTCTTTTTTGACTGAGTATATTTTCACATCTGAAAAACCTATCACTTACATTTGACAATCAGGAGTAAATATCAAAAATAAATTCAATATCACTAAAATCACATCGGTCTCTGTGTTCATGTTTGAGCTCCCTGCAGGAGCCCGAAGATTAAAGTTTAACTTAGTACAGTTAAAACTAGAAGTCCTGCCACGAACTGTGCGCTTATCTAGGCTTAATTGCGCGTAGGAATTGCGCGCAATTGCCATATCGAATGGCATCGAAATCATGGCCTTTTCTGCTGTTTTCTCATAGCAAACACAGGCAATGTTTCTGCCAATGGACCTCCGGGTTAACCGGAGGTCCATTGGCTGAAACATTGCTTGTGCACAGGCCATATGTACAAAATTTGATAGCCTTACTATTGTCATACATATATTAACGCGCCGATCAACGTGCAATTTGTGCGCATTTCAGGACAGGACTTCTAGTTTTAACTGTATCATAACTAAATTCTCTAAAAACTCTTCTTCAGATACACCAGTCAGAATTGTTTGATATTTGGTACACATCTTCAATACTGGGGTCAGATTCAAGTTTGTTCAAATCAAGTTCCTGGGGTTATCATTGGTTATCCTTGTAGAAGCCCTAATTTTAGCTTGAAGTAATGTAATGAATATTCCTTTAAAAGTCTTCTTCTTCAGATTCACGATTAAGAATGTTCTTATATTTGGTACATCAGATTCAAGTTTGTTCAAATCAATTTTCTATTAATCAGACCTTCTGTCATTTTAATCCTTTCACCTTTATTACTCTGTATTTTTATAGGAATTGGTAATTTCCTTTTTCATATGAAGTATTTTGTAATAATGCAATTACCAAGTAGGAATCAGATATGTATGGCACAGCTTGTCCTCTCAAACTAATAATCCAATTAGTGAAAAAAGAAAATAAAAATAAATAAGTGACTAATTATTATAAAAAAAACCCTTAAATCTCTTTGTAAAGAACCTATAGATCTTCTTAAGGTGATCACTTCAGGCCCTTGAAGCTTCTCGTTTTTAGCTCACCTGACTGAAAGTCTGGGGAGCTGAATGACCACTTTCTGTTCGTCCGTCGTCCGTCCGGCCATCCGTTCGGCGTGAACTTTACATTATCGACTTCTCATAAACCGCTGTGCCGAATGTACCCAAATTTAATATGCTTGTTCCTTATCAATTGGCAATGCCAGTTTGTTCAAATAAAGATGCCACGCCACAGGGGGCACCGCAAGGGCCGTCTCTCTGATAGCACCTATGAATTGTTTTTCCAAAATTAAAAAAAAACTTCACCAGAAACAACAGCTAGAATCTTTTGATATTTGGCATACAACATCAATGGAAGGTGGGTTGGGGGTTGGGAAGGGCTCAGATTCAAGCTTGTTCAACTCGGGTCCCTGGGTTAATATTTGGGCTTTGGGAGCCCGAATTTTAACTTAGTACAATATGAGGAAACTTATTTTAAAATCTCCTTCTTCAGATCCACCAGTCAGAATGTTTTCTTATTTTCGGTATGCTGCATTTAGCGGAGGGGTGTAGATTCGAATTCCTAAATCGTGTCCCCAGATTAATATTTGGCCTCTCTATTGGAACCCAAAGTTTAACTTGCTGCAATATGAGGACATTTCTTCAAAAATATTCAATTCTTCTTCTTCAAATCCACCAGTCAAAATGTTTGGTACACAACACCTCTAGGGGGATAGGGTGGGGTGGGGGGGGGGGGATCAGATTCAAGTTTGTTCAAATCCTGTCCCTGGAGTAATATTTGGGCTCTCTATTCGAGCCCAAAGTTTAACTTAGTACAATATGAGGAAGTTAAAAAAAATCTTCAGATTCACCAGACAGAATCCTTTCATATTTGGTATACATCATCTCTAGGGGGTCAGATTCAGGTTTGTTGAAATAGAGCTCCTGTGTTAATATTTAGGCGCCTTGTAGGAGCCTGAAGTTTAAAGTTTAACTTAGTACAGTTAAAACTAGAAGTCCTGTCACGAACTGTGCGCTTATCTAGGCTTAACTGCGCGTAGGAATTGCGCGCAATTGCCATATCGAATGGCTCCCAAAGCATGGCAGGTTCTCCTTGCTACCCATAGTAAACACAAGCAATGTTCCTGCCAATGGACCTCCGGGTTACCCGGAGGTCCATTGGCTGAAACTTTGCTTGTGCACAGGCCGTATGTGCAGAATTTCATAGCCTTACCATCGTCATAACGCGTAGATTAACGCGCAAATCGACGTGCTATTTGTGCGCACTTCGGGACAGGACTTCTAGTTTTAACTGTAAATTAGGATATCCTGAGCGTTAGGTAAAAGGTTAAACAAACGGAAATAATACAGTAAGCCTGAAGAAGGTTATTTGTTAAACTAAAGATGTTTTCCCGGCAGTGTTCACCCTGTCGGGTACCAATGGTGCCCCACTTGCACTGAAAAAATCTTCTGGTACCAAAAATACAGCATTTTGCACAAAACATTTATACATTTGTAAGATCTCAAAAGCTTTTCTATTTATTAATGCGTCGTTTTCTATAAAATTGCTGTTTGACGATACAGGCGAGTCGGAATTCACGCTTCTCACGAAGCCTATACGTGCAGGGATGTGGCGACAGAGTGGTGGGGGTGGGGGTGGTGTGTCTCACCCCCCCCCCCCCCAGCTAGGAGTATTTTTTTCAATAGTTGGAAATTCCGAGGTCAAAAATCAAATAGTTGGAAATTCAATAAATTAACATTGTTGATGAAAAATATTAAAATTCCAACTGATGATGAGAAATTCTTGCTCTTTTATTTCCAACTGGAAACTTGAGTTTCAAATTTCCTACTCTAAAATTGAGATGGCCTCAAAATTTTGACTCTGACATCAATCCGGTACATTTATTTTCTGACCCAGACACATTATAAATGATGCTTTTTCCGTTTCAGGACTAGTGAAAATTTTCAGTAGGGCTCATAACCCTTTACCCAACGCAGACGATTTCAAAATTCCTTCATTTTTTTAAATTAAAAAAAAAAAAATTCAACAAAACTATATCATGTGATCCCTCTTTGGAACGAGCTCGACGAGCTCGTTCCAAAGAGGGGTCACATGATATGGTTTTGTTGAAATTTTGCGAAAAATTTTTTTTTCAGCAGCTGTATTTGCATATTACGCGGGCGGATGCGGGCGATTCGTTGGGTGAAGGGTTAAAAGATATCACCCAGCTCTGCAGTGCAACCACCTATCGAAACTACTCACAGTTGGAATTTACACCGGTGGCAGCCCCCCCCCCCCCCCCCAGCTGAAACTCTCTAGCCACATCTCTGTATACGTGGAGTACCGTTGCCATGGAAGGTCGTCAGGGGCGTGGCGACATGGGGGGGGGGGTGGTGAGTGAGTGAAGGGTGTCAGCCCCTCCTGGCCAAAATTTCCTGTAGTTGGAAATTCGGAGGGCAAGTCATGAGTAATTGGAAATTCCATCTATCTGGATTTTAGAGTTTCTTTGATGATGCTGATGTCTCCTTTACTTCCCAAAATTCCAAATCGGTTTCAAATGGACAAAAATTCTGCTTATCACTATTTACAACTTCAGTGTACGCAATATCGAACCTCATAAATATGCATAACGTCAATCGGTACGAGGTTTCTATAGTACGTTTACTTATCGTAACAAAAAAAAATCCTCGAAATGCACTTCAAGAAAACCACATCATGTAAAATCGTTATCCTTAGTTAATTCCAGCATTCACCGTTACAAAATGATGAAACGTCGAAAATTGATCATTCCTGCACAAGATCTGATTTAATGTTAGGACAGTGTGAACTGCTCAAAGTTGTCTGCTTGAGCATTTAAGCACATATTCAGTTCCTAGAATAATACCAAATAATAATAACCTAATAATTCTATCATAAATGTGTCTGCATTTTAGTTACTAGAATCAATTGTATGCCTCCTTTCATGGCTTCATTTTCAAAAACTTTCTCGGTTCTGAATTTTCAACTACGGGGAGGAAACGGGAGGGGGTCCCCTCCCGATCCCTCCCCCGAGTTGGAAATTCACTACCCCCCCCCCCCCCCACCCCATCGGAAACTTCTAGCCACGTCCCTCCTGGTCGTAATCCACGCGAGGGCAGTGATGTTCACGCATGCGTTTTCCAGGTAATAACAAATCATCATTATGAATAGTCATGTTCGAAATAATTTTTGTATAACCCCTACTAACCATGTGATAAATAAAATGGAACCAAAATTGTCGAAAGATTGTAACGATATCACCACATGTCTTCTGAAACAAACAGTAAATGCAGTAGTCCACCCTCTCGTACATATTATTAATATTATTATTAACAATCCATTCATTACTGACATTGTTCCGGCTGGAATGAAAATTGAGAAGGTGATATCTATTTTTAAAGCAGGTGACGAGCACAGTTTTACTAATTACAGACCGATCAGTATATTTCCTGTATTCTCAAAAATAACGGAGAAGCTCATGGAGGTGAGACTTGTAAACTTTCCAAACAGATTTAATATGTTATACCCTCACCAATACGGATTCCAAACAGATGTAATATGTTATACCCTCACCAATACGGATTCCAAACAGATTTAATATGTTATACCCTCACCAACACGGACTCCAAACAGATTTAATATGTTATACCCTCACCAATACGGATTCCAAACAGATTTAATATGTTATACCCTCACCAATACGGATTCCAAACAGATTTAATATGTTATACCCTCACCAATACGGATTCCAAACAGATTTAATATGTTATACCCTCAATAATACGGATTCCAAACAGATTTAATATGTTATACCCTCACCAATACGGATTCCAAACAGATGTAATATGTTATACCCTCACCAATACGGTCTCCAAGCAGATTTAATATGTTATACCCTCACCAATACGGATTCCAAACAGATTTAATATGTTATACCCTCACCGATACGGATTCCAAACTGATTTAATATGTTATACCCTCACCGATACGGATTCCAAACAGATTTAATATGTTATACCCTCACCAATACGGATTCCAAACAGATTTAATATGTTATACCCTCACCAATACGGATTCCAAACAGATTTAATATGTTATACCCTCACCAATACGGATTCCAAACAGATTTAATATGTTATACCCTCACCAATACGGATTCCAAACAGATTTAATATGTTATACCCACACCAATACGGATTCCAAACAGATTTAATATGTTATACCCTCACCAATACGGATTCCAAACAGATTTAATATGTTATACCCTCACCAATACGGACTCCAAACAGATTTAGTATGTTATACCCTCACCAATACGGATTCCAAACAGATTTAATATGTTATACCCTCACCAATACGGATTCCAAACAGATTTAATATGTTATACCCTCACCAATACGGACTCCAGACAGATTTAATATGTTATACCCTCACCAATACGGATTCCAAACAGGTTTAATATGTTATACCCTCACCAATACGGATTCCAAACACACTTAATATGTTATACCCTCACCAATACGGATTCCAAACAGATTTAATATGTTATACCCTCACCAATACGGATTCCAAACACATTTAATATGTTATACCCTCACCAATACGGATTCCAAACAGATTTAATGTTATACCCTCACCAATACGGATTCCAAACAGATTTAATGTTATACCCTCACCAATACGGATTCCGAAAGCAACATGGTACAATCCACCTAGTTCTCCAACTGCTAAAAAGCATCGGAATAGAAAATAATAAACAGGACAAGAACAATACCGTAGAATTATTTTTGAACCCGTCTAAAGCATTTGACACGATAAATCATGAAATACTTTTAGGTAAACTGGAAAAGTATGGCATACGTAGTCTCACTAACAGATGGTTTAGAAGCTACCTGTCTAACAGATCGCAGTATGTTATATATGGAGAATATAAATCAAACCTTCCCAACCAGTGCTGTGGTGTTCCACATGGTTCAATTCTAGGACCGTTCCTCTTCCTTCTATGTATCAACGATATCAGTAACTCAACCTCACTCAACATTTTATAATTTGCAGATGACACTATTGCACAGTGTTTAGGCTCCCATGATAATCCCATAACAATGTATTTTAATGATGAAATAAAAAAAAAAACTATTTGAATGGTGCTCCGCTAACCATCTAATGTTGAACGCGAAAAAACAACGTACGTTGTATTGAACCCAAATGAAATAAACAATAATAATTTTTGCCAAGAGCTAAAAATAAACAACCAAATAATAAAGAAGGTTGGAACCACCGAAGCTGAAAAATCCCTGAAGTTCCTTGGAATAAACATTAATGAACATTTGACTTACAAGGCTCACATATCTCGATTATGTTCCAAAATCGCACTCGCAAATTATAGTCTTAACATAGTCAAGAGAATTCTTCCCCCGTGGGGCCATGGAAACACTATACTATGCTTCAATACACAGCCAACTGTTATACGGAGTCCAGATATGGGATAGATCCAGGGCTACTAAGAAATGTATGAACATGCCGTGCAAAAGCGATCACTACGAATAATTAATAACCGAAAATACAAAGCCCATACATACTCTCTATTCAAGAAAGACAGAGTACTTGAGGTTGATGGCGTGTTTAAATTACATGCTTTGCTGTTGGTCTTTGACTGGAAAAATGGTAGAATACCGGCATCAATTAATGATATATTTAGTGACAGTGTAGTAGACAATCAATCTGGTAGGACTACCATACAAATTGGCCTCCAGCATATAGAGAAAACGCGCACCAAATCTCTTGATAAACTCCCTCTATACACCTTTCCAAAACTTTGGAACGCTCTCGACGACGCAACTCGTAATACCAGTAACAGGAACGAGTTTAAGAAAAACTAGACTTCCAAATTTCTTTCATCTTATTTCACTTTTATCAATTATGATAATCCCCACTGCACTGTCTGCACTTAGTAAACTTGTAGTCAAGAATAACCTTAACAGGTGTGTACATAACGCAACAGACTTACTCTCTGCTTTTATCTGGAACCCTCGTCCTGGTCAAACTTGCTGCCCACTCCAACAAGTACACCACAGGGTACGTTCAACACCCCAACAGGAGTCTGTTGTCAGTAATATTGAAGAACACTTGCTGAGCGCTGGTGGTGACGCATTTCATTATTCTCTGTGGAGAGTAATGAAATACATCACTGCTGGAGCTCAGTAAGTGATCCAAGCACAATAAAGATGCGAGACGTGCCTGCAGGCGCATTCGTAGAGCATAACATACTGCACTCCGAATGGACGCTCAATTCACCTAGATTTATCCCTTTGTCGCTCTCCGAACGACATCGAGTGTTTGATGGAACCTGGCACCGAGTAATGGAGTGGCCACTAAGACCAGCTAGTTTCGTACCAATGTATGAATCCAAACAAACAATCTCCCTCTGGCGTTTGTGCTGGAAAACGTCCTGCAAAATGCATCTTGACAACGAAAAAATTCGGGCTCCAGTCCCAGCTTAGTGTCACATACCTTTTTTCCTAACTATTTGATCACAGTCTGTTTGCAACTGAACTTCATTACAAGGGGTGACAGATAGACAGCCAGCCAATCTGACTATGCAACCCCCTGTGTCATACTATTTACAAAATTTATGCAATACATGTAATTGTAACCATTATTTAAGTATACCGTGAATAAATGATCTGAATCTGAATCATCAGCAAAATGTTAATTAATGAAGCACCGAGTTGTACTCAGCGCTTCATGAATAAACATTTTGATGATTATTTCCTCTTATTAGTGTTTACAATGCAATATTATTGCGTCCTTGAAAATATTGCTCACCAGTGGACAGAGACCAGTCCACGGCGGTTGTCATGTATAATCGTGGTTTTTGTTGTTACGAATCAACTGAATTAACTTAAAAAAATTCTTATCAAGACATTTCATTGTTATTTAATCTTCTCTTGTATTTCTTAATCTTTTTTATCACATGACTCGTCCGTTTTGTTCACTTTAAAACATTTGATATTTTGCTTTCATATTAATCAGTGATAAATAAAGTCTTCCGTCAATTTCATTGGTCAATTTCAAAACTAGACAATTTGATTGGCTGAACAAAATAAAACTGGGCCACTTTTTCATAATTTGCATAATTAGAGTTGGGAGCTTTCATTGGTCAATTTCAAAACTGGACAATTTGATTGGCTAAACAAAATACAACTGGGTTACATTTGCATAATTTCAGTAGGGAGAATTTACGTTATCTGTCCTATTTAGGGTGGGTTATATTGTAATATGAAAATACGTGACACGTAATGGTGCACACCCAATATTGTTAATTTCGGTAAATATTGCAGGCCCTAAGCAAGATTTTTCAGGAAAGAGATGGTATATATCGCAGAAATAGCAGCAGTTATGTGAAATATAACAATTTGCCAAAACGTGCTGTACAGCAACATGCAATAAACACAGAACCACACATGTATGTTCATATGTTAATGTGGCGACAAATATGGCAATCGGGAAATTTTGAAAGATTGCGGAGGGATCAAACTTGAGACAAGCTATAGTAAAACAAACCTTCATTTTTTAAACTGACAAAAGATCATAATTCACTGGCAAATTGGTTCATTAGAGTTTAACAACACTTTCAAAAACCAAGACTATATTATGAGCTGGATTGTACGTCAATTTTAATAACTAAGGTTATTATATCACGTTGTTAGTTCCCAAGATCCTCCCCATCCTTCAATATCTAGACGAGCAAAAGAGTCGTACGTGAAGTCACTCGTTCAGGCAATTACTCATTTGTTCGATTCTGGTCGTTCGAGCAATCTGGGATGGTTAGCAAGCCTGTACCAGTGCTAGTAATGGTACAAGGCTGCAAGAGTGGAAGAAGACTACAGGTTTTGGTGACTACTGTAAAAGATAATCATAGGGCAGACGATGGCAATATTGGGAAAATCAGTAATAGTGGTGTTGGAGATATGACGTTCACGGAGAGGTCTAGAACTGGGCAGATGCTAGGAGCTAAATTATCATCAGGTATATATAGTACTACGTCATCATGTCATAGGTATGCTCCTATACCTCGATGAGCATTAAGAGTCGTAAAAGAAATTGCTCTTTCGATACTCATTTGCTCAATGGGATTTGAGTCGTTCGAGCAATGACTTTTTCAGTAACTGCTCAAAAGCTTATTCGCTCGATAAGATTCGACTCGTTCGGATAATACCTATCCCTGCTTGATTGTATTTTGGGTTTGAGGATCATAGAGGACTTCGCTATACACAGGGAAGGCAAAAACTGAGACGTCCAAGACAAAATAGACTGTTGGGATAGGCAGAAATGGGGCCAGTAAAAGGCAAAACGGGCCAGGAAATAGAAGGATAAACCACAGAATATATC
The DNA here is from genome assembly GCA_031216915.1 of Pictodentalium vernedei. Classification (NCBI taxonomy): domain Eukaryota; kingdom Metazoa; phylum Mollusca; class Scaphopoda; order Dentaliida; family Dentaliidae; genus Pictodentalium; species Pictodentalium vernedei. The sequence goes on from CM062293.1 coordinate 531,304,640, forward strand.
GGGATAGATAAAATACCGAGACTATGGTGCACATTCGAAACAATAAAGTTACTCTTATACAAAGGAATGCGTCTATTGTTGGGCAAAAAGAAGAATTCTAGGGGACAACAGGTAGAAACCTAATATTTAGTGGGAAATCCGCACTAGTAAAAGAACTGTTGGATTTAATTGGGTAATTTTACAAAGTATTCGAACAAATACAATTACTCATACCAGGAAACGCACATTAAAGCACTGCATGCTACTATTTTAAGTCCAAAATTGAGGAATCCGTGCCAAATAAAGTTGTTTTGATGGTTTAGAGGATTTGTCTGAATGTTCGTGGTAATTCGATTTATTCCAGTTCACGTAAAATTTATCCACATGAGACCTCTCATCATTCATTTAGCACTACGTGCTACTATTATAAGCCCTAGATGGAGGTTTGGTAGTTTGGGTAGTTTTGGATTATTTAGAAGGATTGTCAGGTTGTTTGTTGTAATTAAATTTACTCCTATTCAATCGAACACACCCTCCGAACACACACCTTTCCTATTAGAAGGTTTTGGGTCACATAGCAACCATGTGTTACCATAGATACCAAGATGGCGGTCTCAGATATACAAAATGGACGACATACACTCGTCTCCCCTCAACAAAACGCGCGGTGCATGCACACTAGGACCACGTATCACTATGGGGATGTTGTCACAAGATGGCACTCACGCGAGCTACCATTGACAACCAAACATGAAGTAACTGGGCCATGTCACATGAGATACGGCCAATGTGGTTCGATCGTGTACATGATTTACTACTAACATCAAGCCGAGAGATACACAGTTCGATCCCCAGCAGGGGTAACTGCGTTGTGCCATTGGACAAGGCACTTAATCACGATTGCCCAAGTGGGGGCACAGTGGCGCACATCCCCCCCCCTCCCCAAACAAAATAATTCCGATTGGATTTATTACGTTCAAGGTCACTGTGACCTTGACCTTTGACCTAGCGAGTCCAAGATAAATAGGGGTCTTCCACTCACCTAGCCCAACCTACCAAATGAAGTTTCAAGAATGTGGGTTCATGTGTAGTCAAGTTATCATCCAGAAACCAATTGTTTACAATTTACTATGCTGAAGGTCACTGTGACCTTGACCTTTCACCTAGCGAGTCCGAAATAAATAAGGTTCTTCCTCTCACCGATGCCTACCTTCCTATGAAGTTTCATGAATGTGAGTTTAATCATAGACAAGTTATCATTCGGAAACCAATTGTTTACAATTTACTATGTTCATAGTCACTGTGACCTTGACCTTTGACCAAGCAAGTCCAAAATAAATAGGGTTCTTCCACTCACCGATGCCAACCTACCTATAGAGCTTTATGAATGTGGGTCGAACCATTATCATGTTATCATCCGGAAACCAATTGTTTACGCCCGCCCGCCATTCACCAAACTATATGTCCAGCCTGACTTCGTCACAACTTGACTAAACAAGAGGTCCCAAGGGGCCTTAATCGCTCACCTGCCAACGTGGTTCAAAGAAGTATTTGAGGTCACATTCAGTTATACATGGTTCATCAACACTACAAAGGAATGAAGGCATGAAAGGCAAATTTTATGGAAACACACTAAGGAATCGATTTGAACAAACCTGAACCTATCATGCTCCCCATGCCAGCCCCACCCCTGCCCGTAGAGAGCCCAAATATTAAGCCAGGGACACAAATTTAACAAACTTGAACCTGATCCCCCTTGAGATGAAGGAGGTTTTTAATGAAATGTCCTCACATTGCATTAAGTCAATCTTTGGGCCCCAATAGAGAGCCCAAATACTAACTGAGGCACCCGATTTGTACAAACTTGAATCTGACCCTCTTAGAGATGTTGTATACCAAAAACGGAAGCATTCATACCAAATATGAAAGATTTTTAAAGAAATTTCCTCATATTTCACTAAGTTAAAATTCGGGCTCCTACTGGGAGCCCGATTATTAACCCATGGACTCGATTTGAACAAACTTGAATCTGACTGACACCCCCCACACCCCCTCCCCCACCCCTAGAGATGTTATATACCAAATATCAAAATATTCTAAATGATGGTTCAGGAGTTGAAGATTTTTTTAATTTTTAAAAAAAAAAGTATGGGTGCTATCAGAGTAATGCCCCTTGTGGAGCCCCTTGTGAGCGCGGCAAGGTTATTTGTACAAATTTGAACTGACATATAAGGAACATGCACACCAAATTTGGTTCAATTTGGTCCAGTAGTTTGGGAGGAGAAGTCGATAATGTAAAGTTCACGATGGACGACGACGGACGGCAAGTGATAAGTTAAGCTCCCTTCGGTGAGCTAAAATTCATCCATACGCCACCCCCCCCCCCCCCCTCCAATTTGACCCATGTAGGGAACATTAGGCAAGGAATTTTATTATGGAGATATTTATACTTGCAGGATGTATAGGGGTGGGGGGGGGGGGGGGTGCGTAATAGCAGATTTATATGTGATATCCGACCTATCTCAATTTAATGACACCAATGTTGTCAGTTATTTGTCAGACTCGAGAAAAAAACGTCGCCGGTGTTCCGTCGCCGGATTTACGAAATAACCTCGCCGTTATTTGGTAATTTATCCGTTTCTTCTGGTCCGGATTCGCTATTTAAAATTGATGAATCTCTAAGGGAGAAAGGAAAACGAAGGAATCGTTAACAAAAGTAAGACGTTTATATTATTTAGTTTAAAAAGCATATTTGTCTTTATTTTGTGTGATATCATTAGGCATACTTATTTAATTCTATTCAATTAGTTTCCTATTTTTAGTCGAATTTTTCAACAACAAAAAACCTTGACTATTGGTATGGCGAGGGCCGGTCGCCGGGCAGGCGGCCTTTTTTGCTAAAAAACTTAGTTATTTCTGGACGGGTTTTGATATTTGGTATGCAGCTTGATATGCACGTGCAACACCCGATGACGCAAAATAGGGCGTGTCAGCGCTTTTTCTCAATAGTTATGGCCCTTTGTTAAAATCTACTAATTTTGAGCTTGATAGCGCGATACTTCAACAAACGTTAACCGATTTGACAGATATTTGGCACCTGGGTTTCAAGGAACAAAGTCTTGGTCGAGTTCGAAAATCTATGCGGACCATTTCATAGATTTGTTGTGTTGACGTTTGTTTCGTGATTGATCATAATACAATGATTCATAAGGATTATTATTGTCCTCACACAAGGTGAAGGGGAAATAAATTTGAAAAAAAGAGTTTCAATGTGGCCTAATTATTGATGCCATTCACACGTCCACATATCCTTAAATAAACTGGTTTTGCATCCATTGCACTCCCCCCCCCCCCCCTCCCCTCGCCACCGCACGTAGCACATGATATCAAATTTCCTTCCACATACTGATGTGGTAAAAAATAGCCCTCAATGAATGTGCCCTCCCCCCCCCCTCCCCCATACTCCTTTTCATCCACAACTATGATATCATTCAGAAACTAATTGATGTTGACACAAAACAAACATCTTGCGACAAAACTATCACAAATGGGAAATTTATACTGATGTGGTAAAAGTTAAAAAAAAAATAGCCCTCAATGAATATGTCCCCCCCCCCCCCACAATATACCCCTCTTCATCAAAAACATGATATAATTCATACATTAATTAATGTTGTCACAAAACAAACAACTTGTGGCATTAAATATCCTACTTGTGATCGTTTTTAAGTTACATTCAGGCTTCTGAAGACATTTCACATCATGTGTTTGGTGAATCATTTGTAATTTTTGTAAAAAACAAAAAGCCAGTTTTCTCAGTTAAGGCACCTAGAGTCATTGGTATGGTACTGACAAAACATAAAACATTGCTTGTTTCAGCAGTATGACCAGTACTGCTCATGTGGTATATCATAGCACTGTTAAAATGCCTAAAAGCATTCAATATTGATTTTGTGGTGCTGTGCTTGAGCAGCAAGTATCCATTAGGGTACTTTCACAACCTTGGATTTAATTCCCACAAACACCCATTCTGATAAAAAGAGTGAAATTGTGGAAAATATGTCTCCAAGGAGGATGAATGATATATTTGCTATAAAAAATTGGGTTTTTTAGTGTTCAATATACATGTTGTATTTGTGTGTGAATGGGGGTGAAATATAGTCAGCTGCCAGTTATTGAAAATGTACAACCAGGCAAAATTGAAAAGCAAAGAAACACTCTGTCTGATGGACAGACAGACATGCAGTTACACAAACTGAAAGTCTACACAGAAGTAAAAACTGACACACAATGGAAAATTTTGTTAGAAGAGTCAGGACAAGATTGTCAAACAGAAAAAACCTCAATGGACCCAGAGTACTGCAGTACTAAAGCAAATCATAGGAACCTGTGAGTGTATCTGAGCTTGACTGCACAGTTTTTCCAATTGTTTCTCATCAACTGAGGCTTCAATATGGGTGGGTGGGAGGTAGGGACTTGATTCAAGGAGAGAACAATATTTCACAGTTGACACTGTAGTTTTGTGCTGTAACATGGGAACCGTGACAACATCGCTCGAACTAAACAAAATTTGATCGCATCACTTTAATTTTGGGATTCAAATATCTTTGTCAAGTATAACTCTCAGAGAACTTGTTCCGACTTAAAAACGGAAGGTCGTGCATCAAATAAGAGGAAAATTTAGTACTAGACTACTTTAGTAGTACTAGACTGCTTTATTGGTAGCTGTGCACAAATGACATTCATTCACATTTGCAACTTTACTGTGTTATTTTTTCCACTATACCCCACCCCCAAATTTGTGTTCCAAATTACTCTTTCAATGAAGAAATTATTTTCTAACATTTTTTAATCCTTTACCAAATATAACGGTCAAAAGCTGCTGGTGCAATTCACAAGTATTGCCAATCCATGTTCATTATTTTCTCGTTTTTTTTGTGTCAAAAAGATAGCTTATGACCCCTCATTGAAATGAGGTCATTCCAATGGTGTAAAAAGTCATGTTTTTGACACAAAAAATTAGTGAGTCAATAAGTTTGTGGGTAAGGGTAATCAGCTTTTCATGTTAAGTAAAGGGTTAACAGCATAATTCAGACAAACATCTAAATACCAGTAAATAAAAGTGCTATATGGGCTTTCTGGCTGTGGGTTTGAATGGTGAATTGGAAGGGGGTTGGAAGATTGGAACCCCCCTCTGCCCCTAGTACTATGATGAGGAACCATGGTTTAATTACATTTATTTATACATGTGTACATGTAGGGTAAAATTGGTTGTTATTTGCCATTTGCTGAAGGCTGTACTGTGCCACTGGAGGCTACACTTGCTCAAGATGTGAATTTGCTTGCAATATATAGCCCTTACTGACAAAAACATATTTTTCAAAACAATAAAAAAAGTACTGTAAGGTGTGTGGTACCCCAATGCATTTTTAAATGTGAAATAATCTCTCAAAATAATAATTAAATCAGGTTCGGAAGCCAAATTATGTATTTCCTTAATCAACCCCAATCCTATCAAAGATCCATTTTACCTCTTTCACGTGACAAAAGAGTCATTTCTGCATGAGAATTCAATGTTTGGCTTCCACTGAGTTAAAAACATAGGAAATTTGTTGTTTTAAAGAAAACTGTCCAAACTGTGTCAAATGGCTTAAAAACTGCTGTTGCCTCCAATACATTTTTCTACCTAAAGAGTAAGCTGAGAGGTAAGGAATTCATCTAGCTTTTCTTTGAAAACTAACCTAATCCCAAAATAAAACTAAAATCTGCATCAGTATGCAATACTTTGAGGAAAGATTTGTCTCATTTAACCATATACCAAGACAAAGAGTGGTGTTCCAACCCCACGAAACAATATGAATGTCAATTTTGATTCAAAAATTGGGGTTTCAGCTATATAATTCACCAATAACAATAGACAGTACCATTTTATCCAAACAACTGATGTCAAATTTTCTTCTACATGTACATACTGATGTGGCAAAATATAGCCCTGAAGGTGTCCCCCTAGTGCCCCTTTTTATCAAAAACTAAAATTCATAAATTAATTGATGTTGATGCAAAACAAACCTCTTGTAATATTAAATTTCCCATTTGTGATAGTTTTTAAATCACATTCTGGCTTCTGAAGATATGTCACAATGCATTTGATGAATATTTTGCCACTTTTGTGAAAAAAACCTCACTTTCTCAGTTAAGGGACCTAGAGTCATTGGTATGGCACTGACAAAACATTAGACACTGATTTTTTCCAACGGTATGGCCAGCTGAGCACTGCTCCTATGGTATTTCATAGCACTGTTAAAATGCCTAAAACCATCAAATATTGATTTTGTAGTGATGTGCGTGTCCCACAAGTACATGTACCCACAAGGGCTCGTTTACAACCTTCGATTTAATCCCTACAGGCACCCATTCTGATAAAAAGAGTGAAATTATGGAAAATACATGTATGCATAGTACCCAGTGAGGATGACTGATATTTGCTTCAGGAATGTAGTGCTCTTTAATGTTTAATATATTGGTGTATGTCTGTGTATGGGCGGGGGGGTCAATTGCCAGTTATTGAAAATGTAGAACTGTGCAAATGAAACACAAACCAACACTTTGTATGATGGACAGACAGACATGCAATCACATATCTTGAAAGTGACAGGCTACATGTACAGAGGAATGGTATGATGGACAGACAGACATGCAATCACATATTTTGAAAGTGACAGTCTGCATGTACATAGGAATACTGACTGACATACAATGAAAAATATAGTGAGAAGAGCCAGGACAGGGTTGTCAAATAGAAAAAAAACTCAGTGGACCCTGAGTGCTGCAGTACTAAAGCAAATCATAAGAAACTGAGAGTGTATGCTGTTAACATTCTCATCAGCTGAGGGGTTCAGTATGGGTGGTAGAGGGACAATTGTTAATGTAGTTTTGTGCTATAACATGGGGATGCCGACAACACTAGTATCAGACTACTATATTGGTATGTGCACAAAAGCCATTCATTTACATTTGCAACTTTGTTACTTTTCCCAATGTACCCCCACCCCCTTTCCCCAAATTTATGTTCCAAAATACTCTGTGAATGAAGAAATTGGTTTTTAACATTTTTCATTACTCACTCATTGTAATGGCCTAAACAGGCTAGCACCATTCACCAAAACTGCCATTCAATGTTCATTATTTTTGCATCAAAAATATAGCTTATGACCCCTCATTGGAATGAGCTAGTTCAGCTCATTCCATTGGAAAGGGTGGGAGGTCATAGCTATGTTTTTGATGCAAAAAATAAAAAGAAATTTGTTATTCAAAAGTGCTATCTTCTTTTCATGTAAGGTAAAGGGTTAACATCATAATATGGAGATTTTATTAATCATTCACTCAATGTAATGGCGAAAACCGGCTAGCACCATTCACCAAAATTGCATTTCAATGTTAATTATTTTTGCACTTTGTGGCATCAAAAACATAGCTTATGACCCCCTCATTGGAATGAGCTTGTTCTATTATACCAGTGAATACAAGTGAAATATGGGTTTTCTGGCGGAGTGTTTGGATGGTGATTTGAGAGAGGATTGGAATATAATTGGAATCCCCTCTATAACAAGTACTATGAGGGGGAAACCATGGTTTAATTAAATGTGTTAATAGGTAAAATAGGTGGTTATATGTGTTTTTGGTATTTGCCGGAGGTTATATATATAGTGTGCTACTCAGTTCTGGATGCCACACTTGCTCAAGATGCATTTAACTGCATTATTTTTGGCAATATATGGCCTTTATTGCTGACTGTGACAAAAATATAACTTTTCAAAAAATAAAACAGTATTATTCGGTCTGTGTTTCTTGATTGAACATTTAAATGTGTAATACGTGTAATATCAAAAAAATAATAATTAAATCAGTGTTGGAAGCCAAAATACATGTTCATTTACATGTATGTATTTCCTATAATTAACCCCAAACCTTCCAAAGGGTAACCTACAAAACTTTTACCTGACAACCCCCCCCCCCCCCCCAATCATTTTTCACACAATGCGCAAAAATGCCCCCCCCCCCCCCCCCCCCTCCATGTTTTTTTTCAGGTGAACAGAAATTCCTCCCTCCATAATTTCTGGTAAACAAAAATCCCCCCCACCCCCACTAATTTGTTAGAAGTATATTTAAAGCCATACAAAAATGTCCAAAACTTTTTACCACTCGAGGCCGACCACTTCCTTAAACTCCAATAAAAAAATAATTAACTGTCCTGATAAATAGTTACTGAGGCATGTTTTCTTGTAAATAGTGATGAGTGTTTATGTAATTTACAAATTAAATACATAAGTTTTTAAATCCTCTTGGACTGCCTTTTAACCTTTTGGTGTAAAAGGCCGGGAGGGGGATTTTTGTACTGCTCTTAAAACTGCTCTTAAAATAATGAGGGAGATTATGGTACTACCCTCAAAAACTGTAGGGGGGGGGGGATTTGCTAAGTGTGTTAAAATGATTGGGAGGGATTTTAGCTTCATTCTAATCCTTCCAAAGGTACATTTTACCTCTTTCATTTGATAAAAGAGTCATTTCTGCTTGAGAATTCACTGCTTTCTTTGAAAACTACCCCAATCCCAAAATAAAACTAAAATCTGCATCAGCAGACAATAGTTTGGGGAAAGATCTGTCTCATTCCACTCCACACAAAACAAAATGAGTGTCAATTTTGTTTTAAAAACTGGTGTTGCAGCTATATAAATCACCAATAACAGTAGATAGTGCCATTTTATCCTAACAAATGATGTCAAATTTTCTTCTACATGTACATATTGATGTGGTAAAATATAGCCCTGAATGTGTCCCCTAGACCCCAAGCATACCCACTTTCATCCAAAACTACATGTATGATATAATTCATAAATTAATTGATGTTGACACAAAACAAACTTCTTAAGATATTAAATTTCTCATTTGCGATAGTTTTTAAATCACATTCTGGCTTCTGAAGATATTTCACAATGTGTTTGATGAATATTTTCCAATTTTTGTAAAAAAGTTTTTTTTTTTAAAAATCCCTCAGATTTCTTAATTAAGGCACCTAGATCATTGGTATGTCTCTGACAAAACATTACACATTGATTGTTTTCCAACAGCATGACAGTGCAGCTCATGTGGTATCTCATAGCACCACAAAAATGCCTAAAACCATCAAATATTGCTTCTGTAGTGTGGTGCTTATGCTGCAAATACCCATAAAGGCACTTTCACAACCTTGGATTTAATCCCTACAGACACTCATGACACATTTTGATAAAAAGAGTAAAATTAAGAAAAATACAATGTACATGTATGTTTTCCAGAGAGGATGAATCAGATATTCAAAAAGATAGTGCTCTTTAATGTTTAATATATTTGTGTATGTGTGTGTGTGTAAGGTGGAGGGGGTTACAGTGTGAAAAATAGTCAGAAGCCAGTTACTGAAAATGTACATGTACAACCGGGTAAATGAAAAGCAAAGAATCGCAGTCTGTGATGGACGGTTCTTAGACAACTTTCACCCTGGACGATTCATACCACTATTAGGGGGTACGAATCGTCTTGACAATAATAAGATACAAATTGTCTAGACAAAAGGTACGAATTGTCCCAGTAAAAGTTATGAATTGTCTCCTTTTTGGTACAAGTTGTCTCAAGTAAGTGTACTAAACTGTCTCATGTATTAACCAAGCCAGAAAATAAGCAGCCTGTCATCTGCAAAATGAGGTCCCCAGAGAGTGAATTTAATGATGGTGCCCTGCACAGCAGGGTAGGATCACTAAATTTACCCTCTGTGAACCTCAATATGAATCAGGGTCTCAAAATTCAACAGAAAGAGGTGCCCAGAGGATAAATTGGCCCACTATATATGATAGCATCATCAAATTCACCCTCTGTGAACCTCACTCTGTGACAGTGAATGTCAGACTGCTTATTTTCAGGCCTGGTATTAACTTTTTAAATGTTTTTGACTCATGTTTTGGCTGAGTGAAATGAAAATGAAAAGTCGACGGAGTGACAGTAATACAAACATAAACATATGCATGAAACAACCAATCAAAACATGATTTATGCATAGAAATGAAACTTCAATGGGTGAGCCATCGCTTAACAGCATAAGTGAAAAAGCGATCTCTAGTATTATCAACTTCGGGTCTGACTCTCTGTACGTGGTAAAAGAACATTTATAGTACATGTAGATAGCAATGGATGTAGTTTTACAGTTAAAACACAATTTTTTTTTAATGAAGCCACAATAATTCTTTAAATTGGTGAAGATCTAACAATAAATAATTTTATGACGTCCCAAATAATAAGTTAAAGAGCGTGTCGCCTTAATAATTTAATTACTTTAATTCTGAGCTCCCTCAATAGAGCATTTTCTTTTTGCCGTCGTGATGATTAATCTTTTAAGTGTCTACTTGCTTTTTACTTTAAGTAATGAAATTTGATATTCTATGTCTTTTTAAAATAATAGAAATGACATCGCCTTTTTTATCCTTTCTCCAAGTTTATAATCCTCTCCCAACCCCATCTCCAAGTATATTTTTTCAGAGGGGGTTAATTAAACAGGGTATGAATTTGCAGAAGCGGATACAAATTGTCCACAGTGGGTACGAACTGTCAGATACTGCCCAGAGGAGGGTTACAAATTGTCCTGGGAAAAGGCATGAATTGTCCAGGCATCAGGGCTACGAATTGTCCAGCAAAAGGTACCAATTGCCAGAGGTACGAATCGTCAAGGCTATGAGATTTCCTACTCACTGATGGATGGATGGATGGATGGATGGATGGACAGACAGAAATGCCGTCACACATTTTGTAATAAATTAAATTTCAGTTTCCTTTTCAATGCTAAAACAAACTAAAATTAGAAGAAATGAAATATTTTCTCTGGAATCAGTGTGCAAATGTTATTTAGAGGTCGATTCTGGGGAGGTTGGTATTTAGGCTTTTTAAACGTTTTTTGCCATTTTTGGAGAAACATACATGTACTAATTATCAGAATCCTCACCTCCAGATGTTGGTCAGACGAGGAGGGCGACGACATTGATTAGTTTGAGGATGAATTCAGTTCTATTCTGATTGCAAAGCCCAAAGCATCCAGGAATTAAAACATTGTTTTCCAAAACACAGAGGAAGTGTAATTTAAATGGGAGTTCTGAGTGGTTCTGGTATTTTGCCTTTAGGAGAACACGTCGGATCACAAAATTGGCTGGCCGCGACACTGTAATTCTGACAGTCTTAAACTGACATTGTATTGTATCACTGGTAAAAATAGTTCATAGGCCAGTGAATTTGTGAAGAAAAATCTTGGAAATAAACGAATATCGCTGTTCGCGTGCATGTCTGTTTCCGTAAAATTTTACTACAAGACTGCATGCCCGTGTTTTAAAAACAAAGATTTCCCCAGACCGTACGTCAACATAACTTGAATTCATCCGAACTCCGACTGTTTCTAAGGAAATCGGGCTAAGTTCCCCAAAAATGAAAAAGGCCCACTAAAAGTGTCAATAAATAAATCACTGGTTTTATTTTTAGTTCGTTGTCAACAATTTGTGAAGTGTACGTTCTCAATTAAAATTGAAACTGGGCTTTTGAATCTGACGAAACCGGCAACGGGCGACATTGGCACTTCGAACTTTCAAACAATACCTAACTCGCCAACAACCACCTAACTTCAAAGTCACTTCATTACTTAATTATTTCCCATAGTTTCCAGCATTCTGCGACAATATATTTTACATAATGTCCTTTGAAAAGCCAAAAACAATTAAACATCCGTTACAATGATTCTGGATTTTTTGCCAGTGGGAGAGCCACGCCGCCAGATGGCACCCCAAACTCTATTGCATGGTATATAGAAAAAATATAAAATCATGGATACGTACTTGGGTTACCTATGTGCGCCCACGCCACTGCGTGGGTGTGCACTATTAATCTTTTACCTACAAGAAAAACGCCATTCATTTTTAGCTTAACTTGACATAGTCAAGATAAGCTATTGCCATCACGCGTGCGGAAGTCTGTGAGTCTGTTAGTCTGTGACGTCTGTTCACATTTTCCTTTAGCACGGGCTACACCCCGCAGTTCTTGTCTGATCGTCACGAAATTTCATATGCATGTTTGGGGTTATGTCTAGATGAGAACGTACCCTTTTGGTCGCGATCGGGCAACCGGTATGGCTGCCCGAGCCCAAAACCCGAAAACCATTAGCACAGTCTACAAGTCGTATTTATGGAGGGATTTCATTGTAACTTGGTAGGATGCCTCTGTATAATGCCTAGATGAGAACGTCCCCTTTTGGGCATGATCTATCAACCGTTATGGCTGCCCAAGCCCGAAGCCCAAAAACTTTTAGCACAGTCTGAAGGTCATGTTTAATGTGGAGGGATTTCATTGTAACTTGGTAGGAAGACTCCTTATGATGTCTAGATGAGAATTTCCCCATTTGGGCATGATCTGCCAACCGTGACGACTGCCCGAGCCCAAAACCCGAAAACATTTAGCACAGTCTACAGGTCATATTTATTGATGAATTTCTTTGTAACTTGGTGGGTTGACTTCATACAATGTCTAGATGAGAAAGTCCCCTTTTGGAAATGATTGGGCAACTGTGACAGCTACAGGGGCCCGAAGCCCGAAAACCTTGAGCACAGTCTAGAGGTCATATTTATGAAGGGATTTCATTGTAACTTGGTAGGATGACTCCAAATAATGTCTAGATTAGAACGTCCCAGTTTGATCGCGATCATGCAACCTTGATGGGTGCCCGAGCCCAAAAACCTTTAGCATAGGCAAAAGGTCATATTTATGGAAGAATTTCATTGTAACCTGTTAGGTTGACTCCATATAATGCCTAGATGATGACATCCCCTTTTGGTCGTGATTGGTCAGCTGTGATGGCTACAAGTGCCCGAAGCCCGAAAACCTTGAGCACAGTCTACAGGTCATATTTATGAAGGGATTTCATTGTAACTTCTTAGGATCACTCCAGATGATGTCCAGATGAGAACGTCCCATTTTGGTCGTGATCATTAAGCCTTGATGGGTGCCCGAGCCCAAAAACTTTTAGCATAGGCAAAAGGTTATATTTATAGAAGGATTTCATTGTAACCTGTCAGGTTGACTCCATATAATGCCTAGATGATGACATCCCCTTTTGGTCGTGATTGGTCAACTGTGATGGCTACAGGCGCCCGGAAACCCGAAAACGTTGAACACAGTGAACAGGTCATATTTATGAAGGGATTTCATTGTAACTTCACAGGATCACTCCAGATGATCCCAGATGAGATTGTCCCCTATGGTTGCGATCATTCAGCCATGATGGCTGTCCGAGCCCGAAAACATTTAGCACAGTCTACAGGTCATATTTATGAAGGGATTTCATTGTAATTTGGTAGGTTAACTTCATATAATGTCAAGATGAGAACGTCCCCTTCTGGACATGATTGGGCAACTGTGATGGCGAAAGGTGCCCGAAGCCCGAAAACCTTTAGCACAGTCTACAGGTCATATTTATGAGGGGATTTCATTGTAACTTGGTAGGATGACTCCAAATAATGTCTAAATGAGAACGTCCCATTTTGGTCGTGATCATTCAGCCTTGATGGGTGCCCGATCCCAAAAACCTTTAGCATAGGCAAAAGGTTATATTTATAGAAGGATTTCATTGTAACCTGTTAGGTTGTCTCCATATAATGCCTAGATGATGACATCCCCTTTTGGTCGTGATTGGTCAACTGTGATGGCTACAGGCGCCCGAAGCCCGAAAACCTTGAACACAGTCTACAGATCATATTTATGAAGTGATTCCATTGTAACTTCGCAGGATCACTCCAGATGATGCCCAGATGAGATTGTCCCCTTTGGTTGCGATCATTCAACCATGATGGCTGCCCGAGCCCGAAGCCCGAGAACCTTTAGCACAGTCTACAGGCCATATTTATGAAGGGATTTCATTGCAACTCGGTAGGTTGACTTCATATAATGTCTAGATGAGAACGTCCCCTTTTGGACACGATTGGGCAACTGTGACGGCTTCAGGGACCCAAAGCCCGAAAACCTTTAGAACAGACTACAGGTCATAATTATGAAGGGATTTCATTGTAGCTTGGTAGGATGACTCCAAATAGTGTCCAGATGAGAACGTCCCCTTTTGGTCACGATCATTCAGCTTTGATGGCTGCCCGAGCCCAAAAACCTTTAGCATGTCTGTAGGGCGTATTTATGGAAGGATTTCATTGTAACTTGTTAGGTTGACTCCAAATAATGCCTAGATGATGAAATCCCCTTTTGGTCGTGGTTGGTCAACTGTGTGGCTACAGGTGCCTGAAGCCCGAAAGTCTTGAGCACAGTCTACGGGTCATATTTATGAAGGGACTTCATTGCAACTTCATAGGATCACTCCAGATGATGTCCAGATGAGAATGTCCCCTTTTGGTTGCGATCATTCAGCCATGATGGCTGCCCAAGCCTAAAGCCCGAAAACCTTTAGCACAGTCTTCAGATCATATTTATGAAGGGATTTCATTGTAACTTGGTAGGTTGACTTCATGTAATGTCTAGATGAGAATAGCCCCTTTTGGACACCATTGGGCAACTGTGTTGGCTACAGGGGCCCAAAGCCGTAAAATATTTAGCACAGTCTACAGGTGATATTTATGAAGGGATTTCATTGTACTTTGGTAGGATGACTCTAAATAATGTCTAGATGAGAACGTCCCCTTTTGGGCGCTATCATTCAGCCTTGATGGCTGCCCGAACCCAAAACCCCAAAACCTTTAGCAGAGTCTATTGGTCATATTTATGGAAGGACGTCACTGTAACCCATAAGTTTGACTCCATATAATGCCTAGATGATGACATCCCCTTTTGGTCGTGATTGGTCAACTGTGACGGCTTCAGGGGCCCGAAGCCCAAAAACCTTGAGCACAATCTACAGGTCATATTTATGAAGGGATTTCATTGTAACTTTGTAGGATCACTCCAGATGAGAATGTCCCCTGTTGGTTGTGATCATTCAACCATGGTGGCTGCCAGAGCCCAAAGCCCAAAAACCTTTAGCACAGTCTACAGGTCATATTTATTAAGGGATTTCATTGTAACTTGGTAGGTTGACTTCATATAATGTCTAGATGAGAACGTCCCCCTTGGACGCAATTGGGAAACTGACGGCTACAGGGGCCCGAAGCCCGAAAACCTTTAGCACAGTCTACAGGCCATATTTATGAAGGGATTTTAATGTAACTTGATAGGATGACTCGTTTGGGAATACTTTCACTGTAACTTGGTAACTTTTGTTGATATACATTAACTGTGAGGGCCACATACATTAACTGTGAGGTCATATTAACCTACTAGCTCTTTAGTACAGTGTACACCTCATATTATTTTTTATCATAAGCATAGCATACAGGGAACATAAATGAACATATTCCCAATTATCACAATTCTTGTCTTATTTCATAATCCTTTCATAAACATTGAACATTATCCTTTCCATCAAACACAACACACAAGTTAAGCTACAGTGTCATTGACACTTTCATTGTTTATATTTTCACTTTTTGCTTCCAAAACATAGGCTTTGACCCCTCATCGGAACGAGCTTGTTCCAATGAGAGGTCATAACCTATGTTTTGGAAGCAAAAAGTGAAGTTTTTTAGTTATACGAGGATGTTTTTTCCAAGTGCCGTCTGCAACTCAAGTTAGGTGAGGGGTTAAAAAGTCATTCTAAGTGGCTAATTTGTGCGTGTGTGTGTCATATGATAAATAGAATATGAAATGAGTGGTTTTCTCATATAATATTTATGAAACTCGTCCGAATTTTCCGTTTGGGCTCGCCAGAGGCTCGCCAAAACGAAAAATTCTTAGACTCGTTTCATAAATATTATATGAGAAAAACACGAATGAATGAAAGGTTTTAGCGCGCCGAAGGCGCGCAGGGGCGATGTGGGATTTACAAATCCCTTGCGACCCGGTTAGCCTTATTTTATTTCACTTGGATCTTGGATCACACAGGCCTAGCTTTCCTATTCCCTCAAATGGGGTCTGAAGGGGTATGCACGCGGTTAGAATTCCCGGCAGTTTGCATTGGAGTGATAGATTGTCAAAGATCAATCCCTCAACGCCATTAAGACTATTAGAGAGTGGGCTCTATTCGGTTCCAGCTTGGCGATGGTAGAAGTTTGAGTCCCACCATGGTGGCGAGCCAGAATATAAAGTTGTGCGATGGCAATTTTAAGGGAAAAAGAAAAAAAGAAAACCAAACAGCAACGCCGGTTTGGTAGCGACCCCGGTATATGACCATAGCGGTTACAAAAAAAGAGTGGAGAAAGCTCCAACAGTTTAGTTTGAAAAAAACGGGAGTCATCCATCAAGCCTTCTGGGAGATAGGATGCCGTATGTGATTTTGAGGTATCTGGTTATCCTTCGGGAATTCCAAATGACATCCAACACCCCCCCCCCCCCCCCCCCTTTGTTGGGCTGTTTGCTGGCAAGATTGTTTCAATCCTTGCCTTGGTCTTGTTAGGTTTTCTGCACATCTTTGCATGAGGATTGTTTCAATCCCTCATAGTTTGTCATTCAGTGTCTGATGAGATAGAGGAGGTAGAAAAGATAGAGAGCTGGAAATCAGAGCAATTCGGTTTTTAATTTACAACTGTTCCGTCCGTGAAGACCGGTGACATGTGAATGGGGAAGCCAGCATTTTTTCCCCGAGATTTATATCTCAGGGAGGGGAGACCCGGCAGCAGGTGGAGATTTTCCTCGCTGTTTGCAGCTCCCACTGGTAACAGAGGCAAGCTTTCGTGCGTATCGTGTCATCCGCAGCCAGTTCTAAAGTTAGGTCACAGAATGCCTGGCTCACCCCATCACAATGATGTAATCTTTAATCCTTTCGATAGACACGCCCCAGATTATTTAGTTTTCCTATTGAGGACGCGATGCGCATTGAGTTCTATTATTAATTCGCTGTCTTGAAGTCTATTAAGAGTTTTGCTTTGAAGATCTTTTAAGCGCATTGCTATAGTGTCTATTTCTGCTATCTCGTGAAGTTGTTTTATCGATGTCCACGTGGGCTTGCGCAGAGCCACGCGCAAGGCATGATTTTGGACCCGTTGTAGTTTTTCAATGTTGGTTTTATTCAGGTCACTTGTTATTATGGGCCCATACTCTAGTACTGGGCGTATATATGATTTGTAAAGATTGAGGAGAATTTCTTTATTGGCTCCCCAATTTTTACCTCTAATCATTTTCAGGAAATTGATGCGTTTAGTGGCTTTGACAGTGACTGAGTTTATGTGATTGTTTAGATTGAGACTGTTATCCAGGTTGAATCCCAGAAACTTTGCCTCATTACTAGCTTCAAGTTTATGATCGTAAAGCTTAAGCTCAATATCAGGGACAGGCTTTTTCCTTTGTTTTTTATAGAATGTGATTCTTTGTGTTTTCGTGGCATTTAGCTTGATGCGCCACAGAGCGAACCAGTCTTGCAGGTCGCGGATGGTATGCTGCAGGCGGTTTTGTATTATGTTTCCAGACTTACTGGCCGTCCACATTCCTTTGTCGTCTGAGAATTGAGATAGTTCAACATGGTTCTTCCCTAGTTTGTCAATGTCATTCACATATATTATAAATAGAAGCGGGCTGAGGACCGAACCCTGTGGAGTGCCCGCTTCGAGTTTTACTTCGGCTGACACTTCGCGGTTGACCCTCACTTTGATTTTTCGATCAGATAAAAATGATGATATGATCCTTAGAATTTTGGTAGGTAGCCCCATTTTAGCTAGTTTGTATCTCATGCCATTGTGCCAGACAGAGTCAAACGCTTTTTCTACGCCGAGTAATGGCGCGGTTCCTATTTCATTTTGACTGAACGCCGTTTTCATATAATCTACCAGTCTATAAACATGCTCGATTCCCTCTCTTTGGCTTCTGTATGCCCTTTGCCACTTATTGAAAAAGCTGATTGATTCAAGATGGCTGCGGAGTCTAGTCGTGAGAATCCGTCGAAATATTTTCCAATACAGCTGAGTAGGCTGATTGGGCGGTAATTAGCTGGGTTGCTCAAATCCTTGTCGGGTTTGGGTATCATGACTCCTGTAGCTACTTTCCAACATTTTGGGAAGTATCCACTAGAGAGACAGCAGTTTAGGAGGTCAGTGAGTCTACCGAAAAAAGTATTGGCACATTGTTTCAGGATTTTGTATGAGACCTCGTCCCCTCCTGGGGAAGAAGAAGACTTACATTTTTTAATTGTGTTAGCCACTTCTTCTTGGCTTATCGGTTCCGTGAGTTCATGGCCATCTCCGTCCTCGGGCGTTTGGCTGAAGTTGGCATCGTTAAACGTTGTCTTGTTGTCTTGAACAAATTTGTTTAATTCTTCTTTGAACTCGTCATCAAACCTATCGCCCTCATGTGGACGATGATATTTCTTAAGGAGCTCAGCAAAGGCGCTAGCCTACGCCTTGTCATACAGGGCCATAGTTCCATCGCTGATCTTTAGAGCCTTACTGTTGGCGTCTTCATGTTTTTGTCCAGTAAGGGTTTTAAAAGTATCCTAAAACTTTTTAGTCTCCCTGAGTCCATTTAGATTTTCCGTTGCTTTTTCCCATCTCACGCGATTGTCGTTTGCTATTGCTTTTTTAACTTCGCCGTGGAGGCGATTATACACGGCTTTAAGTTCGACCTTTTCAGTTGGGAGTTTTTCTGATTTGTATGCACGGAAGGCCTTTCATTTTTGTTTTATTATTTGGAGTGTGGTTTCAGTTATCCTGTTGTCCCGCGGTTTAACTGTCTGTTTGGGACAAATCTCATCGAAAGTGTGTTGTTAATGACTTCACTGAGATTGGTACATGCTTGCTCGAGCTCGCAGGTATTCATTGGGTTGTTTCTGTTTATTTTAACCTGAATTATTTTTCTGAAGAGGTCCCAGTCAATTTTGGATAGATTCCTCCTCCTCATTGTGTGGTATCTTGCGGGTCCGCCGCAATCGTGTAATGTAGCATGAACAGGCAGGTGGTCGCTACCTAAATCATCGTCTCCCACAAATATGTCTTGCATTTGATTAGTTAGTGATTTACTGGTTATAATTAGGCCAAGGATGTCGGATTGGTGGAGGGTGTTGTTACTGACGTGAGTAATGTCGTGGTCGTTATTTAATACAAAAAGATCAAATTGTTCGATGATATTGAAGAGAGCGTCGCCATTGGGCTCCGTTTTATTGCATCCGAAAACCTGATGTTTGGCATTGAAGTCACCTAAGAAAATACAGTGTTTGTGATTTTTCACAAAGAATTCAAAGACTTTGCTGTCAACTGTTTTTTCGGTTCATTATTCTATGAGATTACGGCAACTTTTTATGATCTAGTTCAATCTCAGCGGCAATCACCTCTGCGTTTAGATGATCGCTTGATATCGTTTTATATTTTAAGTCCTGCCTTATGAGGAGAGCGACTCCGCCTCCACGTTGTGTGGGACGGTCTCGTCTAATGATGTTGAATCCACTTAGCAAAAATGTCTTACTTGGCTTTAACCATGTTTCGCTGATACCAATTACATCTTGTTTGTGAAGTAATCGGACATCTGTGAGCTTTTGCAGTTAACGCTTCGAGCGTTCCACTGAATTATTTTCAACTTATCCATAAGTGTTCAGTACCTGACGTAATTTTACTAGTTAACGTGTTGTGGGTGTGATTTATATTTTATTTATGGCGGCTTCTATTAGCGAGGAAGAGATTTGAGTTCGATATAATTTGGATGCTGTTTTCCCAACTTCTTTACATATGTCGGAAAGACTGACGTCGAAGTCTTTGTTCATTATATTAAAAATTGAACCAGCAATTAGGCTGCACATCGAATGTGGAGAGGTTGAGTTTTCTACGCTTTTGACATTAATAGCTTTGAGTTCTATGTCGGTTTTAACTTTTTTGTAGTGGGGACACCCCCGATAATTGCTTGGGTGTTGCCCGTTACAATTTGGGCATTTCAGTGTTGAAACCTTCCACGACTTTGTTATATGTTTTTCGCCGCATTTCATGCAACGCAACTCTCCTTTTCATCTGTTCGACATATGGCCAAATTTCTGGCATTTATGACATTGTGTGGGCTGAGGCAAAACACGATACTCCGCAGTCTCATATTTTTGTCCGTTTATACAAACACCTTTGTTAATGAAGTTAAGTTTTATGGCTCTATTGGGGCATTTTACTTTAATTTTCCACGTAGGGTTGCCTGTAGTCTTAGATATTAGTCTCCCCCACGAGTATCCCGACAGGGCTTCATCAATATCCCCATCATTAATCTTTGTGGGAACCTTTGTGACGACTACGCAAGGGTTTTGCAGCGGTTGATGCTGTTGTTTATTTGTCTGGTGTTTGGCCGTATTATCCTTATGAGGTTGTTTAGAAAGGGCTCTTACCTTGTCGGCAAATGATACACCACCGTCAGTGGTGAATGTTGGCGTCGCCGGTATCGTTTCCGTTGCGTTGCTGTCTGCAGATTTTCCATCATTGTGGATCTCCGCACTGGTTGCTAAAAAACACTCACTCCATATCCTCTATTTATAATCCTTCAGCTGGAAGAAAATAAATTATTTGCTACTAGTTTATTTGGAGTGAATAAACAGTGAGTAAATATTAATCATTTAATTGTTTTTTAAACGTTAATAATAGCCTTTTACTTCATTTATAAGCTCACGTGACTGAAAGTCAGGGAGAGCTCAAGTGATCACTCATCAATTAGAATCTTTTGATATTTGGTATACAACCTCTCTAGGGAAGTGATCACTCACCAATGATAATCTTTTGATATTTGGTATACAACCTTTCTAGGGGGGTGGGGGGGGGGCAGATTTAAGTTTGTTCAAATCGAGTCCCTGGGATAATATTTGGGCTCGCTATGGGAGCCCGAATTTTACCTTATTGCAATATGGGGAAATTTCTTTAGAAATCTTATTCTTCAGATCCACCAGTCAGATTCAATTTGTTCAAATCGAGTACCTAGGTTAATATCTGGGCTCTCTATGGAAGCCCGAATTTTAACTTAGTGCAATATGACGGATTATCTTCAAAAATCTTTTTCTCCAGAACCACTAATCTTTATATTTTCATGTTTGGTATATAATATCTCTGGGAAGACCAGATTCAGGTTTGCTGAGTTTGAGTCCCTGCCTTAAAATTTGAGTTCTCTTTGGGGGGTAGATGGGGGGGGGGGGGGGGGTGACGGGATTCCAAGTTTGTTCAAATCCATTCCTTAGTGTTTTGCCATAACATTTGCATTTCAAACTTTGACAGCGCTGATCTACAGCTGACAGAATTGTTAGCAGCCAGGAAGACCTATGGTAACAATCATCTGACATTGACACAGAAGTTATGAATAATTTCTTGACTTCATTCCTCTGTAGTGTTGATGAACCACGACAAACTGAATGTTATCTTCTTTGAACCACTCTATCAGGTGATCGATTAAGGCTCTTTGGGCCTTATTGTTATTTATTCGTTTTAGTTTTTTTTGTTTATTGTTTTATTTTTTTTATCAACTGTAGTCTTTATGGCAACTAAAATACTTATAATTCTAAATTAAAATATCGTACTTTGGATACAACAAGGCGCCCCCTGCTATGCTTTAGCATTGCGGATGGCGCCTTGGGGCACTCAGAGGGCGATACATGGTTAAATTGTTCTCATTTACAATCAGATTGCACTGGGTAACTAAAATCTTTCATTTGGCACGGAAACAAATTTCAATTTGGCACCAGTTAATTTCGGAACAGTGTGAACACTCCTTCCCAGAGGAAACAAGAAAAAGACTAACCGTCTCGCTTACCCTTGTTGTATACTTACACACGGGCAGCTCCAAACCCATATTAACTTTCTAATATCAATGTTGATTCCATGCATTATATACGTGACAGTTTTATCTCTGGCCTTAATGTTTGTTTATAATCTGGCATTTTGTGACGAACATTATTCACAATAATAATCTTGCTATTAGAAAAAAAGGTCTTTCGATATTGATAGCCAGGGTGTCAATGACACGAACTAACTACTTTTGAATAAAACGGATCAATAAATCAGATGAAACGACTTTATAACTTCCTGTGAAATGAATAATATTACATCTTTGGGACAATCATGCATGAATTATTGACATCACTACATCACTGAGCTAATCGCGATCAATGTTCTATATCTTAAAAGACAATTAATACAGCTTTTTAGGAAACCTCCAGCATGCGACCACCTGCTGTACAAATGTTTATTCCACCTGTGACTTCTGAGTTTCAAGTCGTTTTTTTCTGTTTTGACGTCAGTGAGATTATATCGACTCATGAGTACATCGAGACGCAGTCTACAATGCTTTAGATTTCGTCCCCTGAGTTCCAATGTGTTCTATGTGCCTACTGGCACATAGAACACATTGGAACTCAGGGGACGATTTGCAGATCGAGAACTGATACACTCGGAGGAGGGTTATATTATTTCTACTGAATACGATGTAAAGATGCGGAAACGGGACAGTAGGTGTGACAGAGAGGGGAGTAAATCATAGGAGGAGACGAGGCAAGGGGGTGTGCCCCCCCCCTCCCAATAAAAACAAAAAAATCTTGAGCTATCCAATTGCAGGGCAGTGGTTGGACAGGTTGCGCCAAGCGGGATAGCCAACCGCCCTAGGAACTGGGCTAAATTAGGAAATTACTGGGACTGACCCGTGTGAGTGTTAATAATTCATCTTTCCAAATCAGGTGCCCTGCAGTTCATCTATTTATTTTATAGGAATTAGGCATATAGATGGCAGGGTAATTGTACTTTTTATGGAGAAGATGTGGATGAACGGGGCAATTGGCTCTAATAGTAGGGCAGCTTAGGGCTACACGCCCAAATATTTTGGGTTAGTTATGCCTATGTGTGGAGTTTAGAGGGGTGAGGGTGGTTGATGGGAGGGATGGCGCCACTCTCGTCAATCCTGTTGTTTGATATTGAGAGGTGTGTCGGATTCGATCACTCATCCTATACGATCCATTCATCAGTGATTATTCACGGTGAAAAAACCCAGTGATTGTCTTTTATAGTCGTGGAAAATCTGTCCTTTATATCTCTCTTTCAAATATCTGTTAAGCTGAGAGTGTAAAATCATAATATAAGGAAAGACACTTAATTAACATGGTGTGCATGCCGTTTACTAAGGAGTACTGCACGTCGGTGGTGCGCTTAACCTTCAATCAATGATAACTCTGTTTGTACAGGGTTAGTAAGTTGGAGAGTCTGGCAGTTGCTCAACACTCTTCGGTGGTTCTCTCTGGGTATTCTGTCTTCCCTCACCCGTAAAATAGTCGGACACGATAGTGTCTTGGCAGCGAAAGTGTTGGTAAACGCCAAGAAACAAACAAACTAACAAGTGTCAGGACACTAATTTTGCAAGAACTTGACTGGAGTACCATCAAACTAATGGGATGTTGTTATGTGGCACATGCGTTATGTGATTCGTATGGCACCTACAGTTAAAACTACAAGTCCTGTCCTGAAATGCGCACAAATAGCACGTCGATTTGCGCTTTAATCTACGCGTTATGACGATGGTAAGGCTATCAAATTCTGCACATACGGCCTGTGCACAAGCAAAGTTTCAGCCAATGGGCCTCCGGGTAACCCGGAGGTCCATTGGCAGGAACATTGCTTGTGATTGCTATGGGTAACAAGGAGAACCTGTCATGCTTTGGGTGCCATTCGATATGACAATTGCGCGCAATTCCTACACGCAATTAAGCCTAGATGAGCGCACAGTTCGTGACAGGACTTCTAGTTTTAACTGTATGTTATGAGCTGTTTATGTGACACACTGTTGGAAGAGCTTCTACAGCCCTTTCCAATAGTGTGTGACATCATGGAAATTATTCAGGATTAGTAAATGACTGGTGGACACATTGACGTTAATCTCACACCAGAACAGAGCGTGTCAGTATCGGAAATTATTCAGGAATAGTAAACGACTGGTGGACACAATGACGTTAATCTCACACCAGAACAGAGCGTGTCAGTATCGGAAATTATTCAAGAATAGTAAATGACTGGTGGACACAATGCCGTTAATCTCACACCAGAACAGAGCGTGTCAGTATCGGAAATTATCCAGGAATAGTGAATGACTGGTGGACACAATGACGTTAATCTCACACCAGAACAGAACGTGTCAGTATCGGAAATTATTCAGGAATAGTAAATGACTGGTGGACACAATGACGTTAATCTCATACCAGAACAGAGCGTGTCAGTATCGGAAATTATTCAGGAATAGTAAATGACTGGTGGACACAATGACGTTAATCTCATACCAGAACAGAGCGTGTCAGTATCGGAAATTATTCAGGAATAGTAAATGACTGGTGGACACAATGCCGTTAATCTCACACCAGAACAGAGCGTGTCAGTATCGGAAATTATTCAGGAATAGTGAATGACTGGGGGACACAATGACGTTAATCTCACACCAGAACAGAACGTGTCAGTATCGGAAATTATTCAGGAATAGTAAATGACTGGTGGACACAATGACGTTAATCTCATACCAGAACAGAGCGTGTCAGTATCGGAAATTATTCAGGAATAGTAAATGACTGGTGGACACAATGCCGTTAATCTCACACCAGAACAGAGCGCGTCAGTATCGGAAATTATTCAGGAATAGTAAATGACTGGTGGACACAATGACGTTAATCTCACACCAGAACCGAGCGTGTCAGTATCGGAAATTATTCAGGAATAGTAAATGACTGGTGGACACAATGACGTTAATCTCACACCAGAACAGAGCGTGTCAGTATCGGAAATTAGTAAATGAATGGTGGACACAAAGTGTCGGAAATTATTCAGGAATAGCCAATGACTGGTGGACACAATGACGTTAATCTCACACCAGAACAGAGCGTGTCAGTATCGGAAATTATTCAGGAATAGTAAATGACTGGTGGACACAATGACGTTAATCTCATACCAGAACAGAGCGTGTCAGTATCGGAAATTATTCAGGAATAGTAAATGACTGGTGGACACAATGACGTTAATCTCACACCAGAACAGAGCGTGTCAGTATCGGAAATTATTCAGGAATAGTAAATGACTGGTGGACACAATGCCGTTAATCTCACACCAGAACAGAGCGTGTCAGTATCGGAAATTATTCAGGAATAGTAAATGACTGGTGGACACAATGACGTTAATCTCACACCAGAACAGAGCGTGTCAGTATCGGAAATTATTCAGGAATAGTAAATGACTGGTGGACACAATGACGTTAATCTCATACCAGAACAGAGCGTGTCAGTATCGGAAATTATTCAGGAATAGTAAATGACTGGTGGACACAATGACGTTAATCTCACACCAGAACAGAGCGTGTCAGTATCGGAAATTATTCAGGAATAGTAAATGACTGGTGGACACAATGACGTTAATCTCACACCAGAACCGAGCGTGTCAGTATCGGAAATTATTCAGGAATAGTAAATGACTGGTGGACACAATGACGTTAATCTCACACCAGAACAGAGCGTGTCAGTATCGGAAATTAGTAAATGAATGGTGGACACAAAGTGTCGGAAATTATTCAGGAATAGCCAATGACTGGTGGACACAATGACGTTAATCTCACACCAGAACAGAGCGTGTCAGTATCGGAAATTATTCAGGAATAGTAAATGACTGGTGGACACAATGACGTTAATCTCATACCAGAACAGAGCGTGTCAGTATCGGAAATTATTCAGGAATAGTAAATGACTGGTGGACACAATGACGTTAATCTCACACCAGAACAGAACGTGTCAGTATCGGAAATTAGTAAATGAATGGTGGACACAAAGTGTCGGAAATTATTCAGGAATAGCCAATGACTGGTGGACACAATGACGTTAATCTCACACCAGAACAGAGCGTGTCAGTATCGGAAATTATTCAGGAATAGTAAATGACTGGTGGACACAATGACGTTAATCTCATACCAGAACAGAGCGTGTCAGTATCGGAAATTATTCAGGAATAGTAAATGACTGGTGGACACAATGACGTTAATCTCACACCAGAACAGAGCGTGTCAGTATCGGAAATTATTCAGGAATAGTAAATGACTGGTGGACACAATGACGTTAATCTCACACCAGAACCGAGCGTGTCAGTATCGGAAATTATTCAGGAATAGTAAATGACTGGTGGACACAATGACGTTAATCTCACACCAGAACCGAGCGTGTCAGTATCGGAAATTATTCAGGAATAGTAAATGACTGGTGGACACAATGACGTTAATCTCACACCAGAACAGAGCGTGTCAGTATCGGAAATTAGTAAATGAATGGTCGACACAAAGTGTCGGAAATTATTCAGGAATAGCCAATGACTGGTGGACACAATGACGTTAATCTCACACCAGAACAGAGCGTGTCAGTATCGGAAATTATTCAGGAATAGTAAATGACTGGTGGACACAATGACGTTAATCTTACACCAAAACAGAGCGAAATTATTCAGGAATAGTAAATGACTGGTGGACACAATGACGTTAATCTCACACCAGAACAGAGCGTGTCAGTATCGGAAATTATTCAGGAATAGTAAATGACTGGTGGACACAATGACGTTAATCTCACACCAGAACAGAGCGTGTCAGTATCGGAAGTTATTCAGGAATAGTAAATGACTGGTGGACACAATGACGTTAATCTCACACCAGAACAGAGCGTGTCAGTATCGAAAATTATTCAGGAATAGTAAATGACTGGTGGACACAATGACGTTAATCTCACACCAGAACAGAGCGTGTCAGTATCGGAAGTTATTCAGGAATAGTAAATGACTGTTGGACACTATGACGTTAATCTCACACCAGAACAGAGCGTGTCATTATCGGAAATTATTCAGGAATAGTAAATGACTGGTGGACACAATGACGTTAATCTCACACCAGAACAGAGCGCGTCAGTATCGGAAATTATTCAGGAATAGTAAATGACTGGTGGACACAATGACGTTAACCTAACACCAGAACAGAGCGTGTCAGTATCGGAAATTATTCAGGAATAGTAAATGACTGGTGGACACAATGACGTTAATCTCACACCAGAACAGAGCGTGTCAGTATCGGAAATTATTCAGGAATAGTAAATGACTGGTGGACACAATGACGTTAACATAACACCAGAACAGAGCGTGTCAGTATCGGAAATTATTCAGGAATAGTAAATGATTGGTGGACACAATGACGTTAATCTCACACCAGAACAGAGCGTGTCAGTATCGGAAATTATTCAGGAATAGTAAATGACTGGTGGACACAATGACGTTAATCTCACACCATAACTGAGCGTGTCAGTATCAGAAATTATTCAGGAATAGTAAATGACTGGTGGACACAATGACGTTAATCTCACACCAGAACAGAGCGTGTCAGTATCGGAAGTTATTCAGGAATAGTAAATGACTGGTGGACACAATGACGTTAATCTCACACCAGAACAGAGCGTGTCAGTTTCAGGAAATTATTCAGGAATAGTAAATGACTGGTGAACACAATGACGTTAATCTCACACCAGAACAGAGCGTGTCAGTATCGGAAATTATTCAGGAATAGTAAATGACTGGTGGACACAATGACGTTAATCTCACACCAGAACCGAGCGTGTCAGTATCGATCCTTGATTGACTCTTTGAAACGAGATGCAACATTTCCTGCCCAGGGGACCTCGAGGATTCCGTGGTTACGGCATTGGACTTCAAACCGCAAGGTTCACGGTGCAATCCCCGTCGGACCCCAACTGCGTTGAGTCTCTGGACAAGGCACTTCATTCCGATTTCTCAAGAGGCGACATGGTGACGCTGTGTACTAAAGCGTAGTGCACGACGATCGTGAACTGTAACCAATGCTAACCCTGCTTGTGCTGAGTTATTACTTTGGGGAGTCTGACAGTTGCTCGCCGTTACTCTGTGTTTCTCTCCGGGTACCCCGTCTTCCTGCACCCGTAAAACTGTCCCTCACGTAGGGACCCTGGCTGTCGAAAGTGTCTTAAAGCCCAATAAATAAATAAATAAATAAATAAATAAATAAATAAATAAATAAATAAAATAAAATAAAAAAAACTAAAATAAAATAAATAATCCCATTGCTCCCACTGAAGTAATATGGAAGATAAAATCAGTGTTCAAAGGGTTAAAAAACATGAACATCATTGACAAGACAGCCAATGGAACGACCGTTCAGTCATATTAGATCCAGGTAACCATTTTCAATGTTAAGGTCAATTACCGAGTTCTGTGCCACAGACACACAGCAATTAAATTGAACCCAAGTTGTTAATGGAAAACACACCATCATTGAATGCTGTTCTGACCAGGCATGTCAACCGCTACCTGTACCGGTACCGCCGGTTCCCTCATGCTCCAACCGGTACCGTCACTGAAGCATGTGTACTACCGGCATTTGATGAAATGGTTTCGCGCGCCAAAGTCGCGCAGAGACGCTGTGGGGCAAGCCCCATTTCGACCCTCTGTGACTGTTGAGATCAGGAAGCTACGCCTCTAGGCGTGTGAAAGGAGGAAAAGAATCGAGTACTTAGCAGATGTCTAAGGCTAGTTGATCAGGAAGAGCGTTGAGTTCTCTTTGTGTATGTCGTTGACTGAATCCTCCGATGAGGACCAGAGCGAGAGGGGTCCTCTCACAAAGGTGGTAACTCTCCCCGAGGTTGCTGTGGTGTTTTTTGGGCAAATGTAGTCTGCCATTTCGGAGATAAATCAAGGAGCGATGGTACCGGGACAAAATCATTTTATGGGGAAATTCCTAATGGAACGAGGGTAAATAGGCTGCTAATCATGTTTGCCACACTTGCACGACATATACTACTCAAAGATTGCTGAGAACCAAGTATATCCAACTACCTGTTTTGCGTTTTTGTTGAAATATTGTGATGAAATGTATATATATATTTTTATTTAATTATATCTTTAATGATTTAAGTATAGAAATTAAGATTTTATTTGTGTTTGACATTATTGTTTAGCTTTTGAATACGATAACCATGGAAAATGGATATTATTGGTAATAGAGGAAATTTTTCAAATTTGCCAAAACGTTGACGGAGCGAACTGGTATGGGTTCAATATCGAGTGAGACCCATTACTGTTAATTACAGCTTGACAAAGCCTTCTCAGGTTCCCGGTGGTCCTTTGTGGGATGTTATTGCATTCTTGGACAAGCATGGCACCAAGGTCCTGCACACTTCTAGGCTGGACTGGACGGGCTGAAATTGCAAGCTGCAACTCATTCCAGAAATGTTCGATTGGATTGAGGTCAGGCGATCTTGCTGGCCAGTCCATACGCTCAATCCCCTCCCTCTCTGTCGGTAATCCCAGACAACATGGGCAACATAAGGACGGGCATTATCGTCCATCCGAATGAATCACCCACTGCATCAGCATACAATATGACGCTGACATCCAGGATCTCATCAATAGAACTGTGCAGTCAATGTACCACGATCAAGGACACAAAGCTCTGTACGCCCATCCCTGCTGATGCCGCCCCAGACCATGATTGACCCTCCACCATAGAGGTCATGGTCAGCAATGTTGGCTGCATGGAATCACTCTTGTCCATACCATAGAACGCCTATCTGTGTGGTCTAGGCAGTTCCTTGACTCATATGTAAAAAGGATAGGTCGCCAATCTTCTATGGTCCATCCAAAGTGGTCCATGGCCCATTCATATCGTGCCTGGTGGTGGTTCTGGGACAGGGGAATGTGAATACATTGTCTTCTCGATCGGAGACCACCTTCGTGCAACCTTGCCCGGATAGTCTGCGTCGAAACATTTACCCCGGATGCATTCTGAAGGTCACTGCGAAGCTGGGTTGCTGTGGCAAAGCAGTTCCTATGCGCCTGAATGATCAAAAACCGGTCTTCAGCTGCAGATGTTGCACTGTCTCTAAAAGCAGACCAGATGACCAAGACTCGCCCTTACAGGCTAATGGATGACTCCCAGCTTCAAAAACACATATTGGTGGATTTTGTCTTTTTTGTACCCGTTATGGACAATATGCTGGGGCTGCTCCCAAACCAGCGACTGTTTGGGTTTCTTTTTGTCTTTATTCCTACAACAACCAACAAACCGCAGATTCACTCTTACCATAAATATGCCCACGTCTGTAAGAAAACACAGAGCGAATTCTTGTAGTTATGCACAATTCCAAGTCATCTTCGAGTTCGAGGTTCTCGGAGTTCTGCTCCCACTGCCCAACTGCAAACCAAATAAGATTATTGATTCTCGCTTCCGACTCTCATGGATTCGAACTCAAATAAAGTTATAAAGCAAATAAAGTTATTCGGTCCGCAAGGGATTTAAATCCCACATCCTCCCTGTGCGCTTTCGGCGCGCTGAAACTTTTCATTAATTCTCATTCGATTGCAATATGTCATCCAATTATTGATTTGTCCGGTACCGGTTTCGGCGGGACAGGCTCCGTTCCGTTCGGGTACCGGTTATGTTGGTACCGGCGGTTCTTTGACATGCCTGGTTCTGACGCAACGATTTGTTGCGTTAAAATTGTAATCTTTTTTTTTAACTGATCTGATCGCAAAAGAGGCAATTTTTGTGATCACAATGCTGAATATAACACAGAGGTTATTGGTAGGAAAACTGATGTACAGTGCAGTCGCAGAAGACTGGTCGTAATCCATGTATGGACAGTGATGTCCACGCATGCGGTTTCCAGGTAACAAAAAAAAAATCATTATCAGCATCATTTTAATTAATGAAGCACCGTGTTGTACCCTGTGCTTCATTAACCCCCTTCACACTGATGTCAAAATGCTAAAACTTTCAGGAAGCTGTTTTTTCCATAATGTATCAAGAAATTTAACCAATTCAATCTCGTTTGACAAAGCTCAACGAGCTCTGTCAAACGAGATTGAATTGGTTAAATTTCTAGTTGCATTATGGGAATTTTTTTCTGCCTGAAATTTTGATATTTTGACATCAGTGTGCAGGGGGTTAATTAAATATATACTTTGTGTTACTTTGTGTTTGGAATCTAATATTATTGCGCCCGTGAAAATATTTCCCACCCGTGGACAATGACCAGTCCACGGCGGCCGTACTGTAGCACACTTGTGAAAAAAAGCCTTGAGAACAGAAGGCAAAGGGTTTCAAAATTTGCTTTTCAACAAAGGAATACACAACGCAACGAAACCAATTGAAGTCAGCTCGCCTTAATTTCCTAAAGTTCTCAGTAAATTTAACACTAATGGTATGGGAATTTCAAATAAAATTAAAATTTCGAAATGTTAGCGAACTTCGATCATTCATGTGCGCGTCATTTCACAAACGTCAAGCAAATCCCTGTTGAACAAACGCTAAAATGTATACAGTCTGTTAATAAATCGGTTAACTGAAATAGATCGTAATCTTACAGACATACAAGTACCAAATCCACCCCCAGACAAGATAATCCACAGACAGTATAATTGCTGTAAACGTCCCAAAGCATACAGGTGAAGTCTATTTATCAGCTTTGGTCGATAAGACCAAAGCTGATAAATAGACCACACCTGTATGCTTTACCGACGTTATTCAACGGTCCTCAAAGTGTGAAATCTTTCAAATGCATCTGAAAAATCTCAAAATATCCATTCAGATGCATGAAAATGGGGGTTTTGGGACCCTGAAATTTAAACTTTTCATACTGACGACCATCCATCGCCCGATCGAGCCCCCCCCCCCCCCCCCCCACACACACACACGCACTTTGAAAATCGTTCCGCGGTCCATGATGTCTGTAACATTTTCTGTTAATTTTATCTACAGCGTACGCATCGTGACATATAATACAGACACAGTCCTTTTAATTAATATAAAAGTCCAGGTTGTTAGATTTACTCGTTTTTACTGGGAAGAATAAAAACTCGCAAATTAATGTAGAAAACATATTCACTGAACAAATAGCGATAGTGGCGAGGCGCTATTTGTTGGTTGGTGTGATACGGATAGGTATTCTTAATGGAGGATTAGCTGTTATTTAGTTGCTTCCACATGTTATTAAAAAAGACAAGTTTCCATTTATAAGTTTACAACCCCGAGAGCTGCCCCGAGAGCTACCCGGAGAGCTGTTTGTTGTTTTCCTTTACTAGACATAACAACAGGAAACTTGGCATTTATTTTCTATTGACGACATAGGTATTTTTCTCAACAATTACTTGTTTCATAATTGAACCTTTCTCGGGCGTCGAATAATTTCAAGGGAAATAACTTTACAAAAAATCGATTTACATGGCGATATAAGTCAGGTGTTCAACGCAAATGGCGCGAACCAAAACTGGTTCTAATCTTGTCCTGAGATGGAACCAGTTCTGTTTAAACAGTATTGATTTCAAATCAAATAAATTTATAAAGATTAATATTAAATATTAACAGAATTAAACATAAATTGAGGGGGTTTCAGTCGTAAGTTTAGAGCTTATATAAGGTTGTCTCAAATCATTATTAAGCAAAGGAGATATGAACAGTTGGCATATCGAACCAGTTTTGGTTCTATACAGAACCAAAACTGGTTCGATATGCCAACTGTTCATATCTCCTTTGTTTCAAAATGTTTGGCGACTGCGTTGAATAAGCTCCAACTTTAGTGCTGAATCTACTTCAGTTCATGTAATATTCTGTTAAAATTGAATGCTAATCCTGGTAAATTTATTTGATTTGAAATAAATATTGTTTAAACAGAACTGGTTCCATCTCAGGGACAAGATTAGAACCAGTTTTGGTTCTAAAGAGAACCTATATTTTTTGCAGTGTAGATCTCATAATTTAGTTTTAGCCTTTATCCAAAGCATACAATATCAAAATTTCTTATTTTTCTTTTACAAAAAAAAAAAATCAACAAGAAACATTTTATGTGACCCCCTCGTTGGAATGCGTTCGAGGAGCTCGTTGCAATAAGTATAAAATGACATGGTTTTATTGAAATCTTTTAAAAATATTTTTTATGCAACTACCTAATTTGTATCTAGCAGTCACACGTCAATTGTACGTATATTGGGTAATTGTATTTTGTTTCCTGGTCATTCGTTGTCCAGTAATGTGCCCAACAATTGCCCGACGAGTTCCCAACGAGGTGCCTGCTTAAGAAAATGTCGAAGGATTTACACACCTTCCCACAATCGGAGGGTTTACGTCCATGCATTTACTATGTTATTAACTCGCGACAATTCAGCCGTCAACAGATGAATATATTTTGTGACAGAGGATTCGGACGAGGAGAAATGTAACTTATGCAAATCGTGCAAAAAATACGCCGACTCAAATCAAAAGCGTGAGGGGAAAAACACCCTTTAGTTTCCAGTACAGGTTAATCGATTAATCGATAAACATTAATGGAACCACCACAATAATGATTTCCAGAGTAAATGAACAAGTGTATTTTTAACCCAAAGAAGTATATCAAGGGGAATAACTCATGTAATGTCCTACTCGAGTTCACAATATTTGAGACAACGCGGCGTGTCGCTTGATGAATGCTCACACACATTAATTATAAACGCTAAAAAAGAGTTATCTCCCTTGTACCGAGGACGTGAGGAGTCCCCCGAATCTTATGCGAAACAGTTTCAGTAAGGTTTTCGTGGGGAAAACCATTTGGGAAATGGTGGGTCTGCCAAGTATAACTTGTGGTACGGAAGTGGTACCCCGAAACCAGACTGCTGTAAACAGCTTGAAAATCCCGCAGAATGATGCAGGCCGATGGATAACAGGGTCGAGTAATGCCGCAGCACTAGAAGCAATCAGGGGTGAGCTTGGGTGGATGAGGATCAAGGACAGAATAGACTTATTGAAACTCGGTTATCTTAATTATTTGATAAATCTCCCAGATAGCCGATGGTGTAAAGTAATGTTCCTGAGAATTTTCAACTCAAATATCAAGACAGGATGGATTGTCCAAATGAGGGAACTAATAGAGAATTACTCATTGGAGGTCTCAGACCTAGACGCTGGGGCAAATCAAGGTAAAAAAATCGTCAGAGAAAGGGTCATGGAGAATGGTAACCTTAATTGGCGAGATGGGGTCAAATCGAAGAGGTCTTTGGGTGGCCTGCGTGATAAAGAGAAGACTGGTTTTGAAGAGTACCTTGATGGTACCTTTGGGGGTCACTGATGTTCAAGCTGAGGTCGCGGTCCCTGGAGCTCACTGGAAAAATCGGAAAAAAACAGTGAAAAGGAGTGCCATGTGTGTAATTTGGGCGTGGTGGAGACCCTGGAACACTTTCTTCTAGAATGCCCAAAATACCAGTCTAAAAGAATAAGATTCACTGGGAGTATAATGGGGAAGTGGGATGGGAGAATGAAGGACATGTGGTTAGTGAGAGACTCAAAGGAGAGGGTTAATATGCTAATCGGAGAGACTGGGGAGAATGGGGCAAGGGATGTCATCAAGCAGTTCGTCT
Source organism: Pictodentalium vernedei (assembly GCA_031216915.1). NCBI lineage: Eukaryota > Metazoa > Mollusca > Scaphopoda > Dentaliida > Dentaliidae > Pictodentalium > Pictodentalium vernedei. Next base: position 531,339,112 of record CM062293.1, read on the forward strand.
CCGAGTGTTGGGAGAGAAGAGGAAGCGTGGGAATAGGGAGGCAGTTGGGAGTACAGGGGTAGCCAAGGCGATGTCATCAAGCAGTTCGTCTCCGAGTGTTGGGAGGGGAGAGGAGGCGTGGGAATAGGGAGGCCGTTGGAAGTACAGGGGTAGCCAAGGCCTTCTCATCCGAGAACAGCGACAAATCAGCGACCGTCCAAAGTGTTATTATCATTATTATGCGCAGCATCACACGTGTGCTCCTAATCTTCTGATATTTCAGCTTGTTCGGGGTTGGAAGTTATCACATAACTCACCTTGCTTTGTGTCCCCCAAGAAGTTCATTACCAGAAGTAGCCCAAGAACATTAGGTTTCACTAGGGAAAAAAATCGGAGAAAGCTGATTTTTTTCAGGGAATGTCGAGTACATGTCACTGAACGATTAGACAAAAGTCCCCTAAAATCCCAGTTGAGCTTTTTTTTTCTACAGCCTTTTTTTCGAAAACGCGTTTGAAAAAAATAAAAAAAAATCGCACGAACTTTGTTACCTCGAATTGATCCAACTGTATTTTTTGTTTACGCGTATTTCGAGCTACATAATGTCTAATATACATTTACCTAGAGGAAAATGTGCATTCTGTGACAATTTCCGCGAAAAATTATTGAAAATTCACAAAAAAGTATCGGATTTACGCAAAAAATGACGATTTTCCTGACGGATTTGCCCAAAGGGTCGTAGTACAGAACGGGATGTTAGTTGGACAGACGATAAAAAATCCACCACCATTTGAAGACTTTTATCATTGCTTACAAAATAGACATTATGGAAGACCCCCTCTGCTTCTGGCCGAGTTCCCATTTTGGCATAAAATTCGTCAGCATGAGAACTCAACTATTTTCGGGCTTGGGACCGAACAGACACTTCTGTGTCTGGCAGCATTAGATCAATAAATAATATTTACAGAATGTACAAAAATCAATAAATAATATTTACAGAATGTACAAATCAATCAACATGGATTAAGTTACATTGACTATTATCAACGCTATATACAGAAATGACATGACCTATATACATATTATTCATCGAACTCAGAAATTTCCGACAGGACAGTGTTTCTGTGGTTGTTACAAGAATCCGAACTGCAATTACACAAACCTGAGCAAGAGAGTCCTGCCTTCTTACACCCACACCTTTTTGTACAAGCACTCTTGCAACCACAACTGATCAGATTCAGTAGGTTATCGGGGGCACATGGCTTTGTGGCTGCAGTCGGTACAAGAAGTCCATTGTCTAGCGACCACCCCCAATCCGTCGGAGGAAGCGAAGTGCCCAGCCAATGTTGGACCTGGAGATAACATCTGTAGACATGTTGTTGTGCAGCATCGCTGCTTGGTGGGAGTGAGGCTAGGTCGATGGGTTTATTCAGTTTAGATTTTGCTACATAACGCTTGTAAGTGACATATCTATATTGGTCGAGAGAGGAAACAGTTTTACACCCGTATAAGATCAGGAGAAGTTGTTCCCCGGCAGCGGCTACTGCACTTGGTGTACTGTCATCCGCCAAAATTGTGTTGACATACTGTTGTGAGTCGCTAGTAACATCGGAGACAATTGTACTGAATACTTTCTTCTTACCAACTCGAAAGAGTGCAGAAGTAGTGTCACAACTACTTATAGAATGTGCTACAAGGAGGTTGCTTCTATGGTCACCCATTTTGGTTGCTATTTCACTAACTGAAACTAGTAAGTTTGGGGTAATGGAATACATCATGTGAATATTACATCCCGGTTGAACTCGAGAGGTAAGAATGACTAACAAGTCTGTGTCTGTTCCCACAACGACAACATTGTTGTCATCTTGAGCGATGTCAAGTGCAGTTTCGGCTATCAGTACATCAGCATCAGCCTCGGCCTGCTTGGACTGAATATTGATAGCAGATAGCTCCTGCATTAGAAGATCGATCAGTTGGGTTTTGTTCTTGGCATTTGCAAGGAAATCGGATTGGGGTGTGGTGGCTGGTAACTCGGGTGAGATATTGATATCAATGGAATACCTGTCTTTAGATCTACGGGCTTGTTCCATGCCCTTTGTCGACATTGTACAAGCATAACCATCAAAAACAACCACGACGTTCGCCCCAAAATGTCTCACTAGATAATTGGAATATGATGTACATATATCCTTATATGACGACTGTTTAGGCCATACAACTGCCCTCAATAAAAATCCACCATCTACAACAAACAGAGAATGTTCTGGGATTTTAGTTTGCTCGGAACCGTATGTTTTGAGGATCTTACCGAGCGTGCTTTTCTGTGTCTTCCTCATTCCAGCAGAATCAAACAATGCTGGTGGTTTCGGGGCGAGTTCATATTTGAGATACTCTTCCATCTCTGCTTGTGACTGAATAACACATGTGATGCGGTTGAACAGAATTGTGGGGTCAATCACTACCTTACTTCCACGGACTTTGATGCTATTTGCCATCGATGCGAAAGACTTCACAGTGTCAACACGTCGTAGTTTGATGCTGTTGTACGTTTTGCTTACAACATTCGATATGCAACATTCACCAATTTTGCGAACTTGGTCACAGTTCACAGTTTCGTCGGCCACAAGCCCGGTCGCTATAGAGACTAATTGTAGTGGATCTCTATTCTGAAAGGGGGAATGCACTCTGAGCCAGTTCAATAATTTGGTGATATCATTGGCATCAGTCAATTGTGAACTTTGACGGAGATCCCGATGTTGTTCGCCATGACCAGTGTGAACATGAACAAAATTTTCGAGAGCATTACATATCGGAAGGCAAAGAGGTAGTCCATGTACCCATTTCGCAACAGTGCTATCGGTTATTCCCCTGCCATGTGTGAGACCACCAGGGAGCTTGAACATTCTCATTAAACACTACTCTATGGTCTGATCAGAATATATCCGTCCCAGAATTTATCTGAGCGCCTTATGGTAAAGTAACCTTTCTCAGTGAACAACTTCAAATCATCCTGTTGCATTATTTCTGTTAGCTCATTCATCTGCTGCAAATAGAGATGAAAACTTTTTGCGTATGCAAAATGACCACCTGCGTGAAATACTGGAATCATATTGCGAACACAATATGTGTGGAGTTCCCAGTCGCCTGTGCGCTCTGCTCTCAAGAACAACTGGAGAAGACCTATTAGCTCGTAGTATTGTACCCAAAGCTTTCCAGTGCGTCCTACGGACGCATTCTGGAGCAGTTCGTATAATTTTGACAGTAGATGGTTGACACTTTCTTGATTGACAGCGTCAGCTGTTGTACAGTCACCTCTGGCAAGTCCACAGAATATTTCATTGACTTCTGTGCAGTCTATGTTATCTAGTGTTCGGCTTTCTTCAAACACAAGTTTTGTAATGGCAATTTGTGTTAGCAAATGGGCACGAACTGCTCTTGAATATGCATGACCACTGATCAAATGATGGATTGACCCACCAGCATAAACAGTCCCCCAAAGTTCATCCAAGCCGCTACCAGCCATGATCGAACCAATTGCCCCTAAATATGACATAATCATATGGAAGCCGCCGAGTCTAACGAAAACCTTTGTCAACTTATCTGACGAAGACACAATCTCCACTGCTTTGATATAAAGTGGTTGGTCAAACGTCACTGGACAAACGTTCAGTCCCTGTTTCTCACATTCAGTTTGTGCAAACATGAGAGTAGTGTAAATTGTGCTCGGGTTGGATGGATCAAAATTAATAAAGGGAAGTATCTCGACATCACTTGTTTCATAATCATCTGATGATGTGACAATGTGCATATATCCAGCCCAAGATGGGCAAGGTACTCTCAGTACATGCGTCAAAGACCAAAGACTGTCGACTGTTTTTGCGAGTTTCAAATTTTTCGGATCAGATTCACCCAAAGTTGATAAATCCTTCATCAGAATTTCGTCAAGACCCGATTTGCTTGGTTTACTGTAACCTTTCAAAGGGATGTACCCGAATTCACCAGAGCCAATATTCGAATGATCACCAGTTAGTCGTTTTATCGGAGACTCTTCTGTGTGATCTCTGCTTGGAGTTATACAGGCGATGCCTCCCATACTATGGAAAGTATTCTTGCCATCTAGCGTGCGCACATTACAATCGGCGTTATCGAAAACGAATTGTGTGAAGTTCGCAAGTCTAGGCGACGGACCTTTGCTTATCATGACAGAATGAACGTATTGTTGAACTTCCCGGTAGCTAGAAGAGAACATTAGTCCATTCAGAATGTCGATCAGTTCCCGAGATGCGAATTTCCTATGTATGTAAACTGCTACCGACAATAATACTGGTGACAAGAATGAACGGGGCCGACAAGAACTTATTAGAGACTGACCTTTGGCTGTCACGCGTCTCTGGTTGGCTTGGATGTTTTGCCCACGCTGCGACGGAGCAACAATCCCTTGTAACAAGGTTTGGAGTGTATCGGGTAGTAGATCACTAGATACAGATAACGAATCGGGTTTGGGATAAACGTCACACTCGTAAATGGCTGACCGAATATCATCGCGGACTATAGCCGATTCTTTCTTGACGATGCGCATACGTTCATCAGTTTCATTGGTACATTTGTCTGAGTACCAAGAATCATATAGTATTTTGTCTGATGAATCTCTGAATGTGACAACATTTTTTAGGGACCTCAGTGTTGTAATAGAGATTCTTCTACCGAAATGCTAAAGCAGTTTGGTTTTAAGATGTTTAATTGTGTAACGGACTTCGTCACCAAGATACGATTCAAACGTCTCTGCCAATTCGCTCAAGGAAAACTGACACTCATCGCTGTTCTCCATAAAGGTACACAATTCATGGAATGCAAGTGCTTTCTTGTCTGCAACAGGCCTACCCCGTGAAAGAGTTCGCTCAGGCTTATCTCTGACAAATCCTGTCCAGCAATCATGGTGATACCGACCTTCCTCGGCCACTAGATCGATAGCACGACCGATCCGAGTAAGTACAGACTCACCCCATTCATCACTACGTTTCAAACAACGGGTTCTGATACTATCAACAAAAGTCAATGTTTCAACGGTGTGGACTTCTCTTCTACGTTGAACGGGTATATGAGTTTGTTTGTCGGCGGATTCTCCACAGAACAGACAATGGAGTTTAAAATTGAAAGCATCTTGATCAGAGCGCAATTTTTTTGTCATAGATGGACCAGCTTCGTCAGATTCAGCTGCATCTAGAGACATTCTCTTACTTTTTCTTACAAAACTTTCCCGTGTATAATTCTTGTAGCAGAATTTGTGAATTTTCTCACCAACTGTGGGTTTCTTCGAACCGGCAAAAAAATTATCGCCAAGCTCGACGCTTACAGCAACCAACTTTTCTATACCCCGCTCACCAAGTGTAGTTATTCTGGACGAGCCGGTCAACTCATCGTTACATTTGATACATTTATCCATTGCCAAAGTCACAACAGAAAAAAGATGATAGACACAATAAACTCACGTACAATACCACAGAACAGATATCAATGTGCGGACCTGCTTCGTTGTCACCGTAAGGTATCAACAGGTAACGCAAAGTGATATGCCAACAACATAACTGATCAGTTCTACAAATAACACAAGACTCTAATAATCAACAACAGGCAAAATTACATATATATCTATCAAGGGATCATTGGTTTCAATATCTAGGCATCAAATGCGGAGTGTCCAATACTGAGCAGAGCAAATTGTGCAATGGACAGACCTGGAATGCGGAAGTAAACAGCGTTTCCTGATGAAAGTCGTTCAAGGCTATTTTGCATCAAATTAAAGAGCGTTGTCTGTACATAAAGACCTGGAATGCGGAATTAAACAGCGTTTCCTGATGAAAGTCGTTCAAGGCTATTTTGCATCAAATTAAAGAGCGTTGTCTGTACAATACAAATTTGTTTATGAGTACACATCAAGGGCGTGCACACATTACATGCCAATGCATCTTGAGTGTAGGCGAACAACACATTATGTGATTTAATCGAACATGGAAATTGAAACAATGATGCTATAATACGGTATTTGAATGAGAAAAGTCGATGCCGTTTGAATTTGAGTTTAGGGGGTATGGTTAATATTTCACACGTTTCACCAGTTCATTATGGAATAAATGACTATTGTTATATATCATTATAAAGCCACTGCTTTTCTGCAATTTTTGATATATAATTTAACTCCCAAAGTAGTCGTAGATTTGATTTAATGGACGTTGTGTACCGTTGTGTGTATGAAAACAATAAATTTTTTTTCGTAATTTTGTACATTTTTCGTGAATATTTCACCATTGAGTGTGAGGATTGGTACAAAGTTGGCATTTTCTGTTGGGGATATGTATTCTCAATATAATTCAGCACGATATTTATGATTCTCACCCTACTAAGGCGAATAAGAATGAGAAATATGGAGCTGGGTCGAATTTTTTTAAAATTTTTTTTTTTCATCAAAAAAATGCTATAACTAAAAAAAGCTCAACTCGGATTCGCGGAGACTTTTCACACTTTATCCGCAATGTGTGTCCCGGAAACATTTAAAAAAATCAGCTTTCTCCGATTTGTTTCCTTACTTTCTCATTTTTATGTCTAATGTGCCTGGACTAAAGTATAAATATCCAACAGCAAGAACTTAGTAATACATAAAAAATTCGAAAGTTATTGAGCCTTTCTACATAGTTTGGGTTAGCTCCTATTGATGTTACAACTATCGGCAGGAAAACTAAATGTGACTCGTAAACACTACGTTTTGTCTGTTGTTAAAATGAAACATTCCAACAAATCAGGTCATCATCCTTAATAAATAAATAAATAAATAAATAAATAAATAAATAAATAAATAAATAAATAAATTCACGAGAGCACGACGTCGACTGCTGGCCATTCATATTCGTTAATACCCACTCTGTCTGGTACCATTGGGATACCTCTATCAGTGTTTCTGTTTTTATTTTTACTTACTGACGAAAACTTTAGCATTTGTTGTAAACTCATCTCAGGTTATCCACATGTGGAAAGATGCCGGCGCGTATCCAGTATTCTGTACGGGCGTTTTTTGGTGGGTGGGGTGGGCAAACATGAAATTCAGAAGACCATTGGGAGGGGTTTGGGGGCCTCCACCAAACTCCTAACTAAAACCCTCCGGTCGTTACTCCCTTCTCCTACTTCATGGAAGTGTACCGACCGAAAGGTACCAGACTACTGCTACTAGTTAGGACTAGGCGCCCGAAGAACATTTTGCAAACTTCAATACCACAATAGCGTATCTGAGATATTTGTTGCTAGTGCAACTCTATATTTAACCCTTTACCCCTGAGCGATCGATTCGGACTCACGCGTTGTGTCCTTGGTCAAGGCACTTAACTTCGATTGTCCACATGGGGGCACGATGACGCCGTGTACTAAGGCGTACTGCACGTCGATGGTGCGCTTGTCTTCAACCAATCTAACCCTGCATGTGCTGCAGTGCGAAGTTACGATGTTAGGGAGCTGGCAGCTGCCATTCGTTGCTCGGTGGTTCTCTCCGGGTACTCCGGCTTCCTCCACCCGTAAAACTGTCACGGTCATGATTCGCCATTTTGCATAAGTATGTGACCATAAACACCAAAAAATAAATGACAAATAAATAAATAATAAATAAATAAATAAATAAATAAATATAACCCTTTACCCAACGAAGCCGCTATCAAAATTTATTATTTTAAATGTAATTTTTTTTAATTTTTCAAACAATTTCAACAGTACCATATCATGTGGCTCAAGGGGCTCGTTTCAAGGAGTGGTCACATGATATGGTTTTGTTGAAATATTTTGAAAAATTTAATTTTTTCAACTGCTCAATTTGCATATTACGCGGGCGGATGTGGGCGATTCGTTAGGTAAAATGTTAAGACCATTTTGGGGCTCTATGCTTTTTGAAACTTGCGTTGGGCCAATGTTTTTTTGTGGGGGTGGGGGATCGAAAATTTCATGCGCGCAATTTCATGAGATCCCATACCTCTTGCCCCCTCCACGTGGCTACGCACTGTTAAGACAATCATTATTCGTTTGACATTCGGGGCGTTCAGAACTCTGTGGTCAGCAAACGTAGTGCAGTTTACTGACATTCTTCAAGAATCACCCTGTTATGTCATAGTATAAGGAAGCGTTTTACCGCTTCAGCTAACTTATGTATTCTGGTGATCTCTTAAACCATGACCGAAAATAGAAGTCCCTGATTGGATGATTTTGTACAGATGAGTGTGCGAGTTTAGGTGCTGGCGGCGCTTTTTATTGGGGATGACGAAGAGTGAACACAGATGAAAGTAACCCTCACAAGAATGGACGTTTTTGCTACAGATGTTTCCGATTTGTTACAGAAGAGTTTTTGAAGACGAGTTGTTGTAAAGTGAAATCCTCGAGATCCAGTTCAAGTTCTACAGAGAAACTAGGGTTGTGTAACAATGACGGTAACTCAAGGTGAGTTAAAAAGTAAGAATGTTAAAACCAACTAGCAATAACACCTAAGATTATTTAACCCTTTCCGTATCTCAGCTTATATAATGTTACTTCTCTTTGTTCAAAGTTTCTTTCCGGGGGAAATATCAATAATATTGTCAAATCAAGAACATTATCGTTTTCATAATGTGGTTTCTTGTATTTTTTTCTTTCCCTTTCTCGTTAATTTTACTTGTCTTAATACCTTGTACAGTACGTGGAGAGTGGATTGTAACTAAATCACCCGCGGAGTGGAGTTACCACCCGAGCTATAACTTTCAAGTTTTGTGCATATCGACAGAAACACACAAGCAATGTTTCAGCCAATGGACCTCCGGGTTTAACCCGGAGGTCCATTGGCTGAAACTTTGCTTGTGCTGGTTATGCTTTGCAACAAATTTGCAATTATTGCTGGGTGGAATCTCCACTCTGCGGGTGATTTAGTGATAATACACTCTCCACGTACAGTATGTTGTTACTGACAGAAACTTTGATGAAAATATTCGATCGTAGAAACGACGATGTCATAAGCCTAGTTGCTCACTGTTGAATCCACATCTATGTTTACTGTCTGCATATCACGCTATGATGTGGAAAATAATATTTCAACTGAATGTCTTGAGAGTGGTCAGTTCGTCAGAAAGAGTATTTCTCCAGTTAAGTAAAACTATGTATGGGCCAATTTCCTAAACTAATAACTCTTTCACCAAGCGTTGTACTGTTTTGACTGTTTTTTCAGGCTTTTCATTCGTCGATGGATATCCAGGTGAACTGTAATCACGCTAAACGCACAAGACTTAACAATGAGCAGGAACGTGAACACTACTAAGCTGTGGCCCATTACTATTATCGTTGTGTCAGGCAGATTTTGTCGTACAAAATGTCCTTTTCATTTTAGTTATCATTGATTTTGTTGACCTAGAACTACTGTATTTTTACCTATTAATATTACAGAATCATTAGCATTTTAAAAGATATGGCAATTTGCCAACCGGCAAATTGCCACATCTTTGAAAATCCTAATGGTTAATTTCAACCCATTTAAAATAATACTACAAAAAACAATTCTAGTATTTTCTACTGGAATAAAGATTAACAACTACAGAGTAATTTAGTTTGAACAATATTTATTTCCGAGTTCAATAGACTCAATAATAGAAAACAATTACAGATGATATATATAGAACAAAAAACGGAAAATGGATTCAGCAGCAAGCATATGCTTAAGTGAGCTGTCTCCGTTGTATTTGCACACATTATTTATATATCAGCAAGGAGAGAACAATTGTTTTATATAAAGATTAGCTGGGATACTCCTGAGTTCGGGATTGATAAGTACTGAAAGAGATTAGAAAAGAAAAAAGGGAGAAGACAAAAAATGAATAAAAAATCAAAACAGAGTAATTTAAATAGTGGGCTATAAATATTAAGTTCTATTTTTCATTCGGTTCCAATATATCACAAACAACTTTATACAAAGGACGTGAAGGGACCTTGTGTGATATTGTACTATTTTTGCTGATTACGTTGAAACCGCTGACATGTTTCCACTTTCATCATTAACAGCCATTTTGGACCAATTCTTGGCCCAAGGACAATTTATCTCACCCTTCACAAGTATCCCAATATGATCAACGTGGAGCCTTAAATTAATGTCATTGCTAATATTATCTGGGATTTAATCTTTCTGTCCTTTCTCCATGTCTGAATGGAGAAAATAAAGACTCGTACATGGACGGGAAGTTAAGTCTTAGAATCGAGCCAGATATGTAATTGTAGATGTGAAAAAGTGTCAATTTCAATCTGGATTAAAGGAAGCCTCTTGAGAAACTGGTAAATATTTAATCAGCTTTGCTTCTGATCCTATGTCAAAACTGAGTCCATTAACATTCGCTGTTTGAACCGTCCCGTCATATATAATGCTGAAACCTATCCATAACAAAAGCTCTTGTCAACAGTGTTTTTTCAATCTGTTCATATGAACAAGAGTGAGGGGGACAGAATAATTTTACCAAGGCCAGCGCCAGAAAACAATGGGCCCAGTAGGCGGAATCCAATGAACCCCGGTACCCTGAAAGTGGGTTATAGCAACATCCAGGGTCTCCACCGGAAAGTAAGTGAAATTACTACATTGATCGAGGCAGAGGAGTTTGATGTGATGGGCTTAAGCGAGACGTGGGTAATACACGAGAAACGGGTAGACCAAGTAAGCGGATGTGTGTGGATAGGTGTAGGGCGAACGGAAGGCCAGAAAAAGGGGGGAGGGGTAGGCATGTACATTAAAGATAATGTAAAACCGTCGCTGAATACAGACCTGGAAGATGCCAGCGCCTCGGCTGAGGTGTCAAAAGAAGTTGGATGGGTAAACATCAGTCCACGAAACAAAAGTATTGCCCTTGGGATTGTGAACTGTGTGGTGGAGGGAAGTAAACCCGAGTGGAATGACTCGATATACTCAACACTAAGGTCCAATATCACTGAATTAGAAAATAGGGGGCTCGGTATAATTCTGATGGGCGACATTAATGGACACATAGGTGATAAGGAAGAAGGCATAGAGGGTGGGGACAAGAAAGTCAACAGGAATGGAAGGAAGCTGTTGAACTTCACAAATGAGTTCTGTCTGAAGATTCTGGACAGGGACGCGAGATGTAAGGGGAAATAGACCTGGGAGAGAAACGACAGAAAATCAGTAATTGACTACATTCTCACAGATATTAATTTATGGAGGGGGTGATAGGGGTAGAAGTGGATGACGAGGGCAAAATGGAGTTTGATAGTGATCACAACTTGATTACAGTGACGACCAGGGCCAAAAACCTAGATAAAAGAAAAGGAAGCTTCAAGGAGTTTTGGGAACTCAAAAAGGATGCCGACTGGGCGAAGTTCGAAGAAAAACTGAAACCAAAGCTTGCAACCGTACACAAGGTGGGCAGTGTCCAGAAGATGGCCGACGCCATAGTTGCGAGCCTAGTGGAGGCAGGGAAGGAAAGTGTAGGAAAGATTAGGGTGCCAACACGGGAACTTGGGTACAGAGTGAACGAAGAACTGAAAAGGGCCATAAAGGGTAGAAAAGCTAAACGTGCTGCATACAGAAGAAGTAGAAAACTTAAAGGGGTGGAAAGCTATGAGGCCATGGTAGCAAAGGAAGAATACCAACAAGCACGAAATAAAGTAAATAAGATTAAAGACGACAACCGGAGAGTGCGAAATAGCAGTCTTATTGGGACGATAAGAACGACAGGGGGGTCGAGTTCGAACATATTTTGGAAATGGGTGAACAAACGTAATAAAGTGAGTGACCTGCAGAGCATTAAAGTAGATGGCAGAGTTACAGAAGAGCGAGATCAAATCCCATTAGAACTAGTCAAGCACTGGGAAAAGGTAAACGATAAGCGATGGGGCTGGGGAACCCACCAGAGTGTCCGAACCAGGTCGGGGAAAATCTATCGAACTTCGTGTGCAGCGAAATCAAAACTAAGGAGGTGCGAAGGGTGATCTCAAAAGTAAGGAATGGAAAAGCGCGAGGGGTGGACGAAATTCCTAACGAGTTTATCAAAAAAGGGGGAGAGGAACTCTTGGAAAGCCTAACTGCCCTATTCAATCTAGCCATAGAAAAACAAGAGGTCCCAAAGGAGTGGAAGGAAAGTAAAGTGACATTTATTCACAAAAAGGGGGAAAAGACGTCTTGGATAACTATCGAGGGATCTCTGCCAGCAGCAACATTGAAAAAGTCTTGTGTAAAGTCCTGTGTGGGAGATTAGAGGAGGTGATTGAAGAGAAGGGTTTTTTGGGAGAAATCCAGAATGGCTTTAGGAAGGGAAGGAGAGTCACTGACCATCTTTTCACGCTATCCCAAATGATAGAATCCGCGTAAGCAAAAAAGAAAAAGATGTTTATGGCCTTTTTGGATGTTAAAAAGGCATACGATAGAGTATGGAGGGAGGGTATGTGGCGCAAGCTGGAAGCTCTAGGCTTGGGAGGCGAGTTTGTTGGGATTATGAAAGCATTATATAAAGATGTACAGTGTGAACTTAGCATGGGAAACATTACAACAAAACGTGTGCCTATAGAGAAAGGCCTAAAACAGGGGTGTATCCTTTCGCCAATTCTTTTTGCATTGTACATCAAAGGTTTAGGAGATGAACACCTGCATAGCGACGAGGGGGTTGCAGTTGGTGACTTGAAGATCCCAGGGCTATTTTTTGCAGACGATATGGTGTTAGTGTCAGAAAGCGAAGAGGGGCTAGCGAAGATGCTGGGAATTGTTGGGAAATATGTGAGCAAATGGAGAGTCGAACTTAATGAAAGCAAGAGCAAAGTTATACCAGTGGGCCGCAAAGTGGACCCCACTCGAAGGTGGAGAGTGGGGGAGTTCTGCATTCCGGAAGGTAGCAGCAGGATTCTTAGTGTAGGAGAGACTAGTGACTATGAGTACCTGGGGGTAAATATAAACATCACAGGAAGGGGCATCTACCGAAACCACACAAATGAATTGATTCTGAAGGGGAAGCGAATCCTTAACCAAATGAAACTTATAGGGAGAAACAGTTTCAATAAGGTTTTCGTGAGGAGTACCATTTGGGAAATGGTGGTTCTGCCAAATATAACATACGGTACGGAAGTTGTACCCATAAACCAGACCGCTGTTAAGAGCTTGGAAATCCTGCAGAACGATGCAGACCGATGGACAACAGGGTCGAGTAATGCCGCAGCGCTAGAAGCAATCAGGGGTGATCTTGTGTGGATGAGGATCAAGGACAGGATAGACCTATTGAAACTCAGTTATCTTAATTATTTGGTAAATCTCCCCGATAGCCGATGGTGTAAAGTAATGTTCCTGAGAACTTTCAACTCAAATGTCAAGACGGGGTGGATGGTCCAAGTGAGGGAGCTAGTAGAAAACTACCTATTGGAGATCTCGGACCTTGACGTTGGGGCAAACTAGGGTAAAAAGATCGTCAGAGAAAGGGTCATGGAGGATTGTAACCGTAATTGGCGAGAGGGGGTCAAATCAAAGAGATCTTTGGGTGGCCTGCGTGATAAAGAGAAGCCTGGTTTTGAAGAGTACCTTGATGGCACCTTTGGGGGGTCACTGTTGTTCAAGCTGAGGTCGCGGTCCCTGGAGCTGGGGGGGGGGGGGATAGGGAAAAACAGTAAAAAGGAGTGCCAGCTGTGTAATTTGGGCGTCGTGGAGACCCTGGAACACTTTCTTCTAGAATGCCCAAAATACCAGTCTAAAAGAACAAGATTCACTGGAAGTATAATGGGGAAGTGGGATGGGAGAATGAAGGACATGTGGTTAGGGGGCTACTCAAAGGAGAGGGTTAATATGCTAATCGGAGATATTGTGAAGAATGGGGCAAGGGATGTCACCAAGCAGTTCGTCTCCGAGTGTTGGGAGGAGAGAAGAAGCGTTGGAAAGGGAGGCAGTTGGTAGAACAGGGGTAACCAAGGCCTTCCCATACGAGAACCGCGACAAATCAGCGGCCGGCCAAAGTGTTATTATTATGAAACTTCGGTTGGAGGTGAAGGCCATGCAGCATACGCAACGAGATTGTAATTTGGTAGAAGGCGAACTCCAATGCCATATTCTGATGCACCATACTGCACAAAACGTTTGTTCATTTGCATAAAGAATAATCATAACATGCGCCTTTAACAACATTTGTTCCTTTTTTCCAATGCAATGTCCTTAAATTTGTTCATTTAGGGTATTTTTCACATCGTTGTTTGAAGTTTCACAAAGTGATGCCGTTACGTCTTACACGTTAAGAATAAACATATGAACAAACTTTATCATTTCAAGAAATCGCTGGAATCGCTGTCTATCCTTATGTGTCAGCTTATCTAAAATGGCTACAACTTTGTTTGCGGCAACTATCAATCCTCTGGAAGAAATAATATGACCAATATATACAGATTATCATGATAATGTGCATGTCCTGTGATTTGTATCAGATTCTCGGTGGTGTCCCAAAATGGGATCACAACTCGCCGGCAAAGCCGGCTCGTTGAGATCCCATTCTGGACACCACCTCGAATCTGATACAAGACATGCACATTATCATGATAATTCATTTATCTGACAATTCTGTCACATAAACAGATTAAATCTTAACCCTTTACCCAACGTAACGGTCAAAACCGGCCAATGCTATTCTAAAAAAATCGCCAATTAATTTTCATTATTTTTTGTCTCAAAATCATAGGTTATGACCCCTCGTTGGAATGAACTCATCGAGCTCCATGAGCTCTGTCAAACAAGATATAATAGATTAAATGCCTGTATTGGGTTACTGAGGCCAAATAGGTCAATAAACAAAGTACAACTGGGGCGCATCAGGGTAATGTCTCGACAGGTTACAGGATTTTTTATTCAATTAACAGGAGTTTACTCTATAACCTATATCCAATTAACAGGTCAAATTTGTACTGGAGGTATGGTAAATGGTTTTGTGCTGAAAAATTATATTCCATTAACAGGTATGTACACTTAAGAGATACCCAATTAAGTGGGCTCCACTGTAATTGCGAATCTGATATCTGTGATAATACATGAAGTAAATTAAATTGATTTGAAATCCAGGATATGTTTATCAGAGTTGTCTTCCCCTTTTTATAGTGAGTTTATTTTCTTATTCTATTCTTTCTGGCTCATGCATTGTATGCGTGTTTCAATTTATAATATACAATCGAATGATCAACTTGAAGGTGTGTATGTATTTGCTGACGAAATTGTGTTATGTGATACACTGTTGGAAAGAACCCTTCCCAAAAGAGCATCACATGACATGCATATCAATAGATAATCGAGGAGAAGCCAGACCTGATCAGCTTACCACACAATGTTCGCTGAAGCTACAAAATGAATATATGCTATTCAAAAAAAGTAGGGGATATTTGATAAAAGTGAGAAAAATGAAGAAATATATTTATATTTTCATCAAAAAGACATTGAGGCATTGCAATGTGACATCTGGTGAATGATTTCAGCGATAGTTGGGTGTCTGACAAGCACACATTCCACGCAGTGAGCTGCAGAAAACATGGACGGTCACTCAAAGAATTTACCACATTCAGTCCAAGACCTCAATACCTTGTAAATCCACCTCGGTTCGCGAGGCTAGCGCGGATCCGACGTGACATACTCCTCACCAAACGTCCAATATCAGCTTGACTGATGTTATTCCATTCTTTCTGCAGTGCAGCGACGAGTTCCTGGACATTGGCAGGGGGCTGTTGGTGTTGTCGTACGCGCCTTTCAAGCATACCAGAGACGTGCTCGATTGGTGAAAGGTCTGGACTTAGTGCTGGCTAAGGCAGTGTAGTAATGTTCTGCTCCTGAAGGAACTCTGTAGCGACATGGGCCTTGTGTGCTGTTGCGTTGCCATCTTGGGAAATGAATCGACGGCTGTGATATGGCGCAAATGGAACCACATGAGCTGCTAACATGTTGGCACGGTAGTACTGCCCTGCGACACAACCTTGGATGACATCTAATGCTGTTTTGTTTGTCATGGTTATGCCTCCCCACACCATAGCCGATCGACTACCAAAACGAGCGTGCTGCCTAACGGTTACGCCATGGTATCTTTCGTTCCGCAGCCGCCGCACTCTGTTTCGCCTGTCGTAGAAGTCGAAAGTGAACTTCGATTCATCGGAAAACATGACGTTGCTCCTCCGACGATTGTCCCAGCTCTGTCGTGCTCCGCAGCAATTACACCTTGCTGCGATGTGACGTTCAGTCAAATGTGGAATTATTCGAGGTCGTCGAGCGTACAAATTCCATCTGTGTAGGTGATTTCGGATAGTCTGACCGCTGACTCGCACATCTGTCGCTCGGTGCAGCTGCAGCCCAATTTCCGAGGCACTTTGATGGCGGTTACGTAATGCTGTGGTTTGGATGAAGCGATGCTGGTTAGCAGTTGTCGCCCTTGGACGACCTGACCGACTTCTGTCATCATCAACATTGCCTGTCTGACGGTAGCGTGACCACAACCTGCTAATCACCGATTGAGTGGCGTTGAGAATTTGAGCCACTGCAGTCTGTCTGTTGCCAGCTTCCAGCATACCAACGGCACGTAAACGTTCGTCACGGGTCAGTCTTCGCATACCTCAAAAGTTAGTTTCGACCAGAAACTATTGATGCGTTTGTACCAAGAAAAGAACGACGAGATCTCCGAAAAAGCCGGTCCAGTACAAATGAAAATTTCAAAACGTTCCCCTGACACTAACATGGCGCTCGTGCGAAAAACCCGCACGCAGGTTTCGTGGGCCGGTGACATTCCTGATCCACACTAAACTTGGTAAGATACTGACGTATCCAATACCATTTTCCTTCGGCCCGCGGTTAACACTACTTCACCACGAGTGGTGAATATTTGATACACCAGGCTACTTTGCGTATGTTTTATTTATACTCTGATCGTCAGAATATTAAGAGTCGCTATTATGTTTTCTCGATTTTACTGAGCCGCAGCCACGTTTTTTGTTTACATGAGCATCGGTGGGCAGTACTTCCGCTGTTAATTTTATCACCGAAACGAAATAGAAAAAGAAACAGGGCCTTTTTCATCTTAATAACATAATCACGTACCGTTTCGAGTTATGGATGCTTTATTAACATGAGACAATGCATGTTTGGTAATTTTTTGAATTTTATGGGGTAAACTCATTTAAAAATGTAATAAATAATTGCCACATTCATTTCACTCCTCGCGAGGCGACGAGCGATGAATTTAGACAAGTTTGCATTCAGTTCGACTTCACGAAAGGTCAGCTTGGATGTAGTTCCACTGTAGGTGTAAATTTTAACTATTGAAATCCCATTGCTTGCGTGTTCACCACGGTTGGTGTATAAAGCTAAAATTTATGCCATATGCTTTTCATATATAGTAGAATAGGTAATCATGATAAAAATATAATCTTCAACTCATCCCAGATTATATCTAAATTTACATAACTCGTCGAGTAAATTAGATATGGACCTCCTCTCTAAAGCTCGGTCTAGACCTAATTTACTCAACTCGTTTAGTAAATTACGAGATAAGTTGTCACGAGTCAGGGATCCTCTATATCCGTCGAAGATTTATTTTTTCCTCTATTACCAGTATTCAATAGACATACAATGTTTTTCGAAATGGTTTGGTCTTTTTAACACATTACAGTTCTTTTCCCGTACCGCTCGAGGCATTTATCCTTTTACATAATGTGACGATCACAAAAATTTACACTGAATCTCTGTTGCAAATCGTATTGAATCAGACGCAATACCGTGCGTGCATGCAGAAAGTTTAGTCTTAACATACTGTACATGTTGTTGTGAATGAATTTAATTTAACCCACATATTGAACTACTTTACAGACATCAATGCAGGACTTCAAAATCAATTTACTAGTTGCGTTGACATATTCTGTCCTAAATTCCAATGACAATTCCATCGGGGATAAGGTTAACAGTTGGTTCCCCGTACTTACTGTTTTTAGCAAGAGTACGGAGAGCAGAAACGTAAGCCTGAAGTGCTATGTTAACGCCTTCATTGCACAAACGGTATCTTTCGTAAATTCCATTTGATTCACACAACAAAAATATTTGAATTTTGCTATGAAAATATAAATAGCTTACTTAGATTCTTTATTATCAAGCTCAATTCTGTGAAAGTTTTCGAGAGGACCTGGACCATTAGAGGAAAGAAATGTGATAGTTCTCAAAAGTGTATTAACAATTACAAGATCAATAGCAGCTTGATAATTCGACCACAGACAATAGATTTGTTTTCAGTGTACGGAGAGATAACCCAAATGCGTAACCGGCTAAGTGTGTATGTGCAGCAACATATTGTCACTTTCATCACAGAAACGTGACCAACGATATGACGAGGTTAGTAAACAAACGGGACACTATTGAGGAGATAATATCACCGACAGTTGATATTTTCATGGTACAGACATCTTCTGATAATTCTGGCACCACGAAACGTTTCTAAAACTCGAACGTCAGTAACCATTATCTGTATTTATCATATGACTCGTCCGTTTTGTTCACTTTAAAACATTTGATATTTTGTTTTCATATTAATCAGTGATAAATAAAGCCTTCCGTCAATTTCATTGGTCAATTTCAAAACTAAACAATTTGATTGGCTGAACAAAATACAACTGGGCCACATTTTCATAATTTGCACAATTAGAGTTGGGAGATTTCATTGGTCAATTTCAAAACTGGACAATTTGATTGGCTAAACAAAATACAACTGGGTCACATTTGCATAATTTCAGTAGGGAGAATTTACGTTATCTGTCCTATTTAGGATGGGTTATATTGTATTAATCTTTTACCTACAAGAAATTCCTTTTTTTTATATTTTCGCGTTAGCTTCCAAAACACGAGCTCGTTCCAATGAGGGGTCATAACCTATGTTTTGGAAGCAAAAAATGAACATTTTTAGTTATACAAGGATGTTTTTTCCAAGTGCCGTGTGCAACTCAAGTTAGGTGATGGGTTCAAAAGTCATACTAAGTGGCTACTTTGTGCGTGTGTGTGTCATATGATGAATAGAATGTGAAATGAAAGTTTTTTCTCATATAATATTATGAAACTCGTTCGAATTTTCCGTTTGAGCTCGACAGAGGCTCGCCAAAACGGAAAATTCTTAGACTCGTTTCATATATATTATATGAGAAAAACACTCATTCCATATCCTCTATATATCACAGTCAACTGTTTAATACAAACAGGTCGTGCATTCAATACAGCATTTATTTCATTCTTCAAAATTAATAGCTGTACATTGACATTTCTTATGCTACTAGTATTACATACATCAATTTGCAAAAATTAATGGTGACATTCCATGCTCTGATAGGAACATGAGTCTGAAACTAAAGACATTTACAAAATTGGATTAACGTTAAAGAAGCTGCCCATAGATACAGAGTAGATTCGCTCATTTTGGTTTAAATACTGTGCTGACGAACAATTCATTTAGGAGCTCATGACTGAAGCGGTTCATCTCCCGCAGAAAGCAGATAATTAGATCATAGAAATGATGTAAGCATTATCTCTGTAATAAATATAAACGAGCTGCTTGTACATTTATTATACAATGACCACCATACTAGAGCTGGTGATTCCAACGGAGTGTCTATGAGTATGCATGATTACTTTTAGTGATGGCATAGGCTCAGGAAATATGTAATTGGCATATTTCCAAGAAGCCTGGGACTTTCTATCCATTGTTTTCTTGTTTCTCTGGTTTTGTCGAGTGCGGCGTGCGGTCGTAAATGTGTTCGTGTGAATGAGAGAACGTTGGAGACCGGTAAAAGCCGAGGACATAATTTCCTTTTTGTGTCGCACAGTGGTTTATAACAGCTTGGTATACTTGTATTCGGCTAAAAGTACGGACATCTGCTTCGGATGGTTGTAAACCATACCATCTCCCAACGCGAAAACTAGCCCCCAGGTTGGTGGACGATTGAAACAGAAAAAACAGACAGAACCTTTTGAAAATAGAATCCATTGACTAAATGCAACGAAATTTATAAATGATAATATACTACACAAAACTTCCTATACCTTGATAGATTCCCATATTCTAAAATTGCAAAGCGAAATGTGTAACAGTGAGGCACATCCATAAGAAACAGTGGAATGAGTTTCGTATTCCCTGTGAACTACCACCCCTCTCACCACAGTTACTCAGCGTCCAGTTGAGTTCTCGAGTGTTCTAAGTCGAATGCTTGGATGAATCTGGCATGCAAATGATCTCAGCAAATAAATTACCTAAAATACTGTCTGCTGGAAGAAAATACATTTTCGATATTGAGACGTATGCGAGCAATATACAGAACCACACATACGTTTGAATGGGTTAGGAATTATCGCACGAGATTGCTTTGGCCCAGGATGTCACGAGAGCCGAAGACCAAAGCAATCGAGTGCGATAATTCTTAACCCATTCAAACGTATGTGTGGTTCTGTATTTATAACACACCTCCAACACAGCACGAATTCACTGCGAAAATCGCACTGAAAGGCTCTTTTCAAATGAATAATCGCATTCCCTTCGTTGTCAATGGGACATTGCAGTTAGAAGGAGGAGTACCAACCCCACAGCAACAAATTTGCATATTGATGTTTACGACATTCCATAGGTCAAAACATTTTGACCCCTTTCAGTGTCACGGTCACGATGATCGAACTTTAAAATAGTGAAAAAACTCAGGAATAACATCATGAAATTTATCGCTAATTATAGTAATAAGTTTTGAATTCTCCATTATTGTATGACCTGTTGTGGAAAATATATGTCAAGCAACAAACAGTCAGAATGTCGGTCAACTGTTCAGTGAAATGTCTCCTAAAATCTGATGTGGGCACCTGACGAAGTGACAATGGCAGGATGTTGGAACGCGGAAGGAATTGTTCAATTATGGATTAGCCTGCTTTCTGTTCGTTAGATTAGATTCAGTTTTGACATTTTGTTGCACGTTTACCTGTGTGATGCAATTATTCAGATTCACGTACCAGAACACGAACTCTTCAAACAGGCAGTGCCTCGATAAGCTGGTAAGGGAAATTTGGGAAACATTCAAACAATTCCAACAATGCAACATGGAGAAAGAAGTCTGCCATTGACAGGATCATTGTTCCACAAAATAATAAGATTAACATAAGGGGGGCTTGGTAAATTCCCACAACAGTACCAGCAACAATATCTCGTAGAATAACTATTAGAATTGACGGAAGCATTTTTTTTACAATGTATATATTGATAATTCCACTCCTTGGCATCATTTCTTGGGAAGCTCTCACAGGAACTTCCCAAGAATGCCAAGAATGGCAAGAAATATCAACTCAAGAGCTGGGATTATTAATTAGTTGTTTAAAGTTTTTAAAATACATGAACATATGTATAATACATATTTTCATGTATTTTCAAAACTTCCATGTGCCACATATATGTATATTTTCAAGCCTATGATGTGCTACACATAATGTCTCATCGAGTTGTTCCTTATATCTGGTGGACGATTTGGGTGGAATTATAGCAGACAATTCGTGTTCGCTGACAGATAAATGGGATCAAATAACTCAAATTATTAGTAGACTATTCGGCCTGTCAATATGGTGGTTTCCCTCTCATGTGATCTGTTTTTTTCAGACCTTCCACTCGGGCCAGCCAAAAGTTAAAAGTTGCATATCGCATATCCCACTTGAAGGCCCTGCAAATATTTTGCCTAACCTCCCATTTTCTTGTGTATCCATGTCAAATTTACAGGAGTCAAATGCGGGTCCCACAAAGTGGAATTTATGGCAGTTTTGAATAACCGGAGCTAGCACTCCCCTGGGCCCCAATTATGACAGACCTGTACATGTACACTAGTTCAGCTATCTGAACTTTGTAGCTGTTCCACTACTTAGTGGGCCAGCCACAGCATTCAGATAGCTGTACTAGCCTGTACACACACAGGACTGTAAATTTTCAAAGCAACCCTGCTCCAGACCAGATAAAATTGTTTCAACGACACATTGTGTTCACACCAAAAACAAACATCAGCATTCTCCTCACCAAGAATAATGCCTTTACCTTTGTTGGACCATGGAACTGGGAAAGAAATATATTTACTGATTGAATTACTAGTAACACTAATCCAATGTTGATTGGAAATTCAGTTACTGTGAGGCTGATGACTCGCCTGACTCTCAATGTTACCTTCATGACTACAGTACAGTCGTGGTGGTTGGTACAAATCCATGCGGGGGAATGGATTGTCCATCTATACAAAACGATAGAATTCTGAGATACAACATACATGTAATTACCACGAGCAAAATTTCACTTAATGGAGCACCGGGGGGAACTTGTGTTGTATTTCAGAATTCTACCGCTGTGCTATCCGTGGCCAATCCATGTCCACGCGTGGATTTGTACCAATCCACGATGACTTTACTGTACCTTTCGTGTTCTTGCATGCCGGTGTACTTAATACTACTGATTTACTTGTTTCTTTCCACTTCTTCCGCTTTTGACTGAGTACATGTACATGTATGTTGTTTCACTTTCAGTTTGTTTATTCAAATCACAGCCTTTTGCCCTGCGTTATTAACAACAATCACAATTCCGCTTAATTTATATTCTCATTTTTTGTTTCCAAAAATAGCTTATGACCCATAATTGAAAGAAGCTTGTCAAGCTCGTTCCATCAAGTGGTCATGAGCTATGTTTTTGAGACAAAAAATTGATTTCTTTTGGTTATTCACCAATTTTTTTCTGAAGTGCCATCTTCTATCTGCATTGGATAAAGGGTTAATTAAAATTTGCTTGTATATGGAGGCGAGTTTACTTACATTTGTACTGTTTAAAAATTGATTACTTGTGCTGAACTGATCACATTTTGAAAGAGATTACACAAATAAAAAAAAATTGTGCAATGATTTGTGGGACCAAGCTTTGGGTTACGCAAAATGTTGATATCAGGCCTATTGCACATGATATTTTACAAGTCAAAATGTACCCAAACCAAAACCAACTTTTTCAAAATAAGTTCAAATAACACACATCTTCCTCGCAATTACCCCAGAAAGAGAAAAATAGGTCTGGGTTTCTATATTCGTGTAGTTATATTTTGAACTCTCAGACACACCCCTGCCTGAGTGAACCCATGTGTCACAAATATATTTCACTTAATCCCCAACTTTCATACGCAATCTATCCTATTCTTTTCCAAATACAGTTAAAACTAGAAGTCCTGTCATGAAATGCGCACAAATAGCGCGTTAAAGTGCGCGTTATGACACAAGTAAAGCTATCATATTCTGTACATATGGCCTGTGCACAAGCAATGTTTCAGCCAATGGACCTCCGGGTAACCCGGAGGTCCATTGGCAGAAACATTGCATGTGTATGCTATGAGTAACCAGGAGAACCTGCCGTGCTTTGGATGCCATTCGATATGGCAATTGCGCGCAATTCCAATGCATAATTAAGCCTAGATAAGCGCACTATTCGTGACAGGACTTCTAGTTTTAACTGTACATGCAATTCTTAAAAAATGCTCAACATTCATTAGCAAACTTTCAGCTCCTAGGCAACCGGGCTCAGACTACCCGGTAGTCCACAAGTCGAGCTGCAAGTTTTTCTAGTATTTGTTCTTTGATAATATTGTAAAAAAAATTAAAAAAATAATCATTGGGACTGGGTGTAGATTTCATTGTGGTTTAGTGGTAGACTTGTTTGATATAAGCAATAGTTGTCACTCATCTGCATGTACGTTTATTAATTTAACCCTTTACCTAACGTAATGGCCGAAACCGGCCAGCGCTATATACGAAAATCGCCATTCATTTTTTTTTATATTTTCATTTTTTGCTTCCAAAACATACGTGTAGGCTATGAATCCTGATTGGAAGGGCGTGTCATGCTCGTTCCAATTAGATATCATAACATATTTTTTGGAAGCAAAAATTGAAAATATTTGTTATATTAGAATTTTTTACGAGTGTCATCTGCAACTAGTGCTAGGTAAAAGGTTAATGTATATGTACAGTACGTGGAGAGTGGATTGTAAGTAAATCACCCGCGCAGTGGGGTTATCACCCAAGCTTTAACTTTCAAATTTTGTTCATATCGACAAAAAACACAAGCAATGTTTCAGCCAATGGACCTCCGGGTTTAACCTGGAGGTCCATTGGTTGGAACATTGCTGGTGCTGGTTGTGTTTTGCAACAAATTCGCAGTTATTGCTTGGGTGGAATCTCCACTCTGCGGGTGATTTAGTGATAATACACTCTCCACATACTGTAAAACCTATCATCATATGTTGACTGAATGCAATTAAGCGCTACCAGACTAAAGGGAACATAAATGCAATTGCATTTTAACCCTTTACCTAACATAACGGCCAAATCTGGCCGGCACTATATACAAAAATGGGAATTCATTTTTTGCTTACAAAACATAGCTTATTACCCCTAATTGGAACGAGCACGTTGCACTCGTTCCAATGAGGGTCATAAGGTATGTTTTGGAAGCAAAAAATGAAAATTTTTGGTTATGCAAGAATTTTGTTTACGAGTGTCGTTTGCTACTATCGTTAGGTAAAGGGTTAATTCTTTTTTAAATCACGATACCTGTGGCATCATGTTGCAATTTATTACATCATGTGGTAAATATGAAGTTGTAACCCATGTTGAAAATTTCCACTGTTAAGTGATTTAGTCAAAAAGCACCCTCCCTGGACAGTACATGTGCAGTGGATATCACAAAAACACCCACTGAGTGGAAATATCACCAATTGAATAATTTACAATTTTGGTACATGTAGATTAAACTATTGTGATAAAAAAATCGGCCTGTCAAATTGGGCTTTATTGGAATTAAGGGCCACCATTGGATTTGAACCACAGTAAACAAATGCTGAGAAATGGTACTATTTTAATCATGAAAATTTTTGTTATTCTTTTAATTATTCAGAATATTTACTCTTCTGAGTCAATAATGGGCTTCCTGATTCTTTTAAATAATGTCTTGGTTGGCGAAACATGGTTGGCTGTCGCTTTTTGTGAGCAGATGTTGTATGTGAAATTGAATGTTCCACCCATTATACTTGCACCCGAAAATAGTCCACTTGCCAAACTTTCGTGGCCACCTAATGTTGATTGTGGTTTGGATTTTGAGACTGTTGACGAAACATGTCGGCTGCGTTTACTCTCTCTTGCTATTTCAGACATTTCATTTGTCATTGTTGTAGTACTTGTATGTGGCCTTTTACCTGCAAGTAATTTACTTGATGGCTGTTGCAGTATACCACACATTTCTTTTTGCTGTTCATAAGATGCACTAGCATAATTGTTCACACTGGCCACATTCTTGTGGCCGGATAGTTGCATTATCGTGGTGGGAGCAATGCCTGCATGTAGTAAATTGCTACACATAGTTTTGCGCACTGAATGATTTGTAATTTTACCTTGTAGTCCTGCTTTTTTCGCCATAGTTTTCATTATATTTCTTAGTTTGTTAATTCCCACTGGCTGTGATTTGAACCAGAGGGCTTTATTGTTTGTTGTAGCATTAAAATTCACGGCAATATATAAAGGTGCATCAGGTTGTTTCATTTTTTCAGGTCTATTATCTTTGAAAATGTTGTATGCCTCAATGGGGCATCGCAGCTTATTTTGATTTACGAATATCTTTGGATTAAATGCACGTGTGCTGCCATTGCCATCTCTTGTTTTAGTAAGTCTTTCTGTAAACTCTAAGTACTCATGTCCTTCGCTTTCAACTTTCTGTTCAATATCCCCCCAACGGAGCTGGTGATTTTCATCACATCCACGGAATCCCATCTGTTTGGTTATGCTAAACCACATAAAATTTAACAAAGCAGTTCCATTGTCCAGTCCCAACTCTCCCGATTGCCACAACTTCTCTTCCTCTTCACTTGTAATACAGTCAGACCTATTCTTCTTATTGCCCAAGCCTTGTTGTTTCAGGTCTTTTCTTCGAGCTTTCAAGACCTTTCTGCTCATGATAAAGTTATCGGATGTCATAATACTTTCCCCGTAATTGTTGTTGCTTAAAAATCTGTCAATGCTACGATGAAAGCTGGTCAAACTATCCAGTTCATATTCTGTGCCATCTTCTTTTTTTAAATTTAGCAAAAAACCTCCAATGTACGCGTTTAACTCATTTGGCGGTATTGAGCATATGTCCCTTGTTTCAGTTTAAACAATATTTATTCAGTATTTAACATGTGTGTACATTTCACAATAACATATGGATAACAAAGAATATGAACAACACTAGTTACAAGAGTATACACACGACAAGGAAAGCAGAATACTATGTACCCTTGTTTCAGATCTTGGTGGTGCCGCAACCCAACTTGTGAATTTTCGTATACAACTTTCGGTCTTTCTCTTTGTGTTTGCATTTGTTTTGCTATTAATGTACTGTTTCAAATCTTTAATACTACAAGATATGACAGTGGTGGGAATTTCAATTTCTGTACTAGTTTTATTATTGTTCATTGACTGGGTTTCACGTTCCACATTCACATACTCCCTTGTCATATTTAAGTCACCCTCTTCTCCCACCCCAGTATTGCATGCCTCATTATCAAAAACAATGTCAATGTCATTATCAACATCTGCATTGCCATTGTCTAGTTCAGAATCTGATTGTACATGTAAATCATCCAAATACTGCTGCCAAAACAACTCTTCCTCAGCCTCAAACTCTCTATAGGTAGTATCGTCATAAATGTCGTCGACAAACTCGTCATTTTCGCTATTATTGCCCCCAAACATATCGTATTGAACAAAACAATTTCCGTACATTGAAGTTTGCTAATTTGTACACAACTGTACGTCTGCTCATATTTTATCTTGTTGCGGGTCCGTTTCGGCAATCATCAAAGATTGAAGCCGACTTCACTCGATCAAATTTTATGCATTTTTTTTTATTGAAAATTACATCGATTCTGCTAGGTCTTTGACACTTTTTAAGACATACTTATGTAACATGTATTTATTTATTGGACTAATAAATATACAGGCTCTGAAATTGTATTTATTAATATCATTTTGACTCGAATCGTATCAGTACGAACGATTTAAATATCCCGAGGCAACCAAATCTATATGAGGCACTTGGAATTTCCAATGCCAATCCCGACACGGCGCATTCGACCAATGATTGACGTGATTTATTTAGACCAGTTCCTTCTCTGTTTACGTTGGAATCGAAATCGCACGTGTTTTGTATCACCACATGTGCAATACAGGCTTTTTTTATCGTACGGGCCGAACAGTGTGAATCTACCGTTTTACATTAACAGGTGTGTGATAAAATTGTTTACCACCAGGAGTTTGTGGTTCAAGTATTCTATGTTTCGCAATGTGCTATTAGCAGACAGTGAACAAAATACCGAAAACACGGAATGTTGACGACAGACGATTTGCGGGTCACTCTAGTCCCATAGTAGCGGACTAAAGGGTTTCACTATCACCGCGGCTCTCGAGATACATGATCACACTGCAAATCATATCATGGGGAGGCCAAAGGTCAAATGCTGTGAGTATATTTGGACAGAATCTTCAGAATATATCCTACTGCTGGTATCCGGTATATCTACGCTCTACGGCAACGCATAATCCTCACGTTTAATAGTTTGAAACGTTTCTGAAAGGCGCTAGAGGTTGCGTCACCTTCGTCACCGGGACAAGCGATGGGCAAAATGTTTTGTTAATGAAAGGTATAGATCTAAACTACAATGATACAGAACGTTTGCTGCGGACTGGTTACTTCTAACGGGTGCGTAATATTTTAACGGCCGCAAGAATATTAGATTCCAAACACTAATTATAGGAATAACAATCAAAAATTTAATTAATGAAACACCGGGTACAACCCGGTGTTTCATTAATCGAAATTTTGCTGATAGTGATTTTTTACCTGGTAAACACATGCGTGGACATAACCGCACACGCGTGGATTATGACTAGTCAGGGTGGACTGTACTGTGGGTATTAATGCTGAACGTTGTAATGACGTCAGCGTTCAAAATCGTAATGATAGTGGTTCGGTTTTGTTGAGTCGGCATCACTGTGACACATCGATTTCGCTGATTATAGTCCAAGAGATGTAACCTTCGTGATAATATTTTTGCATTCATTGCGGCGTTATTTCCGCGCCTTATTGGGCGGTATCTTGTGCTTCAGGATACTTTTTTATTAGAATTTTAATGTGCAGGACTTGTGAATGTCACACACATCGTGAACATTTCACGCGAGAAAGACTCCAAATGTAATATGCAAACTCGAAGATGGATCCTTGATGTAACCCTGAAATTACTCATATGTCGTCCAATATTTCCGATAATATCTTATGTCTCTATTCTGTTTTCAAGTCCGGTCACCACACCACACGTTAACTGTGCTTATTGTAATAAGATTGACAGATCTCATGTCGATGTAATTTTCAACATATCCTTCTTTGTTTGACAGCATAGGTTGGTGATATTTCACGTGTATGAGCTCAGAAAGCCTCTTCACAACGAATACAAAATGGAAAAAAAACTGTTGTTATTGTATAACAGGTCGGCGCAATAAAATAATTAATGTTTTTGAAGTGATGAAACTGTTTTGGTTGGGTTGGAATATTCCTCACCACTGCCAGCAGAGACTGTGGTACTGGTGGAAGGGAGACCAAAGTGAAGATGTCCTCTGTATAACCACACATATACGCAATCTCCAAACCTTACCGTCCATCCGCTCTTTCGCAAGAAAAAACTAGACCCATTCTCGTAATTGTTACTAGAGTTCAATTCACGCGACTGGTTTAAGACAATCTTCCGACCTAATTTCCAGAGAGAAAATCGAGCCCAGGTGGATTTGTACTAAACATGATGTCAAACTCTCAGCTGAACGACATTGATCAGAATAAGATTGATCCAGTGTAACACAGGCCATGTCAGGTGAAATGGTATTATGTAGCAGCCTTCTAACAGAGTTTCACAAAATAGCTGTCTCGACGATTACAGTACGTCAGTCGTGGACTGATCACTTCCCACGGATGGGCAATATTTCCACGGACACAATAATATTAGATCCAAAACATTAATAATAATCATCAAAAATTGAATTAATGAGCACCGGCTATCACCCGGTGCTTCATTAATTAAATGAATGAATGAAAGATTTTAGCGTGCCGAAGGCGCGCAGGGACGATGTAGGATTTATAAATCCCTTGCGACCCGGTTAACCTTATTTTATTTCACTTGGATCACACAGGCGCAGCTTCCCCATTGCCTCGAAAGGGGTCTGATGGGGTATGCACGCGGTTAGAATTTCCCGGCAGTTTACGTTGGAGTGATAGATTGTCAATAATCAATCCCTCAGCGCCATTAAGACTATTAGAGAGTGGGCTCTATTCGGTTCCAGCTTGGCGATGGTAGAGGTTTGAGTCCCACCATGGTGGCGAGCCAGAATATAATGTTGTGCGATGGCAAATTTAAGGGAAGAAGAGGAAAGAAAACCAAACAGCAACGCCGGTTTGGTAGCGACCCCGGTATATGACGCATCACTGCCCACGCGTGGATGACAACCAGTTCACGGTTACTGTTCTGTATGTCATTATTCTCTAACCTACTTAGCACATATCATTAACCTCCAGTACAACTCACAAGAGAGTGTTACTGAGTTCAACTCAAAATGGTTTAACTTGACGCCTTTGCTCAGTTCGGAAACAATTTATACACTGGCCGAGTACACAAGCTGTGGACGGGTACAGATTTGGATGACAAATCTGTAAAGGCAAGAAGTGGACACCGTAGCAGTGCTGTTCAGGTGTATCAGCGGCCCTTGACGGAAATGCTTAAGCACGTTAGCAATGTATTTCAACCCCCAAAATGCCACACCGCTTCTTCTACCGTAGTAAAAGCGGGTCCCTCTTCAGATCACAATTATTCTGCACCATCACATTCCGATCTTTGTAACAAAACGGGATTATCGGATTAAGTTACTGATGAGAGTAAGGGCGCTTCAAACAGTGAACAAAATGCAAACACTGGAGTTTTGAAACTCGTCGTTCCTGAAAACATTACTGTTATCGAGATTGAAAAGTGTGGTAAAAAAATAAAACTCGAAATTTGAACGAACCAAACTTGGTGTTTTGAAAATGATAAATGCTGAACTTTGACCGGGTAACATTATTATGACTTGTTTTGTTCCCAATTTTCCGTATTTCTTTTCGAAGTTTCAACAGAATTAATTATATTATATGTTCATTTCTTTCTCTCTGCATTGATTTCTACCCCAGATTACCGGCTGATTATTCATCATTTTCCTACAATATTTCTAAAGGGACATCGCTTGTTTTTTCACACCCCGTGTTCAATCACAGTTTTCCAAACCTCCCTTTTGATCACCAGCCTTTGTGTTCAAAAGAGTGGTACTATAAGAAAAACTGTGATATTACATGATACAGAACACTGCTTCTTTCTTTCTCGGCTTCTGATTGGACGAGAGGTGAAGGATATGTGCTAAATGTCATTAAAGCAGTTTAGCCAGTGTCAGTTTTGTGTGTTATCGGCTTAGTTCACAGTTGCTGCACGATATGGTTTTTTGTCACTTCAAACTGAGACGTGTGTTGTGAAATCATTTATTGTTTCGAGGCACTATTTAAATATCACAACCAGGATTGGACGAAAGAATAACTGGTTACAATACACTGTTTTCCTGCAAATAGCGTATCTAGCGGTTTGCACCGCAACCTTTAATTGAGGATAAGCATTCCCTTACTTATCCGATTGGTGGAAAATGAACTGAGCTTGTACAATACACTGTTTTCGTGCAAATAGCGCATCTAGCGGTTTGCACCCCAACCTTTAATTGAGGATAAGCGTTCCCTGACTTATCCGATTGGTGGAAAATGAACTGAGCTTGTACAATACACTGTTTTCGTGCAAATAGCACATCTAGCGGTTTGCACCCCAACCTTTAATTGAGGATAAGCGTTCCCTGACTTATCCGATTGGTGGAAAATGAACTGAGTTTGTAATTGTGAATAAAATTTGAAAAGGTGCATGTTTTGAAAAAATTATGAAATACTGGTGACAATAGTCTTCTGAAAAGTGTGAGAAGATAAAAAATTGGTGGGGGTAGATAAAAATATACTGAGTCAAAAAAGAAAGTATAATAAACTTTGAAGAGCAATTTTTTTTATTATTTTAGTATTTTATTCTTAGTATTATAGATCTTAACCCCAAGGAAATTATTATAAATTCATATTTCGAGTCTTGCTGTGTGAATTTTCATAATTTCATGTTCTCACTGTTTCCGGCGTCACGCCAGGACGTCGTAATTCAGACATGGGGTGAAATGAAAAGTTCACACATGCAGTCAATAGCATGTATGTCCACCATTTGCCTCTTGGATGGCAAGACATCGACGGCGCATGGACCTGACAAGTCTCTGGATGTCACCATGTGGTATTGCGTTCCACTCTTGCCTTAAAACATTACGTAAATCGTCTAACGTTTGAAGGTCATGAAGTCGTACCCGACGGTCCAATTGATCCCAACGATGTTCGATTGGCGACAAATCTGGCGAAAGTGGGGGCCAGGGAAGAAGTTCGATGCTCTACTCCTCAAGAAAGTCACGACAGATACGCGCCACGTGACATCGGGCATTGTCTTGCTGGAATAACTGCAATCCAACGTTAGAGTTGAACACCGGGACAACAACAGCATTGAGAATTTCATCTCTATATCACGGTTCATTCAGATTACCACCAATGAAGATCAATTGCGTTCGATGGTGCAAGGAATTCCTTCCCAAACCATTACACGACCCCTACCGAAACAGTAGCATTCCCGCACGCAAGCATCAGAAAACCGTTCTCCTCGTCGACGATACACTCTTGCCCTACCATCAGCGCGCCGTAGACAACATCGTGATTCATCACTAAAAGAACTCTGCTCCAACGCAGCTGATTCCAGCGAACACGCTGACGTATCCATTCCAAAACTAGCGTGTTTTCTCAATAACCCCAGGCTCTCTAGCACAACATAACACAAAGAAAATCGTCGGTCACCCATTCAATTTGACATTCTGTAGCAAAGTTGTATACGGTTGGGTAGACAACAACAACATGCCATTAAACTCTTTGCACGACCTCTTGTCCACAAACATACAACAGAGGAAGTATGCGGTGTACCGTGATTAACACGCAATAATGTCTTTACAATTACAATAAAGCCCTGGAAGGATATAACATTGGGCTGGCGCCATCTTGTTTTTGCCCGATGTATATTTTACATTTCTTTGGGATTAATGTTTTGTAATAAAAGAAAGGAGCATCGCTTCGTTCTCATACATGGGAGGTTAACTTAAGTATTCCTAATTTCCATCACTCTTAACATGTTTTCTTTTTATGCTTCCTTAACCCTTTACCTAACACGAAAAGCACACGACACTTGCAAATAAAATTCTTGAAGCACCATTTTTTTTTATTTTTTGCGTCAAAAACATATCTTATGACCCTCATTGGAACGAGCTCGTTGGGCTCGATCCAATTAGGGGTCATAAGCTATGCCTTTGTGACAAAAAAAATGAAAAATTAATAAAAATTGCATTTTGTGAATAGTGCTGTCCGGTATTGGTCGTTACGTTGGATAAGGGTTAAGCTCATCCACGCGATCATTTGCCATCAGGACCCTTTTCACTGCGACCTGCTTTCAACCCAAGAGCAGGTAAATCCCTCGTTCTTCATTATGTATCTATCCGTTCTTTCGTCGCACATCCGTTACCACCACCAGTGAACATGCGCAAGACATTTATCAAGTACCCACTTGCAACTATCCCAACCCACTAGTTTGTTCTAGACTGGTATTTGTGCGAATTCCCTGTTCTACACCCACCCACATTTTTGAACTGATTCTTTTCTCTTACCCTTTTTAAACTGGTACGCATTTTGCTTTGTTGAAACCAAAAGTTGGCAGTCCAAGAGTGAAGAACACAATAAATACCCGGGCTTGGGGGTGTCGGTGTTGTTTTAGTCATACAGGACTGTAGGATAAAACTCTCACTGAATCTCTCCTCATATACAAGACATAATCTCTCATTTCATTGTAGATTGCGATTCAAGGCTGAAAGAGTTCGCAAAGGTGTTGTTGTCTCAGATTAAAGTAAAAATTTGTCGTGTCAGCTCGTATTTATAGTCGGGCCATAGATCATGTGGTGGTATTGCTCAATCATTAGATAGTCTTACATTCTTCGCGACAATTATCAAACTCCCGTAATACTGATTTGTCGATAATTAGTAGTATGTCTCCGGCTTTTCAGGCATCATTGGCCGGACCTCGGTGCCGGACCTCGGAAGTGACGTCACGTCACTTGACCCAGTGGCGTCATGTTGTGTTGTCGTGGTAACCCACGTGAGCGGCCATGTTGTGACGCCATCCTCATAGTGATACGCGGTATTAGTGCGCATGCGCAGCACGTGTTGTTAGGGTTATACGTGTTTCCGTCGTCCAGTTTGTATACTGGAGGCCGCCAACCTTGGTTTCTATAGTAGCACGTGGTTGCTATGTGACCTAAACACTTCTTATAGGACAGGGGTATGTGCGGAGGGTATGTTTCTTTGTACAAGAGTAATTTCCCGATTCGTAGAATTACCACAAACAACCCTAGAATCCCTCAAAAATCACAAAAATCTACCACAAACTACCGAAATTGACTTTATGGGGATGACGTCACAACATGGCCGCTCAAGCGGGTTACCATGACAATACAACATGGTGCCACTGGGTCACGTGATATGACGTCACTCCCGAGGTCCGGCACCGAGATCCGGCCAATGAAGCCTGAAAAGCCCGAGACATACTACTCAGATTTGTTCAGAAAATAATGCCGAGTCCTTATGGGTTGTTAAGTGAAATAACAAAATAATAGGAAAGTGTTTGCACTTTAGTATTGCCCACTTAATATTGTGTTATCGTGTGAGTGTGTTGTTAGTTCTAATTCAGTCGATCAGGATGAATGTATAATCAAAAAGTTTGAGCAATGTATCGTCGGATATAATGACTGGTCTTGTGTCTCAGCATGATATTTTTTTAAAACCTGTGTTTCAATTGAGCAAAACAAGTTAGTACAAACGCTCTCTTGGGCGGATAGGGTTTTCCGAAACTGCCGTGATCTTCATTCTAACATCCATGGAGTGTCCACAGCTTTAGACAACAACAATGATGAGTTTCTCATGGACGTCAAACAGCAAAATTATCAAATTCCGCAGCCATATCTGCGTTCCGCTTTCCGACATTCGATGGGACGGTGTATCACTCCATGACATGAACAGTCCAACAACTCAACCATGTGATCTAAACTTTAAATATACAGCTCCGTGCGGGATTAACCATCTTCACAACGCACACAATATCAACATTTATTTTAATTTTTTTTTCAATTGATTTTTCAACAAAAGCATATCATATGCAGGGACCGATCAGGACTATTTAAAATACTCTCTAGCCTCTGAGCCTATGTTTTCAATTCATGCGCCAGATTTTAATTTACGGAGTCACACTGCTGTTTGTGACACACACTGCAAGTATGTAATAGCTCTCATCATTTTCATTTAGTACACTATAGCAAACATTAATCTTCACTGTGGTTTCTGATCAAGTCTTGGCTGCCTATTTAGGCAGCCAAGACTTGATCAGAAACCACAGTGAAGATCAATGCTTGGTAATTAAGACTTGAAATATTAACTTAAGCACTCTACAACAATGATAAATGATAACCATATATATAATACATGTAAGAGTGTCTCTCTCGATTATCCATCGAAAGAATATCAAAATATGATCTGAGAAGTTACGCGCCAACTGAGAAGCCTATTTCTGAGATTTAAGAGCCAGGTCCTGATGTTTCAGAACCAAATACGCACTGGCGCATGCCCAGGTCGGTCCCTGCATATGATGCCTCATTGGGACGAGCTGGACGAGCTCGTTTCAATGAAGGGTAACATGATATGGTCTTGTTGAATTGTTTGAAATGTTAATTTTTTCAGCTGCTCAATTTGTACATTATGCGAGCGGATGCGGCCGATTAGGCAAAGGGTTGAATTTTTACAACTCCTCACTCCCGTTTGTTCGTTTGTCACCTACATGTCCACTGTCAATTTATGCAATTTATGCAAACCGCGTTTGAAATGGTCGTCTTAATTTTGGTGGTATGACCATGTCTGTTTAATGGTACGTATTGGTGGACTCCATATTTATTATTTTCCAGCTTCACTCTGAAATATTGCTTGATCTAAGTATTTTAAGACACAAGGTTCAGTGAGGAGGTCAGGAATGTAACTATGGGTGTATGAGGGTGTGATCCCACCCCACACTCAAAAATTTTCCAGTCGTGATTTTTACGTCAAGAGTGGAGTCAAGAGTGGAAGGCGTGTCTTGATGATGTAGCTGGAATATTTTATCTGTTAGGACTTGAGTCGTTTGAGTCGAGACAAATTGGGATTACACACCCATTTAGTCGCCTTTGCAGCGCCCATGTAGGAAGTAAGAGAATTCTTATAATAAGAGGGTAGTAGAAGGGTGGGGAGGTCGAATTCTTCAGATTGTTTTATCCTCCTACCAGAAAATGTGCTATTTATGCCACTGGATATGTCAGGCTGTTCGTTTTTACTCATAAATATGCTCTGCGTTTGCGTGTTAATAGCCATTGACAGTAAATGCTACATACCTTTTTAAATATGTTTTGTTTGGATGCACTTGTTTCGTGTTGATAATGGTGATGTTTTTAGCGACAATGTACATAATTAATGTTTGAGCCTCCGTTCACCTCTATAACTTTAAAAAGCCTTCAACAAGATTGAGTCTGTCGCGTAATTTATTTTGAAGAACCCTTACAATGAAGTGTTGACAAAACTTCGCCTTTTTGTCTTTCAAACATGGCACGCCCTACATTCATTTTCACATTTGATTATCAATTTTTTATAAACCTCACGGGTACTTATGAAAATTATTTTCTTTTTATATTTGTGATGGTCCGATGTGTCTTTCTTTATCTTAGTCAATGAATAGTTGGATTAGTCAATGAATAGTTGGATGGGACTTAAATTTTGATATGAACAGTAGATAAACTCTCCACATACCTTGTGAGGTTATTGCTCTCCAGTGTCAATACACTGACATAATTGGGGGTTAGTTTACTGGGGTTTGGCGACACCTTCAACAACCTGTGTGACATCGTGTCAGAGAATTTTACTTCAGTGGAGGAAGCCGAAATACCTGGAGAGAACCACCGAGCACCGGCGATTAACTATCGGACTCTTACTGACCCGGTATGAGGAGAGATAGCAGTAGTTGAAGGCTAGTGCACCATGCACGCACAATATGCATTGGTACACATCGCCGCTGTGCCCCCGCGTGTACAAACGGGATTAAATGTCTTGCCCAAGGACGCAGTGCAGATGGCGCGGTCATAGACCTTTCAGTCCAATGTCTTCAACAATGAGCCACCGCGCTCCCATTGACCCCAATGACCTCATTTAGGATACAATTACTCTTTATTTTTTAGTCTGTAGAACTGAAGGATTAATTTATTATAGTTCCTCACTATCGATTAAAATGTCGATATCGTCTGAAGAATTGCAGATGGTGCCTTGTTGCATACAATAGACTATTTGCAGTCTGCACTTCCACACAAACGTTTGTTTACACAGAAGGTTATGCATACCTTGGGCTGCACAATATATCGGTAAACCGATATATACCGGTATTCAAACCAATATCGATTGAATACCGGTGTAATTACAAAAATATCGGTTTATCGTCATTATTTATTAACCCACAATTTAATTTTCAAGATGTCTTGAGTTTTAACAGTAGCCCCGAATAATATTATCCCTTTACCCAGGGAATCGTCCGCATGTGCCCGCGTAATATACAAATTCAGCAGTTCAAAGAATAATTTTCAAAAATTTCAACAAAACTATATCATGTGCCCCCTTATTGGAACGAGCTCGCTGAGCTCGTTCCAATGAGGGGTCACATGATATTGTTTTCCAGACAATTTTGGAAAAATCTGATAAACTGATAATTAAAATAATAAATTTTGATATGTCGTCTGCGTTGGGTGAAGGTGTTTCAAACCGCATCATCAAGGCATGCTGATTCGTTCCGACTGTGATGCCTCAAGTCTCGATTGTGGTACTTATGTTCAGATATCTGAACAGTTTTCGATATACCGGTATACCGCGGTATTTTTTGGAATACCGATACCGGTATTCAGTTTTGTCTGCACTTCTACTTTCAAATGTTTATTTACACAGAAGGTTATGCATACCTTTAGAAAGTGTTAAAGACTGTCAAATGTAACTTCATCCTTTCAACCCTGAGAGTATTCTCAACGTCAATTCAACCCTTTGATCTCCGAGAGGCCGCTTTTCCGGTCCATGAACATAATTCTTCATATTTCATTTATTAGGATGACTGCTAAGTGAATGCGTGGGGTAGACCAATTAATATTTTCAAGGTGCAGCCCCAAGGCTGCACGTTGAACATCTTAATTGGTCTACCCTAAAATAATGAATATGGACTCTTCCAATTGCTGACATTGAACTAAGATAGAAGATACCACCAGGGCTCACTGGGTAATGACACACATTGCAAAAATTCAGATTCATTACTGGCTGTTGAACGCTTCAATACTAATTGTTCTAGTTGCGAGACATTCGTTCTTCTTCGAAACATGGCCAAGTTACGAGGCAAGATATTCTTCTTAAGAAGAGGGGGATGGAAGTGTGTGTGTGTGGGGGGGGGGGGGGGGCGGGGGGGGTCGAATCCCTTGCATCTCCCTCAGACATCTTATATTTTGAACGCCCAACCAGAAAACGAAAGTTATTTATGACACTTAGTACAGTACGTAGAGAGAGTATTATCACTAAATCACCCGCAGAGTGGACATTCCACCCGAGGAATAATTGCAAATGTGTTGCAAAGCATAACCAGCACCAGCAAAGTTTCAGCCAATGGACCTCCGGGTTAAACCCGGAGGTCCATTGGCTGAAACATTGCTTGTGTTTTTTGTCGACATGTACACAACTTGAACGTTATAGCTTGGGTGATAACTCCACTCCGCGGGTGATTTAGTTACAATCCACTCTCCACGTACTGTATGTAAGGTGGTTCAATTTTAGCCAGTAATAATTTGTGCATTTGAATATTAATCGTCATTAACAGTCAGTAAATGATACTCATCTGTTTTTGAAATGTTTTTGTTCGGATGAACTTGTTTCGTGTTGACAAACGTGATGTGTTTGGTGACAATATATGTAATTAATGTTTAAGTCCATGTTCACCGCTATAGGATAACAAAATTGACCTGTATGCATAATGTTTTGAAGTACCCTTAAAACGAAGCGTTGAAATGACCCCACTGTTTTCGCTTCCACGCTCTACGTACATTTTCACATTGCCTTACATTAACCTTACGGATAATTTTATGAAGACCCCTTACAATGAAGGGTTGAGAAAACCTGGCCTTTTTGTCTTTCAAATATGTCACGCCCTACATTCATTTGCACATTTTATTTTCTATTTTTTTTTAATAAATCTTACAGGTACTTATCAAAATTATTTTCTGTCCACATTTCAGATGGTCCAACATATCTTTCTTCCACCAGTTATGACATGTTGGATGAAAGTGATATTTAGAAAGAAACAGAAGGTAATTTGTCCACGTACCATGAGGTTAAACATTTACAGTTAACACTAGAAGTCCTGTCATGAAATGCGCACAAATAGCACGTCAATCTGCGCGTTAATCTACGCGTTATGACCATAGTAATGCTATCAAAATTCTATACATATGATCTGTGCAGAAACAATGTTTCTGCCAATGGACCTCCGGGTAACCCGGAGGTCCATTGGCAGAACATTGCTTGCGTTTGCTATGAGTAACCATGAGAACCCGCCGCGCTTCGGATGACATTCCATATGGCAATTGCGCGCAATTCATGCGCGCAATTAAGCCAAGATAAGCGCACAGTTCGAGACAGGACTTCTAGTTTTAACTGTACCCAACGAATCGGCCGCATCCACCCACGTAATATGCAAATTAAGCATTTGAAAAAAAAAATTATTTTTTTAAAAAAATTTAACAAAACCGTACAATGTGACCCTTCATTGGAACGAACTCGTACAGTTCGTTCCAATGAGACGGTCACATGATATGGTTTTGTTGATATTTTGAAAAAATTGAAAAAATGATGTTTAAAATAATATATTTTGATACGTCTTCGTTTGATAAAGGATTCATGTTCTCAATTTACATTACACTAAATCTATAAAAGATAGAAAATGGAACTGGTCCGTTATCCTATATCTTTATTTACATTCAGGAGCGCGGAAAGGCGTCGTTAGCTCAAAGAGTGTGAGGATCCTAATGTATCCAAGATGGCGAAGACCTACCGTGTGGCGCGCCAATGAGAGAAGACTTAAAAGTGGACCAAAAATTCATTTTATTGAATCGCAGATTTTGACAAGCATTACAGAAAAGTTACAAGGTATATATTTTTCTTTGAAATTGATGATTACATGCTTTCATGTTAATCAATGCATTATATTATATATATTGCACGACCCTGAGTTGAAAACGCCAAGATAGTGGTCGTCGAGGAAGATTAATGCACGCACCGGGGACTTCGACTTTGACATAGTTAACGAACTGCCTCTCACGAACTGGATAGGATTATTGTAAATAACAGATGTATTGTGTTGAGTCAAACACGTACGCAGGGTAGTGAACGAGAAATGTCAATTAAGGGCCTATATAAGTAATGAAATTTTGTTTATTTTGAAAATACTCACCTCTGATGTTCCTTCAGTTCAAATTAAATATACACAAAATGTACATCAAAATGAAGATTGAGATGTATAAAACCCGAAACACATGTGTAATCAACCCATAGAGTCCACTGTGGGCACCACTGGTTCCGGGAAGTCTGCTGCCGTATTCGCACCAGAACTGAGAATTTAATAATATTTCACAAAAACAACTTGTGGCCAAATGTGCTTTACATATCAAAGAACAAAGCTATGGGATCAAAATTCTTCAAAATACGGCAACAGAGCTGCATGGGGTAAATTTCAAAGCCTTTGCTTTTGTTTACGTTTCAATATACTTTCGATTTCCGGTCGACGTCATCGGACGGAAAAGGCATGTAAAAACAACGCCGTCTAAAATCAAATAATGAAAAAGATCGCCTTCATACAGTATACTGTTATTAGATAGAGATTGCACAGTTGCCATATTCAATGCAAGGTATCATGATACCCGTTGAAATGTGTTAGTATTACGATTGTGTTTTTCGGTGGAAATTCGTGGTATCGAATGATTTGCGCATGTCTGTCGAGCATGGAAACCATCTTCAATAAAAAATGCAGGCAGTGTTGTCCTTTTCCAAAATGCAGTCCTATCGCTGCACTCGAAAGTGTTTTGAATGCCTAGCTTTGTTATTGAACATCTGAAGCACATTCGGCCACGAGTTATTCTTACGAAATATTATTTTATTGTCAGTTCAGGTGCGAATACGATAGCAGACTTCCAGGAACCAGTGGTGCCTGCTGTCAACTCTATGAGTTGATTACATATGCTTTTCGTGTTTTATACACCCCAACCTTCATTTTGATGTATAATTTGTGTATATTTAATCCGAATTTAAGGAACATGAGAGGTGAGCATTTTAAAATAAACAAAATTCTATTACTTATATAGCCCTTTAAAGTAACGTGTATTCAGTGGGATCATGGAAACATCGCTCAGCGCGAGCAAAGTAAGATAAGCAGGTAAAACTAATTAACATGTTATCCTGAAGAGCATATCATACAGGTAATCAGGGTCAGTCCAGGTTGGTCAGTCGTCATGTAAAGTCATGTAATGTTTAAACCCCGAAATCATGAATTTGAGTTAATTAAAGTAATATCTGTATACATCGCTCTGCATGAGCAATGTAAGAGAAGCAGGTAAAACTGATTAAAATGTTATCCTGAAGAGCATATCATACAGGTAATCGGGGGTAAGTCCAGGTTGGTCAGTCGTCTTGTAATGTTTAAACCCTGGAATCATGAATTTGAGTGAATTTGAAGAGCCGATGCAGTGTTAAAATTGTCAGTGCAGGACATGTATGCAGATTCGTTGTTGTCTATCCTCTCAGGTATTGTTTTTATTTAATTAAATAGCCGGTCGCAACTTTTATTAAGGCCGCGCGATGGTCGGTTTAAACGTTTAGATCCGTGAAATCGAATATGTTTTCGGGTCCTTAGAGGGGGTATTATTTAAGTGTATTCCAGAGGGTTTTGGTTCTAGAGAGAAGTAAACGATGTCCTATGGGGAATGAGACTGATGTTTTAAGGCCAATGTGTATTGTCCGGTAGTTACATGATGGAGAGCGAGGGATTACAAGAGTAACTTGAGTCTATCCTGAATGGAATTTGGAGGCGGGTTTTGAGTGTAGCTGCTACGGCGACTGCGAGTTTGTATTGCTGTTCCCTGGAATTTGTGATAATTTCGTCGAACAGCGTTTGGTTTACAGTGACTAGAGGTTTGGCTGTAATAACAGTATTTTATGTGATTTTCAGCATTTGACGTGGATTGTGTTGGTACGAATAGAGTACTTCGTGTTTAGAAACATTAACTATTACGTCAGTATAATATGATCTGTGGGTTTACGTTATGGTGAACGTAGCAGTATCGAAAAGTACTTTTGAACTATTGCTGAACTGATTTAACTGACATTTAATTATCCACCATATAATAGCATTGTGACTGTGATACATATAAATACATATTTTGTGAGTGTGTGTGGAGCTGACCATGAACGGACTCTTTACATGAACTGACTGAAAACAGTTTATGCCTTTGATGTGATAGGGCTGATATCATTTTTATATCATGGACTAGACTCTCATATAGATTTATTTCATCGACACACTGACTGCTTCATTTTCTTATACGGGCTGACTGTGTCATCTATTTATAGACGTGTGTAATATTTGTATTTATGTTGTGTTAACCATTTTGTTATTTTGGGATTTCATTTGCTTTAGTTGGTTTTGGCGTTTGTAATAAATGCAATAGATTTTTCATCGGCTTGTACTGATAACTGATCATAGAGAATTACAAAGTACCCACACGTTTACACTGCCGTGCAATAAATATTTTATTATGTCATTCAAACCTAGACTAATCTTGCTATACATCGATATTCCATGCCCAAATACACTGTCTGTTGTCACGCACCTTGGTCTTTCATTCTTGATTTAAGAAATAATGAAGAAGTGTTTTGAAAACAAATCTCTTAAAAAGACACGCTGTACTCCAGCAGTCGAAAGTCCGAAGGCGGTGGTGGCTACACTTTGGGGGATAATATCTCCATTCAAAAGAACTTGAGAAAATGTACCCCACCCATCCAACAAGATAAACGTTTACTTGCGGTCTGTTTGTCCTTAATTGCGGAAAAGTGAGTTAGCAATTCCTATATCACGCTATACATGAAAAGTACAATTTTTAGGGTTAAAATTAAAAATATAGATACCAAACTTCCGATATATATTTGGTATTTGGTATACCCTATATAACCATAGAGGGAGGGTTCATTTGGGGAATCTAAACCCAGTACTTTGCCAGCGGCCACTTGCGGTCTCATTTTTTACCTGTGTTATTATTTTAGTACGACCGATCTCATAGTTTTCTACCTGCTGCCTTATTATAGTACGACCGGGTGTACAATGTCACGTGGGTCTGGCTTTCTAGTCGGATTGTTTCATTTCACTGTTGCTAAAACACTTTAGCAGAGGGCATGGAAGTATATTTATACCATGATTACCTATTCTACTATATATAAAAAGCCTACGACATGAATTTTAGCTTTACACACCAACCGTGATGAGCACGCCAGCAATGGGATTTCAACAGTAAACAAATACACCTATAGTAGGTCTACATCCACGTTGACCTTTGGTGACGTCAAACTGAATGCGAACTTGCCTAAGTTTATCGCACGTCGCCTCACGAAGAGTGAAATGGAAGTGGCAATTATTTATTACGTTTTTAAATGGGTTTACCTGATAAGATACCAAAAATTGACAAACTTGCATTGTCGCATGCTAACAAAGCATGCATTACTCGAAATAGTATGTTATTAAAACGAAAAAGGCGTCCGTTTCTCTTTTTCATTTCGTTTCGGCGATAAAATTGACAGCGGAAGTACCGCCCACAGATGCTCGTGTAAACAAAAACAGATTCTCTCGTATGTACGTCTGGTGCTCAGTAAAATCGAGAACAAATAATAGCGACTCTTAATAATCTGACGATCATGGTACAAATAAAATATACCCAAAGTAGCTTGGTGTACCAAATGTTCACCACTCGTGGTGAACATTTGGTACACCACGCTACTATGGGTATATTCTGTATACATGTATTACAGATTGTATTGCATGTATAGTTTAAACAAAATGCACGGAAATGAAAATAAGCAAAACCATATAAAGGAGAATTACAAATATTCATGTCAGACTTTTGCAAAGGCCCATTTTTCATCAACTCAATTCAATCTTCCTCACAGATGTGATACACCGTGAACTGTGTCACAAATCGTCCCAGATATAACGCGCGCACGCCCTAAATAACAGTGTATCACCGGTACTAAAACCAGCTACCCTCTTTTTCACGAAAAGCTTGCCATGGTCTATCATTTCTACCTCGACTATCTACCAGCCTGATAGTCCAGGCACATTAGACATAAAAATGAGAAAGTAAGGAAAAAAATCGGAGAAAGGTGA
The DNA here is from genome assembly GCA_031216915.1 of Pictodentalium vernedei. Classification (NCBI taxonomy): domain Eukaryota; kingdom Metazoa; phylum Mollusca; class Scaphopoda; order Dentaliida; family Dentaliidae; genus Pictodentalium; species Pictodentalium vernedei. The sequence continues at coordinate 531,382,933 of CM062293.1, forward strand.
TTTTTTTATATGTTTCCGGGACACACATTGCGGATAAAGAGTGAAAAGTCCCCGCGAATCCGAGTTGAGCTTTTTTAGTTATAGCGTTTTTTTGATGAAAAAAAAAATTAAAAAAAAATTCGACCCAGCTCCATATTTCTCATTCTTATTCGCCTTAGTAGGGTGAGAATCATAAATATCGTGCTGAATTATATTGAGAATACATATCCCCAACAGAAAATGCCAACTTTGTACCAATCCTCACACTCAATGGTGAAATATTCACGAAAATGTACAAAATTACGAAAAAAAATTTATTGTTTTCATACACACAACGGTACACAACGTCCATTAAATCAAATCTACGACTACTTTGGGAGTTAAATTACATATCAAAAATTGCAGAACAGCAGTGGCTTTATAATGATATATAACAATAGTCATTTATTGCATAATGAACTGGTGAAACGTGTGAAATATTAACCATACCCCATAAACTCAAATTCAAACGGCATCGACTTTTCTCATTCAAATACCGTATTATAGCATCATTGTTTCAATTTCCATGTTCGATTAAATCACATAATGTGGTGTTCGCCTACACTCAAGATGCATTGGCATGTAATGTGTGCACGCCCTTGATGTGTACTCGGCGGCTTCCATATGATTATGTCATATTTAGGGGCAATTGGTTCGATCATGGCTGGTAGCGGCTTGGATGAACTTTGGGGGACTGTTTATGCTGGTGGGTCAATCCATCATTTGATCAGTGGTCATGCATATTCAAGAGCAGTTCGTGCCCATTTGCTAACACAAATTGCCATTACAAAACTTGTGTTTGAAGAAAGCCGAACACTAGATAACATAGACTGCACAGAAGTCAATGAAATATTCTGTGGACTTGCCAGAGGTGACTGTACAACAGCTGACGCTATCAATCAAGAAAGTGTCAACCATCTACTGTCAAAATTACACGAACTGCTCCAGAATGCGTCCGTAGGACGCACAGGAAAGCTTTGGGTACAATACTACGAGCAAATTGGTCTTCTCCAGTTGTTCTTGAGAGCAGAGCGCACAGGCGACTGGGAACGCCACACATATTGTGTTCGCAATATGATTCCAGTATTTCACGCAGGTGGTCATTTTGCATACGCAAAAAGTTCTCATCTCTATTTGCAGCAGATGAATGAGCTAACAGAAATAATGCAACAGGATGATTTGAAGTTGTTCACTGAGAAAGGTTACTTTACCATAAGGCGCTCAGATAAATTCTGGGACGGGATATATTCTGATCAGACCATAGAGCAGTGTTTAATGAGAATGTTCAAGCTCCCTGGTGGTCTCACACATGGCAGGGGAACAACCGATAGAACTGTTGCGAAATGGGTACATGGACTACCTCTTTGCCTTCCGATATGTAATGCTCTCGAAAATTCTGTTCATGTTCACACTGGTCATGGCGAACAACATCGGGATCTCCGTCAAAGTTCACAATTGACTGATGCCAATGATATCACCAAATTATTGAACTGGCTCAGAGTGCATTCCCACTTTCAGAATAGAGATCCACTACAATTAGTCTCTATAGCGACCGGGCTTGTGGCCGACGAAACTGTGAACTGTGACCAAGTTCGCAAAATTGGTGAATGTTGCGTATCGAATGTTGTAAGCAAAACGTTCAACAGCATCAAACTACGACGTGTTGACACTGTGAAGTCTTTCGCATCGATGGCAAATAGCATCAAACTCCGTGGAAGTAAGGTAGTGATTGACCCCACAATTCTGTTCAACCGCATCACATGTGTTATTCAGTCACAAGCAGAGATGGAAGAGTACCTCAAATATGAACTCGCCCCGAAACCACCAGCATTGTTTGATTCTGCTGGAATGAGGAAGACACAGAAAAGCACGCTCGGTAAGATCCTCAAAACATACGGTTCCGAGCAAACGAAACTCCCAGAACATTCTCTGTTTGTTGTACATGGTGGATTTTTATTGAGGGCAGTTGTATGGCCTAAACAGTCGTCATATAAGGACATATGTACATCATATTCCAATTATCTAGTGAGACATTTTGGGGCGAACGTCGTGGTTGTTTTTGATGGTTATGCTTGTACAATGTCGACAAAGGGCATGGAACAAGCCCGTAGATCTAAAGACAGGTATTCCATTGATATCAATATCTCACCCGAGTTACCAGCCACCACACCCCAATCCGATTTCCTTGCAAATGCCAAGAACAAAACCCAACTGATCGATCTTCTAATGCAGGAGCTATCTGCTATCAATATTCAGTCCAGGCAGGCCGAGGCTGATGCTGATGTACTGATATCCGAAACTGCACTTGACATCGCTCAAGATGACAACAATGTTGTCGTTGTGGGAACAGACACAGACTTGTTAGTCATTCTTACCTCTCGAGTTCAACCGGGATGTAATATTCACATGATGTATTCCATTACCCCAAACTTACTAGTTTCAGTTAGTGAAATAGCAACCAAAATGGGTGACCATAGAAGCAACCTCCTTGTAGCACATTCTGTAAGTGGTTGTGACACTACTTCTGCACTCTTTCGAGTTGGTAAGAATAAAGTATTCAGTACAATTGTCTCCGATGTTACTAGCGACTCACAACAGTATGTCAACACAATTTTGGCGGATGACAGTACACCAAGTGCAGTAGCCGCTGCCGGGGAACAACTTCTCCTGATCTTATACGGGAGTAAAACTGTTTCCTCTCTCGACCAATATAGATATGTCACTTACAAGCGTTATATAGCAAAATCTAAACTGAATAAACCCATCGACCTAGCCTCACTCCCACCAAGCAGCGATGCTGCACAACAACATGTCTACAGATGTTATCTCCAGGTCCAACAATGGCTGGGCACTTCGCTTCCTCCGACGGATTGGGGGTGGTCGCGAGACAATGGACTTCTTGTACCGACTGCAGCCACAAAGCCATGTGCCCCCGATAACCTACTGAATCTGATCAGTTGTGGTTGCAAGAGTGCTTGTACAAAAAGGTGTGGGTGTAAGAAGGCAGGACTCTCTTGCTCAGGTTTGTGTAATTGCAGTTCGGATTCTTGTAACAACCACAGAAACACTGTCCTGTCGGAAATTTCTGAGTTCGATGAATAATATGTATATAGGTCATGTCATTTCTGTATATAGCGTTGATAATAGTCAATGTAACTTAATCCATGTTGATTGATTTGTACATTCTGTAAATATTATTTATTGATTTTTGTACATTCTGTAAATATTATTTATTGATCTAATGCTGCCAGACACAGACGTGTCTGTTCGGTCCCAAGCCCGAAAATAGTTGAGTTCTCATGCTGACGAATTTTATGCCAAAAGGGGAACTCGGCCAGAAGCAGAGGGGGTCTTCGATAATGTCTATTTTGTAAGCAATGATAAAAGTCTTCAAATGGTGGTGGATTTTTTATCGTCTGTCCAACTAACATCCCGTTCTGTACTACGACCCTTTGGGCAAATCCGTTAGGAAAATCGTCATTTTTTGCGTAAATCCGATACTTTTTTGTGAATTTTCAATAATTTTTCGCAGAAATTGTCACAGAATGCACATTTTCCTCTAGGTAAATGTATATTAGACATTATGTAGCTCGAAATACGCGTAAACAAAAAATACAGTTGGATCAATTCGAGGTTACAAAGTTCGTGCGATTTTTTTTGATTTTTTTCAAACGCGTTTTCGAAAAAAGGCTGTAGAAAAAAAGCTCAACTGGGATTTTAGGGGACTTTTGTCTAATCGTTCAGTGACATGTACTCGACATTCCCTGAAAAAATCAGCTTTCTCCGATTTTTTTCCCTAGTGAAACCTAATGTTCTTGGGCTATGATGGCTAGACTTCGGGGACGATGGTCGACGCAAGTCACTGACAAAATGGAACAATTTTTATGTACTCAAATTGTTAAATTCGGTGTCTAAACACGAAACGGGGTCAGTTTGACCCCATCACCACAACGTTTACTTCGATTTCGCGATAAAAAACAACACATAATCGTATCTTCTTGGTTCTGTAACGTCTATCGTGTTTTCATTGGTATATATATACTTCCGGAGTTCAGTTAACAGACAACGAAAAAGCTTCTCCCGTGCTGTTATGGGTAATATTTTGAGATATCTGTCCACAAAAAGTGACAAATCGCCATCGCTCAGACAAGTTCATGTTTGTCTTCCTATCAGCTTCAAAAACATTTGAGTATGTCTGATGAATACTTGTAAAAGTTTCCTGGAAATGATCACAAAAGCACTTCATTTTCAGTAAAGATCGTTCATCAGCCACTGATTGAGGACAAATGGAGACAATTGTCAAAATAATGCCTTATTTGGATTTACAATTGTGAAATCGATTTCATCCTGAAACTGACCCACAGACTCTCGATACCCTATCCACCACATAGCAACGTTGGCTCACCGTTAAAAAAAACAATGAGGTGGTCCAATCAACAAAATTTACAAGAGATGCAAACGCGAACATACACAGCGTATCACCATGACAATGCCGCCACAACACGCCCCTCACATATGTTATCTTGGTAAACTACAGGACACCCATAATGCGCTATAGTGTGCCATTCCTTCGGTGACCACCTCTTCCATGAACTCCCTCAAACCCAGGGGCGTGAGTCGGGGCGGGAGATAGTCGCATCACACTTTTCCGGACAAACTGTCCCCTGAGTTCCAATGTGTTCAATGTGCCAGTGGGCACGCACATAGAACACATTGGAACTCAGGGGACGAAATGTCAACCTCACATACATTTCTGCTTGAAATTCCTAATACTGGTTCAAGTTCTCTCAATCTGATATTTCTGGGTATATTTTGCTATAGTTATTGTTCCACTTTCTGCGTACTTTTAAGCCTGCAATAAGTACTCGGGATGCACAATTTGGCGTCGCCCAAACATTTACCACATGTTAAATTGTTCTTTGTTTATAAAATTATTTAAACCATGGAACATTGTTAAATAATTTTTATTTATTTATTGGTATTTAAGGACACATATTTCTTCACAATCTATAATCATGACCACAAAATGGAGATATAGCCAAAGTTTAGTCAAGCGTTTAGACCCATGTTGCCCATTTTAGAAGACTTACAAAGCAAGTAATGGTGAATGGGTCCTATGTTATCTGTAAAACAGAGCTTGTTTACCACAATAAACACTGTTTCACTTCCCGGGGTTCCCACGGGGGAAATGGAGGTAGTACAGATTACAGAAGTCAAGAGAAGGATATTGATGTTTGATTATAACAGGAGCTGAGGTGTGTGTGCCAACATGGAGGGAAATAAAGTAAGGAACGACTAACAGCTAAAATGGGGTGCGCGAACATGGAAGAAAACAAAGTAAGGAAAGGCTAACAGCTCAGGGGTGTGCCAACATGGAGGGAAAGAAAGACTAACAGCTGTAGGGTGTTTATCACAGTTAACAAGCACTGCTTCACTTACCGGGGTCTCACAGGAAACATTCTTGATTGACTGATTGATTGATTGGTTGAAATGTATAGTTTAAAATGTATGCGAAAATCGAAATCGATTTTCGCAAATGATTCTCGCAAGAGAAAGAGACAATCGATATTGATAGATATATTAATGGATACTTTATTCACAGTGTACACATAATGTTCACAAATATAATAAATATATATATTAATAAAATAAATATATTAATAAAATAAATACATCGTCAGCTTGTCTGTCTACCCGTCACCCCCTGAAAACACACAGTATTGCAAACAGTCTGTGATCATTTGACACACTTGTGGGAATGGAGCTCAGGTTATTTCACTGTTAGGGTCCAAATAATGTGCAGCACAGATACCAGCTAGAGATGGTGATTTTAGTTTACCAATATAACCTGGTTATCTTATCTACTCCAATAGTAGAGACAATACCCGAGAGTAACATCAAGTCCCAGCATGTACTTGTCGACTTACAAATATCGACAATCCAGTTGATACATAGGATATGTGAGAGCCGAGTCCACGTCGAACAGCACATTCACAGAGCACTCTTTCCCTTTCTAAGTGCTCGGTGAAGACTCTGGCTGACGCATGTCGCATTATAACAGAGGTCATCATTGTAAGTATCTCAGATAAAAGCTACTAATATGGTGGATCCACCCACTCAATGTAGGCACGGTGTTCACAAGAACTATGCAGTAATGTATTGTAAATTATACATATTCGTGTCTACTGTCTAGGTTACGATCAACAAACTCTTTGTTGGAGTGAACAAGAGAATCACATTTTGGCAGGCCAAGCGTTCCAAATTATTTTGTATAACAACCTCTGTTGCGTATACAGTTAACACTACTAGAAGTCCTGTCACTAACTGTTCGCTTATCTAGGCTTAATTGTGCGTAGGAATAGCGCGCAGTTGCCATATCGAATGGCATCCAAAGCACGACTGGTTCTCCTGCTGGTTACTCATAGCAAACACAGGCAATGTTTCTGCCAATGGACCTCCGGGTTACCCGGAGGTCCATTGGCTGAAACATCGCTTGTGCACAGGCTATATATACAGAATGTGATAGCCGTACTATGGTCATAACGCGTGGATTAACGCGCAGATCGACGTGCAATTTGTGCGCATTTCATAACAAGACTTCTAGTTTTAACTGTATGTAGACTCTTGTTGGAGTTTTGGATAGTCGAGTGACGTCATAAAATTAAAGTGTGCAATCAGGACAATGCGAATTGTTACATCCGTTGATTGTGCCGAAAACAGTTCAGTGGTGAAGGTTTTCTTAAACATGTTTCTAGTACTGATATTACGAGTTGTATCGGCCAGAGCATGCCAAATTCCAATGGAACGTATATAATGGAAGTTTATCAGGCTCTGGTGTGCGTTGTTTCTATATATAAGAGACCAGACGGTCTGGTAGTCTTTCCCGATGGATTGTCTACAATGCTAAAGAAATCATTAAATGGCATCGACAACTAGCCTGTCAAAGACGAACACAAAGGCATATAATTAAATAAATCTTCATTCTTAAGTATTCTGTTTTTTTAATAGAGGGTCAGTTTGAGATTAAAATTACACCCAAGCCACCTAGGTTGAGTGAATATGAACCCGATTGGGTTCATATTTACTCAACACAGCTGATTATGGTTATTTTTTAGCCCAACTGATTTTAGAGTACAACGACGAGGTTTAATGACATGAAGATGGCTCAGTAGGTAGAGGTGCAGGCTGCAAGCCGAGGGGTCCTCGGTTCGAATCCCACCTGTGGCAACTGCGTTGTGTCCTTGGGCAAGACACTTCACCCCATTGCCCACATGGGACACGGTGGTGTTGTGTACTAACACATGTTAATGGTACACTTGTCTTGAACCATTGCTAACCCTGCTTGTGTGGAGTCAGTATGTGGAGGAGCCAGAGAGTTGCTCGCCGTTGCTTGTTGATTCTCTGCGGGTACTCCGGCTTCCTCCTTGGGCGATGCCCTTAATCCCAATTGTACACGTGGGGGCACGGCGTCATTGTGTACTAAGGCGTACTGCACATCGATAGTGCCTTTGTCTTCAACCAATGCTAACGTTCCTAGTGTGGAGTTAGTACATTGGGGAGTCTAACGGTTGCTCGCCGTTGCTCGGTGGTTCTCTCCGGATACTCCGGCTGACTCCACCCGTAAAACTGTCCGACACGAGGTGACCCTGGCTGTCGAAAGTGTCGTTAAAACCCCAATAAATAAATAAATAATGACATGAAAGCTGTTACTCCGTTACTGTCGTCACATCGTAAGAGTGTTTACTTCACTATATCTCACTGTGTTTACCTGGCACGAGCACTCGTTATGCGGGATCATCTTTTCAATCTCAGCACTTGTTTTTTGTTAATTAAGAAATAACTGTTGTTTTCCTTCGGTTTATGCGATATAAACTGTATAAACCGAAAATTTTCACCACAAGCTTCACAACTCGCGTAGCGAGTTATGATTAAGCTTGTGCTGAAAATTTTCGGTTCATATCGCATAAACCGAAGGAAAACAACAGTTATTTCTTATAATTTAATCCGGCTGTAATATTAAAATATAAAAAACTATGTGTACGTGAACTAAAAACTTTTAATTTTCGCAAAAGACAACAGTCAAACTCAGGAAAGTGTGTCACAAACAGGCACGTCAATCATTGTCAAATTGTTTGTTGTTTTGATTTTCGATCGCAGACGACAGATATTTTGCAAGTCACGTAACAATAGCATTAAGAACAATTGTTTTAAGTTCCCCCAAAATCACGTTTGGATGTGTGATCTTTTTATTCGTCTCCCACTTCGGTATATTTTATTAAATTCAATTGTTCCCGAGAAATTATCACTATATTCTCGCTGAATAGAGGCAATGAAAACTCGATCATTGAACTTGGTTTACAAGCTTGTGATCCATCTATCAGTCTGCCGTCACGCCCTCACGGTGACAATTTGAGTTGAGTGGGCGGGGCTTCCAGAGTCTTCAAAGTTGGATCGGATGTGTGCGAACGTGTATACATTCCAAATCATGACGTGATTTGGTTTATACGATTTTGACAACTTTCACGCTGTATGCTTTCAACCAATCAAACGCGGAGGCGGGGCAAATGATTAAATTATTGATAACTAAAACATCTTATAAATAGTTGTATTGCCGCGAAAAATGTACACATCAGCAACATATTCATTGTTTACAGATATCAATGTTTATTATATCTTACCTCCTACGAGTATCTGGGAATTTCATTGGTTGAAATCTTACCTCCTACAAGTATCTGGAAATTTCATTGGTTCAAAGACGTCACATGCAGACTGCATATACAACCATATACTGCCTGTCAGCATCAATATACGCTGACAGCTATGGGTAATCTCCCCTTTCTTCGTCGATTATTCAAAATGGCGGCAGCCGATAAACGCTTCAAGTTGAAAGATTGAGTGTTGGAAGCCCATATTTGGACTGAAGTGCAGGTTAGGCAACTCAAAAGGCTTCATATTCTGTGGATGTGTGTCATGTTACCTTCGAAATGAAACTGCTTGGTATGTATGAATTTGCCTTGTTACAATGTACGAGAGAGTGCCAGGCACTCTCCCATAAATTGTAACAAGGCAAAGACACGTGAAAACAATGTGAGAATTCTCTCATTTAATTTTGATCGCTGTTGTTATTAGTTCTTTGCATCGATGCAGCAGTCGGTAAGATATATTCGTTACACAGTTTGTTGGTGGCCTAATATGGTATATGTGGTGTCAGTTAATTCCATATTGGAATCGAGTGAAGCTTCGCTCGAGTCCAATATGGCATTAACTGAGACCACATATACCATATTTGGCCACCAACAAACTGTGTAACTAATAATATGCTAGCCTGTGAATTATCGCAAATTATCTAAAATATATCTCTCGATATCTGTCGACTCGACGGATATCGAGGAATATCCATCAGTAGCTTCCTAAATGAAGACACACTACGCCGCATCACGTCGCCCTGAAGGAACAATGAGCTGATCTTTGTTATTGTTTTAAATTTATTTATTTATTTATTGGTGTTTAAGGTCACATATTTCTGCACAATGGCTAATCATGACCACGACAGTTCTACGGGTGGAGGAAGCCGGAGTACCCGGAGAGAACCACCGAGCAACGGCGAGCAACTGTCAGCTCCCCAACATACTAACTCCACACAAGCATGGTTAGCATTGGTTGAAGACAGGTGCACCATCGACGTGCAGTACGCCTTAGTACACAGCGTCACCGTGCCCCACGTGGGCAATGGGGGTGAAGTGTGTTATTGTTTTAAAACGTACGCATTTGGTGTAGATCTGGGCTGAATATTGTGCAATAAAATATCTCGTAGCATATAATGAAAATGAAAAATATACTCTATTTTAGTCAGTATCGGGAATTATCTCATGAGTGTGGACCTGAAAGTTTTATTTTTCACGAGCGCTTGCGCGAGTGAAAAATAATATTTTTTGGTCCACACGATGAATATGTTCAGTAGTTTCCTAAATGATATGACGCTTCGGCGCATGACGTCGCCTTGAATATCGCCTTGAAGGAACGATCAACAGATCTTTGTTATTGTGTTGAAACTGTTTGCATTGGAATTGGGATGAATGTTGCGCAGTAGAATGTCACGTAGCATCCAATAACACGAAAATCTACGCTGTTTTAGTGTGGACCCAAATAAAACTTTCAGGTCCACACTCATGAGATAATTCCCGATATTCACTAAAACAGCGTAGATATCCTCTACATGTTCCTGAACAGGCGATCAGCGATTGCAAGGAAGGCGTTGGGAAATTGAAAACTTTTGAGGAGTTCTTAGCATTATTCATTTATTGTAATATCTCCTCCTCTAAGACAATGAATCTGAGCCACTTTCATATACGTAGCCAATGAGTGTTCCAGCAATCTAGTCGTGTAAAGATCAATGGAGTTATCTCATGTTTTGATTCCAAATTGAAAAGACGCAATCTCCTATGTTTGCATTATCGCAACGTACGCAAAACATGCACCGTGTCAGTATGCATTAGCCGCCAGTGAATGCGTGGAAGCGCAGTCGGTATGGTGGTTGATATATCTGGGCACAGCGACGGAATCCACACTCCCGTGCTCAAATGCAATCGAATGCAATCCCCCTTTGATGAAAACGGGAACACCTGATATTGCGTGTAATGGAGACGACAGAAGGCTCCGCAAATGTGTAAATCGTTTCCGAGGAAATAACATCCTTACATTATTACGCTGTTGTATGTACACAGAACGACACACGCGTGTGTGTCGTTCTGTGTTTATTACACGCCTTCGCGTCAATAAAAGAAAATATTAGAAGGACACTCAGCAATTTATTTGACAAATATCAACAAAATCAACACATTTTATCACCAACCATATTTGCGAGGGTAACCCATGTTACCATTTCGTCCCCTGAGTTTCAGTGTGTTCTATGTGCCTACTGGCAGCCTACTGGCAAATAAAACACATTGGAACTCAGGGGAGGATTTTCAGCTATCGCTATCGATTCAATTTGTAATTGCGTTGCACCATTTGAAGAAAATTCCAGTGAAATATCGCTTCTATTTCAAAATAGTCGGTCAACGATTTCCGTTCCGCACATATGTGCGGAACAGGTTTTCATTTTCTTGCATGGTTTAGTGTTGCTGTTGATGACGATTTCATACAACTGGCGTGTGATAAAATGTAATTCAACACCATCCAAGTGACAAGTTCTATGTCTTACCTTTGCAAAACTGCAATGCACACAATAGACACAATGCAATACTTTTATTTCAGAAGCGAAAAAGAAATTCCGACTGGATAGGAATCACGATCCGATCGAAATAATCTGTGCGCATTTTTAATCACATTATTCATAAACAAACGTACACTGTTATTGAATCGTTCTATAAACACTGTAAAAATACTGGCAATAAGTCTCTGGTATCTCTACAGTAAAATAGTGGGGGTAAAACGATTCTTTATTGGGGTCTAACGACATTTTCGACAACCACCTCGTGTCGGTCAGTTTTACGGGTTGAGAAAGCCGGAGTACCCGAAGAAAACCACAGAGTAGCGATAAGCAACCGTCAGAATGTAATAACTCAAAACAAGCAGGGTTAGCAATGGTTGAAGGCAAATAATCTCACAATCTAACGGCATCGGATGCGGGGAGAGGTCAGAGAACTGTAACTGAGAGCGGTGGAAGAGCGGTGAAAGAGCGGTGGCTCAGTAGGTGAAAAATTAGGCTGAAAGCCGAGAGGTCCTCGGTTCGAATCCCACCTGCGGCCAGCGCGTTGTATCCTTGGGCAATACCCTTAATCCCAACTGTCTACATGGGGCCACGGCGTCGTTGCGTACTGAGGCGTACTGCACGTCGATGGTGCACTTGTCTCCAACCAACGCTAACGTTCCTAGTGTGGAGTTAGTCTTACAGTTGTTCGCTGTTGCTCGGTGGTTATCTGCGGATACTCCGACTGACTCCACCCGTAAAACTGTCCCACCTGAGGTGACCCTGGCTGTCAAAAATGTCGTTAAAGCCCAATAAATGAATAAATAAATAACTTATAGAATATGGGGGGGGGGGGGGGTGAGCTCAAAACCTTTATATAGCACCTTTAGTGTAACAAGGCCCCATCTGCAATGCAATGGCATTGCTGATGGCGTCTTGTTGCACTCAAGGGACAATATATATGTAATATCAATACCATTTAGTGAAACATAACAATTTATGAGTATGATAGGCTGTAAACTCCCGGCCCTAACTCATATCCAGAGTCGAGTGCTCTTTTTGATACCCATCCATTTCCTCTTGGCTCACTCCGGCGCCCTTGCGCGTATAAAATTAGTTCTTGGGGCCCAGCTTACCACACACCTATATTTTCCAACTCCTAAGGCCTGGCCCGATACTCAGACTTTCATTCAACCATCTTTCAGTATATACTCTTTATGCAAAACTATCGGTCTCTTCCTTTGTTTACATTCGTGCGAGGAAATGTCATTAAAACATTGTTTCATTATTGCGTTAGCTGCATAGGTATTGTTCCTCATGTTATGTATTTCATGAAGCATTTGATATACCCTTACATCTCTAGTGTTGAAACGTAGTACGGTGTTCAGTCTTCGTTCCGCTACATCTGGTAAACCAAAGTATAACAGCATCCCAGCTTCATACACAAACAATGTCTCATCATAGTGTACGTTTGTGTTGTCGACGATATTTTTACGATAAATGCTCTTTGTCATTGATGCAGTTCTTTTGAGAATTGTCCACTGACCAATGGTTCGAACCTCCTTGAGATTCAATCGATCAAATATTGACCCGCGTTTAGAGATATAATAATTATAGATAGGTTCCTCAGAAAGAAATTCTAGAAGATGCAGTTTGTTGTGTTCTGAAATTATGTTCGACAATTTACTGAATAATGTAACGTTGATATTTTTTGTCCATCGGTTTTGTAAATGCATTTTTTGGTCGTTTGTAAATTCAAAATATTCAAAAGTTATTTTTGCTACTATGGGGATATCTTTGTTCAAGAGTGTATATCCTCCAGTGGAGTGGATGTTATGATCCAGAAATAGTCCTGTGATGTCTTCAACTTGAGACAGAAAATAAAAGCATTCATTAACATGAGAAAGTTTTGCGTCTGCTCTGTACGCCCATTTTTGTGCCCTATGAACTGAAAATTGATCTCTTATATTGCACGCAAACATGACTATAAACGCAACAAATATTGCTTTAAATGCATAACCTGTCTCGCCATCCTTCCGTCTGTCCCATATCCACACACATAGCTTATATAGTGAACTGGTCGCTAATATGTAGAACAACACGATACTGTTGTGGAGGAAACGGACTTCTTTGTGACTATGAAATGAGTATAAAACGAATAAACAAGAGAAAGAAATGAAAATTTTGAGGTCGGCTTGACATTTGTCAAAAAGAATGTATTTGTGTTGGTGATCAGTGTCTGGTAATGATAGAATATTCCGCCCAAACAATCCCAAGACGAGAACTGACGCAATACACACTAGAAAAAATGAATTAATGAAACTGTTATAAAATAGATATTGAAAGTAACCAATAAAATTACTTCCTCCAAATATCAACGAAGCTCTATTAGTTACAATGTTAAAATAAAACCATTGCTGCGGAGACAAAAAACAAATGCCATAGGTACAAAAATCACCAAATCCACCAACTAGAACGGCAATACTCCAGCCGACTGCAGTATAGAAAAAATAATATAATAGACTGGTACTGCATTGCATTATTACCCAAGGTAAACATGTCAAAGTTACGAAAGCAATCAAATCTATCCTCACATACACACATAACCCCAAAAGAAATCCACACAACAGGTGTCTTTTCCTGTCGTCTAAATAGCTCAGTTCTGTTGCTTCGTTCTCGCTACAAACTTTACATTTTCCAATGAAATATCCACGCATACTTTCTCTGATTTCCGATGCTTCTCCGCCAGGTGGATTACCATTTCGTACTTCGCAATCACTTTTCACATCGTTATTATCTGTCCTTTCTCTTGTGAAACAGTCTTCGCATCTCGTGGCTATGCAATCAGATCTCCCACTTGAATACATCAGATTGCACGAGCATTGGTTATCGTTTTCCATTTTCCCGTTGAACAGACTGTTCTTACAGTTTACACCGGAACTAGTTGGATAACTAGTTGGAGTAAAGTGGCCTAAGACTAGATTCCAGAAACGTGTTAGGTAATGTTGTTTTACATAGAGTGAAGAACAATGCATACAACTCGATGTCGGATTGGTTGAAGAAGCAGTTGGTGCTCTCATTTTGTTCTCTCCGATATTTGTGATAGTTGCATCTGTATCGCTTTTGTTTAACTTTTCTTGATCGGGATGAGACAATTGTTTATAGTTCATGTTATTGTCCACGAAAACGTCGCTCTCACCAGTCAAATGCGCGACACTTTCCAATAATATTGATAATGACCAAAAGACTACAGGTGAAAGAAAACTGTTGACCAGCGTGTGCGTGCCTAATTCAGATAATATTTCTGTTGAGGCAACTACCAAGCTACATAAAATAGCAAGTTCCTGGGACCCGTACAATACCTTGGAGAATCTGTGTACCGACAAAGGAAGAGCAGCAGCCACTGTTGTATGGAAACATTTACACACCTGAAAAGAAAACAAAGGAAATTTCTAATTCTTACAGAGAATTAAAACAGGTATGGACAATACTATGATAATAAAAATCGAATTGTATTCTATTTGATCCCGGCTAGGGTTTAATCCTGGGAACGGGAATTCCCGGGTTCACGTTTCCGAAAGCAGGCCCCGATACGCTGGAAATCTACAGCACGGAAACGGGAATGAAGCGTGGCACTGTTTGTGTATTGAACTGAAGTTTTCTGAATTGAAACTTTGTAGGATTTCGTCAGCCCTTCCACGCGTGACATTTTACAGCCCTGATTCCTGACGAACCATTTTCAACAAATCACTGTAGATCTCAACCAGGTCTGGATGACCCCCACAACCTCCCTTTCAACAGCAAGATCTTCCTCACTCGCTTCAAAGTTCAAACTAGTCTTCATTTTCAGAATTACTAGTATCATTATTCACTGCATCCTCCAGCATCAACATCCTCTTTACTGTCGTCACCAGTCTCCCCTGCTTAAAGCAGGGGGCACTGGTGACGGCAGTGAAGAGCGTGTTGATGTTGGAGAAGGGAGATGTGATAACGCGAGTTATTCTGAAAATAAAGATAAGATTGCAGCGGGTTTGAGTTTTCATACCTACCGTATAGGAAACTTACTTTTCCGTTTGCAGATAAGAGATTGCCAATGAAATATGCTCATTAGTATTAAACTAAATGCGTCATGTTACCCTCGTAAATTTGCTTGATATTTCCCGGGAAATTTCCCGGTTCTCGGTTCTCAGAGTAATTTCGTTCCCGTTCCCGGTTCCTAGAAAATCAGGGAATAGATTAAACCCTAATCCCGCCACATTTGCTGGATGAAGATTTCATAAAACACTATAACATCGATATTGAATTAACCCTTTACCTAACATGAAAAGCAGACGACACTTGAAAAAAAAAATCTTGAATAACTAATCTTTTTCATTTTTTGTCTCAAAAACATAGGTTATGACCCCTCGTTGGAACGAGCTCGACGAGCTCGTTCCAATGAGGGGTCATAACCTATGTTTTTGAGACAAAAAATGAAAAAATAATGAAAACTAACTGGCGATTTTTGAGAATAGCGCTGGCCGGTTTTGGCCGTTACGTTGGGTAAAGGGTTAAGAAACATAATTAGAGATTATTATTTGGTTGAATTCAACCGATAAATCAGCCTGAGTTGAAAGTCGACAGCTGATGTGAAGTTGCGGTGGCGATATGTGACCAACCAACTATTTTTTTGTTTGTTTTTTATTAGTTTGACGACACATTAACAGCCAGGGTCATATCATGTCCGTGACAGTTTTACGGGTGGAAGAAGCCGGAGTACCCGGAGAGAACCACCGAGCAACGACGAGCAGCTGTCAGCTCTCCAACATCGTAACTCTGAACTCTGCACCGCGGCACAGGCAGGGTTAGATTGGTTGAAGACATGCGCACCATCGACGTGCAGTACGCCTTAGTACACAGCGTCATCGTGCCCCCATGTAGGCAATCGGGGTTAAGTGCCTTGCCCTAGGACACAACGCGGGAGCACGAATCAGTCGCTGAAATGGTCACCCATCCAACTACTAACCGCGCTCGACGTTGCTTAACTTCAGTGATCTGACGAGAACCGGTTACCGCGACGCCACCGCGTCCCCACTAACCAACTAATGACCCCTTTATTTATTAGAAGAAAACAAATAATTACAAAATATTCTCGGATCTGCTACAGTATTCTGACAGTGACGGTGACATTGTTTGTTTTTCATAAAGTCCAAAGTTACCTCTTCACCCAGTTCAGCTATCCGAACGTCTAGGCTTCTCCACTGCGGAAGCCGCGACGTACGGATAGCTGAACAATCTCTTCCCCAACTTCGGGGAATTTCCACTCACCACTCTGAATCTCGGTTTGCATTGAGTTTTCACCACACCTGTCTTTCTGTTTTTCCACCACCCAATCCTACCTCATTTTCATAATTACTTACTCAGCACACAAGACTTCGCCTTGAAACCACTCCATTATGCCCGGTAACGCTAATTTTGCCGCGTGCGTTCAACGAACAACAGTGAACGATACCGATGTGAACAAACTAGTTGCGCCAATTAACGCAGCAGGGGGTGGGGGGGGGGGGGTGGGCAACTCTAGATTGGCGACATATCAACCGAGTTTCAGGTCATATTTGTCGAGTATGATGATGGAGGATTCTGGGAAAGAAGATCATATCCAATACATGAGCGCAAATAACCTCCGGGCTCCTATCTTCCAGCATTTATTTAGGAACAGCTGAGATTCGTCAGTTTTGTGTGCAAGGTAGCGGACTGACAATTTCGACCAGATCACGACCATGTTGCGATCCGGTTGTAATTCTTGTCCGCTCTTGTAATCATAGTACTGTAGATGGAGGGTGAGGGAACTTGGCTTCTATGGAGTTCGATTGCTGACTTCTTTTTAGGGGAAGGGGAATGTAAGGGAAGTAAGCAATGTCAATAGCCTATTACTTCTACTGTGGGACGGTCCCATTACCCCGTAGGTGGGACAGTCTATCATACTCATTATTCTGATTAACCCTTCACCTTTACGCAGACGATATCAAAATTTATTATTATAAACATCATTTTTTTAAATTTTTCAAGAAATATCTACAAAACCATATCATGTGACCCCTCATTGGAACGAGCGCGACGAGCCCGTTTCACAAAAGGGTCAAATGATATGGTTTTGTTGACATGTTTTGAAAAATAATATTTTTCCAGCTGCTGAATTTGCATATTACGCGAGTGGATGTGGCCGATTCGTTGGGTAAAGGGTTAAATAAAATATTATTGAAGAATATTTGGTGGGCACCCGTCACTATCCAGATGAGATCATGCATCATTTTAAGAACCTGCGCGGATGTCTGTGCGACTTGGTAGCGGTATCTCTCAATGTTATGGATTTCTGGGTTGAACACAATTTGTGCTGGACAATGTATCTCCATTTTCATATTGTTTAACCTATCACGGTTTCCTCATGGGTTTCGTCAGTGTGTTACCCTGCAGTTCATTCAGCGTACCGAAATGGCACAGATGTTAAACCTAACATGAGAGGGCTGAGGGATATCTTCTGTTTTCTCCATATTTCCAGATGAACTCAATTTTTTATGCCAAGAAGGTAGCGTAATTGAATTCATAGGGGAAATGGGGCAGTGTTTGCTACTTATAGCATTTCTTAAAATCCCCGAGGTCAAAATGAAAATGCTCAGAATAAAAATAAGAAATGCATAAAAATATAAAAAATATGTTAAATAAAAACAAAAAATGAAGAAAATTGGTTGTATATTCCTAATTTTAAAAATAATCTGAAGTGTTATGATTTTTTTGATGTTCAGGCCGATGACGTCACAGGCTGTAAAGGTAGATCGGCCTAAAAGTACATACATTTGTGGATATAGGTTCATGTGGTGATGACGCTTCAAAAATATGAAAGACCTAAATGTACAGATACTGAAATACTAACGAAAAGGGCAAACGTAGTCTTATGTTGGAAACTGAAATGGAAAAAACGAGAAAAAAACCTAGATATCTAAAGTTGGGGTATTTTAGAGAAACAAAATTCCAAGCTTGAAGCTTCTTGTCTCTGTGACAACAGGAAGCAGGATATTATTATTTATCCCTATATTCTGTTAAATTCTGTCTTCTGATTGGTCTGAATGCCTAGGACAAATAGCCATGGCAAAGGGCGCACCCAACATCCAAGGTATATGAGAGCGTGCAATATCCAGGGTATAAGGCCACGCGAAACATCGGGGGTATATGGTTTAAATGAAAGCTTTTCGCATTCGCTCGCCTCGGTGTAAAAATCGAACCACAAAACCTGAAAATAGTCAGAAATATCATCAGATTTCTGACAATTCGATCATATTTTGCAGTTATTAATTAAATAGTCGAATAATTAAATCAAACAACTTGCGAAAAATAAAATAAGACAAAACGTGCCAACAAATATTTAGCTTCCGATATTTTTCCAATAACAACCCATGTGACGTAACTCCATCTCTTGTCTTCTGCGTTTGTGAAAACAAAATGATTATTCACGAGTATGGTCCAACTGATTACGGAGCGTGAGAAACGCGTCCACAAATTTGTTTCCACTATGTTTCTATTATGTTTCAAACGGAATAAAAACGTTATCTCCGCCAACATGTATGGTATATGTTATCCCATGTCTGTTTGAGTAATACAGGTTTTTACCTACTCGACGCCTACCGGTATACGGTTGGCTAAGGGTTGGTAAAACCTGTATTACGGGACCAGACATGAGGTGTTGATTTTATCTATTGAACTTTCGGAGTTAGACTATGTGGATGTTTGAAATTTTCTAACGACGTTGTTTTATTCATATTTCAATCAACAGCCAGAGCACAAAATGGAATTTAAGGAGAATGCTGACCAATTTCTCACACCAAAAAGCATCAAACGAACTTTCTCAGTCACTTTCGGTTAAATATTATTTCGATATTCTCTCTGCCTTCTCGTTGGGTTTGGAGTATCGAAAAGATGCTATAATATTTCGATATTTTTTATCTCAGTTGTGAAAAATTGTTTCACCCAGAGAGAATATTTTCATTGCCTTTACAACGGTCACGTCATTCCGCATTCCAATGTTCAGGATGCAAAAAGACCTCCCGAACGCCAGAGCGCGGTACAACTGAGTACGTAAGACATTGTGTTTTTCTAGGAATATTGAGAAGTTGATAGATAAAAACTCGAATCTTTACCTTGGAAGATATATAAACTGGCCATCACCGTTCACTAAATATTGTGGGTTTGAGGTGGGATTAAAAATGGATTTACTCGATACCAAGGAACGAAAAACGATATTGTTTTCTAGAATCAAAAGCGAATTGTATTTTGAAAATACGATACAGGTTAGCTTTTGCAAACAAATGTTGATATGTGCGTTTCGGTGTATTCGAACATGTATTCAGTTTTTATTATTTCCATTCACTTTAGAAATATCTAGTTTTGTCACGGTCTGTTGCGACATAGTGGAAATTTATTCAATTTCACAGATGAAAGTGTCAAAAACATAGAAATTGTTAGACACGGAACAAACTATGAAAATCGAGTTTTGGAACAATTTATATTTCCTCGCCTGAGTGCTAGAATGTTCTATATCCCATAGGGGAAATAATATACCGTCCCATAGGGGAAATAATATACCGTCCCATAGGGGAAATAGAACATTCTAGCACTCAGGCGACGATTTGTTGAGGAATATAGAAAATATTAGCAACGGCACTGTGGTCACAACAGCAGAGAGAGGATTTCATCCAAAATTATCTTTTTGGTTTCTTTTCAGTTTTTCCAACACAACACTATTGAAGCTCACTCACAGAACAAAAATACGACAACACCGGTTCCGAGTTCAATCTTCTTTTCTTTTCTTGATTCAGTCATGATTTCGCAAAATATTATTTTACTTACGAAATTTCGACTCGTGGTCTGCAAGTGTTTTCAAATCCAATCGCGATCTGAAGCCAATACTATACAATTTTTAGTCCCCTACCGGCATCGCCGGAGGGGACTATAGGTTTGCACTCTGTCCATCCGTCAGTCTGTCCGTCTGTCAGTCTATCAGTCTGTCAGTCACACTTTAATTTTCCGGAGTTTTTTTTAGAAACGCTCCAACGGAATGATTTCATTTTTGGTAAACTACTATAGAACGATGACTTACAGATCAAGTTTGAGTTTAATGCTGATTGCATTATCCTTGTGTGAGTTACGGCCCCTGGAAATATGGAAAAGCACCAAAATATCAGTTTTCCGGACTTTTTTTTGAAACGCTTCAACGGAATGATTTGGGAGCGAGGTGGCTCAGTAGGTAGAGGTGCAGGCTGCAAGCCGAGAGGTCCTCGGTTCGAATCCCACCTGCGGCAACCGCGTTGTGTCCTTGGGCAAGACACTTCATCCCCATTGCCCGCGTGGGGGCACGATGACGCCGTGTACTAAGGCGTACTGCACGTCGATGGTACGCATGTCTTCAACCAATCTAACCCTGCCTGTTCTGCAGTGCGGAGTTGCGATGTTGGGGAGCTGGCAGCTGCTCGTCGTTGCTCGGTGGTTCTCTCCGGGTACTCCGGCTTCCTCCACCCGTAAAACTGTCACGGTCATGATTAGCCATTGTACATCAATATGTGACCTTAAACATCAATAAATAATAAATAAATAAATAAATACGGAATGATTTCATTTTTGGTAAACTACTATAGAACGATGACTTACAGATTAAGTTTGAGTTTCATGCTGATTGCATTATTCTTGTGTGAGTTACGGCCCTTGGAAATACGGAAAAGCACCAAAATATCAGTTTTCCGCACTTTTTTTTTGAAACGCTTCAACGGAATGATTTCATTTTTGGTAAACTACTATAGAACGATGACTTACAGATCAAGTTTGAATTTCATGCTGATTGCCTTATTTTTGTGTGAGTCATGGCCCTTGGAGATATGGAAAAGCGCCAAAATATCAGTTTTCCGGACTTTTTTGGAAACGCTTCAACGGAATGATTTCAGTCTTGGTAACCTACTATAGAACGATGTCTTACAGATCAAGTTTCATTTGCACTCTGTCCATCCGTCAGTCTGTCAGTCAGTCTGTCAGTCATACTTTAGTCTTCCAGACATTTTTTGGAAATGCTTCAACCGAATGATATCATTCTTGGGAACCTACTATAGAACGATGACTTACAGATCAAGTTTGAGTTTCATGCTGATTGCATTATTCTTGTGTGAGTTATGGCCCTTGGAAATATGGAAAAGCGCCAAAATATCAGTTTTCCGGACTTTTTTGAAACGCTTCAACGGAATGATTTCATTTTTGGTAACCTACTATAGAACGATGACTTATAGATCAAGTTTGAGTTTCATGCTGATTGCCTTATTATTGTGTGAGTTATGGCCCTTGGAAATATGGAAAAGCGCCAAAATATCAGTTTTCCGGACTTTTTTTTTGGAAACGCTTCAACGGAATGATTTCATTTTGGGTAACCTACTATAGAACGATGACTTACAGATCAAGTTTCATTTGCACTCTGTCCATCCGTCAGTCTGTCTGTCAGTCTGTCAGTCATACTTTAGTTTTCCGGACTTTTTTTGGAAATGCTTCAACCGAATGATTTCATTCTTGGTAAGCTACTACAGAACGATGACTTACAGATCAAGTTTGAGTTTCATGCTGATTGAATTATTCTTGTGTTAGTTATGGCCCTTGGAAATGTGGAAAAGCGCCAAAATATCAGTTTCCGGACTTTTTTTTTGGAAACGCTTCAACGGAATTCATGCTGATCACATCTAGGTTATAACATTTGTATAATTATTAATGCTTATTAGTCCGGTAGGGGGCATTGTATTGCTTCAGCGATACGTGCGCTCTTGTTAAAATTGTACTGTGGAGACTTTTATTTTCTACCTATTAATATAACTGACTAAAATGAATCATTAGCATTTTAAATGAAATGGCAAGTAAAGCTCGGTGGCTACTGAGCCACCGAGCTTTACTTGCCATTTCATTTAAAAGACTGTTGGACTTCCATGCTAGAGGTAGAAGTTCGATCCCCGTCCGGGACGACCCGCGCTGTGTCCTTAGACAAGGCACTTTATTCCGGTTACCTACATGGGAGCACGATGATGCCGTGTACTAAGGTGTCTTGCACGTCGATATTGCACATGTCTTCAACCGCTGTAACCCTGCTTGAGCGGAGCTTGAACAGAGTTAATGTTGATGAGCTGACAGTTGCTCGTCAATGCTCGGTGATTCTCTCCGGGTACTCCGGCTTCCTCCACCCGTAGAACTGTCACGGTCACGATTAGTCAATGTGCATAAGTATGTGACCTTAAACACCAATAAATAAATAAATATAATTTGTAATCAATGCGTACTGTGGGTTGTCGAATATAGAACGGAAAACTGCAATCAATGATGGATCGAGAATAGCACCTGTTTATTTATTTGTCTTCTTAAATAAATCTATATAAACATCTCCCTCTTTGTCAAAATGAGTATATTAAAGATTCATCCACGGCGAGAAGAGGGTGTCATAAGCTATTGTTGTGGGTCGGGGATGACAAATGACGATATTTAATATTGTACTTATATCAGGAAAAGGTTTAATGTGACATTAGAAGCCAATATTCAATGTTATATTATAGATCCTCCCTCTAGCGATGTGTAAGTGATACACGACTCATCAGACACTCGTTAGTTCTATAATAAACACTCCCGCCGCGTGCATTCCAATAAAGAGAGGCACCGGGAGCGTTCGAGGATAAGGGTAGCAGGGGTATCAAAAGGCCACTCAACTCTGGGTATGAGTTAAGACTAGGAGTTTATAGTGTGTCATAAATCGCAACGTGACACTCATATCAATAGTATTAACATTGTAGATCGCCCATTGAGTGGAACAAGGTGCCACCTGCAATGCTAAGGATTAGTGCTCAAACGACTAGTGAATTCCAAAGTCGACTAGTCAATACCCAAAAGTCAAGTCGACTTCGACTAGTCATTGGTGATAGCCTGTCTCCTTATAACAGTGTTGGTGTTCCGGTGGAGTGCTGAAGGTCCAAATTTGGCTTCACTTGGGCATTCATATACAGCAACTTACTGGAACATTATTCTGTTAATGTGCTTCTAATTATGCTAAGAATGAAATTACATAGTCTTATTTAATTTGCCTTGTTGCGATTTATGGGAGAGTGCCTATAGGCACTCTCCCATAAATTGCAACAAGGCAAATTAATAACATATCCTGATAGCCCAAAATAATTCAGCACTCTACTAGTACCAGTTAAAACAAACTACTGTCACTACTATTAGATGACAACAGATGTATACATTGATTGCCCAATATTGCTGTTCAAACTGTCTGACCGTGGCACAGCAGATATACTATTTACCTAAAAGCTTGAACTCCTCCGACTAGTCGACTGCACACTTGAGAGTCGACTACTGGTCTGTCCAGGGTCGACATCGACTAGTCGACTAATCGTTTGGTTACTAAAGAGGATGGAAAAGTTGCACACTCAAGGGATAAAAATATATATACTACTCAAAGTTTGCTAAGCACCAAATATTTGACACAATATTGTGAAATTTGCTTGTGACATATTTGCGACATTTTTGGTGGATCTGATTGAGGAATGTATTGAGATGGTCCCCAGTGTTTACATTAGCTCTCTTGACAGGCAGACTTTTCGTGACAGTCATAGAAAGCATGTACCCTTTGATTTCCATGATGTTTTCGTATACTGTTTACATTCACATGATATGTGTAGGGTATTCAATCTTCATTTCAACACAAACCCTTGTGATTTAATGATTGAATATGGCAAATGCAAATGCAAGAAGACATTTGTCTGAAGCAGAAATGCGGTGGGCTGTAGGGATGGTTGAACAAGGGGCTATCCATCGTCAGGTTGGTGAAGCCCTTGATATGCACCATACGGTGATCACCAGAGCCTTGGCAAGATTTCAGCAGTATGGCACACCTGTCAGACGACATGGTGGTGGCAGAAACAGGATGAGAAAATATATACTACTCAAAGTTTGCTGAGCACCAAATATTTGACACATCATTGTGAAATTTGCTTGTGACATATTTGCGACATTTTTGGTGGATATGATTGAGGAATGTATTGAGATGGTCCCCAGTGTTTACATTAGCTCTCTTGACAGGCAGACTTTTCGTGACAGTCATAGAAAGCATGTACCCTTTGATTCCCATGATGTTTTCGTGTACTGTCTACATGTACATGAGATGTGTAGGGTATCCAGTCTTCATTTCAACACAAACCCTTGTGATTTAATGATTGAATATGGCAAATGCAAATGCAAGAAGACATTTGTCTGAAGCAGAAATGCGGTGGGCTGTAGGGATGGTTGAACAAGGGGCTATCCATCGTCAGGTTGGTGAAGCCCTTAATATGCACCATACGGTGATCACCAGAGCCTTGGCAAGATTTCAGCAGTATGGCACACCTGTCAGACGACATGGTGGTGGCAGAGACAGGACAACGTCTGCAGCTGAAGGCCGGATTTTGTTCATTCAGGCCCGTAGGAACCGTTTTGACACAGCAACCCGGCTTCGCAATGACCATCAGAATGCATCCGGGGTAAATGTTTCGACGTAGACTACCCGGGCAAGGTTGCACGAAGGTGGTCTCCGGTCGAAAAGACAATGTATTCGCATTCAGCTGTCCCCGAACCACCGCCAGGCACGATATGAATGGCCATGGATCACATTGGATGGACCAGAGAAGATTGAGGACCTGTCCTTTTTACAGATGAGTCACGGTACCGCCCAGACAACACAGATAGGCGTCCTAGGGTATGGAGAAGACCAGGGGAGCGATTCCATGCAGTCAACATTGCTGAGCATGGCCGCTATGGTGGAGGGTCAATAATGGTCTGTGGAGGCATCAGCTGGGATGGACGTACAGAGCTCTATGCCCTGGCCGTGGTACATGGACTGCACAGCGGTATATTGATGAGATCCTGGATACCCACGTCAGATTGTATGCAGGTACAGTGGGTGATGGATTCATTCTGATGAACGATAATGCCCGTCCTCATGTTGCCCATGTTGATTGGGAGTACCGCCAGAGGGAGGGAATTGAGCGTATGGACTGGCCAGCGTGATCCCCTGACCTCAATCCAATCGAACATGTCTGGAATGAGTTGCAGCTTGCATTTTCAGTCCTTCCAGTCCAACCAAGAAGTGTCCAGGAGTTTGGTGCCATGCTGGTCCAAGAATGGAACAACATCCCACAAAGGACCATCTGGAACCTGATTGGGAGCACGAGAAGGCGTTGTCAAGCTGTAATTAACAATAATGGGTCTCATACTCGATATTGAACCCATATCAGTTCGCTCCGTTAACCGTCTGGCAAATTTGAAAAATTTCCTCTTTTACCAATAATATCCATTTTCCATAGTTATCGTATTCAAAAGCTAAAAAATAATGTGAAACACAAACAAAATCTCAATGTATGTGCTTAAATCATTAAAGATATAATTAAATATAAAATATATACACTTTTCATAACACTACTTCAACTAAATCGTAAAACAGGTAGTTGGATATACTTGGTGCTAAGGAGTAGGAAATATTGCATGTGCTGCGACTGTCGTTTACCCGGCGACGTTTTATTTAGTTTAAGCTGATTTCAGCTCACCATTGAAAGTTGCTTCCCCAGTGATAAATCCTTGATCCGTGTCCTCTATTATCAGTATGAATAATTCACCCATTTCTGTATTATAGACTTGTACGTTTAATCTTAGTTTACGACTGAATAATGAATTAGTTTTTTTCATACGCCAAGTCAAAATACATTAACCCCTTGACACTTTTGTATGTCTTATGACGTTCGATTTCAAACATCGCGTTGATACTTGGTGGTCATTTGTTTTGTTATTATTTTCCGATTTTTCAAAGTTTTAACCTCAATTCCTATTTTCTCCTTAATAGCGCTATGTGACAAGCGCTGGACCATATGTTATCGTAGCTTAAAATACTAATATAATCCTTCTGTCAAGACTTCTTAACTGGTTGAGTGCTAGAAGACACTATCATGATTTTCAAAAAATGAGGATACCAGAGCAAAAGCCAACACTTTCCTTGCTTATATTTCATATACACTCGAACACAAATATTATTTTGTTTATATAAAGGTGTTTTATTGCAAATTATTGGAGAGTGCCTGTTGGCACTCTCCAATAATTTGTAATAAAACATGTTTTGAATAACAAATTCAGACCACCAAAGATAATCTAGCCCTCAACCAGTTAATCACTAATGTGAAAAATATCTTGTTATTCGTACTTTCCGACGTTTGTTGTCGCATTTTGAAAAACGTTGAAGAAACTGAATTCCCAGTGACGTTTGAACGTCAGAATAATTAAAGTCTCAAAGGGTTAACCTAATTAAGGTACAGTCCCATATAGGCCCCGGATCACCCGGACCAGTCCGGGATGATCCGGAGCTTGATCCTTGACGACGCCGTAGTGGTCCTGGATAGTCCGGGGTCGTCCTTGGCTATCCGGGGTGGTCCTTGGGTATCCGGCATGTCGTCCCGGATATTTTTGTCAAAAACCTCCGGGACGATCCGGGATGAAGATTTAATCCGGGGTGGTCCTTGACCATCCTGAATCATCCTGGACTCCGCCGTGTTGGCAACGGGGTCGTCCTGGACGATCCGTAACTTGAACGGGATGAGCCGGCGTGAACCGTATCGAAACGAGGTAGTCCGGGACAATAAATGACATGCAGGATCACGCCGGATCATCCCGTTCAAGTTACGGACCGTCCAGGACAACCCCGTTGCCAACACAGTGGAGTCCGGGATGATCCGGGTCCTGTCCGTAGTGATCCCTATTCATCCCTAACTCTGCCGGGTCGATCCGTGACTCCTCCTGGATGGTCCTGGACTGTCCGGGGTGGTCCTTATCGACACCGGCTTGGTGGGTTTTTATAACGCATTGTGGGCAACAATACGCATCCGGGGCGGAAAAGTATCCCCGGATCATCCCGGACCACAGTTACGGCAATCCGGGATAATCCTGGGCTATAGATCCGGGACTAGCCTATATGGGACTGTAGCTTAAAATAACGAAATTAATGTTTCACTATTTCTCAATTTATAACACAAGTCGCGGATACTGGTTACTGAAAATATATTTCAGAAAGTTTTCCTTAAATCCGTGTTAACCATGGTTCAGGGGGTGACATCCCCACGATATTTTTTCCGGTAAGAAAGTTTTCATCACTAATGAAGCCTAAGATATTAACTCTCTTTTGCTATCAATCATTGCTTTCTTCAAAGTCAAGGTTTCATACATGGACTTGTGTCACACACACAGACGGTCATACACATGGAGTGGTCACGGCATTGGACTTCAAACCGACAGATCCAAGGTTCGATCCGGAGTAACTGCGTTGTGTCCGTGGGCAAGGCATTTAGTTCCGATTGTCCACTTGGGGGTACGGTGGCTCTGTGTACTGCATGTAGACGGTGCACCTGTATTCACCCAATGCTAATCGTGCTTTTTGTGGAGTTCGTACGTTGGGGAGTCTGACAGTTGTTCGCCGTTGCTTAGTAGCTCTCTCCGGAAACTCCGTCCTCCCACGCCCGTAAAACTGCCCGACACGAGTTGACTCTGTCTGTCGAAAGTGTCCTTAAACTCCAATAAAAAAATAAATAAATTCACTGAAGGCATGCCTCGATGATGTGGTTGGCATATTGGTCAGCCGGGATTTGACCTTCACAGTCGGGACAAAATCAGATTTACATTCCCACCTCCAACCGGTCAACTTTGCAACGTCTCTGTCAACTAAATAAAGACATTTCGAATAATGAACGACGATTTATTTATTTATTTTTTTATTGGTGTTTAAGGCCACATATTTATGCGCAATGGCTAACCATGACCGTGGCAGTTTTACGGGTGGAGGAAGCCGGAGTACCCGGAGAAAACCACCGAGCAACGGCGAGCAACTGTCAGCTCCCCAACATACTAACGCCACACAAGCAGGGTTAGCATTGGTTGAAGACAAGTGCACCATCCACGTGCAGTGCGCCTTAGTGCACGGCGTCACCGTGTCCCCACGCGGGAAATGGAGATGAAGTGTCTTGCCCAAGGACACAACGCGGTTGCCGCAGGTGGGATTCGAACCGAGGACCTCTCGGCTTGCAGCCTGCACCTCTACCTACTGAGCCACCGCGCTTCCAATGAACGACGACTGATGAGAAATATGAATGGGACACTACGTCACTGGAATTTGTGTTCTTCCTATCACTTGTTGTTTTCATTTATTAGTTACGATTACGATTTCTCATTAACCCTTTACCCAACGCAGACGGTATCAAAATTTATTATTTTAAATATCATTTTTTGAATTTTTAAAAAAAAATTTCAACAAAACCATATCATGTGACCTGTCTTTGGAACGATCTCGACGAGCTCGTTCCAAAGAGGGGTCACATGATATGGTTTTGTTGAAATTTTTCGAAAAATAATATTTTTTCAGCTGCTAAATTTGCATATTACGCGGGCGGATGTGGACGATTCGTTGGGTAAAGGGTTAAAACGCGCAGATATATCATATTGCAAAAACGTTTGAGAGCGTTTCTCTGCCACGTAATGTGGGCGTTCACTCTAAGATTATATCCTTAAACTGTAATCGCCATGTGGCCTGAATTTCTATCTCTTACTGGGCAATTAAATCATTCGTCGCCACGCAAAGCGAGAAAGTTGCGAAACACAAACGGACTCGTAGTCTGACTTCGTCAATTTTGTGAAAAGATTTTTTGATCGTTCGATGAATTTACGACTACACTTCACCATTCGTAATTTTTATCAATCGTCGTTCATTATGCGGAAGGTGTCTATTATCTTGGAAAATGAAAATCTGGCCTGGGGATGTTTTTGTTGTATTCTTATAACCTGTCTTGAAGGTCTGCGTAGGTCAGTTAGAATGTAGCAAATCTTTCAGACTGTGGCGTCAGGTGAGAATGATTGTTTACAAATATTATAGGTATAAACATTTTAATTGTCCTAGTCTATAATTAAACACATTCGACTCAGAAAGTTGATTATCAAATACAAATAGTTTACAAACATTGCATTCAAACGCGTTATCATTTCATAATAAACTGATTCACTTCAAACATCTGACTTACGTACTGTTTATTATTCGTATACCGACCATGGCATGGGCGTTTCAAATTAATAACAGGGGACATCTGAATTAAAAAAAAAAGAAATGAGACACCGTTCAAATTTAAAAGTACGAGACAAAAAATGGTCGAGACTATATTGTTCCCCAGTGGCGGCGCTATATTGGGGCATGTGGGTACTTTGCACCCACGAACATATCCTCCCATTTGCCCGCCCACGCACTTCATACCAGCGCTGGATTGGCCTTAAACCCTTCACCTAACGCAACTGCCATAGCAGGCCATTTTCACATTTTAATTTGTTTTATTTTCGCCGTGAAAAATTAGCTAAATAACATTCATTGGACCGAGCTCGTTGAACTCGTTGGATTGAAGGGGTATGTGTTACAGTTTCAAGGCAAAACGTGAATGTTATTAGCAGGGCCTTCAAATGATGGCATGCTAAGGGTACATGCTCTGAAATTGGAAAAACCTAAAATGGGCCTTTAAAGGTTTTATTACACGTTTGTTCTATGTAATCCCCATCTACAGCAATACTAAACCGCGCGGAATATAAAAATATGTTCCGCACATATGTGCGGAACGGAAATTGTTGACGGTCTATTTTTAAATAGAAGCGACATTTCACTGGAATTTTCTACAAATTGTGCCACGCTGGTGATAGCTGAAAATCGTCCCCTGAGTTACAATGTGTTCTATGTGCCAGTAGGCACATAGAACACATTGGAACGCAGGGAACGAAAAAGTGACACGGATTCCCCTCACAGAATTGGTTGGCGATAAAATGTGTTCCTTTTGTTGATAGTTGTCAAATGAAATTGCTGAGTGTCCGTGTAATAGTTGTTTTTTTATAGACTTGAAGGCGTGTAATAAACACAGAACGACACACGCGTGGGAATGGGTTAATCGATATGGCACGAGTGCCAGCGCGGAAGGATAGAACGAGAGGCCAGAGGCCTCGAGTTTTATCCTTCCGCGATGGCGCAAGTGTGTCGTTCTGTGTATAAGGTGTGTTTGAAATGAATCATAAAAGTACTGTAGATGTAATTTATGTTAGCAAAGAATGCCAATATTGATCTCATTGACAGTGACATTTGTAATGATATGAGAACATTTGTTTTTACATGTTCTTGTTGTGAATCATTCCCCTTTGGTTCTATCAATAAATCTCAGTCAAGTCAGATACCGAATACCGGACCGTGGAACAATCAGTTTGAAATCCAGTGCCGTATCCACTGAGCCACCAAACTCCCAATATACTTTTAAACCGCATATCTCAGCTTCCCAATGATGTTCCAACTCACAGTTAAAACCAGAAGTCCTGTCACGAACTATACGCTTATCTAGGCTTAATTGCGCGTAGGAATTGCGCGCAATTGTCATATCGAATGGCATCCAAAGCACGGCAGGTTCTTCTGGTTACTCATAGCAGACCGGGCAATGTTTCCGCCAATGGACCTCCGGGATACCCGGAGGTCCATTGGCTGAAACATTGCTTGTACACAGGCCATATGTACCTTTATAAAAATACCGAAACTGATACCGAACTCAAAATTCCAATACCGCACATCTCTAATAAATTTATTTATTTATTAGGGTTTAACAGCACATTAACAGCCAAGGTCATATCGTGTCGGTGGCAGCTTTACGGTTGGAGGAAGCCGGAGTACCCGGAAAGAACCACCGAGCAACGACGAGCAGCTGCCAGCTCCCCAACATCGTAACTCCGCGCTGCAGCACAGGCAGGGTTAGATTGGTTGAAGACATGCGTACCATTGACGTGCAGTACGCTTTAGTACACGGCGTCATCATGCCCCCATGTAGACAATCGGGGTTAAATGCCTTGCCCAAGGACACAAATCCCTAATAAATACTATTAAAATAATTACTTACCAGGAAAGGAGTCATTCCGTACCCTGTTATTTTCTTAACCCACTCAGAGCAAGTTATAACGACATAGAATAGCGAAGGGAAAAGGAATGACCGAAGACTAAACATCCCGAGGTCCTGCTGTCGTTTAAGCATTGGTGTCAATTCTGTTGCATTTAAAGGTGGTAAATACTCGTATGCTCTAAAACCATATCCAAAATACTGGCTGTATGCAACTGAAAAGAAAAAAAATGGATTGACTTTTATCTATTGACTAAAGTGAATTTTTTGATTTGATTGGTTGATAGATACGTGGTATGAGACCATATTCATTAAAACCCACGATACGTCCGCCCAGCCACTGACAAATTTCCCATACCCAGTGGAAGCCACGTTCCGAAATGTACAAATTGTCCATACCCCGTAGAAGTCAATAGATACATGTAAATTTGTTATCCTATGTCTGATCACGGCCTGCACTAAACGCAAAAAATCGTCATTCCAGTTTTACAGTGTACATGTCTTATATTTTAATTTTTTATCTCCAAAATATAGCTCATGGCCCCTTATTGGAATGAGCTTGTCGAGTACCCTCCAATGTGGGGTTCATAAGCTATGTTTTTGAGACAAAAAAGAAAAAAATAAATTCAATAATTTTTTATACTAGTCACATCGGCATATTTTCACAAAAACTCTTTTGCACAAAAATTCCACAGAAACCTGTATGGCTCAACAATGGAACATAAAATATCTCATGCTGTGTGTGTTCACACACGGAATAGATTGTACTTCTAAAACGGAAAGTCAATAGATAAATTCCTTACCCCGTGTCTGATCAGACACGGGGTAACTAATAATAACCATTCCAGACATGGCAGACAATCTTCGCATTAGAAGAGATTTACATGAAAGTTATCTCCCCTTAATTTTCTAAAATTATCAGTAAATTTAACACCGAGGTTGCGGGAATTTCATATAAAAATTAAAATTTTGAAATTCTTTAAGCGAATTTGTACCATCGATGTGGGCATCATTCCACAAACTTCTGTAATTTTCCAGTAACGTGGTATAAAAATACAGAAAATGGCTCTTTATAATTTTGCCTTGCAGTTTGAACGTTTGTCTATTACAGTTAAAACTAGAAGTCCTGTCATGAAATGCGCACAAATAGCACGTTGATATGCGCGTAAATGTGCGCTTTATGGCACAAGTAAAGCTATCAAATTCTGTACATATCGCCTGAGCACAAGTAATGTTTCAGCCAATGGACCTCCGGTTTACCCGGAGGTCCATTGGCAGAAACATTGCATGTGTTTGCTATGAGTAACCAGGAGAACCTTCCGTGCTTTGGATGCCATTCGATATAGCAACTGCGCGCAATTCCAACGCGCAATTAAGTCTAGATAAGCGCACTGTTCGTGACAGGACTTCTGGTTTTAACTGTATTCTCTGGTGAAACCATTTAAAAACACGAACCCGCACTTTCACTACCCTTTAATGTTATGTAACCTTTCCCCTGTTCATTATAACAACAGTGTGAGAGTATCGTGACATATTGTTCACACACTGTCCTTTCCATTATTATAAAAGTCTTGGAGGTGGGATTTCATATTCTTTTCCTGGGAAAAATAAAAACTTTCAAATTACTGTTAAAACACATTTGCTAAACAAAAAAGTCAGAATGGATGGTTACATAGTTGCTTCTAGCTGGTTTGACATAAAAAATGAAGTTTCCTGTTGTATCTTGTAATAAACGAAAACAGAAGACGGCGCCGAGAGGTGTCTGTTGTTTTCGTTTATTCAAAGTAACAAATGAAAACTTCTCTTTATTTTGTACGGATGTCACCGAGGATTTCTCAACAAATGCATGTTTCTAAAATTGGGTCTTCCTCGCCTGTCATATAATTTCAAGGCAGATAACTTTATCGAAAGTAGGTTTTCATGACGAGATAAGTCAGGGAAGACAGTTAACCCTTTACGCAACGTAACGGTCAAAACCGG
The DNA here is from genome assembly GCA_031216915.1 of Pictodentalium vernedei. Taxonomy (NCBI): domain Eukaryota; kingdom Metazoa; phylum Mollusca; class Scaphopoda; order Dentaliida; family Dentaliidae; genus Pictodentalium; species Pictodentalium vernedei. The sequence continues at coordinate 531,416,137 of CM062293.1, forward strand.
CAGGCTCTATTCTCAAAATAACTAATTAATTTTCATTTTTAATTTTTTTTTTCCTTTTTTGTCTCAAAATCATAGGTTATGACCCCTCATTGGAACGAGCTCGTTCCAATGAGGGGTTATAACCTATGTTATTGAGACACAAAATGAGGTTTTTTTTGCAAGTGTCGTCTGCTTTTCATGTTAGGTAAAGGGTTAAAACGTACTGTAACTAGAAAATGTTACCAAAATACTGAAAGCGTATTGAATATTACGAAATTGGTCACCAACACTACTGTCACCTCGTAGAAGTCATGTCTTGACGGTGTAGTTAGAATATTACCCTGTAAGGATTATAGTTCACCGTCGACATTACTTGGGAACTTTAAATTTGCATTTTACAGTGGCAATCAGAAATCAGCATGGCTGGTTGCATGAGTGCAGATGCTATTTATGTTAATATAGCGGAAATTACGCTCAGTCTTTTATTTCAACATTATTTATGGACGATTTCCATTCCATCTAAACTAAACATTTTGTGAGATGATGAAAACAAGAGGCCCCACGGGGCCTGAAGCGCTCATCTTGAACAAAATTTAAACAGAGTAAAAAAAATGAGTCTACATTAAGCAAGCCATCTCCATAGGCTACACTGTCAACCCTAGAGTCCCCAAGGAGTGACAAAAATAATCTGGGCATCATGCCTTTTCTTCAGTTGATCATAATGTAAAATGTAGAGCTCCCCTATGAAGCCCCTTGATACAACCTATGTGGATTAATCTTAGTTATACACCTCTAGGGGGACTGAATACAAAATTTTTAATTCTTCAGCAAAATGGCCAATTCCGGCTCCCATAGAGAGCCCAAATATTAACACAGGCTCTTGATTTGAACACAGTGGAATCTGACTTCCCTAGAAATGTTGTGTACCGAATATGAAAGCATTCTGACTGTTGGATCTGAAGAAGAGAAATTGTAAAGAAATTTCTTCGATTTGCACTAAGTTCAAATTTGGGCTACCATAGCGAGACCAAATATTAACCTATGGATCCGATTTGAACAAACTTGAATCCCCCCCCCCCCCCCCCCCCCTAGAGTTGTTGTATACCTAATGTGAAAGCACTCTGATGAGTGGATCTGAATAAGATTTTTGAAGAAATTCCCTCATATTGTACTAAGTTAAATTTCATGTTCCCATATGGAGCCCAGATATTAACCTAAGCACTCGAATTGAACAATCTGGAATCTGACCCCCTAGAGATACTGTATACCAAATATGAAAGCATTCTGACTGGTGGATCTGAAGAAGAAGATTTTTAAAGAAATTTCCTCATATTTCACTAAGTAAAAATTTGGGCTACCATAGTGAGCCCAAATATATACCTAGAGATCTGATTTGAACAGTGTTGAATCTGACCCCCTTCGAGATGTTGCATATCAAATATCAAAGCATTCTGACTGGTGGATCTGAAGAAGAAGATTTTTTTAAATTACCCTCCATAATGAACAAAGATAAAATTTGGCCCAAATATTAACCTAGGGACTTGGTTTGAACAATCTTGAATCTGACCCTCATAACAATGATGTATACCAAACATTAAAAGATTCTGACTGGTGGTTCTGAAGGCGAAGATTTTTAAAGAATATTCCCCATATTACCCTATGTTAAAACTTCGGGCTCCTGTAGAGAGCCCAAATATGAACCAATGATCTTTATTTCAACAAAGTTTTATCTGACCCCCTATAAATGCTGTATACCAAATATCAAAAGATTCTGATGATTGGTTCTGGAGAAAAGATTTTTTTACATTTTTGCAAATATGCTGACTCAGCATTTTTTCGATGCCCATTGCAGAACACCCTAACATAACCGATGGCAATTGTTTTACCATTCAATTCTACTGGTCCTAAGGATACTTCATACCAAAATAACAGCTCTCTGTTCCGTGTGGTTTGGGAAATGTGGGCGTTTGAAAATATTTCTATTTTGAGCTCCCAGGGTTCCCATGGCGAAGCGGGAATTTTTTTTTTGCGTGGATCAAGTACTTATGACCCAATAATACCACAAACCAAATATGGTTCATACCGGACCATCGGTTCAGAAAATAGAAATTTCGGGCGGGGCCAAAAATCTTACCCCTCCCATTACAAAGCCAAATATTACTTCACGAACTTCGTTTGAACAAACTTGATTCTACACCTCATATGAAGCTCCATAGCAAATATCAAGTCATTGTACACACTGGTTCTTGAGAAGAATATTTTAAAAATATTTTGGAGCATTTTCCCCCACTCCCTCTCTATGGGGCTGGGCATGTTGAGTTGAACAACAAAAATAAAATGCCCCATTGGGACCATCGCTCACACAAACTTCCACTTGAATTGGCCCAGTGGCTTTGGCGGAGAAGACCAAAACATGGTGTTGACGGACGACGGATGACGGACGACGGAGAGCGTTGTTATTAGCTCAGCTTGACTTTGTTAAGATGAGCTAAGAATAGAGATACATGTAGCTGTTATTTTTCGCTTTATCGCAATGTTTCACTATATTAACCCTTTACTTAACGTGAAAAGCAGACGACACTTGCAAAAATAATTCTTGAATAGCTAATTTCTTTCATTTTTTGTCTCAAAAACATAGGTTATGACCCCTCGTTGGAAAATTAATTGGCGATTTTTGAGAATAGCGCTGGCCGGTTTTGGCCGTTACGTTGGGTAAAGGGTTAAACAAGAATTTTTTTGCAAGTGTCGTCTGCTTTTCACGTTAGGTAAAGGGTTAAGAAGGGTTAACAAAGCCTCGCTTCGCTCTTCGATAGTTTTTACAGGATATTTTCTGCTTTCTCCCCGCCAAACATAAACTATATATTCAACGGGGGATGGGTATGATGTCGCAACGTTTATCAGTGGACATACCAGAGGGTACATTAGACAAATTCACAGCAAACCAGATTCACTTCTTGAAGTACAGCCCCGATGGTACAATGACTAAAACATATGGAGTCGTGACCTACTGACCACGTTTAGATATTCGCGACAGATATGTTTGAACAATAAAAATGTCAAGTGTGACATGATTTGCACCCGGAGAGTTGTAAGACGCTAGCAGCTGCATAATGCTATTCGACAGATTAAGCCAAGGACAGTAACACACTTTACACGTATTTTGCAGCAGGAGGCTTAAAAATAATCTCGGTTAATATATGTAGCGTTCATGGATTATCTTGCTTGAGAACAAACCTAACTGCGATGTACGTGCAGTGAATATTCAAAGCTGCATGATATATAGAACAGGTTTACGTTTAATTGATTTTATAGGTTGATCTTTATAGAGTTTGCAATGCACCTATTGGTACTGGGTTATCAAACTAAACAGTTATATACCTTGCGGGTGCCAAATAAACATCAAACCCAGTCTCCGTGAAATTAAAAGTGTATTTACCCAGAAGGCAACTGAACATAAATCCACTTTTGAATTAAAATTTTCAGGCTGTGAGAAAAGATAAAATATGTTTGTTGGTTTAATACTTCTTTACACTTTCCCGTCTGTATCAGAATAATCTTTTCATTGTGTATATAACCATTCAAAACAGTTTAGAACTGTACAATCTTCACAAAAATACCAATACTTAAACCCTTACCACTACACACAGAAACACACAGACACACACTGACACGCACATCTCTCACGCTGAGGAACATTTACTGTCGCACACGTAAACACAACTGAAAAGCAACACAACACATAACTATATATCTTACCTCCTACAAACATCTGGGAATTTCATTGGTTCAAAGATGTCACATGCAGACTGCATATAAAACCATATACTGCCTGTCAACATCAATATACGCTGACTGCTATGGGTAATCTCCCTTTTGTTCATTGATTATTCAAAATGGCGGCAGCCGATAAACGCTTCAAGTTGAAAGATTGATTGTTGGAAGCCCATATTTGGTCTGAAGTGCAGGTTAGGCAACTTAAAAGGCTTCATATTCTGTAGATGTGTGTCATGTTACCTTCGAAATGAAACTGTTTGGTGTGTATGAATTTGCCTTGTTACAATTTATGGGAGAGTGCCTGTAACAAGGCAAAAACACGTGAACACATTGTGAGAATTCTCTCATTTAATTTTGATCGCTGTTGTTATTAGTTATGTGCAACGATGCAGCAGTCGGTAAGATATATTCGTTACACAGTTTGTTGGCGGCCTAATATGGTATATATGGTGTCAGTTAATTCGATGTTGGACTCGAGCTTCGCTCTCGTCCAATATGAAAATAACTGACACCATATATACCATATTAGACCACCATTAAACTGTGTAACTAATAATATGTATACATGCGCACACAAATTCATCTATCACCCGCACCTTCACGCACCCCACACACACAAATACCTACTTTCACGCACAAACATGCAAACATTCACAGTTCACAAAACGGACGAACATTTTACGTTTTATCAACCATCATTTTGCGGAGTGCGTATAGTCATGCGCCCCGTCTATGCTTTAATCAATTTGTCCATCGTCATTCCAGCCACCTTCCTAGATTCGTTACGATTGTACTCGACAACAAATCATTCAACAATATTTTAAAGTTTCATATTTATCGGTATTTTTTTCTCAGCATACCATTTGCTCATCATGCCACAGAAAGGAATGTTCACTGAATTTTCAGTTTCATATTGTGACTCCGTGGACTAGACATTTTACACGGGAGGGCAGAATTTCTACGGACGCAATAATATTAGGTTCCAAACGCTAATTATTGGAATAAACATCAAAACAATTAACAAATGAAGCACCGGGTTGATTAAAATTTTCCTGATGATTTTTATTACCAAGAAAAATCATGCGTGGAGACCTTTGCCCACGCGTCTACAGTTAAAACTAGAAGTCCTGTCACGAACTGTGCGCTTATCTGGGCTTAATTGCGCGTAGGAATTGCGCGCAATGGCCATATCGAATGGCACCCAAAGCATGGCAGGTTCTCCTTGTTACCCATAGCAAACACAAGCAATGTTCCTGCCAAGGGACCTCCGGGTTACCCGGAGGTCCATTGACTGAAACTTTGCTTGTGCACAGGCCGTATGTGCAGAATTTGATAGCCTTCCCATCGTCATGACGCGTAGATTAACGCGCAATTCGACGTGCTATTTGTGCGCATTTCAGGACATGACTTCTAGTTTTAACAGTATTACAGCCACTCCACGGCACGGGTGGAATTATCTTCAACAGACTCGGGATTACACTTTATGGAATCAGGCCTCGAACTAACCCGCGAACGATTATTTAGGTTACGTGAAAGTTACTTCAATCGCAAAAGAAAAAAAAATAACTCGAACGAACTGCAGGTTAGACAAAACAATACAATATAAATATACCACTCAAAGTGTGCTAAGCACCACATATTTGACACATCATTGTGAAATTTGCTTGTGACATATTTGCGATATTGAGATGGTCCCCAGTGTTTACATTAGCTCTCTTGACAGGCAGACGTTTCGTGACAGTCATGGAAAGCATGTACCCCTTGCTTTTCATGATGTTGTTGTGTACTGTCTACATGTGCATGACATGTGTATGGAATTCAGTCATCATTTCAACACAAACTTTGTGATTTAATGATTGAATAAGGCAAATGTAAGAAGACATTTGTCTGAAGCAGAAATGTGGCGGGCTGAAGAGAAGGTGGTGCAAGGGGCTACCCATCGTCAGGTCGGTGAAGCCCTTGGTGTGAACCATACGGTGATCCCCAGAGCCTGGGCAAGATTTCAGCAGTATGGCACACCAGTAAGACGGCATGATGGTGGCAAAGACAGGGCAACATCTGCAGCTGAAGACCGGTTTTTGTTCATTTAGACCCGTAGGAACCGCTTTGCCACAGCAACCCAGCATCGCAGTGACCTTCATAATGCATTCGGGGTAAATGTTTCGACCCAGACTATCCGGACAAGGTTGCAAAAAGGTGGTCTCCGATCGAGAAGACCAGGTATTCACATTCCGCTGTCCCAGAACCACCACCAGGCACGATATGAATGGGCTATGGACCGCGTTGGATGGACCAGAGAAGATTGGCGACCTGTCCTTTTTACAGATGAGTCAAGGTACTGCCAAGACCACACATATAGGCGTTCTAGGGTATGGAGAAGACCAGGAGAGCGATTCCATGCAACCAACATTGCTGAGCATGACCGCTGTGTTGGAGGGTCAATCGTGGTCTGGGGCGGCATCAGCTGGGATGGACGTACAGGGCTCTGTGTCCTTAAACGTGGTACATTGACTGCACCGCGGTATATTGATGAGATGCTGGATGCCCACGTCAGATTGTATGCAGGTGCAGTGGATGATAGATTCATTCTTATGGACGATAATACCCGTCCTCATGTTGCTCATGCTGTCGGGGAGTACCGACAGAGGGAGGGAATTGAGCGTATGGACTTGCCAGCCAGATCTCCTGACCTCAATCCAATCGAACATGTCTGGAATGAGTTGTAGCTTACGATTTCAGCCCGTCCAGTCCAGCCAAGAAATGTCTAGGAGCTTGGTGCCATGCTGGTCCAAGAATGGAACAACATCCCACAAAGGACCACCAGGAACCTGACTGGGAGCATGAGAAGGCGTCGCCAAGCTGTAATTAACGGTAATGGGTCTCATACTCGATACTGATGCCATTCCAGTTCGATCCGTCAACTTTTTGGCGAATTGCAAAATTTCTTCTTTTACCAATAATATCCATTTTCCATGGTTATCGTATTCAAAGGTTATAAAAAACGCAAACGCAAACAAAATCTTAATTTCTGTACTTAAATCATTGAAGATATAATTAAATAAAAAATATATACACTTTTCATTACAATATTTCAACTAAAACGTAAAACAGGTAGTTGGATATACTTGGTGCTTAGCTAACTTTGAGTAGTATACAATTCCTAATCCTTGAATGTTTTGCCTGTCAGACTTAACAATCTTCCAGAACAACTCGACACAACTGTAGCGCATTGCATCTACATAGGAATTGAGTGACATGCCGTTCATGACTTAACAGAATTTCCGTCAAAATAAATAACAACAATTAACACGCCATCTCTCCAGAGCCAGCTGGAGCGTTACAGTAAAAACTAGAAGTCCTGTCACGAAATGCGCGCTTATCTAGGCTTAATTGCGCGTAGGAATTGTGCGCACTTGCCATATCAAATGGCATCAAAAGCATGGCAGGTTCTCCTGGTTACTCATAGCAAACACAGGCAATGTTTCGGCCAATGGACCTCCGGGTTACCCGGAGGTCCATTGGCTGAAACATTGCTTGTGCACAGGCGATATGTACATAATTTGATAGCCTTACTAGGGTCATAACGCGTAGATTAACGCGAAAATCAAAGTGCTATTTGTGCGCGCATTTCATGACAGGACTTCTAGTTTTAACTGTAATTCACCGGTCGGCGAAGAGCCAAGTTTTTTCCGGGAAACATTTTGAACTTCTTATTCAGTTTGAAACACCCTGATTTCGGTTTGAAGGAGGAAGTTTCCTGGAAGTGAAGGCATAACTATGACCTAATGACACAAGATATATCGCGGCTTCAGCAAATGAACCGGTGATAGGAATTTCGGACATAAGTCGTCTATTAGTTTGATTCTTCCGAACAAAATCACTAGAGTGGGATCCACATAGTTGTTAAATTATCCAGAACCCTGTGGGAACCCAGAGAAGTGGGCAGTTCCTGTTTACTGTGGTAAACAAACTCTGTTCAGTGGTAAAATAGGACCCGGTAACCATTGCATGGGGTGGAAGTCCTCGAAAATGGGCAACCTGGGTTTAAACGATTGGTGGACTTAACTTTATATCTATGTTGCTGTCATGATTAGCCATTGTGCAGAATGTGGCCTTAAATAAATAAATAAATAAATAAATAAATAAATAAATAAATAAATAAATAAATACATTTTTCAGAACAATTAGAATCTACAAAAGTTGTTAAATTATTCAGAACAAAGTCACTCAATTTGAATCCACACAGGTTTGAAATTTTTACAGAAAAGGTGGAAAGACGCTTCGCCTCTGGACAAAATGACAGTTCATTTATGTTGAAAAATACTAAAAAGGTGCCCCTCTCTTTTCGTGCTATATTTACAGATACTCCCAAGTGTTCAACCTATCGCTGCCATTTCGCCTGGATCTCGATGCTCTACTAAACCAACATACGTTGAAAGTGTTTTCGGATCTAATTGTGTACATATAAAATACGCCAACTATTTTGGGTGCGGCCCGCCTCTGCGATGATTTGACGGTGAGTTCCGTGACAGTTTACTCCAAACTATTCAGTCGGGAGAGAGTTACTTGTTCAACAACTACAATCGAGACATGTTGTGTACTGTAATCCTCTACCCGAGGCTGGCACTAATGAACTGGAAGAGCATTATCACATTCCTAAACTAAGCATAGTACATTACACGCATTATCAGGGATATCCCCCATGCGATAATCAACAAAGTCGTTGTCACCAAATGAACACTTTTACGTCTGAATATCTTCGAATGAAAATCGAGCGTAAACGAGGGGCTACGTTAGCTCGAATGCACAGAATCGCAACTGCAATGTAAATATTATCATTACAGTTAAAACTAGAAGTCCTGTCATGAAGTGCGCATAAATAGCACGTTGATATGCGCGTTAATGTACGCGTTATGGCCCCAGTAAAGCTATCAAATTCTTTACATATGGCCTGTGCACAAGCAATGTTTCTGTCAATGGACCTCCGGGTAACCCGGAGGTCCATTGGCAGAAACATTGCATGTGTTTGCTATGAGTAACCAGGAGAACCTGCCGTGCTTTGGATTCCATTCGATATGTTAATTGCGCGCAGTTCCAACGCGCAATTAAGCCTAGATAAGTGCACTATTCGTGACAGGACTTCTAGTTTTAACTGTAAGTGGTAGAGTGCTGAAATATTTTAGTCATCAAGGTTTGTTCACATGCCTTTGCCATTGCAACAATTTATCGGAGAGCGCCTGTAGGCACGCTTCCATAAATTATTACAAGGAAATTCCCTACAGACTAAATAATTCATCTTCAAATATAATATGAAGGACATCAACAGAGTTTGATGCCTTTGAGTTACAAGCTCATTTGGGGAAAAACAGTCATGTATCCACTTAGTATATCATCTCATTAAAAAATAAACAGGACAAAAATATATGTTGCCGTGTGTTTTTTGTGTTCAAATTTGGAGATTTCCCAACTCCCATCCAGTTCCGCATTCAATTTAGAAGGCATACTTTACTTGTCCACCTCAAATTATTTTTCAACTCTCCCAATTTTGTAAGGACAACCAGTGCAAATATGTTAAGTATTTTCCAAAGTAGACATTTTTATTGAGAGTTCCAAAATCAATAAATATTGCCCCAATATTGCCTCAATCAGTTGATATCCTTCATTTTAAGCTCTATTAAATGTTCAGGTAAAACCGCCAGATGGCGTTTTAGCTCACATATAGGCTATTGTAACCTTATGAGGCAAACATATGAAGCGACTCAGTTGAACATAAACTCAGAGACGCAAACCGCAGACCATGTCACTGTCAATTCATCACAACAACGAACAATGTTCCATCAAGTCCCGACCCATAGCCCCACGCTCATATTATGAAATGAACAAGGCAATTTTTAACGATAAGTTTAGTAAATAAACGTCTCGTGTTCCCCACGACATCATTAGACGAATAATCAATAAATCAGATAAAGATCGAGTTCACTCCATCTTAGTCGCAGCGTAATTCGTGATTTGTAATTTAAACAATACTTCCTTCGGATATGGCCTATTTAATTTTTGTTTATGGTGATAATGAGATTTTGTATTATACATCCGTTGGAGCATTTACTCTCTGTTGTGAAAAGTAATTGGATGTACCTCGTTAAAAATATGTCGCATGATGACATCACATGGTAACGTATGCTGCTGGAGCCCTGTACATAGAAAAAACTACGCGAGCTCTAGTCCAATCAGAAGGCGGGTATTTTAGTTAAATTGGAACAAGAAACTAGTATTCGTTATGTCTTCAGAAAGCCCAAGTATTTTGTAGCTAGCCACCAAATGAATAGAGAGTAATAGCTTGACTGGACTGATTACGTGAAATAATTCATGAGAGGTGAGGGACGTTGTACAAACACGGCTGCGCGAATGCGCACGAGTGTTTTACAATATAGTCCCTCGCCTCGAATGAATTTTTCACGTAACCTGCCCAGTCAAGCGATTACTCTGTTTATAACGTTTCATTATTAACGATAATTATATTATTCAACCCTTTACCTAACGTAACGGCTAAAACTGGCCAGCGCTATCCTCAAAAATCGCCGATTAATTTTCATTATTTTTTCATTTTTGGTCTCTAAAACATAAGTTATGATCCCTTCATTGGAACGAGCTCATCGAACTCGTTCCAATGAGGGGTTATAACTTATGTTTTTGAGACAAAAGGTGAAAATAATAGTTATTCAAGAATTTTTTTTTTTTTGCAAGTTTGGTCTGCTTTTCATGTTAGGTAAGGGGTTAAAAAAAAACAAACAATGAAGTCCCCATTACACCCACGGCAAAGCGTCTTCGTTTGCGCGCACGGATACATGACACAATTGTTGATTGCATAATTCACTTGTGAAATTATCGTTTATAATCAAACCCGGAAATCACAGTAAATTACACTTTGGAAAGTAAGGAATGTATTTAATTACATGCCGGCTGCATCTATATATTGCCAGGAGCGAAGTTGATTTTTCTTTCATATTCGTTTACTTCTACTACTATCTCTCCGCATACCTGGAGAGATAGTAGTAGTAGTAGTGGTGGTAGTAGTAGTAGGCAGAAGTAGTAGTAGTAGTAGTAGTAGTAGTACAATTTTTTATTTACATGGCATGTGCATTGTACATAGTAACAATATTATTCGCTTGTACAATTGCAACTGGTCCAATGAACCTATATCATCTAACAGAATGGAATATCCAATTTTTTCAAGACATTAGCCCAAATGCCACCAACTGTAATGGCAATACAACTTGAAAACCCACGAGCGTAAGGACATTCACACGCACTTGCACATACCGACGTGTGTACATGAACACATTACAAACGCGCACACCTTCACCCCAGCACAGACACACACAAACATCAAAGTATTCCACACACACATACAAACACCTTTAATCTTGTTGTCCCGTTTTTGTGGGGACTTCTATTTTTGTGTTCTCGGTGACAAACAAATTACCTCAACATCGGGAAGACAAATCCTAACCCATTGTTTTCTTTGTGAGAGCACAGGGAAAACAAAAAAGATCACTTTGTGGGAAACCATATATTGTTATCTATATACATGTAGGTACTCAAAAAATCGCAAAGACAGACCCCCATAGAATATGAAAGGACACTTGGAAATCCGCTGACCTGGCACCTACCCAAACCACTACTGGCAAGTTAAATAAATATATAATGGACACAGCAATCAAAATTGTTGTTCATGGATCACTTTGTGTTCCACAGACAACAAATTTGATTGTACATTCCTCAGACTGCCAACCGTCTAACAGATTAGCATAAAGTAGATATCGGCCATGTGGTCAAAGTTGGTGGTTTATTCTGTACTCACATCGCACTTGATTTACGATACGTACAATTCTTTGAACACACTCCATGCACTTTTCCGAATCTCACACGCCAGCCCCACCTCACCGTCAGTTGTGACAAATCTATGGCAGTGATTTTGCATTCTAAGTCAGACGTGTCTTCGGAGTTGTCATAAATACTGAATATAATTTATTTCAGAATCAATAATCATGTCACTTGGTAATTAGTGACCCGTCGATAAATTAGAATTATTTTCTATATTTTTTTTCAGCATTAATTATACAATCGATGCTAATTATGCAATAAACGTTTTAAACAAATTGATAGGTTTGACGGTTTTGACAATTGGTCTACACTTTTTGCATCAACATTTAATGAATAACCGGGTAAAATAAATCGACCAAAAAGCCTTTTTGACAGGACGTGTAAATAACTTTTCTATGGACGCCTTCGGTAATAAGTACAACAAAAATATTTCCTCTCTTCCGTATGAACTGATCTCCAAAGATCCAACGCAAGAAGGCATTGCAGCACATGTTCACCTTAGGAATTTTTTTAATCAATATACCTACTTTAAGCAGTGTTGCTAGGAATACACGCACAACCCTCTGGGAGTGAATTGAATGGATAATGAAAATTGGTATTAAAAGGTCAGACACGTTCCCAATTAGGAGACCACAATTAACAATATGTCTGTAAGTGGAACGTCGATATAAACAGGTATAAACTGCATACCACTCTCATTTCTATGTACTGTTGATACCAGATTATTTTTATTTTTCTTTCCCAGAATTGCCCATTATCAAGCTCGGCAGATATGATTTTAAACTCGTCTGATATGATGCCGAACGATCTCGGCCGATATGAATCACCCTAGAATCCATCTACCCTTGATACGTCTATGCTCAACAGTAAGCAGATATATAAGAGTATACATTACACTCAGACGTATATAATTATTTTATTTCACTGTATACAAGGCTATAGAACTCCAGAAATGATGTCAGAAGACTTTATGAGAATAATATAAATGGACACTTAGACATAGTAGAAAGGGTAGACTTTTGTATTGTTGAGTATGTTGTGTCTGTTATTGTTTTTTCTCTAAAACAAATCACTGGACACTGTTACACTCCCTCGTTGTTTGGACAATATTCTTACATACAGGAACAATCATTAAATGTCAATACAATAAAAATATTTCCCGAAACAATATTTTTAGAAAACCAAAAATAACAATACAGTTAAAACTAGAAGTCCTGTCATGAAATGCGCACAAATAGCACGTCAATCTGCGCGTTAATCTACGTGTTATGACAACAGTAAGGCTATGAAATTCTGAATATATGGCCTTTGTACAAGCAATGTTTCAGCCAATGGCTACCTCCGGGTAATTGGCAGAAACATGGCCTGTGTTTGGTATGAGTAACCAGGAGAACCTGCTGTGCTTTGGATGCCATTCGATATGGAAATTGTGCACAATTTCTACGCGCAAATAAGCCTAGATAAGCGCACAATTCGTGACAGGACTTCTAGTTTTAGTATGTTATTTGTACAGTAAGTAGATATAATATAATATTTAGTACAGTTAACGGATATTACATTCAGACGTATATAGCTATAACCTTTCACTGTATAAATGAAATCCAGGAAGGATATCAGAATATTTTTTGAAAGAAAAATAGCTTCGGAGCAAAATTGTGGTCTTTTTTACACTTCAAAGGTGAAATATTGCTTTTCGTACTGAAGTGTTTTCATCATTTTCATTGACTTCCTAGAAAGTAATCGCCCTCGGATGTGCTAAATATGTAACAGTGGATTTTAAAATTGCGGAAAAGACAACACAAAATAAATCTCCAGTTCGCACTTCGTCTGTTGAACTACAAACATCATCTTGTCCAGAAGTATACAACAGTCAACCTCTTTTTTTGATTCTGGTGAATATTGCTGTTGTTCAGGACATAAAATCACCCGCCACTAAAATAGGACTATCGATTTTTAACCAAATATATTCCAGGTTTTGTTTATGTATAGAATCAATTTATTGACAAAATACTCATTTTGGTTATTTATTGGGGGTTAATGACACTTTCAACAGCCAGGGCCATATCGTATCGGTCAATTTTGCGGGAGGAAGAAGCCGGAAAACCCGAAGAAATTTATTGTTTTGCATTGTTATGCACTTGTCAAAATTTTAGTCATGGGTTCATAGAAAACTTGACAAGATTCAATAGGAATTTTTTTTCAAAATACCCAGCTGGGTAGGAGATAAAGTGACTTTTGGTCAACTGATGATTGGAAAATATGATTGCTTTAGTCAATACACACACCTTCATAATGTCGGAAAAGGTGTTTCCGTACTTACTGGACGCTCTGTGTGCTTTAATGTTTTAATCGCATCAATATTTGCGATAAGCCACATACTGCCTCCTACAGTTAAAACTAGAAGTGCTGTCGTGAAATGCACACACATAGCACATCGATCTGCACGTTAATCTACGCTTTATGACCACAGCAAAGCTATCACATTCTGTACATATGGCCTGTGCACATGCAATGTTTCCGCTAATGGACCTCCGAGTAACCTGGAGGTCCATTTGCAGAAACATTGCCTGTGTTTGCTATGACTAACTAGGAGAGCCTGTCGTGCTTTGGATGCCATTCGATATGGCAATACGGTCAATTCCTACGCGCAATTAAGCCTAGATAGGCGCACAGGTCGTGACAGGACTTCTAGTTTTAACTTATGAAGTAACATAAAATAAACATTGATTAACAGTCTATTGTTTAGTTTCTTCCTTCAAATATGAAAACAAGCAACTTTTTGTAAAAAAAAATCTTATCGGGCCTCAATCAACTTGGATCCGTTAGTGACGTATGTGGTATGAGTGATAAAAGTCATATTATTATTAACGTATTATCGTCTGGATATATCAACAAATTCATGGATAATAATAACACTATTTAATTCTGAAGACGCAGGTCTCCTACAGGGTCTGTCCGTGATAACTTTTTAGAGTGTTTTTGGAGTATACGTACCCCTACAGCTTCGGTCTGAGCACAGTTCTGTTATCGCAAACGAGGTCTTTTACTCTCGAAATGAGTCGCGGTACATTTATGGTGGTTGATGGAGATTTCACGAATTAAATATTGCAAAATCAATGAAAACACCACGAAGTACTGAGGGAACATTTCTTTTTCGGCAGGTGATATTCTACCAGGAACATGGTCTGAGAAATGCGGCCATATCACGGCACAGTCTCGTTTCTCTTCTGAAGTATCGGACTGCGGTTGTAATGGTATTGATTACACATTTTGTACAAAAACAAAAACATACCCGACAATATCCACCAAACAGATTAGAAAATGCAATGAAACAAGAGAACGTCTTTCGTGGGCGCTATGGTGAGATGGTACTGTTGGTGTAATGTGCGCTGTTGTGAAGCAGCGTTTCTGCCCTTTTCCATTGTTCAATAGAGTGATGGAGTCAAATATGTATAGCTGTGCAGAAGCTTGACCAAAGTTCCATTAAAGAGACTCAGTATGTGTCTCCACTTTCTGAGAAAAATTCGAGGTTGTTACTCAAGTCTGATACCGGCCGAGATATCAGCCCGATGTAACTTCAAATAAGCCTGATACCGAAGGTCAAATGTCTAAGGCCAATGTGAAATTACTTCGGGTTGATATCTCGGCAGGCCGATATGAAATTACTTCGGGGTGATATCTCGGCAGGCCGATATGAAATTACTTCGTGTTGATATCTCGGCATGCCAATATGAAATTACATCGCGTTGGTACCTCGGCAGGTCGATATGAAATCACTTCGGGTTATTATCTTGGCAGGCCGATATGAAATTACTTCGGGTTGAAACCTCGGCAGGCCGATATGAAATTACTTCGGGTTGATATTTCGAGGGCCGATATGAAATTACTTCGGGTTGATATCTCGGCAGGCCGATATGAAATTACTTCGGGTTGATATCTCGGTAGACCGATATGAAATTACTTCGGATTGATATCTCGGCAGGCCGATATGAAATTACTTCGGGTTGATATCTCGGCAGGCTGATAGGAAATTACTTTGGGTTGATATCTCGGCAGGCCGATATGAAATTACTTCGGGTTGATATCGCGACAGGCCGATATGAAATTACTTCGGGTTGATATCGCGACAGGCCGATATGAAATTACTTCGGGTTGTTATCTCGGCAGGCCGATATGAAACTAATCAAGTAATAACCTCTTTCTTTATTCAATTCAAACAAATAATTACAAACTGTTCTCAGGTCAGTTACAGTTTTCTGAGAGTGTTATTCTTTCTTATTCTTTTCATTAAGTCCGAAGTTTCCTCCTCTCGTAGTTCAGCTATCCGAACGTCTCGGCTTACCCACTGGGGAAGCCGCGACGTTCGGTGAACTATATGTTCTCGCACTTTGTCGAATCTCCACTTACGACTCTGAATCTTAGTTTGCGCTGAATTATCAATACAACTCCTTTTCTTCCATCCATCCACCTAATCCCAAGGTATCGTCATCATTAATTCTTTACCATATCAAAGCTCACCTTCAAATTACTCCATTATGCCTGGTGACGACAATTGTCCTAATTACCCACGAGGAATAATGGTGAATGATTCCGACGTAAACAAACTGTTTGCGTCTAGTAGCACATCAGTGGGTTTTTAGGATGAAATGGTTTCGCGCGCCGAAGGCGCGCAAGGACGGTTTGGGGGGCAAGCCCCTTTCGACCCTCTTTAACAGTATGTGATTCGGTTTGTCTGGTCTGGCCGTGGTAAAGGAGGAAAGTGTTAAGATGCTTAGCGGCGTCTATGATTTCGTCTGCTTTTCTCAGGAGGAGGTGGCTGAGTTGGTGATACCCCCTTTGGTGGTGTTGAAGGAGTGGTGGAGGGCTGACTCGGTTGGTAAGGTCTGGCCCTCGCAGCTGCCGGTGGTGAAGAGCTTTTTGGTGTTGTTCTCAAGTAGTGGTTGCTGAGACTCTCTAATCCTATTCTGAGCATGTTGCCTTTGCACCCGCGATCTCTCAAGGCCTTAATATGGGTTTGTAGAAATATAAGGTGGTCGTCGTCTCTGGCCTTTTCTCCTAGGATACTTTCCACGGACTCCGCGGTGTTTGCTTCCTGTATGGTGTCCCGGTCGGAAAAAGCAGGAAGAGCAAGAGTGGGTTTAGCGACATGTGCGATGTCAGCCTCAACTTCCTGCTCCACAAACAGACCATCCTCCTCCATCTCCTCTTCGGGGAAAGAGTGTTATGGGCTGGAGGTTAGACTATAACCTGGCGAACCAGCGTCCTCCGGACCTTCCACCGGAGTGGAGGGTACCGAGCTGGACGTGGAACCTTCAGTGGGTGACAACTCTCGCATCTTTTATATTGACCGAGACTGGCGTCATATCACATACCCAGCTTTTGGTCCGGTGTCTACTGCGCATGCGTCACTTTCGAGGAAAAAGTGGGTCAAAATCTTAACACTCATGCCTATGGACAAAATATTTTAAATATTAATTACACAAATACCCTGTTGAAAGACAATATTTTACGCGTTATTTCCATTTAGTTCCATTATTGTAGTTTAACGTAATATGTTTATGTTGATTATAGCGCAATTATTTTTTGCTTCCTTTTTAATTTGAAAATTGGTCCTGAATATCGTGTAGAACCTTAGTAAATTTTGCGGAAAAAGCCGACGCCAAGTGTGTTTAAACGTATTATTTGACCTTTGAATATGTTAGGTGAAATTTTTACGCGTTATTTTAGTAATCTGCAATAAATACAAAAAATAGTAATATAAATATAATGAGTGTACGATATTTTGTTTTTGCTTCCTTTTTTGGCTAAAAAAGGGCATTTTTCAGAATATTTCAAGTGATCGTCAGATTACGCGTGAACTGAGACTCGTCTTTTAAGAGGCAGAGTATTTATCTTTACTTCGGATAAAGTGGAATATTCATGTGCTATGTGATTTTTGTTCACAATTTTACATTAAGGTGATTATAATTTTCATAATTTTTAATTTTTTTTTTTCACTCGTCATTTCTGCTTCTGTATTGTATAATGAATCTGAAATTAAAGGCACGTGAGCATTGGTGATTTTTTTCTTGAAATACAATTGAAATACATATGAAAGGAAAGAAAGAAATCTCTATCAAAGAACACCACTGGTAGGATTAGTTTTACAAAAATGAAATTTCTCCTTATTGTCATAAAGAAAGGTTAAAAATCTCCCGTTGAGTATATTTTTATTAAGGTGATGATAAAGAATATACAATCACAGTTCAGAAAATTACACTGGATTTCTCTCATGCTATCTTTCTTTACACTTGCAATGGATTAATCCAAGTAATTATAATCCTCAGACAAGAAGCCTCGAAGAACAATGGATAAAATATATAAACCAGATCTTCTGTTAACAGTTACAGATTAGAGACGGGCTAAGGTTTTACTAATGTCATATATGATCTAAGAAATAATGAAGATTCGCTTGTACATCTGATTGTTTTTACGGCAATCACAAACCATTCGGTTAATTCTCTCGCTTGTTGACGTTTTCTGCATTCGTTCACCCCAGTATTTCGAGTTAACTCCCCTACCGGACAGAAAGCTGGACATGAACCAAATTTGAGTTCATATCTACCGAGTTTGATGCTGGGAAATTCCGAGAGAAGAATCATATTTTATAAATAATACAGTACGTGGAGAGTGGATTGTAACTAAATCACCCGCGGAGTAGAGTTATCACCCAAGCTATAACTTTCAAATTTTATATATATCGACAAAAAACACCAGCAATGTTTCAGCCAATGGACCTCCGGGTTTAACCCGGAGGTCCATTGGCCGAAACTTTGCTGGTGTTGGGTATGCTTTGCAACAAATTTGCAATTATTGCTCAGGTGGACTCTCCACTATGCGGGTGATTTAATGATAATACACTCTCCACGTACTGTAGGTGTTATCTGGTTAAGAAAAGAAGATAGTGTTCGCTGAAATAAACGTATTTGAAAGTGTTTTATCAACATCTGCAAATCATTGAATCAATTAATTAATTAATAATTAAGTACAACAATTATTTTAAACACGTGCATTTATGATTCAGAACTTTAGGCGTTAATATTTGAAACGAAACCCTTTGTTCAGTGTTGTGCCTCCATATATAAATATTTTATCACAGAGGACTAGACATTAAACGTCTTTGTACAATGCAACATGAAAGAATAAATCTGAATGGATATGTTGACATCAGATATGAAATCTTATCTCTCCAGTGCAATTATCCTACTTATTTCTGTATTCAATTATGATAGAATTTTATGCCAACAATAAACTGTACATTAACTGTACAATTTACGATGCACGCGTGTCAAACAGTTGACTTGTTTAAACGTTACATACAATCTGCATGCTACAACCCAAGCGTTACTGACAGAAGTCAATTTGATTTTAGATTAAGATTGTATTCATTCAGTTATGCATTGATGAGAGAAACACAAATCCAAAGGATGTACAGTCTTGCGATAATAGTAGTTTAACCTTTTCACCAAATTAAGAGGTCGAATGAACATAATGTGGAGCCCGGCGAACGTTCGAGATTCGATCTTGTTTCGTATCTTTTCACTGATACGATTCAATTCGAAACCGTCTCCATTATTCGAAAAGTTCGAATTCTGAACAGTTTTTGAATTTCATATATTTCTTCAATGTCAGCTTTCTGAAGATGACAACTCATCCTGCAGTGTTATGTGGAAGGACGTTGACCGTACCTAGCCTACCACAATTTAGTTGGAACATTAACAAAAATGCCATCTAGGGATAGTGCCGACCGCATTACTTCTCGCTTGCATAACATTCCGCCTCTTGAGTGGAACTATGCTAACGCATTGCAGATGGTGCTTGTTTCACTCAAGGGAGGATGTGTGGATTTCTCTTTGTCAGCCCTTGTGATACTTGGACAATTCAGGTTTGAATGTAATCCCGTTGCTACGATGACTGCGGTGTGAGTTGTCACCACTAGAATATTAAGAATAGAAAATAAAAAAACTCATATGGGCAGTAATACATTCAAGGTAATAACTTCGAGTAATTTGGATGTCAGTGCGACTGAACGCCATCCAGTGCTATTCTAATAAATAATGAAAGTGCGTTGCCCACACGATCCATGCATGTGTCTATGCCAAAATTTCTGCACGAAATATATTCGGTTGCAATATGAATAAATTGTACAACCGTTGAGAAACAATTAATACTGATCCTATCCTGTTCGAATAGCCATTTTGCAAGTGAAAGTTATTCAATTAACAGAAGTATTCAATTAACAGGGATTGTGATGCTTTCCTGTATTCTAAGAGATAAACTTACATTTAAGCTATTATATCTTGTTTGACAGAGCTCCATGAGCTCTGTCAAACAAGATATAACAGATTAAATGCCCGAATCCGATGTACTGAGGTCAAATACGTTATAAACAAAGGAAAATTGGAGATGGCATCCCTTGCCCCATTCTTCCCAATCTCTTCGATTAGCGTATTAACCCTCTCGTTTGAGTCTCTCCCTACCCACATGTCCTTCATTCTCCCATCCCACTTCCCCATTATACTCCCAGTGAATCTCATTCTTTTAGACTGGTACTTTGGGCATTCTTGAAGAATGTGTTCCAGGGTCTCCACCATGGCCAAATTACACATCTGGCACTCCCTCTCACTGTCTTTCCCAATTTTTCCCCTCAGCTCCAGCTCATTGTTTCTTTTATTGTAATTATAAGTTTACTGAAGGTGGAAATAAATACTGTTTAAACTAATAATACTTTTACATAATATAAATAAAACGGTTTATATTATCGACCTGCTGATCACACTTCTGTTCAGACACACCATAAAACAAAAACAGTCGCAAGCTACAAGGTCATCATGTCATTGTTTAAAATATGACAGTATATAACAAATTAAATCCAACCAAAAAAGGTTCGTCTGTACACCCAGCTGTTATAAAGTTCTCGAGCGAGAACTACTAGCACATTTTTTTTAACGGGAGATGGATATATGTGGACATGTTACCATATATTCATTCCTTTCCCGTATTTTATTCTTTTTTATGTCATCCTGTCATCGTGAAACATAAAATCAATGCTCTTTTCACTCAAAATTAAAATTAGTGAAGAATTACGTCATATTGTTTTACGTCGATAAGCAAGAGAACGTCTGCATTATCCCTTTACCCAACGTAACGGCCAAAACCGGCCAGCGCTATTCTCAAAATTCGCCAATTAATTTTCATTATTTTTTTCATTTTTTGTCTCAAAAACATAGGTTATGACCCCTCGTTGGAACGAGCTCATCGAGCTCGTTCCAACGAGGAGTCATAACCTATGTTTTTGAGACAAAAAATTAAAAAAATTAGTTATTCAAGAATTATTTTTGCAAGTGTCGTCTGCTTTTCAGGTTAGGTAAAGGGTTATTAGAGCTTTGAATATTTTTTTTTTATTAATAATAATTCATACTTTATTCAATTTCTTTGGAGAGATATAGACTGAACTGCAAAATTCAAAGCAACGTTTATTGAAAGGGTTTTACAGCAGAACCAAATTCTCATGTCACGGCGACAGATGTTTATTGTAACAATAAAATGTTCTTTTGAGGGCGTTATGGTTCATTAACGGCCCTAGAAAAATGATTAACAGCCCGAGGGCCACTAAAAGGCCCTAGACGAAGTCGAGGGCCTTTAATGGTTCCTCGGGCTGTTAATCATTTTTCGAGGGCCGTTAATGTACCATGACGCCCGAAAAGGAATATGTTATTACTATTATTACCACTTACCAAAGAACGCCATTTCAAGCCTTGACATTTCTGGCTTTCAACTTATTTCTAGATTATCAAGGCCCTCTTCATCTAGCTCGCTGTTTTGAGACATTTTTGATTTGAAAGTAGAAGAATCGGATTGTCGTCTGTTTATTTACAAACAAAGGTCAAAGTTCAAAGTTGAGTACATTTTATTTGGATGACTCGAAAATAGGATTGCTGGGATTGGGCTGAAGCGCTTTAACTACAAACTCACCCCGTTATTTACAAAATGAGATTATTTATCGTATCAATACTCACCACCACTTTTAAATCCTAAATGAAGTTAATAATCCGAAACAAATCATGGTTTAATCCGTTTTGTTGGAATAAATGGACAACAAAATTTCGAGCACATTAGTGTCATTTTTCCGGAACATAAATTACCCACAATTCTGGGCTAGCGGGCTGTTTTCATAACTAACGCTATTTTTGCGGGCTGTTATTGAGTCTTATCGTCCACCTCAGATCATTTCAATATCCCAAGGAGCGCCCTATAAAATGGTAATAATTTACGTTAAACATGTCTCTCATTCTTCAATACGAAAAATGTTTATGGCAAGCCGCTCGCGAAAAATAAACATTTGTCTTGGTCACTAAGTTATACTTTTCTATATCCACTCAAAACAGAAGATGTCCTCTACGTATTCCGCTGAGTGATAGGGATTTCAGAAATAACAAATCTTCTGTGTATATAATACCAACCTTAATAACATAAGTAATGAAAAAATCATTATCATTTGGCCGCTCTGGCCACTAATATACAAATATTAAGTGTTATACAATGGAACCCTATTAATTGATAGCCATTTGCCACTGAAAATTATCCAGTTAACAGGATTATTCAATTAACACTGATTTTGTCACTTTCGTGTATTCTGAGAGATAAACTTACATTTATTCTATTATATCTTGTTTGACAGAGCTACCTCAGCTCTGTCAAACAGGATATAACAGATTAAATGCCTGTATTGGATGCACTGAGGTCAAATACGTTTATAAACGAAGGAAAACTGGAGAGAGTCAGGGTAATTTCTCGACAACTTGAAGATTTTTTTATTCAATTAACAGGAGTTTACTCTATAACATATATTGAATTAACAGTTCAAATCTGTAAGGCAGGTATGGTAAATGGTTTTGTGATGGGAAATTATATTCAATTGACAGGGTTATTCAGTTAAGAGATATCGAATTAAGTGGGCTCCACTGCATTTTATACTAAGCCGTAATAAAATACCAGCCGTCTTCGCGTCATGGGGGAGAAAAATGTCAACTTAAATTTAAGTGATGTAATAGAAATGTGTGTAGTATTTAATTACTGGTATCATATGCAGAAAAAATACGACAGCGAGTAAACATTTGATAATGGTAGGGACGATTACACAACAATACACATTGAATTCTATTATGTGAATTGTGTCTCCCAGACGTCCATACACGCCAAAGAGACTAAAGTTTTCTTTAGTATTTGATTTGTCACCTCGATGAAGTCTTGTTAGTCTATTGACGACGCTGTGTATTGTTTGACTTATTTACCAATAAATGGTGATATAAATATGTCTGGTTCAGCTCACACACGCTTAAAACATTCCTTTTCCAAATGTTAGTAATTTGTTAGGTGTACAATAATGGTCCCATATGTCCCGGATGCCAGACTACTGTGCTGCAGTTTGAAAGACACGATACTATCAATACTAATATTGGGTTGGTCTCGCTATGCCGGTCGGCAGAAATTAATTAACACCACTGACGCAATAAAATCAAAGTATAGTTATTATCAAATATGTGTGTGTTTTTTTAGCTTGATTATTTATTTATTTATTTATTGGTGTTTAAGGTCACATACTTATGCACAATGGCTAATCGTGACCGTGACAGTTTTACAGGTGGAGGAAGCCGGAGTACCCGGAGAGAACCACCGAGCAACGACGAGCAGCTGTCAGCTCTCCAACATCGTAACTCTGAACTCTGCACCGCAGCACAGGCAGGGTTAGATTGGTTGAAGACATGCGCACCATCGACGTGCAGTACGCCTCAGTGCACAGCGTCATCGTGCCCCCATGTAGGCAATCGGGGTGAAGTGTCTTGCCCAAGGACACAACGCGGTTGCCGCAGGTGGGATTTGAACCGAGGACCTCTCGGCTTGCAGCCTGCACCTCCACCAACTGAGCCACCGCGCCCCCTTTAGCTTGATTAGAAGTTTTCATCGGCATTGTGATTGTGTTGTGATTTTCGCATCAACAATTTTGAGATGTGTTTTTTGTATTTTTTGCCTTTTTTTAACATAACGATGACGAAGAAGTTCAGTGTGTGGTGCGGAGGGCTATTGCTCTTCCGCTAGTTCCTGTTGAGCATGTTATTCATCGCCGGGTCCCATCCCAACATTTTCAGAATGATAGACTTCCTCAAAAAAGAACAGTCATTCCAGGAATCAGCAATAATTCAACTAAGTGCAGGAGGAAAACCGGCACCCAGGAAAAAAAAAGTACAGAAAAATTGACAATTCTCTGGGACATTTTAAAAGAATATTTCAAGCTGGTGAAATTGGACTACTCCAGTACCTGGTCTCTGTTTCGCACAGTACTGGATTTTAATTGAATATATAGTGTCGTGAATAATTATAAATTTTATTGTCTCAAAAGGTTCATTTTTTACAAAATTACATTCAACTTTTCCTCTCCAAAAATAGTTATCAAATGTCATTTTATTTGATAACTATTTTTTGAGAGGAAAAGTTGAATGTAATTTTGTAAAAAGGTTCATTTTTTACAAAATTACATTCAACTTTTCCTCTCAAAAAATAGTTATCAAATGTCATTTTACCGTGATTAAGTCCAGTCGCGTTAACCAACTTCATCATTAAATGAGTAAACAAATAAGAAACGGACTATAATCCTTCTCCCTTTGATGTACTTAATCTTCACACATTTTTACTAAACAATAGCAACCGGCATAGCGAGACGACCCCCTAATATTGACCGTAAGTTTCAGTGACGTTGTCAAGATGTTTGATTTGGGAGTGCAAGTATAGAATGTTTCGAACA
Source organism: Pictodentalium vernedei (assembly GCA_031216915.1). NCBI lineage: Eukaryota > Metazoa > Mollusca > Scaphopoda > Dentaliida > Dentaliidae > Pictodentalium > Pictodentalium vernedei. The sequence goes on from CM062293.1 coordinate 531,440,615, forward strand.
TGTGTAATTTTAGCGCCGGAAATGTTGGCGCATTGACGTTTTGCAATACGGCGCTCCTATATAGGACATACTTACAACGATTCGTACAGTTCAACGGCATGACAGCTGTCATTTAAATGTATGTGTTTTAATTCATCTATTACAATTCTAAACTAGATAAGGTGTTATTATACGACAGAAAGATCTGTTAATCAATTCCAAACGAGATATAGAGGATATGAAATGAGTGTTTTTATCATATAATATTTATGAAACGAGTCTAAGAATTTTTCGTTTTGGCGAGCCTCTGGCGAGCCCAAACGGAAAATTCGGACGAGTTTCATAAATATTATATGAGAAAAACACTCATTTCATATTCTATTTATCATATGACACACACACGCACACATTAGCCACTCTTAGTATGGCGTTTTAACCCATCACCTAACTTGAGTTGCAGACGGCACTTGGAAAAACATCCTCGTATAACTAAAAATTTTCATTTTTTGCTTCCAAAACATAGGTTATGACCCCTCATTGGAACGAGCTCGTCGAGCTCGTTCCAATGAGGGGTCATAACCTATGTTTTGGAAGCAAAATGTGAAAATATAAAAAATGAAAGTGTCAATGACACTGTAGCTCAACTTGACAAACTTGAACGTGTTAAGTTATAAATGAAATGCCAAAATTGAAGATCCTTGGTACCAATGTTATTTGATGAAATTTCAACATAACAGCATTGTGTGTGCACAACGTCAGAGTAATCCATGCATTTTTAAATGTAAACTGTAAGACTGGCTAAAGAAAGAATGTTGATGAACAAACTGCATACACAAATGCAGTTTGTTCAGAGGTTATTGTAAATGGCAACTTTTTTCACAGAAATGAATGCTAATCAATAGCTCTTATCTAAAGGTCTTGCCTAATGAGCACACCAAGTTCAAACACATTCCTATGATAAATGCAGGCCATGTCAAAGAATGTTGATGCACAAATGCAATAAATTCAAAGATTGTTGCTAACAGTAACAGTTTTTGATGGAAATGAAAAGAAAATCAATAGCTCCTATCTTTGTCATCCTGCATAAGCTTACAAAGTTTCAAAACAACCTGATAATGAAGGTGCCCTCGGAGGCATGCCAAAGGAAGATGTTAATGCACAAATTCACTAAGTAGAAGGTCATTGCTTGGGGCAATGGTTTTTGTTTTTTTTTATGGAAATTCATAAATATACCCTGCCGAGAGTGCAAAAGGGATAAATTGATGCACAAATGCAGTAAGTTCAAAGGATGGTGATACAGACAATAATTTTTTATGGAAATGAAAAAAGAGTAATAGCTCACATCTAGAGGTCACACAGAACACACATACCAAGTTTCAAAGTGATCCGATCATAAATATAAATGTGCCCTGAAGGCCGTGTTAAAGGGAAATATTGAGGTCTGACTAAACTAAGTTCAAAGGTCAGCAGCAACATTTTTTGACAGAATTGGAAGAAAATCGACAGCTCCCTATATAGTTGTCACCCCACACAAGCAGGCCGAGTTTGAAAGCGATCCAATCATAAATGTGCCCTGCAGGATGCGTGAAAGGAAAATATTGATGCTTAACTGCACTAAGTTTTAACTAAGTTCATCGAAGGTCATTGCTAGTGGCAACATTTTTTAACGAAAATCGATAGCTCCAATCTAGAGGTAACCCCAAACAAGCATACAAAGTTTCAAACCGATGTGATCATAAATGTGCCCTTTATGGCATGCCAAAGGAATATATTGATGCCTGACTAAACTAAGTTCAAAGATCGTTGCCAGCGGCAACATTTTTTGATGGACGGAAATGGAAGAAAATTGATAACTCCCATCTAGAGGTCACCCCAAATAAGCATGCCAGGTTTCAAAGCAACCCGACCATAAATGTGCCCTGTAGGGTGTGCTAAAGGGAAATATTGAGGTTTGACTAAACTAAGTTCTAAGAATGTTGACGCGGCAACATTTTTTGATGGAAATGGAAGAAAATCGATAGCTCCCATCTAGAGGTCATCCAAAACAAGCATGCCAGGTTTCAAAGCAATCCAATCATAAATGTTCACTGTAGGGTGTGCCAAAGGGAAATATTGAGGTCTGACTAAACTACGTTCTAAGAACATTGGCCGCAGCAACATTTTTTGACGGAAACGGAAAAAAATCGATAGCTCCCATCTAGAGGTCACCCCAAATAAGCATACCAGTTTTCAAAGCGATCCAATCATAAATGTGCCCTGTAGGGTGTGCCAAATAGAAATATTGAGGTTTGACTAAACTAAGTTCTAAGAACGTTGGCCGCGGCAACATTTCTTGACGGAAATTGAAGAAAATCGACAGCTCCCATCTAGAGGTCACCCCAAACAAGCTTACCCAGTTTTAAAGCAATCTGATCATAAATGCGACCTGTGAGGTGTGCCAAAGGAAATTGTGGACAGCTCAGCTTGACTTTGTCAAGTTGAGCTAAAAATGAATGGCGTTTTTCTTGTAGGTAAAAGATTAATACAATATAACCTACCCTAAATAGGACAGATAACATAAATTCTCCCTACTGAAGTTATGCAAATGTGACCCAGTTGTATTTTGTTTAGCCAATCAAATTGTCCAGTTTTGAAATTGACCAATGAGATTGACGGAAGGCTTTATTTATCACTGATTAATATGAAAACAAAATATCAAATGTTTTAAAGTGAACAAAACGGACGAGTCATATGATAAAATGTGTTATTATATGACAGAAGCATCTGTTAATTTAATTCCATAAAACACTCGTCAGATCTGTTGATATACTCCAGTATTGCTGATCTTTTCTATTTTTATTGAAATCGAGTTGATATTTCATCGCTCTGTTATTATGATCTATAAATAGGTAGGTTGAAAAAATGATTCTTAACACCTGTTTGCGATAAAAATAGAAATGGTATTTCCCGCTTGCTCCTGCCTTTAATTTCCCTGTTTCAATGTTTGGGAACTGTTCAAATATAACAAATAACTACAACATGAACAAATAAATTAATGCTCATTGCCTCTTATATATATATATATATATTTGTATCATTGAACTAAATATTTGAATTAGAAATACCCGCCTTGAAACGTTGCACTCGGAAGTGATGCAATCTCTAAAAATATACAGCCTTGGGAAAATAAATAAACGTTTGAAGCATTCGTTTGACATCTCGCATTATTGATGAATATACCAGATAAAAAGAGGGTGATTTGATGACTTTTGGACCTAAAAATTACAATTTACATTTGATGTGTTTTTGTAGGAAATTCCCTGAAAAATATGCGCACGTGACCCGATACTTCCCTTGCTGTCAATTTTTCCTTTATTTCTTGCATGACTCCCTGTTTCAGGGTCAGAAAAAGTTGTCTGAAGGGCTATACTTGACAAAGATATCTGAATGCCAGAATTAATGTGACGCGATCATATGTTTTTTGCCTGAAAGTTATAATGGTCGCCTATGGGAAAATATTTAGTTCTGTGATAGCATATATTGAAATTATATTTATTTTGTTGCATATGAATATGCTGTTTTTCTTCTAAAAATTTGAAATAAAGAAAGAAATTTGCAAACGTCATAATAATAAAAGAATAATTGACTTTCATTGAGGTTGATACATGCTACACCTCGGTGAATATAACTTTTCTCGGGTTGATAAATCCATGTATCAACCTCAAGAAAAGTCAAGAATTCTATAATATCTAATATAATTGACTACAAACACTGTTATCATAACACAGAATAATGAATTCTGATATGCCCTTTCTGTTTAAAATTTCAGGTGCCTTAAATACAGTACAGCCGCCGTGGACTGGTCACTATCCACGGGTTGGCAATATTTCAACGAACGCAATAATATTAGATTGTAAACATAAAGTATAAGGATAATCATCAAGAATTTAATTAATGATGATTCGGGTACAACCAGGGTACAACCAGGGTACAACCCGGTGCTTCATTAATTAGAATTTTGCTGTAAGATGATTTTTTATTTCCTGCTAAAGGCATGCATGGTCATCACTGCCCAGGCGTGGCTTACGGACAGTACACGACGACTGTACTCTATGAGACAAAGATGAATTGAAAATGGTGCAAGTAGGTTTGTTCCAATTGTATTATTTAACCAAACTTTGCAAACTTTGGGAAACTGGACAGCGAAGAAAGGTAAGCAACATACGGAATAAGGGAGAAGAGAAACTGTATTTACATTCACTTGTTGATAAGAGAATCCCAATTTAAACAGAGAGATGTATATTGTAAATCAGATATCATCCAATTGCATTCACAAAAGGGAAATATTCAAAAAATCAAACATAAGTAAATTAGCACAAGAGCACTTTATGATCAATAAGATGAACCCATTCATAGAACACGTTCAACTAATGTTTGATTATAAAATTGCAGTTTGTAATACAATACAAAGTACAATGGTTAGGTATGCACTGGTTTGCACAAACTCATCCCTCAGCTATTTACGAGTATCATTTTCAAATTGAGTCCACTCGTCCCGATATTGTATTTATTTTGTATTTATTTATTTATTGTCGTTTAACAACACTTTCGACAGCCGGCGTCACCTCACGTCGGGTAGTTTTGCAGGTGGATAAAGCCAGAGTACCCAGAGAGAACCAACGGGCAGTGGCGAGTAATGTCAGACTCCCCAACGTACTAACTCCACACAAGCAAGAGTTAGCATTGGTTGAAGGCAAGTGCACCATCGACGTGCAGTACGCCTTAGTATGGGGGGGGGGGGGGGGGGGAGCTCATTAGGTGGAGGTGGGGGTTGCAAGCCGATAGGTTCTCGGTTCGAATCCCATCTGCCGCAACCGCGTTGTGTTCTTGGGCAAGACACTTCGCCCCCATTGCCCTCGTGGGGGGCACTGTGGCGTTGTGTACTAAGGCGCACTGCACGTCGATGGTGCACATGTCCTTAACCAATGCTAACCCTGCTTGTGATGAGTTAGTATGTTGGGTAGCTGACAGTTGTTCGACGTTGCACGATGGTTTTCTCCGGGTACTCCGGCTTCCGCTACCCGTAAAACTGTCGTGGTCATGATTAGCCATTGTGCAGAAATATGTGACCTTAAACACCAATAAATAAATGATACGCCATATTACACGTCGCCATCGTACACTCACGCTGGCAAAAGGGATTAAACTCAACATAAGTTGCCACTAACAGGAATCAAACCATGGACCTTTCCGTTGGAAGTCCAATGCTGTAATCACTGACACACCGCGATCCCTCGGCCGTGTTGTATAGTAGATGCGCTAACACTACCGGTTCGTATGAGTTACATGGAAAGAAATGGAGGTGTGGGGGTTGTTAGATCTTTCCCTTAATCCGGCAAAACCCCTCAATAGATGGAAACTGGCGAGTTCAAATGATAACAGATGGTTTGAAGCTCTGTGAAGCCGGGGATGGGGGTATTTGTAATTTCAGAGGTACCTATCTGAAAGTATCCATTGACGATGGGGGGGGGGGGGGGGGGGCTGGCAAGGGAACTGCCATATGGTGTTAATTCAGTGGTCACCCAGACACTGATGCAATTTGGAAGTCTTGAGGTGGAAAATCCACACATTCAGTATTCTCTACCCGATTCGGACTCCCTCGTTGTGTCCTTGGGCAAGGCACTTGACCCTGAGTGTCCACATGGGGGCACGATGACGCCGTGTACTAAGGAGTACTGCTCGTCTTCAACCAATCTAAACCTGCCTGTACTGCAGTGCGAAGTTACAATGTTGGGGAGCTGGCAGCTGCTCGTCGTTGCTCGGCGGCTCTCTCCGGGTACGCCGGCTTCCTCCACCCGTAAACCTGTCACGGTCATGATTAGCCATTGTGCATACTTACACACCAATAAATAAATAAATAAATTCTCTAGCCACATCCCAGATCGGGTATATCTGCACGGGAAAATTTATGTTGTGTAACCTGGGCTGTTGTTTCAAATTAAGTATTATCTGCCTGAATAGGCAGTCGACACTTGTCCAGAAAAGTATGCTGCGCCATAAACCATAACACTATTTGGAAATAAATAAATCGACGTGTATTTGCCAAGGAAGACATAAAGAGTGCAGAGGATGTTGACTCACTGTTGGGTAGCCACATAGCGGAAACATCATTTTTTACTCTCGCGTGTTCACTCCAAAATCAGTTAGCTTAAAAATCGACCAACATCAACTGGGTTGAGTGAATATGAACCCAAATGGGTTCATATTCACTCAACTCATTTGATTTGGGTTAATTTGGTACATAACTGATTTTGGTGTGTATATCACTACTTTTGAAGACCTTTTTATTGAAAACATTGGTGTATGAAGTCGACCACATGTTTTGGAAATAATATTCGTCAACTGCGGCAATTAACGGCTTCTGGGTATAAAAGTAATAATAAAAGAAATACTAACTGTTTGTGATACTGAACCCAAATGAAGTGAAAGTCCAATGAACGTGGGGGTGTGGTGGATAGGTGAACACAAGTATGTGAGACTCATTGTAAACACTCTGTTTAAAGTATATGCACCCACTTCGTCACAAATCATTTTATTTCTTCTATAAAACCATCCGCCTGGCTATCATTTGGTTTGGAAGATTGTTGAAGTGGAACGAATGGACCGAACCTCTCGAATTATTGGGACAAATGTAGCCAAATGTCTTTACGTCTGCAGGTAATGTAGTACAATACAGCCTGTATAGAGATATATACTACTCAAAATTTGCTAAGCACCAAGTATATCTAATTACCTGTTTTACGTTTTAGTTGAAATATTGTAATGAAAAGTGTATATATTTTTTATTTAATTATATCTTCAATGATTTAAGTACAGAAATTAAGATTTTATTTGTGTTTGACATTATTTTTTAGCTTTTGAATACGATAACCATGGAAAATGGAATTTATTGGTAAAAGAGGAAATTTTTCAATTCGCCAAAAAGTTGACGAAGCGACTGGTATGGGTTCAGTATCGAGTATGAGACGCATTACTGTTAATTACAGCTTGACAACGTCTTCTCATACTCATAATTAGGTTCCTGGTGGTCCTTTGTGGAATGTTGTTCCATTCGTGGACCAGCATGGCACCAAGCTCCTGGACACTTTTTGGCTGGACTGGACGGGCTGAAATTGCAAGCTGCAACTCATTCCAGACATGCTTGATTGGATTGAGGTCAGGGGATCTTGCTGGCCAGTCCATACTCTCAACGCTCAACCCCCTCCCTCTGTCGATACTCCCCGACAGCATGGGCAACATGAGGACTGGCATTATCGTCCATCAGAATGAATCTATCACCCACTGCACCTGCATACAATCTGACGTGGACATCCAGGATATCACCAATATACCTCTGTGCAGTCACTCTACCACGTTCAAGAACACAGAGCTCTGAACGACCATCCCTGCTGATGCCACCCCAGACCATGATTGGCCCTCCACCATAGTGGTCATGCTCAGCAATGTTGGCTGCATGGAATCGCTCTCCTGTTTTTTCCATACCCTAGACTCCTGTGTGGTCCAGGCAGTACCTTGACTCATCTGTAAAAAGGACAGGTCGCCAATCCTCACTGGTCCATCCAACGTGGTCCCCGGCCCATTCATATCGTGCCTCTCGGTGGTTCTGGGACAGCGGAAATGCGAATACAAGGTCTTCTCGATCAGAGTCCACATTCCTGTAACCTTGCCCGGATAGTCTGCGTCGAAACATTTACCGCGGATGCATTCTGAAGGTCACTGCGAAGCTGGGTTGCTGAGGCAAAGCGGTTCCTACGGGCCGGAATGATCGAAAACTGGTCTTCAGCTGCAGATGTTTACCTATCTCTGCCACCACCATACCGTCTTACTGGTGTGCCATACTGCTGCAATCTTGCTCAGGCTCTGGTGATCACATCATGGTGCAGCTCGACACAGTTCTGCTTCAGACAAATGTCTTCTTACATTTGCATTTGCCATATTCAATCATTAAATCACAAGGGTTTGTGTTGAAATGAAGATTGAATATCCTACACATATCATGTAAATGTAAACAGTACACGAAAACATCATGAAAATCAAGGGGTACATGCTTTCCATGACTGTCACGAAAAGTCTGCCGTCAAGAGAGCTAATGAAAACACTGGGGACCTTCTCAATACATTCCTCATTCATATCCACCAAAAATATCGCAAATATGTCACAAGCAAATTTCACAATGATGTGTCAAATTTTTGGTGCTTAGTAAATTTTGAGTAGTATATTTTCGTACTATCAAAATGTGAGACTGAATGCATAAACAGCAAGGATGGCTGTGAAAAGTAGGAGTGACCCTCCCTCCTGGTCCCGTCGCCACTGGTTGAGCGTGTTTTAACCCTTTACCTAACATGAAAAGCAGACGACACTTGCAAAAAAAATTCTTGAATAACTAATTTTTTTCATTTTTTGTCTCAAAAACATAGGTTATGACCCCTCGTTGGAACGAGCTCGACGAGCTCGTTCCAACGAGGGGTCATAACCTATGTTTTTGAGACAAAAAATGAAAATATTTTGAAAATTAATTGGCGATGTTTGAGAGTAGCGCTGGCCGGTTTTGGCCGTTACGTTGGGTAAAGGGTTAAACAAATCAAACCGATATACATAGATTTGGTATAAGTCAAAGGTATGGACGTTTGGAAGTAGACAGTATCGCTAAGATGATTGTAAGGGGGCGGGGTTGGGAGGGGCGCGGGTATCCAAAACGGCACACGACTCGGGGATTAGTTAAGACTGGGAGTTTGTAGCGTTTCTTAAATTATAATGTGACACTCGATTGTACAGACATATACTGTGACATTTATATCGTTCCTTGAGTCGCGATCTGAAGTGTTGCACATGCCGCCTTGTTGCACTCAGGGGACGACATTAAGTTTTCGACTTCACTCCACCGATTGTATAGCTTCTTTGTGTTGTGATTATCGACCAGCCTCCCTCATTATACCAGGTATCTTTGATATCTTCCCCCATTGCCATTGGGGCACGTAAAATACATTAGAAAGGAATACTCGAAAGTTTCGCAGGTACAGTCCTCGGAAAAAAGTCTGTTCCACTTAGTGCACGTCTGGCGAAAAGGGCACGCGCTCTGCTTACCCGTCTAGTCTCGGGGCAAGCGGACAGCTGCCCTTCTCCTCCCTGATTCCGACGCACTTGGTAATAATTTATCATATAGTCATATCACTGAACTTCTCCAAAAATGCAAGGTACATTTGCTGATGTCGCTATATACCGTAATGTACAAGACCGTATCATTCAGGGCGTCATCATTACAATGCCTTTGTTCCTGGTTGAACCTTTAAACGAACCATTGGAGTGGGTTGCAAATAAAACAGTTTGAGAACACTGTTCGAGAAACTTGTAATGGCTTCCTCTGAATAAATATGGTAAACGAAATCGTCATGTCTTATATTTCAAGCCCATGATACCCATCAGCAAAGAATATCCAATTATCTGGAAATGGACAGTTTGCAGTGATCGTGCATGTCCCTCGAAGTGTCCTTTATGGAATTCAAGCCGTTTTCCTCACACAACGGACGGCAATGAGCTACTCCGAAGTTTCTGTTTACAGAGAAGACTATCTGAACTGAACTACAAAAGTTTTGTTGATAATTTCGGGGAGAATATTCTAACATCATCATCGAATAGATTGTATGATTCTACATCCACCTTCTACAAATATAAATCTATGTGTGAAATAATTCATGTATACATTTACCATGCATATAATAACAGACTCTTTGTAGTGATACGTGTATCTGAAAATTATCATCTTCATTTATAAAAGAACATGATACAAGCATAATTTTATACGTTAGCGAAAATAAACACATTTCTTGTTGTTTTAAAAAGCAGATCGAGATGCAAAAATGTCTGTAAAACTTGTATATATAATGGCATTTTCCCTTCTGGGACGATTCCATGGTTTACCCTGGTAATCTTTATAAATGTTGCTGACTTGTGAAAGTACGCGTTCTGTTAACTGGTAAAGTGCTGAGTTTTTTCTGACAACAAATCAAAGCTCATCATATACTGCTCTATTACATTTAATTGGATAGTGCCTTATAGGCACTATCCAATTAAATGTCAGAGAGCAAGGCGTTGTATAAAAAATCTGATTCATATCAGGGACAATAAAGGATTCCTCAGGTAGAATGTAGCTACAGACAGTTATTGCCTGTCACTTTTAGTAAATCCCAAAATAGGGCTTCCAGCACTCTACCAGTTAATTATTTTCAATTCAACTATTTTTTAAAGTCAGAGTCTATATGTGGGGATAGAAACAGTTGTGGTTTCATTCATTAAGCTGTTGTTGAGTGAACCTTCGACGCGATTTGCTCCTTCAAAACGGTGCAAAACACATCTCACTAGCGGTAGCTGCCGAGAGAAGATAATCCCTTTGGCATAATGATTCCAAAATATTATAGGGCTCCGCCCTCTCATCACACCCAACTCCCGTGCCAAGTTTTGTTTCGATCGGTCTACTAGAACTATAATTAGAGAGCAGAATCCATGACAAATTGTAAATTATAGGTCACTGTGCCATTGTTTCAAGATTATTTGCTTCACAAGGATTGGCGAACAAGTTATGCAATTTATATTATCGCGTCCCCTTGGCCCAATGGCACAGGTGTGTATGATGACTTGAGTATTTTCCCAAAGCACGTTGTCCTTGACCTTTGGCACAATCGCTCCAACCTAAATAGGGTTCTTCATCACAACATCCCCAGCCCACGCTTCAGATTTGGTTTCGATTAGCCAAGCGGCACTTTACTTGAAGAGCGGCAACCAACTCCGTCTGCAGATGGACTGGCGTTCCAACCGACGGACGGACAGGATCACGACTATATCCACCCTAAAAGAAAATGAACAGACTTAACTTAACATTGTGATTCGAATAGTATACAGATTAACTGGTACTGTCCACAATAACGGCAATCTTGCAAATAGGATTTATTAGTTTTGTCGACTGAACATTGCAAAACGATTGGCGACGCTATAAAACAGTGTCATCGAAACCTCTTTGCGTAACCAAAAAAGCATTTGAGTTTGTTGATGTAATTATAAATTGCTTGTGAGTCGGTCCGGTCCGGGCCAAGCCTCGAGCAGCACCTGTGGATTAATTGGTCTGCCCCCAAATAATGAATATGGACTCTTCCAATTGCTGCCATTGAAGTGACATGGTAGATACCACCGGTGTTTAAAGGGTTAATATGTTTATTAACAGAGTTTTGTTGGCTAACAATCATCTCTCTATACACATACAGCTTTGTTTATCGCTACCGATGTTCCACTTTACGTCCCGAGGATCTGGCATTTCAGATCTCTTCAGTAAACCAGGATGGAAATGTACGTACACTGAATGTGTAATTTTTCATTGACGCAAGCGAATCAATGATGACTTTCTGAAGTGAAGTCGCGAAGACACATTAAATGATTGGTGTGGAAGCAGCAGCCTTTAAAATTTAATATGTATGGTCAATATTACTTTATTTACGGTATGTAATGTTCCTGGGATTTGGTAAAGAACGTTGGGTGGCATGTCAAAAAGAATTATGGAGTTGTCTGAGTAGAGACCATCCACAGGTTGATAGTCACTGCATTCATATTGCTAAACTATTAAACAAACATGTATCAATTACAACGGTGCCTCTATAAATTTGCTTTTGATAGATAAATTAACTTCTGCTGAAAATTTTACAGAACAAATGTCACTGACAGAATGTTTTCATGCCTTACAACGGAAGCACTTTATTCTGCAACACTAACGATTATTTTGCGATAACAGATTTCATAAACATGGTATCGAACAGATACCCGAGAAGTTTAGAAATTTTGACTCCCGAAATATATTTCACTGCTCAACGAGTAAGCTCGAATATATAATTTGCTGTCATCTCGCCTAAAGAAAAATTCAAGTGTTTTATCATAAACTTCCATCAGTGGCAATTAGCTTTTGTAAAACAACTTTACCTTTTACGTCAAACAATGGTCATGTCCTAGCGATTACCTTTCATCTAAACGAAAAGTATTTTCAACTCTCATTTTAGTTTCAGTTGCCTATAAAAAATCGATTATAATGTGGACTTCACAATGATCAAAATCTTTGTTTTATCTCGTCAGTGACTGTATGGAAACAAAAAGACCTAGGTGGAATGATCTTGTTCCAATGAGGTGACATAAACTACATGTATGCATTGGCGGCAAAAAATTTAAAAAATGTGAATGGCGATATCTTAAAAATTGCGAAGAGCAATGGCCGTCATGTTAGGGCTAACAGTTCAAACAACGATCGCGTGGGGGAAGTGGGGAGGAGTAAACCCATTTACTGGGAGTAAGTGTCCACATGTCCCATGTAGCGCTACCACTGTTTCAAATCACCTGACCAATAGAAATGTTAAGTACTCACTTTCAAGCGACTGATATATCTCATCCGGGTGTAGAGTCCACCAGCTGTCCACCCGACTCACGTAGTATAGTCGATACACAAGCGTAACGACAAAGATCCAATAGTGCATTTTGTTAAGAAGTATCGAATCACTTTCTGCATTCTTTTCTGGTGATCTCTCTTCCTTGGGTCGGGTACATGGCCTTGTTTCCCTTTGTCTTTGTTTTTTTCTGCCCATTTTTTAAAAATGAATCTCACCTTTCTCACGCTTGTTTTACGGTTGTCATTGTTGAATCTGGAAGTACCCAAAGAACAATATTTTCCATTATACATGACATATGTATGAGCTTCATGAGATAATGTTCTGCAGGCAGCCGAGTTATCTGAATCACAGGTATTTCGACGAAGATACAATAACAATATCGCAAAACATTTGTACGGGACATGTATTACTTTATAAAGAATATAACAGCTTGCGATAACGTAACACTTTACTAAACGAATCGGCAACAACCGCCAAAGTATTTAACAAGTAGTGCAGTTGAGAAAAATCATTTAATAAAACATATAATGTTATAAAATATAATATATAAACATATAACTTGTCGATCCCATTCTAACGAGAGATCCCATGATAAGAATTTGTTGAAAGTTTTTTCAAAACTGTGGAAAAAAAACAGTGCAGTGGAGAAAAAAATATTTAATAACCAAATTCTTGAAAACCATATCAGGTGACCCCTCGTTGGAACGCACTTATCGAGCTCGTTCGAATGAGGGTCACAAGATGAGATTTTGTTAAAATTTTGTGTAAAAATTTGGAAAATAATATAATTAAAATCATAAATTTTGATCTTGTGTGAATTGGGTTAAAGGTTAAGTGAATTATTTCATCTTCCGTACTATTTCAGCATTACCACATAAAAGATGCCAAGGGATTACACGTTATGAACTGGAGAATTAAATTTTGTAGAATAAATCGTTGGATGAACCCTTTCCGTAGCAATATTTGTAATCCGCTCTAAGAGTACGTTACAAAAACTTCACAAGGGTGTAGCCAGGGAGGGTCATGAGGGTCGTATGACCCCCCTCCCACCCCAATCCTAAAGGTCCGCGGCCGATATTCTCCACAGCAATCTAATAAATGCCTACATTAAATTTGATTTACTTTCGCTCGGCATGAAATCTTTTATTACTACTGATATCAATTATTGAAGAATTTTGTCCCCCCCCCCCAATGGACCACCACCGGTGGCCAAATGTCAAGTTGGAGGAGATTATGGGAGGGGGTCACCCCCTCCCATAATCTCTTTCAATCTGACCTTTGGCTAAGGCTTGGCCTCTGACCAAGATTTCAGTCCTTTTAGTCGCCAGACCTTCTCATCCTTGAGCATTGTGGGCGACCCTCCTAAAAAATTAATTGCTGGCTACACCCCTGCTTTATGCATTATCCCATGCATCACAGTGTTCCGAGTGATATTGGTCTGCTATTTACATCAGAATGTCTTCTCCTAAATTGTATTTGTTGAGCGGGTCAGTACTAAATTAACTTACATCTCAAACGTGATGGACAATTAAGACGAATGTAAACAAAAATAATTTGTCGAAGATTGTTGTGAGAAATTTCTTTTTAATCCTAGTTTAAGATGACCTCTTAGTGCACCTGCATTTCATATCATAAATAAGATATACTGAGATCTTCAAAACAGTATTTATAATTTAAATATTTGACACTTTTGCTTTAAAGGAGCATTTTTTCGAGGCGGTTATTCTCATTCTTGCACAATCAAGCCTATACAAAAACTATACAGACAGTTTTGTCTTTTTTCTAGTGCATTTGGGCTGAAAGCTGGAATTTTAATATATCTTGTGTCATGAAAGAAATGTGAGTAAAACTTTCTGTTTACGTTCCCCCTTAATTACTACTGACCAATTTTACCGTTTTTATATCGTCTTACAGCAGAATGCCAAATTGATCTTTACTCAAAGCACCATGTTTTCTGCTAAGCAAAGGCTGACACAAAAATGTAACCAAACAAACTTGCCACCTGTTATTAACGTCCCCACAAACTAGCATTACGACAACGCAGGGCGCGCCATACAACACACCTAATGCAGTATAATTACCCGCCCCACCCCCTCACGCACACATGTGTCTATAGCGGGGATGTGAGAGGAAGGCAAATATATTAGCTGAAACCAGCTGATATTATCGTAATTCATCCCCATAATTGGGGAAAATAGCATCACTTCACTAAATTAGTAAGATACAGTACGTGGAGAGTTTATTATCACTAAAACACCCGCAGAGTGGAGATTCCGCCCAACCAATAATTGCAAATTTGTTGCAAAGCATAACCAACACAAGCAAAGTTTCAGCCAATGGACCTCCGGATTTAACCCGGAGGTCCATTGGCTGAAACATTGCTTGTGTTTTTTTGTCGATATGTACAGAATTTGAAAGTTATAGCTTGGGTGATAACTCCACTCCGCGGGTGGTTTAGTTACAATCCACTCTCCACGTACTTTATAGCCTGATCAACATTTTATTTCTATAAATTTACTTGAAAATGGTCATTTTCATGTAAATTCATAAAAAGTAAAATTTCATCATTTTGATAATGAATTAGCCTAAAACAGTTTATTAGCTGAACTCTGTCATCTCTGGATCAGTGGTCGAACCAGTACATTTGCAGGTGTGTTTGTGCCGGGGGAGGGAGGGGAAGGATGTACATGTTCATAGAAGCGTATACAGTTTGACAGAGATTATTTGATGCTTCAATAATATATCAACACAATGCAATTCGCGTGTATGTGCCGCATCAAATTTATTGTGAAAAAGTTTGTAGTAGTTAGTTGTTCACGTTTGTTTGTGTGGTTGTTATACGTACTTGCCACAGCCAGAATCATTTCATGCTGAGCGGTTTGCAGGAGAGTGAGGTCAGGGTACTTAAACAAAACCTTCGAGGCGAGGCAAAAAGTAACTTTCTAATTTGCCAATAGACAAATATTGTTCACACGCGCAACGTGATCTTGACTCGCATGTGTGGAGATTATATCCACACAAATGAATATTTACAGATTAAATATATAGAGGATATGGAATGAGTGTTTTTCTCATATAATATTTATGAAACGAGTCTAAGCATTTTCCGTTTTGGCGAGCCTCTGGAGAGCCCAAACAGAAAATTCGGACAAGTTTCTTAAATATTATATGAGAAAAACACTCATTTCATATTCTATTTATCATATGACACACACACACACACAAAGTAGCCACTTAATATGACTTAACTCATCACCTAACTTGAGTTGCAGACGGCACTTGACAAAAACATCCTCGTATAACTAAAAATTTTCATTGTTTGCTTCCAAAACATAGGTTATGACCTCGTCGAGCTCGTTCCAATGAGGGGTCATAACCTATGTTTTGGAAGCAAAAAGGGAAAATATTAAAAAAAAATGAATGGTGTTTTTCTTGTAGGTAAAAGATTAATTCAATATAACCCACCCTAAATACGACAGATAACGTAAATTCTCCCTACTGAAATTATGCCAATTTCACCCAGTTGTATTTTGTTTAGCCAATCAAATTGTCCAGTTTTGAAATTGTTCAATGAAAGCTTCCAACTCCTATTATGCAAATTATGAAAGTGTGGCCCAGTTGTATTTTGTCAGCCAATCAAATTGTCTAGTTTTGAAATTGACCAATGAAATTGAGGAAGGCTTTATTTATCACTGATTAATATGAAAACAAAATATCAAATGTTTTAAAGTAAACAAAACGGACGAGTCAAATGATCAATCTACTTATGTGTACATATGTTTATATATTTGTTTATTGCTTGCTGTTTCAGGACACTTTCAACATCTAGGGCTATATAATGGCCGCAAAACAAGTACAAAGTCACGGTTGTCCAATCGGTTATGTCACACATGTACGTCAGACATGGAAAGTACTCTTTCGACATGCGGATTGGATCCAAACTGTGCTCCCCCAGAATTTCGAAAAATATTTTAAAAGGCGACTTTATGACATGCCTAGACAAATCGTCCCCTGAATTCCAATGTGTCCTATGTGCCTACTGGCACATAGAACACATTGGAACTCAGGGGACGAAATTCTGTTGTAGATGAATTATATGTTTTGTTTGTCTGTTCCCCGAATACAGCGTTCCATCAATATCATAATCATGGTCTTAATCTGGCCTGTATACGAACATTGAATGTCGCCCTGCAGTGATACCGTAGCGGTCATAATTAATTTGTTTAAAGTGATAAGTATGGAATTTGTAAACTATGAAGTGTTAAACCATGTATGTTTTTAAATGTCTATTTAGTTTGGGTGTTCCATACCAGAAATTTCATGGAAGTGCAATAACATTTAACTAAAGCTTATGTTATACCAGGGTATAAGGAATTTTACGCCGATTTGATTTATATTTCTTTCGGATACGTCCCGGGGCGTATCTATTTAAAAACCTGTGTAAATTCCCAAAACGTCCCTGAAATATACATGCATAAATATGCCAGTAATATTATTTTGAGGTGTTGGTCTCAGCCTTCACCCTGAAGCCTCTGGCCATATTGCTTGTTTTCAGGAAGACCACAATGTAAGATTGTCTTCCAATCAGATCTCTAACTTTCACTCTCCAGGTGGGGTACGATGGATGGTGTCTGGATTAGGTAAAAGGACAGAGGAGATCTAAAATAAAACACGGAGACTGCCTTGTTTATAAAGCTTTAAACATATTTTGTTGACTATCACAGCGCGGATATGTATGTGTTATGCTGGTTTAAATCCCTCTTCCTTGCTTAATGAGCAAACAGACCAAAATTACATTAAAAGAAATTTATCAGAATAATAAACACATTAAAATGAATTTAATTTGTTAACACATCGTTGTAGAATTCTGTGGTTGGGAGATAGTATCAGTGTAGCCAACCGTTAACAGCTAACTGCAAGAAATATTTATTTCCCAGAGAAAATTGTTTGGCGATCCGGTCGAAATTCTCTCCTCGCTGTTCTCCCCATAACACTATAGCATCTCAGATACGATTTTCGTTAATTTTCACTGTATTTAATCTTTATTTCGAAAAATTTCGATTTGAAAATCGCGGCCGATTTATGTATGCGTGTCGCGATAGGATCACAATCTGATCGAGAAAAAGATGATTTTGTGATCACAGGACTGTAAAACCAATTAATTCAGACAATTCTCTGGAAATCGTTGCATAGGAAAAGGGTTTCTTAACGGGTAAGTTCCCATGAATTGAAGTGTCAAACCTCTGTGCCCTTGCACGCAATATAAGTTATCTGTTTTTCTAATTTCAATGGACGTTAAACAGTAATAGATAATAACTTTATACGTATCATATATGAAGTGTTCCACTCCAGTTACTACCTTGAAATAGTTTATTTTCTTTATATTTCAATTTCCAATTTCATTTGATTAAGCGCGTGAATTGTATCACAAGTACGCGATTGAATGGGAGCATGCATCGTTTGCCACTAGAATATTTCATGAATGGATATAATGCCTGTGTGTTTGGAGATTTAATCGTAACACAAAATGACACATCTCTGTCCATGTAAAAAATTAATTAAAATCGTTAAAAGAATCGGATTTTGTTCAGAGAATAATGACATTTTCATAGAATAGTTTGACTAGATCAGTGTACACACACACAAGGTCTCACGGTGACTCAAGTCTTCGCGTAAGTCTTTGGGGCGCACGAGTACGCTTGCGCTTTACCTGAGTTCTAAAGAAATGTTTGGAGTGCGTTGTTAACCCCACGCCGAGAAAGTCCATTTTGTGGAGGACTATGATACACGATTCTACGAGCTTTGTGCTACGGGTAACTGAATCAGCAAATGAAATATACAAAGTAGAGCAAATGTATGGGAGTGACGTGGCAGGTGGTTAGAAAATAGAAAGATCCATACTTCGATCCCTACCAGGGGCAACTATGGCGTGTCCTTGTGCAAGGCACTTAATCCAGATTGTCCACGTGAATGGTGTATTTGTCTTCAACCAATGCTAACACTTCTTGCTTGGAGTTAGGGAGTTGGGAGTCTGACAGTTGCTAACCGCTGATCGTTGGTTCTCTCCGGTTTCTCCCCTCCCTCCACCCGTACAACTGTCCGACACAACGCCCCCTGAGTTCCAATGTGTTCTATGTGCCTACTGGCAGCCTACTGGAGTGCCTACTGGCACATAGAACACATTGGAACTCAGGAAACGACAAGTTGGCCCTGACTGTTGAAAATGCCGCAAACCCCCAATAAAATACGTATACACTCCATTGAAGGTATTTTCATGGAAGTATCATCTTCTTGAGACTTTACCAATGGCGATGCCGTGTACACAACACAACTCAACAACATGAAATTGACGAATACGATTTTCTTGACTTTACAAATTACGGTACGCGGACCATTGTGCTGTGATCACAAAATCGAACTGTGGTGTTTCAACCGTATCGCAGTCACGATCCGATCGAAATTTTCAGTGCGCTTTGTCGTTACATCCGGGTGCCTACATGGGGGCACGACGACGCCGTGTACTAAGGCGTACTGCACGTCGATTGTGCACATATCTTCAACCGCTGTAACCCTGCTTGAGCGGAGCTTGAACAGAGTTAGAATATTGAGGAACAGGCAGTTGCTCGTCGATGCTCGGTTGTTCTCTCCGGGTACTCCCGCTTCCACCACCTGTAAAACTGTCACGGTCACGATTGGCCATTGTACATAAGTATGTGACCTTAACCACCAATAAATAAATAAATAAATAAATAAATAAATAAATAAATAAATAAATAAATAAATATAAATAAATAAAGAAATAAATAAATAAATAAATAAATAAAGAAATAAATAAATAAATCGTTACAGTGGAATAACAGTTCATCAGTCACGAACAAAACACAGTGTTAATACTTCTTTCTCGATTAATACAATTCTGTACAGTCCAGCTGAATCGAACAACATTTCCACATTTTTTTTATTAGGGTTTAACGACACATCAACAGCCAGGGTCACATCATGTCGGTGACAGTTTTACGGGTGGAGGAAGCCGGAGTACCCGGGGAGAACCACCGAGCAACGACGAGCAGCTGCCAGCTCTCCAACATAGTAACTCTGAACTCTGCACCGCGGCACAGGCAGGGTTAGATTGGTTGAAGGCATGCGCATCGTCGACGTGCAGTACGCCTTAGTACACAGCGTCATCGTGCCCCCGTGTAGACAATCTGGGTTAAGTGCCTTGCCCAAGGACACAACGCGGGAGAACGACTCAGTCGCTGAAATGATCACCCATCCAACTACTAACCGCGCTAGACATTGTGCTTAATCTGATCTGATCTGACGAGAACCGGTTACCGCGACGCCACCGCGCCCCACAATTCCGCATTACCTCATGTGATAATAATTCACATGGGAGCACGGGCGCCCATTGGTTGCGGCATTGGACTTTAAACCGAAATGCCTACAGTAAGTCCGTCGGATACTGGTCACTTTCAACTGGTCGGCAATATTTCCATGGATGCAATATTATTAAATTCCAAACACTAATTATAGGAATAATTATCAAAAAATTAATTAATGAAGCACTCAGTACAACCCGGTGCTTCACTAATTAAAATTTTGCTGATGATGATTTATATTACCTGGTAAACGAATGGGTGGTCATCACTCCTCAAGCGCGGATTACGACCAGTCTGCTGCGACTGTACTGCACGGTTCGATCCTCACCCGTGGAACATATAATCTCGATCGCCCGTTTTGTGGTGCGTCGGTAAGTTGGAGAAGCTGACAGTTTCTCGCCGCTGTTCGGTGTTTCTTTCGAGGTAATCCGACTTTCTCCACATAAAATGGCCCGACACGATGCGACCCTGATTGCTGAAAGTGCAGTTACACCACAATAAACAAACAAACTATATTCGTGCATTACATATCAATTCTTGAAGTTCAGTCCACCGCGTCTACGTTTTTCAAATACGAAGGACTGATTACGATAATGTGTTGTGCGATCGTTGAAAAGAGAAATAGTTTTCGTTTCTCTCAAACCTATTCATGAAATATGTCTCCCTGTAGTAGTTAACAAAATGGGATGCCAGTAAGCACAGAGTGGTGCAGAGAGATTTTAGTAGAAACTAGGGAGTCTTCTTAATTATAACAATTTTCTCAAGCCGTAACCTTGTCGGTAGTTTTGCATCCGCGAACGCACACAATACTACCTGTTTTGTTTGCTTTGCAGTTTTAACAGAGTGAAAACTAAAAAGGTAACAGGTTGAAAACAAAACATGAAGGCGATAATGTTAACCAAATGATATGATGGCAGTCTCCAAGGGCTATTGCGCGGAGCATCATTTCACGCATTTCGTCTGAATACGAGAGACGAAAATTTACTCTAAGTGATATGAATAGACCCCGGAAGAGTACAAAAGCACAAAAGCTCTTGTGTATAACAAATACATATCCTTTTTTCAATTTATTAAGCCCGAAAGCCCACTTTTCCGGTCTAACATAGTAATACGTCATACTTTCATAAACTAAAGTGAATTTCTGAACGAACGTGAGATACCCAGGGTTCAAGGTGAATTCTAGACACAGGGCCGGGGTGGGTGCCTGGTACACAGCTTGGAGAACATTTTTTTCAGTGCTTGAACATTTTTGTGTCGGATAGTTTACAGACAGAAAACTATTACAAGCAATGAAACTACTCTGTTTATCAGCAGTATGATCAACATCCTTTTAGTATGGGTGGGTGGTGGGGGTGGGGGTGGGGCTACACGAGTAGCCCCCCTAGTTAGACCAAAGTCAGTAGTTTGTGGGAGGCGGTGGGCCAAACCATTGTGAACCGTGGTAACAGTTTGGAGAAACAACTCATTAAATAATTAGCAACAAAAATATATTATCTCACTGGATAATTGTATGGAACTAAAATTATATCTCAATAGATCGATATAAAATAAATAGAAATATGTCTAGACATGACCTGCTCAACATGTGTAGGTTGGGAGAAAAAACCTTCCTTCTTAATCAAGGTAGGAATTAAGGTGACGTAAACTGCTGCCATCAGATGGCAGAGACGAAAAGTTGTAAATGTGTATCTTGAGTAGATTCAAAGTGGTTTCTTGCCTTGGAATGAAATGATTATAAAATTTAAATTAAAAAAAAAAAACAAACCAGACTGGCGACTAAAATCGTCTTCTGCGTTCTATATTAGATCATTCTATTAAAACACTGGACCAGTGAAACAAACATAACCATTTGGCGTGTCATTCACGTGATGTATGTTGTACCTCCCCAAACATGCTTCTACCGTAAAACATACATGAATAATTACACAGTTAATGCAGTAAAACGTTTTCAGTCCAAATACTCAATTCCCGTTGGTCAGCTGGATGAAAACGTCATGACCAAATGTAATTCATTTTCCAATGAATACATTTGGTCGAACATTGACCCACATTTAATTTCAAGTTAATAATTTGTGATATCTCAAACAACTTACAAGAAATGTCAATCAACAGTGTGAAATTATTTCAGTGATTTTATTCTTGAACTTGTTGTCGTTTCATAGGTGATTATAGTTTACTGATATGTTAAATAAATTGTTTTAAACATTCCAAGTTTCGTTGCGAAAGACGGCAATTTGACAAATTTGGGTCAATGCCAAAAACCGGCGCTCAACTCAGAGTTGTGCGCTTTGTCTTTTGTGTGAGGGTGGTTTTTCGCCTCGTTCGTTCGTACATGTTTTATTTCGTCTTTCTGCTTTTGTTGTTTGGTAAAAAGTAGTTTAAACAGTTACGGAATGTAATTATAAGAATTGAATGCAATTTTTATAATCTTTATTGGAGTATGAACGTGTGGGAATGGATACAAATTGTATGAATCCCCGAAGGGATTCATACAATTTGTACCCATTCTCACACGTTCATCCTCCAATAAAGATTATAAAAATTGCATTCAATTCTTAAATAACGACGCGAAACAACTCCGCGTGTCGACGTTAATTTACAACGACACGTTGAAGTGCTGTAAAACGCTCACTTCTGTCGGAAACTCTATGATCGCGATCCCACCCACGTTTTTAGAAGAGGTATCGGCCGGTCATATTCAAAATTTGAAAAATAAATATCCAACTACTGCTCAACGTTAATTTATATTTAACACTTTTAACAGAATCCGGCTATTATGTAACGAAAGCAATCAGGGAGTGCTCTAAATGTCCTCCGCAATTATTTGTAGGGAGCGATCGCATGGTAAATCCCTGTTATGTTCACACCACGACCCATATCAGTTAAAAATAACAATATTACCTGTTCAAAGATCTGGACGTGTTATAAAGAACGAGTCTCGTCGAACTAACTGTTGCAATGATAACTGCTTAAACCCTATGGACTGTGAAATAAATTATTGCGCAAAAACATATAAAACGTATTGCGTCCTCATTTATTGCAGAACCCGAATAGACTATACCGTTTAATGGTAATTTTATTCAAATATTAAAAACTTCTTTACCCACGTTAAAGGACCTTATATTTATTCCTCTCCGGGAATATAGTATTGGTTTCGACATCGGCATTCCATGTTTTTGTACGTACTGTATTTCCATGTCTTGACAATCGCCTGTTATTTGTAACATGATCCTGAAAACTGATCTTTCATGCGAGAAAATGTTGCTTGTATATAAAGTAGGCGAATTATTTTTATTGTTCCTGCTGCTTTTGAAGATTAGTTTTACACATGACAAACATTTTTTCAGCATGGGTTCAGAGTTTCAAGCTAAGCATAACACAAAAATGTTTTTTGTGTGTCGGGTAGTTCCGTTGATTTATAAATTATTAATCAATGAAATATAACTTCCAACATATTTTATTAACTAAACTGTTCCCGATGCATTTTGGAATTTGGGGGCTAGTGTATTGAACTTAAAAAAGAAAGCTGTTTATAAAATGACAAAACAACACAAGACGCGGTCAATGTAAGCAACTGAATGTTTTAAATATTTAGGTTCCGGTGAGGCACAAAGGTGCCCCCTTAACGGGTGCCCTTTCTGTCGCGAAAAACATTGTTGCTTGTTCAAATGCATACACCATACGGGATGTCCAAATTGTCGAAATCATAGCGAGTGTTTGCTATTTCGTCCCCTGAGTTCCAATGTGTTCTATGTGCCTACTGGTAGCCTACTGGAGTGTCTACTGGCAGCCTACTGGCACATAGAACACTTTGGAACTCAGGGGACTAATTGTGATTGTCGTTGGCACATATTACACCCATTGCCGCCACGGATTGTGGGTGTTGAAATATTTTGGTGTTTTTGCAAAGTTATTTATTTTTTATTTCTTTATTGAGGTTTAAAGTCACATATTTATGCGCAATGGCTAATCATGACCGTGACGGTTTTACGGGTGGAGGAAGACGGAGTAATCGGAGAGAACCACCTAGCATCGATGAGAAACTGTCAGCTCCTCAATATTCTAACTCTGTTTAAGCTCCGCTTAAACAGGGTTACAGCGGTTGAAGACACGTGCACCATCGATGTGCAGTACGCCTTAGTGCACGACGTCATCGTGCCCCCATGTAGGCAACCGGCATAAAGTGCCTTGTCCAATGACTCAACGCGGGTCGTCCCGGACGGGGATCAAACTCGGGACCTCTAGCATAGAAGTTCAACAGTCTCCCACTGAGCCACCGCGCCCCCCTTTTGCAGAGTTAGAAAATTGGAGAGTGTGACAGATGCTCGCCGCTGTTCGGTTGCTTTTTCCGGGCATTCCGACTTCCTCCATCCTTAAAACTGTCCTATGTGACCCTACAGTTAAAACTAGAAGTCCTGTCACGAATAGTGCGCTTATCTAGGCTTAATTGCGCGTTGGAATTGCGCGCAATTGCCATATCGAATGGCATCCAAAGCACGGCAGATTCTCTTGGTTACTCATAGCAAACACATGCAATGTTTCTGCCAATGGACCTCCGGGTTACCCGGAGGTCCATTGGCTGAAACATTGCTTGTGCACAGGCCATATGTACAGAATTTGATAGCTTTACTTGGGCCATAACGCGTACATTAACGCACATATCAACGTGCTATTTGTCCGCATTTCATGACAGGACTTCTAGTTTTAACTGTAGCTGGGAAAAGTGTTCTTAGACCCAAAAAATAAATAAATAAAATAAAATGAATAAATAATTAAGCGATTTTATAGCAACTGACATATATCATTATTAGTATATTTGATAAATCATTTTTTTTTTACAAAAAATGTAATACAGTTAGAGCCAGATAATGAATCCAAGTCGAACATCATTCTCTATGGTTATATGTGATCAGTTATCTTCCATTCGTCTTATCCAGTTGAATATTATATGTCTTGTTGGGACTAGTCTTGTTGGAATGAAACAGTTGCGTTTTGATGACATACATGTTTAAAAATCTGGGAAATACGTACCGTAACTCGATTGTTTCCTAAAGGTAGACCAGCTTCTATCCCAAATGAAAGGTCCGACACCACCTTATTGTTGAAAATTGTCAATAAACAAACAAATAAATAATCATTGCTCGCCCTAATTCGGGGTCTGTTTGTTTGAACAATACCTGGCAAACACTTCATATTCTTTCATCTTTGGTTTGATTGTTTACCATTGAAGTACTCCATATTCATATAGACACATTTTTGTTATAAGTTGTCATCTTTATTGCGGCGTCGTATAATACAAGTGGCAGTTTTTTGTTAAGAATAGCTCATTTATAGAAGAATCGAGTGTTGGTTTGGCGTTGGGATGTGTTTGAACAAGAATAAAAAATAAATAATGGCTACAAAGGGTTGTACACTTAAATAGAAAGATGATTCTTGCGCATTACTTCTCACACCCAGTATCCCAAACTACGAATAAACTGTTAAATATTTTATAAATGCCGGTACAATGCATTCATTGTTGTTCAAAAATATGCAATGTTTATTATTTTAGCGATTTCGAGCTGAATGCAAATTTGAGAGTTTTATAATTCCGATCTGCTTCTTAGGTGATTTTTCATCAATCTCGCCAGTGTCGCATTCGCAATCAATTTACTAACCGCGGATATCAGTTTACTAACCGCGGAAAGTGTGTGTGCCTATTGGGATGGGGGGGGGGGGGGGGGGGAGCCTATATTTTTTCAATATCCTTACTGCCTGCAAAGACACCTAATGGGACAATGCTATACTTCGAAGAATGTCGTTAGTGTCACGTTAGTATTGGCAAGCAGTGTCCGTTACCTCTGGCGTTACGTTTACGTTAATAACTGTTTTAAAGTTCAACATATGAATAATTATAGGGTAGTGTTTATATGCAGTGAAGCAAATGATTTTTTTCAGAAATAACATCGTCCATTTCGGATGTTACCTTGTTTTAGAACAGTAAACATTTTTACAGTTGACTTATTAATATTTTTGTTACTTTCCAAAGTGTAATTTACTGAAATTTCCGGGTTTGATTATAAACGATAACTTCACAAGTGAATTATGCAATCAACAATTGTGTCATGTGTCTGTGCGCGAAAACGGAGACGCTTTGACGTGGCTGTAATGGGGACTTCATTGATTTTTGTTTTTTTAACATGAAAAGCAGACGACACTTGCAAAAAAATTCTTGAATAACTATTATTTTCATTTTTTGTCTCAAAAACATAGATTTTGACCCCTCATTGAAACGAACTCGACGAGCTCGTTTCAATGAGGGGTCATAACCTACATTTTAGAGACAAACAATGTCAAAATAAAGAAAATTAATTTGCGATTTTTGTGAACAGCGCTGGTCGGTTTTGGATGTTACGTTTAGTAAAGGGTTAAATAATACAATTATCGTTAATAATGAAAAGTAATAAACAGAGTAATCGCTTGACTGGACTGGTTACGTGAAATAATTCATTCGAGGCGAGGACTATATTGTAAAACACTCGTGCGCTCGTGTTTGTACAACTTCCCTCTCCTCCCATGAATTATTTTGCTTAACAAGTTCAGTCAAGCGATTACTCTCTACATGTATTTAATCTTCAGCCATACGGCGCCATTCAGCTGCATGTTAAAGATAATAATTAATCTACCCTGTATGACATATCGACAGCCTTCTCGAGTGATTAAGACAAACCAAATGTCAGTTTCTCAGTTTTGCTCTAAGAGCGAATAAAAATAAGCCGGTGTAACAGGAATGGAAGTCCGTAGGAAAATTAGTCCCTCTGGACTATTATTCCGCGGAATTATAGTCCTAGGTCTAACATTTCTAGGAATAGTAGTCCGGCGGACTACTATTCCTAGAAATGTTAGACCTAGGACTATAATTCCGCGGAATAATAGTCCAGAGGGACTAACGTTCCTACGGACTTCCATTCCTTTTACACCGGTATTTTGAAAAGCAGTTCATACGGTCTCTTTTTCGTAATATTCATGGTAAGTTTTCCCGCAGCTGATTTCGAGTATCTTTACTGTATTTTAACGGTAATTTTCAAAAGTGTTTTCCCGTGAATTGTATGAAAGGAACCTTTTGAAAGAAATGTAAAGCAAGTAAAGACAATATTTACGAAAATAATGGGGATATGATTTTACAGTAACAGATGTTAACAAAACAGCCATCTTTGGTGTGTGCAATTTTTTGCATGCACTAATATTGCTAAAATCTTAGCATTTAGTCGAGAGAAATGGAAGATGAAACGAGAGAGAGAGAGAGAGATGGGCAACAGAGAGGAAGAGAGAAGAATGAGATAAAGAACCTGAAGGGAAATGATACTTGATCACAAAGCGTGTCCATGGTAACAAATACAACCTGTTCGAGCGCAGTCTGAATGTCTATTGTTTGTTGATTGGCTCGATCAACTACGGATTAGTCCCACTGGACAGAGCGTAGAGCCAACGTAACGCACATCATTGGCGCAACTTTGAGACAACACCACCAGTCACAGACTACGTTGCTGTAGCATTACGACAATAGTAGTTGTGAACCGTGAACGCACCAAAACGCTGCGCCAAGGAATTGTGCTAGCTAGGATTTAAATCCGATTTTTTTCCAAAAAGTATAACCGCAGTAAATAATACAAGTGTTGAAGAAGAATAAAACCCGATCACATGTCTGATAGGCCGTGGAGACACGACCTGTGGAGCATCACTTAATACCGTACAGAAGTAATAATTAAAATTAATCAAACATTAGTTGGCTATAGAACCGTTTGAGCTCAGTGAAAGCGTCCACTCAGTCGTGGACTGCTCTGAAAACTTGGGAGTTTTCTGAATTGTTCAATCTTTCCTATACAAAGAGAAACATAGCGAGGTCGACGATAAACGATAAAACATTAATGCTGCAATTACGAGCATTAGGATACAGTGGACAAATGCATCCAGAAATGGTCAGTTGTTTCGTGCACACCACACCGACAGAAGGGAGAGGCTGAGAGATGATTATTATATAAGTGGGCGTTAATACGACTACAACGCAGCTTTAATTTACAATGGTATATTTGAGATGGTCACGATTTGGCCCCTCTGTAAAATGACGCTAGACGTCGGCAGCCTTTATTTGGTAAACTCTTAAAATGTGTAATGGAGGAGTTATCTCTCACTGGAATATGTATGCTATTCCACTGGTTGGGGACGGATGAGATGAACGAAGCCTGGTACAGATTTGTGTGACATAACGGAACACGATGATTTAGAATGGATCGAAGATAGTGGGCTTAACTGATGGATGATGTAATGGATGGTGGAATCCCCTAAGGACGTAACTCTCTCAAAATACTTTGGACTTTATCTCCTCAAATTTATTTTCAGACACTGACATAATCACCTCAGTTTAGAAAATTTATTTCCTCAGTTTAGAAAATTCAATTCCCTCAATTTAATTTTCAGATGCGGATAGTGTTTTTTCTTTTTCTTTTTATCACATGATGTGGAATGTAACTCATTGTCATATGACTCGTCCGTTTTGTTCCCCTTAAAACATTTGATATTTTGCTTTCATAGTAATCAGTGATAAATAATGTCTTCCGTCGATTTCATTGGTCAATTTCAAAACTAGACAATTTGATTGGCTGAACAAAATACAACTGGGCCATATTTTCATAATTGGGGCTGAACAATTTCATTGGTCAATTTCAAATATGGCCAGTTTGATTGGCTAAACAAAATACAACTGGGTCACATTTGCATAATTTCAGTAGGGAGAATTTACGTTATCTGTCTTATTTAGGGTGGGTTATATTGTATTAATCTTTTACCTACAAGAAAAACGCCATTCATTTTTTTTTTAATATTTTCCCCTTTTGCTTCCAAAACATAGGTTATGACCCCTCATTGGAACGAGCTCGACGAGCTCGTTCCAATGAGGGGTCATAACCTATGTTTTGGAAGCAAAAAATGAAAATTTTTAGTTATACGAGGATGTTTTTTTCCAAGTGCCGTCTGCAACTCAAGTTCGGTGATGGGTTAAAAAGTCATACTAAGTGGCTAATTTGTGCATGTGTATGTCATGTGATAAATAGAATATGAAATGAGTGTTTTTTCTCATATAGTATTTTTGAAACTCGTCCGAATTTTCCGTTTGGGCTCGCCAGAGGCTCTCCAAAACGGAAAATTATTAGACTCGTTTCATAAATATTATATGAGAAAAACACTCATTCATCCTCTATTTATCACATGACCAAAATGGACCAGCGCTATTCACAAACATCGCTACATTTTTTTAAATTTTTTTAGTGTTTGCCACGAAAACATAGCGTACGTCCCCTTATTAGAACGAGTCCATTGCGCACGTCGCAATAAGTGGTCACACGCTAAGTTTCAGGGCAAAATAAAACAAAACATGTTGTAATTCATCAGATATATCTGCAAATGTTGACTGCATGTTTTATAAGGTAAGCAGTTATTGAAATGTGGGATATCATTAAAGAAAATTAAATTATATGCCATTAAAAACTAATGAAGAATATATTTTATAAATTAGGCCATTATGCAGAGGGACTTTGATCAGTCAAGATTTGATATGGAATTTCTGAACCGAGTTCATTAATATAATATTTACGTAATAATACTCACATAAAACTTAAGTAGAACATTGAACAACAATGAAGAATAACACTTATAAATGATGATCAACTTTGTCTCTTTCGTAACTCTTTTGGCGCGGAATAATCTGAGAAACAGAATTCTTAGCGCTTAATATTCATCAGGAATTTTACAAAAAAGTACAGGTTGTTAGACTAAAGCGTTATTATTTTAAAAGATGTTCTAATGATCTCATTGACAGTTTTTGAAATTATTTCCTTTATATATTTAAATGGCTCCTTTATACTTTCAAGGGACGATATCGTTGTTCATGGATAGGACATAAGGGGCGCGGTGGCTGAGTTGGTAGAGGTGCAGGCTGCAAGCCGAGCGATCCTCGGTTCGAATCCCACCTGCGGCAACCGCGTTCTGTCCTTGGGAAAGACACTTCACCCCCATTGCCCACGTAGGGGCACGGTGACGCTGTGTACTAAGGCGTACTACACGTCAATGGTGCACCTGTCTTCAACCAATGCTAACCCTGCTTGTGTGGAGTTAGTATGTTGGGGAGCTGACAGTTGATCGCCGTTGCTCGGTGGTTCTCTCCGGGTACTTCGGCTTCCTCCACCCGTAAAACTGTCGTGGTCATGATTAGCCATTGTGCATAAATATGTGACCTTAAACACCAATAAATAATAAATAAATAAGATAGGACGTAAATGGTGCATGAAACATCGGAATATGTATGTTTGTTTAACCCTTTACCCAACGAATCGGCCGCATCCTCCCGCGTAATATGCAACTTCAGCAGTTGAAAAAAAAAACTGTTAAAAAAAAATCAACAAAACCATATAATGTGACCCCTCGTTGGAACGAGCTCGTCGAGCTCGTTCCAACGAGGGGTCACATGATATGGTTTTGTTGAATGTTTTTGAAAAATTTGAAAAAATGATATTTAAAGTAATAAATGTTGATATCGTCTGCGTTTCCAAAGGGTTAAAAACACTTGGAAATGGACACACACAGTTGGCTAAAATGACTACTGCAGTACCTTTCCGCGGTCTGCCGTCTGTCGACTTTAGTCGCCTGTCGCGCCAAAAGAGTTAATCCTCATACAATTAGTCTGAGGGGATTGTGGTCATCTCTGAAAATTAAATTCAGAAAGGGGATTTTGTCAGTCTCTGAAAACAAAAGCGAGGGGATTATATCCGAAGGGGATTTTTTGCAAGGGGTTTTCATCCTAATTATGCAATGAAATTCTGTCTAGATGGTTTCCAACTGCTTCGATTTCTATAGATATATAGACAGACCGATGTTAACTTTTTTGAGCCATGTGAGTCGTGAGACGTGATCTTGCACTGCCAACTGTAGCCTCGGAACAGCTTGGTAAACATGAAGAATAGCAGACAAAACGTACCAACTATTTTTCTAATTTGTCATTGTTTCTTTACATTTTTTGATGTTTTTCTTTAAATATTGACTAATAGCCAACACCTCAAGCTTTTTTGTTATTATTTCATGGCACGTATTTGACCAATTTATCGTGGTCAAAAAAAACTTGTCAGAAGAATCAGCTGTTTGAAAAGTGAATTTCGGCGCTCTATCGCATCAACCTGTCAAACACGCGATATGTGCGTCTTTCTTTTAGGGAGAATTAATTATCAGCAAAGGTTGGATTTGGATTTATCTTAGCTAAACCTTCAAACGCCACGTGATTTTATAACGTATTGTCTTCAACGCGATATTTACCCTTCGAAAAAATGAACTGTTTTAAAAAGAAGCCAAAAAGTTTTTTCTTTATCTCGTACAAAACTATGTAAATTAAAAAAAACAAAACAAAACAAAACATCGAAGAATGTAAATAAACAATAAAAAGTTATAAGTTAGTAATTTTTTTTGTAACTTATTTGGCCCTTTGTTCTTCATGTTTATCAACCGCTTTGCTTTACCCACAACACCCTACTATTTTAACCCTCTGCATTCTGATGTCGAAATATCGAAATTTAAACATGAAAATTTTTCCCATAATGCATCTAGGAATTTAACCAATTCAGTCTTGTTTGACAGAGCTCATTCCTAGATGCATTATGGGATGATTTTGCTGCTTGAAATCTTCGTACTTTGACATCAGCGTGCAAAGGGTTAAAGTATCTTGGGAGTAAAATAGTTAATTATAACGCTTTTAACTGGATATGCATATTTTAACGAAATGAAACTAGTAGCATTCTATAGTAAGATGACAGAATGACTACAAACCGGTATGGGGGGTGGGGGGGGGGGGGTGGGGCGGGGAGTATGTCTCATTTTGTTCATACATGATTATTAAGTTTTAAACTCAAAAATCGTTTGTGCGCTCGTTCTCCTACAAACATTTTTTTGTTGTTATTTTTGGCTTACTCCCCATGGAAGCTTTCACACTGCAAATCGAAAATATAATTACATGAGAAAATCGAGCTGCGCAAATCAAAAACTATCTTTATATCGCGCCAGGCGAATCAAAACCTATCTTTATATTGGGCCAGGCGAATCAAAACCTATCTTTATATCGGGCCAGGCAAATCGAAACTTATCTTTATATCTGGTCAGGCGAATCCAAACCCATCTTTATATCGGGCCAGGCGACTCAAAACCTATCTTTATATTCGGGCCAGGCGAATGAAAAGCTATCTTTATATCGGGCCCGTCAAATCGAAACTTATCTTTATATCTGGTCAAGCGAATCCAAACCTATCTTTATATCGGGCCAGGCGAATCAAAACCTATATTTATATCGGACCAGGCGAATCAAAACCTATCTTTATATCGGGCCAGACGAATCAAAACCTATCTTTATATTGAGCCAGGCAAATCGAAACTTATCTTTTATTGGTGTGGATCAACCCTTATTGTTGACATGTGCAAACTTGCCAGCACTTTGACCTTAATATTCCTCTTAACATTTTCGTGAAAACAACTGTGGGTTTCTCGTAGGTTCGCGACGATACCGAAGACTTGTGTATGTAGACTTGATGTACAACGCACTTTCATTAATTAGAACTGTATATGTCGGGGTTCTGGCGCATTAACATTCAAATTACCTCGAAACAAAAGCTTTGAATGGGCCACTACTAAAAAGGGTTTGTTTTTTTCCTTTTTAAATATTTTAGTGGTCATAACTTACCCCGCAGTAATCTTAGCGCGACAGAACTGGATGATTCAACCGAGAATTGGTATCACCAAAGTCTACGAAGAAAAAGCCAAATATCGCCCCTTGAGTTGAACAAGGCGCCATCTTTAGCATTGCAAGCGACGCCTTGTTTAACTCAGTACGCAATAAATCTATTATCTAGTTAAGCTTCATAAAGTCAATATTTTTCCTCTAAAAAAATGGCAGGATGAGTTGTCATCTTCAGAAAGTCGGCAATGAAGAAATGTATGAAATCCAAAACTACCCGGGATTCGAGTTGTTTCGAATAGTCGACATTGTTTCGAATCAAATCGAATCATTGTAAAGATTCGAAACCGAATCGAATCTCGAACGTTCGCAGGGCCATAATTTCGCCGGGGCGCGACTTTTTACCCCTTTTGTGCACTTAAGACCAATGTATAATTTCGTCTATTTTTTGTCTGATTATGAGGTTCTTTTCACGGGGCATTGTTCATAAAATAATAACTGCAGTCTGCAGCCAGACGGCTGCAGACTGCAGTTATTATTTTATCCTCCATGTATATTCATATTCAATTGACCCATCTCATCGTAGGTGTACTCAAAGGCATTACCATTTCAGGAAACGAGGGTTGATAGAGTTTAACTTCGAAGCGCAATGTCGACTTATTCAGATTCTAGATTCTAACCGGAAGTATCGTTTCTTTCTCATTACATTTCCTTTACCTTTTTATTCAAAAACAATTTCGATCCTTTTTCGAACGGAAGTATAATTTTCTGCGTCGATTTAATTCACAGTAGGGGAAGAGTTAGAAAACGATCATACGATCTTTTGAATAATTCAACGATGTTTGTAATGGAGATAATCTTTCTGAAGTCCACTTAAAAATCTAATATTTTTTGTCTGAACACCGACGATTATCTCGTGGGCAGGCAAGAGACTTTGTGTATTTCCAGTGGCGGAAACACCGTTTGAGGATGAAAAAAACCTATGTTCTTTGCCCACTCGTGAATTAACCACCGGTGTCCACAAGGCATAGCAAGTGGGGGATCATTTTCGCGGTGTGTAAACCCCCCAGACTATTTGCTGTAAATTTCCCATCGTCTCCGAGTGGAACCTGAACTGAATGTGTCACGTTCACGCTTCCCAAGCAATTGAACAAATTATGTATCTAACTTAATTTCTGTAACTTAACCAGTGGTTTTCCAAAATTCAGATTTCAGAGCATTAAGTTTGGATTCAAACGGATTTTTAAAACAATATATTTAGTAATACTTTAAACGTTGCCATATGATGGAATACTACATGGTACACTCGACACGAAGCATCGCTGCTAACAAAGTGAGACTGGCCAGTTAATTACACCCCCACCCCGAAAAAAAGAAAGCAAATTAACAATCCCGTTATGTAGATTTAAGATATATTTGCCCTCGCCCCTGGAAATTAGGTTCTGTCTGATCCCTTTTTCCAATACCAAAAACCTGACAAAATGTTTGTTATATATATTCTGAATTGTTTTCAGACATCTTGTACTATTTATCCAGGCCCGAAGGTAGGGGGAGGAGGTCCGGTTGGTTGGACGAATCGCCCCTTCCTTATGGCCATGTCTGTCGGATATCTGTGTTGTTCGTCGGAAGATAACATTTTCTCTGACATCCGCTTATTTGAAAACAATGACCATTTGGCGAAAGCACAATTTTCATTATACCAAGAAACCCTTATGTTTCAAATGTTCATGGTATAAAAGCGCTTGTTAGACGTACGTGGCAATTGAATTGTCATATACGTGAACAGAGTGCATTATTATCATTTTAAAGAATTACTTTCGGTAAGGCCCCACAGAGGAGATATTCTCTTTCCTAGGTCATTGTTTTGTAAAACTGCATGAGGGCGGGCGATTTTTTTAATTTAAAAAAAAAAAATAATTATCTTTTCGCCATCAAAAGTTCATGTTCTTGGTTTGTTTTATGTTTTAGGCCTAGTCTTCTACAGAGTAGCATAGGTGGTGATGTATTCAGTACCTTGGGCGCAAGAAGGCTTTGCAATGCTAAAGCATTGCACAGATAAATCACTGCAAAGCCTTGTACTCAAGGAACAACTCGATCTATCAATTTTATTATCTTGGGTAAAATATCGGACATAAACAATTTAATTTAATTATTCATCAGATAGTTGCATCTAAGCACTTAATTCTACGAACTGCACCTCAGAAGAAATCAGCGACACTACTTGTCTTTTTCAAATTTCTCGGATGCCATAGAATTAAGAAAGGACGCTGGTTTTGTTTACATTGGCATGGCGGTGGTTCGAACCCACGCCGATAGAGTTTCCTTCGGCACCAACCGCCTAGCGAAACTATACTTCGGCACCAACCACCAAGCGAAACTATACTGAGCCACGCACACCACTCGGCCACCGACCCATGTCGTTTCCTTCGGCACCAACCGCCTAGAAACTATACTGAACCACGCACACCACTCGGCCACCGACCCAGGTCGGTGGCCGAGTGGTATGCGGGGTTCAGTATAGTTTCGCTAGGCGGTTGGTGCCGAAGGAAACTCTCTCGGCGTGGGTTCGAACCCCCGCCATGCCAATGTAAATTTAATTTATTTTTTTTTTAAGTTTGCTTTGGTTATAAAAAGAGAATAAGCAGCAGCCAAAGGACCATACGAGAGGGCGTGAGAAACAGGTTTTTTACTTTTTTAGGCATAAACGAAAGTAATTCTTTAAAATATTAGCAACAAGCGACACGTTTCTTTTTCGTGATTTTCTGATTATCTTTCTTTCCAAACATTTCAACAAAACTATATCACGTGACCACCCATTAGAACGCGCTCGTCGAGCTCGATCCAATGTTGTGTCACCTGATATGGTTTTGTTTATTATGTTTCAACTGCAGCGGCCGATTCGTCAGGTAAAGGGTTGATGAAACATATTGAGTTGGGTTTCAAGTTTGTACCGGTGGTCGTCGACCCGGAACACTGTCTGGAAATTTTAATTTTCGCCCCACCATGTTGGAAAAGTTTGAGATGTAGCTTCGGGCCTGAGTATCCACGCAAAACGCTCGACACGCTCTATTTTTCAAATGAATTGCAAAACTGAAACTGTTTCCGGAGTATGATGGAGATATTCAGACGATTTATTTATTTATTTATTTATTTATTGGTGTTTAAGATCACATATTTCTGCGCAATGGCTAATCATGACCATGACAGTTTTACGGGTGGAGGAAGCCGGATTACCCGGAGAGAACCACCGAGCAACGGCGAGCAACTGTCAGCTCCCCAACATACCAACTCCACACAAGCAGGGTTAGCATTGGTTGAAGACAGGTGCACTATCGACGTGCAGTACGCCTTAGTACAGAACGCCACCGTGCCCCCACGTGGGCAATGGGGATGAAGTGTCTTGTCCAAGGACACAACGCGGTTGCTGCCGCAGGTGGGATTTGTACCGAGGACCTCTCAGCTTGCAGCCTGCACATCTACCTACAAAGTCCCCCCCCCCCCCCCATTCAGGTGATACCAAGGGAACATATTAACTGCGTTCAGTTATACTGTCAGAGGTTGCGCGCAAGGACAAACCGGTTCGACGTGTTCGTGTCTGTCTATCAGCTTCCACTTGACGTGATTTCACTCAAAGTGTTGATTGTAAACTGTATTGTTCGAAAATAAAATGTTTAGAAAATGTCCAATGGGACATTTCAATAGCGGAAATAGGTATTGAAAGGGTACTTCCAGTCCATTTGTTTTTCAAACGGATATTTCTGCATCCCGTGTTCCACACACGACGGAGGCTTCCCAAAGCCCTTCACAAATGGAAGTAGAGTGTTCGAACCATTTTCTCAGCACGATCTGAAGACGTCAGTTGAAAAGAATGTCTTAAAAACCAAAACGTTCCTATTTTTCCCTCAAAGCTTCGCTTGTGGATGGGGGGGGGGGGGGGGTGGGGTGGGGGGTGGGGGTGCATAAGCTATAATTGTTTTTGAGGTTTTGTTTTTTAATTGACAGGCAATTAATGATTTTGTGAATAGTGCTTTCCGTTTTTATCCGTTACAGTAATTACAAAGGTATATGAATTGAGCCTACAAACATTTAAAACTCTCATGTGTACATGTAGCAGCAATAAAGTTATCTCTTTTGTAAGTATTATTATCTCTTTTGTAGTTACTAGACAAGCGAGGAGTGTACAATAAGGAAGCAAATAATTGTTACGAAAACTTAAGATATCAGTATAATATGAAACTTGGGGCCAATACTAAGATAACTTTTACAATTGTATTTTCTAGAATTGTATTTTCTAGTTGGCAAATTGCCATATCTTTTACAATGCTAACGATTTCATTTTAGTCGGTTATATTAATAGGTAGAAAATACAATTCTAGAAAATTCAATTTTAAAAGTTGTATAGTATTGGAGTTTTCTGCCGTTGTTGTTTATTAAAGATAACAAAAGGACACTTGTTTTCATGGCAAACTAATTGGAAGCAATTAGTTCACAGATAATCCGACATTAAGAATATCTGTCAGTATCACACATCTGCATCTACCAACACTAAATGTCTATCAGTATCACACATCTACATCTACCAACGCTAAGTGTCTATCAGTATCACACTCCAACTTCTACCAACACCAAGTGTCTTTCAGTATCACAAATCTACATCTACCAACACCAAGTGTCTTTGTTGATCGAATGTGGAGCATCACTAAATTTACCCTCTGTGGACCTCAATCTGAATCAGGGTTTCAAAACTAAACGGAGAGAGGTACCCAGAAGATAAATTGGCCCACTGTATGGGATAGCATCATCAAATTCACCCTCTGGGGACCTCATTCTGCAAATGTCAGACTGCTTATTTTCAGGCCTGAACTACAGTACGTGGAGAGTGTACTATCACTAAATCACCCGCAGAGTGGAGATTCCACCCAAGCAATAATTGCAAATTTGTTGCAAAGCATAACAAGCACAAGCAAAGTTTCAGCCAGTGGACCTCCGGGTTAAACCCGGAGGTCCATTGGCTGAAACATTGCTTGTGTTTATAGTCGATATATACAAATACGAAAGTTATTGTTTGGGTGTTAACTCCACTCCGCGGGTGATTTAGTTACAATCCACTCTCCACGTACTGTATCATCTGAATGATTTTAGTGAACTCCGTACAGAAATGTTATAGGAAATCGCGATTCATCAAAGATCCTCTGCATTTTACTTACTACTTTGTGAGGTCTGAAAGAAAGAAAAAATCTCCAGCTATTAGCTTAATAATACTTACAACTGAGTCTTTATGGATTACAAAGTTCTCTTCGCTGTGGGATTCCACTCGTAAGCTTCTTAACCGCGAACTTATTTCAGTCGTTAGATATTTTACTGCGACTTAATAACAGTTCAAAATATCACCTCATATGTTCAATTCCTTTAGAAACAATTTTTCTCTGTTAATTTGCCACGAGTCTGTGACGATAGTTTTTTTCTTTACTCTCTCCAACACGTGTTAATGAAATATTAAAATGGTGTAAAACATTTTCGTGTAGTGTCACAAAATAATACTTCTCTTTGCACGTATCTGTCAAAAGTGATCGGCTTATTTTCCAGTCAGTCGTTTTTTTCAAAGGGTGTTAACATATGTATAGGTAACACCACGGGTGGCACTCTGCCCCCTAAATCGAAAGTAGTCCACATGTTACAGTGTTTACTCTTTATGAATCTTCCCTTAATTAAATAAACCTCTTAAAAACCCATTCTACGTCCGCGATGTAAATGTTACTGTTCAGTTCCGATTCTTGATCAGTAATGTTTCGCTGGTCTTTTCGATGCGCCGATATATAATTTAATGAATCTTTGTATGCTTCGCTGACAAGGAAAATATTTTCTATGCGAGAACCTGTGAATTCAAAACTTTTAAAGATGTCTATACAATTTCCTCGCTCAAGAATAATTGATGTTTCTTTTCACGATACTTGCCAACCCTTCTTTTTCGGACGACAAGATGTCATTGTTTTCAGCTGTGAAGTTTTTTTTGAATTAATCTTCTCATATATTTGTATTAACCCTTTTACCTAACACGAAAAAGCAGACGACACTTGCAAACAAACTTCTTGAATAACCAATTTTTTGGACTTTTTGCGTCAAAACCATAGCTTATGACCCCTCATTGGAACGAGCTCAACGAGCTCGTTCCAATGAGGGGTCATGAGCTATGGTTTTGAGACAAAAAATGAAAAAAATAATGAAAATTGAATGGTGAATTTTGAGAATATCGCTGTCCGGTTTCTGCCGTTACGTTGGGTAAAGGGTTAATTGTCTACCTTATATAAATAGCAGACAGTTAATAAAAAAATAACAGAAATATAATGTGCTATACTTTCTGTGACATGTTCTGTTTTTGTAGGATGAATAAATTAAACCATTCAACCCTGATATCGTGAATGGTTTTGTCGTGTACACTACTGGATTCAACAGAAATGGACGAGTCTATCTTGTTTTAGTGGACATTTCCAGCAATAGTTAAATAACAGAACACTATAGGGCCGTAGGAATCAATGATCACGACCCTCCTGTCCTTGTAGCTGTTTAGCTGTTTATTGTCGTGTTTACTCAAGGACGCCAAATTTTCCTTTACACAAGAAATTATACCTACCCGGTTGTTAAACATTTCAGACCTTATGCCATGGGGAACTGCCTTTATGTACATCTAACTAAGAATAAGCAATTTGGTGTGACAATTCAGTAATAATTTAGTCATACAGTTCCATTCAGCTGAAACAAATACGAACTAGATTCGGCCATTTGCATATAGACACATTTCTATTGACGGCATTCGGGCCTCCAGGGTTGAACATGCAAGCGCGAATGAAGTCACACTGCCAATTAAGAACACCTAACGCCAAAGAAGGTAAGTCACTTTGTAACCGTCATATACTTCCAGACCTGTCATTTTTGAAATGGGAGGAGAGCAATGGTAGCCTGTCTTAAATGAATTTAGGAGGGCTAATTTTGGCCCACCTCAATTTGACACGGGGAGCCACGGGGTACTGTTCTTGAGGTTGGTAAGTTTACCATATCTTTGCATCTTATTGTTTGGGGTGTGCATATAGTGTCTAATGTAGGTTTGAAAAATGTAATAATTTCTTGCAGAACATGTCCGGATGTCTTCCTGAATTATCTATGTAGTAAGACAATTATTGTCAGTATCCGATAAGTAAGCAAAATGGCTACCAGTTACTATCTGTGAGCCCCAACACCTGGCCTCCGGCTAAAGCCGTTGGTCAGGTGTAGGGTCCCCACAGCGACTAGCTATCAGTAAGCTTTTCCGAAATGCACGATCACATATTAAGATGACCGATAGCGATCACCGCTACTGACAAAGTTCACTTTTGTGGATCTCCTTGTATGTGACAAGGAAAGCGTTTTCCGCCCTCACAAATTTTAGTTTAGGAGAGCCGTTGAGAGCGAGAGCAGTTGCGAACCTTAACATGACGGGCCTGTATACTTCACCTCACGAATCCGAAACTAATCCGTAGCTGGACGTTACGTCATAGATGTGGCTGTTCTCTCTCTTAGGTCTAATGGACTCATTACCCAGTGTGTATCTGTTGCACACAGGCACCATCCGCTTCGACAGAATTGGTCCGCATGTGAAATTCTATCAAAAAGTCGATTACGTACGCATAACGTGAGTCTACTGAGTCCGCAAGAAGACTTGAGGACACAATCAGTCTGAGTTTGTCGGGTGTAATTGGCCTGTGGACATAATCGATTTTGCGATCTTATTTGGTGGAAACATTCGATCAAGCTTGGAGTTTGATGTGATTAGGTTCATCTCATGTGGAGCGAACCATTGACAGATATCCGAGGGTTATATATATTATTATAAACTGTGCACAATGCGCGCGTTGCGCGGAATACAATAAAGTGAAAATTAATCAATTGTTGTTCCGGCGTTCGGTTTACACCCTATAATGCGTCCCTATTTGGAACGACCTCGTCGAGTTCTTTGTAACGAGGGTCACATGACATTGGCTTGTTGCATTTTTTTTTTAAAAATTGAAAAATATTATTTAAGAAAAAAAATGATTCCAGTGGAACCTTCGGTTGTGGTTGTGGTGCTGATGGTGGGGGTATCTGAAATTGTACTTGCATTTGTGTTTTTGATGAAGCTTGATGGTTTTCTGTTTGGTGTTGCTCCACTCATTGGGTGCTTTTGCATCATTTCATGTATCAACAAAGTGTAACTCGACCCAAGCGTGCAGTATAGTTCTAAATTTGGATACTGCAGATTGATTGGAAGTGATTTGAAGTATCATCGTGGCTTGACCTCAATATATGAAGCAAACTCTCGACTAAGCACTGATAAGCCACTTGTCACCTTGTGTGTTGTGAAAATTCTGTGAATTTTCCAAGGCCATCGATG
Source organism: Pictodentalium vernedei (assembly GCA_031216915.1). Lineage (NCBI taxonomy): Eukaryota > Metazoa > Mollusca > Scaphopoda > Dentaliida > Dentaliidae > Pictodentalium > Pictodentalium vernedei. The sequence goes on from CM062293.1 coordinate 531,481,580, forward strand.
GTTGAATTCTGGTTAATTTCGGTTATTTTAATAATAACTCTTTATTTCAGACACCGATGTCCTCAGAAGAATTAATAGAAGAAAATCAAAACTGATAGCCCAGTAAGCAGAAAAAAATGATAGGTAAACAAAAGAAAAAAACAACGATAACCAATGTTATCTGTTTGGAACATAATTATAACCCGCCCATTCGACATCACAAAGTAGAAACAACGTCTTTCTGTTGTAACTCCGAGAGTTAGCCGCTAAGCGAGGAAGCACTGCCAGGATCACCGTCTGTGGACCGTCACATCTAAGGGGTTTGCCTGAATAACGGTCAGGGAGAATAGAATAGATATATTCATTAGTATTGTTGAAAATGCAAGACGCTATTCCAAGTTTTGACAATAGGTAATGTACTGACAATATTGGATGGAAATCCAAGAGTAATGGTTGGTTAATTTGTTGGTTGTTCTGTGGAGCTTGTAGCTTCCGTTCATCAGGTTTGACCTACCGTTTATTCCTCTGTGGGGGGTGGGGGGGGGGGGTGCGATACTGCACGTCGATGGTGCACTTGTCTTCAACCAATGCTAACCCTGCTTGTGTGAAATTAGTATGTTTGGGAACCTGAGAGTTGCTCGCCGTTGCTCGATGGGTCTCTCCGAGTACTCCGTAAAACTGTCCGACACGAGGTACAGTACGCTTTAGTACACAACACCACCGTGCCCCAGCGAGGGGGTGGAATGTCTTGCCCAAGGACACAACGCACTTGCTGCAGGTGGGTTCCGAACCGAGGACCTCTCGGCTTGAAGCCTGCACCTCTACCTACTGAGCCACTGCACCCCACCGGTATGGTACGCGTGTATTAAATAAGAAGTTGTGTCAGGACTACAACATGCAGGTTTGATTTATTCACTAATGAATCGTCAAGAAGCCTAGAACATTTTACCGACAGTACGGCCACCGTGGAGTGGGCACTTTCCACGGTGGGCAATATTAGATTCCAAACACTAATTATAGAAATTATATTCAAAAAATTAATTAATGAAGCACCGGGTACATCCCGGTGCTTCATTAATTAAAATTTGGCTACTTCTGATTTTTATTGCCTTGTAAACGCTTGCGTAGACATCATCACTATTGTCCACACGTGGATTAAGACCAGTTCACTGTACTGTATACTCGCGACTGACTAATATTTCAACTACATCACCAAGACATGTCTTCGTCGATGGCATGCTTTGATCATGTATGTGGAATATTAGGCAGTAGCGACTTGAGCCATCTCACTCTGGACAAATCAGCTTTACACACCGCCCCTCCCACAATTAGTCATCTTCTTGACGTCACTGTCTACATGCATGTGTAAATGTTGCTTTGCAGTCAATAAAAAGTACTGATGGTCATTAATGTGAAAACGACAATATATAGCTTACACTGTCATCAAGAAATACATGACACTGAGAAATTGTTGGTTATTGTACTGCATGTACGGTCACTGTAAGTCACACGTTATAGCATGCAGGCGTAGCCGGGAAAAGGTCTTGGGTTAGAAGAAAACAATGGAGAATTCCAGCCAGATAAACAGAGTTTGGGGCGATTTGGGTATTCTGAGATAGTTGTCATGTTGTTTGTGGCGAATCGACAAACTGTAATTGAATCGAAGGCACACCCATACCACGTAGCTAGTCTGACAAGGGCAATTAAGCATATAGCACCACATGTTTAAAATGAAGTAGGTTTTTAGAAGGTACGGAAATACGGTTTGTTAAATTTTGGTCGTCGCTGGATAGTTTCTGGTAATAAGATAAACTTCCATACAATTGAGCATACCATCAGAACACACCCCACTATAATAGAGTGTTGTAGTGTCCATAGTAACATCGTGTTATCATATAAACCAAGATGGCTGTTTGGAGTAAACAAAATGGACGACGCAATCACTTGCTACCACAAGAACACGCCCGAGCATGCGCACTGATATTACATATTGCTTACATATTGCTATGGTAATGATGTCACAACATGACAGGTCATGAGGGCGACGATGACAGCCAGTATGACGTAACTGGTCGCCTTACTGATGGCGACAAATGGAAAACGGGAATAAAAACAATACCTCTACTAATTTTAACCCTGTATTTTGCAAAGAGCCCTTCGTTCTTTTAGTATACATTTTAGTCAATATTCAACAATTCGCCCTTTTAGAATATGCGATCAGTTTTTGTATCTATACAATAGCATCGTGGGAACGCTCAATGGTCACATGTAGAAAAGTGTCTCACCCGACGCCATCTCGAGGGCGGGCGGATGTGGCAATAAATAAACGATGCTCAACAATACAATCGTGAAAGGTTTCATTTTCTGGACCCATCGCGATCTCTTTTAACCACTTCACTGGTCAGTTTGGTAATATCTTGTGCTGAACCATATTTGGCGGAAATGGGTTAAAATTAAAACCGCCTGGAAACTACTCTTACACGTAACTTTAAAATTGTTAGTACTTATTTCAACATTCAATAATCTCATAAAGAACACAACGTTGAAAGGATTACGTAATGTCGTCTTTGTTCTCATAAATACCCCAATCCCACCCCATCACTCCATTAAGAAAAGACGTTTGCATGACTCGAAAAAAGTCAGTCCAAAAGGAGCTTACTTCAGGTGGTAAGAGACTTGGTCCAAGCCTCTTACCACCTGGAGGGAGCGCGGTGGCTCAGTAGGTAGAGGTGCAGGCTGCAAGCCGAGAGGTCCACGGTTCGAATCCCACCTGCGGCAACCGCGTTGTGTCCTTGGGCAAGACACTTCATCTCCATTGCCCGCGTGGGGCACGGTGGCGTTGTGTACTAAGGCGTACTACACGTCGATGGTGCACTTGTCTTCAACCAATGCTAACCCTGCTTGTGTGGAGTGAGTATGTTGGAAGCTGACAGTCGCTCGCCGTTGCTCGGTGCTTCTCTCCGGGTACTCCGTCTTCGTCCACCCGTAAAACTGTCAAGGTCATGATTAGCCATTGTGCATAAATATGTGACCTTAAACACCAATAAATAATAAGTAACTTACCACCTGGAGTTAGCTGCTATTGGACTGACTTTTTTAGTGTCAAACGAATGGTTGGAGAACACCAGGAAAGGTAACTCTAATTGTTGTAGTCATATTTGCGTTTCCAAAACATCAAAAACCATCATTTATTGGTAGCTTAGCACGTAGTCCAAATGTGTATATATATTAGTATGTTGTTGCCTTATTTCGGATTTTCTGTAAAAAGCGAATAATAGTGGAACGAAAGGATGAAGTCATGTTGTCCCACACGTTTATACTCCAATAAAGATTATTTATTTATTGATGTTTAAGGTCACATATTTATGCACAATGGCTAATCATTACCGTGACAGTTTTACGGGTGGAGGAAGCCGGAGTACCGGAGAGAACCACCGAGCAACGACGAGCAGCTGCCAGCTCCCCAACATCGTAACTCCGCACTGCAGCACAGGCAGGGTTAGATTGGTTGAAGACATGCGTACCGTCGACGTGCCATACGCCTTAGTACACGGCGTCATCGTGCCCCCACGCGAGCAATGGGGATGAAGTGTCTTGCCCAAGGACACAACGCGGTTGCCGCAGGTGGGATTCGAACCGAGGACCTCTCGGCTTGCAGCCTGCACCTCTACCTACTGAGCCACCGCGCTCCCCCCCCCCCCCCCCCCCCCCCAATAAAGATTATAAAAATTGCATTCAATTCTTATAATTATATGCCGTAACTGTTTAAACTACTTTTTACCAAAACAACCAAGCAGAAAGACGAGAGGCGCTAAAAGTTAAAAACCCGCCCAAACACCGCCCGAATTACATTCTGACAACAACTCTCTATGCGGGTCAAAGTTCGACCAAATGTATTCATTGGAAAATGAATTACATTTGGTCATGATGTTTTTATCCAGCTGACCAATGGGAATTGAGAATTTGGACCCAAAACGAAGAACTACATTAACAATGTAATTATTACAACGTGTGCCTTATATTGAGAGTAATATGACAATACGCAAGGCGTAAGAAGGAACCCCAAAGAATCCAACGTATTGAAATATTTCATTCCGCAACCATTACTCCAAAAACATTTTGGTTTATTCAGTCGAATTCCTGCAATTGTTTAATTTCAGCCAAACAAGAATACGTTTCACAGTACTAAATATTTTCCCATAGGCGACCATTATAACGTCCAGGCGAAAAAAAATATGGTCGCATCATTTTAAATTTAGCATTCAAATATTTTTTGTCAACTATAGCCCTCCAGACAACCTTTTAAAGATTTTTAAACAGAGGTCATGCAACAAATAAAAGAAAAACTAACAGAAAGGGAAGTGCTGGTCACATGTTCATATTTCTCAGGGAATTCCCAAACAAAACACACCAATAGTCAAACAAATTTTTAGGTTCTAAAAGTCCTCAAATCATCCTCTTTATTCATCTGGAACATTCAAAAGTAATGCAAAATGTCAGTAGACTTCTTCAAATGTTTATTGAAACAATATATTTCCCCAAGACTGCTTAGTTTTGGGAATTAGATAATTTCCGAGCGCAACTTTTCGAGGCATGTAAATCTAATTAAAATATTTACAACAGTTATACCTATGAGCAAACCCAACCCTACCAAAGGTACAGTTACCTCTTTCATGTGATGAAAGAGTCATTTCTGCAATAGAATTCAACTTTTGGCTTCTGTCTAGTCCAAAGCATGGAAAATTTGTTCTTTTGAAGAGAACTGTCCAATCTGTGTCAAATAGGCTTAAAAACTGTTATTGCCTCCGACAGAATTTCTACTCTGTTACCCAATAAGTTGGGAGGGATAAGAATTCACAGCTTTCTTTGAAACTACCCAAATCCCAAAATAAAACTAAAATCTGCATCAGCACACAAAACCTTTTCACAAAATCTGTTTTAATTAATCATACAGCAAGATAAATAGGGCCCCACCACCATGAAACAATATGTCAATTTTGTTTCAAAATTGGGGTTGTGCAGGGCTTATAGTTCCTCTAAATTTGGGAGAATCCATTTGGATTCTTGCGGAAATCGTTCCGAGAATTCAGACCTCCTATGGGCCAGGATCCTATTAGGTCAGTATGATTGAACCCCTGTTGCATACTGATAATACATGTTAACCCTTTACCCAATACAGCTTTTTTAATTTTTACAACACCAACTACTGATTTTTACACCCCCCCCCCCACCCACCCCTCCCCCCTGGGCCCTTTGATCGCTCACCTGACGAGGTAGTTCAGAGAAGTATTTTGGGTCAGATTCAGTTAGTCAAGGTTCATGGACACTACATAGGAATAATGTTATGAAATTATTCATAATTCTATTGTCCATGTTAAATGATTATTAGCATAGGTCTTCCTGATTGCTTCCAATTCTGACAGCTGTAGACAAGTACTGCCAAACTTCCAAGGGTTGTTGTGTCACTGCACTTTGAAAGGCAAATTTTATGGAAAAGCTCTAAGGAATGGATTTGAACATTTATGAACAACCTCGAACCTAACCCACCCCTGCCCAAATATTAAGCCACAGACCTGAAATGAACAAACTCAAATCTGCCCCCCCCCCTTCCTGCGATACCAAATATGAAAGAATTCTGACTGGCAGGAACCAAACTGGAACAAATTTACATCTGACCTCCCCAGAGATGTTGTACACCAAATATTAAAGCATTAAACTAGTGGGACTGAAGAAAAAGATTTTTAAAGAAATTATCTCATGTTGCTTTGAGTTAATTTGCTCTCCCATAATGAGCCCATATATTAACCCATAGATTTGGCTTGAACAAACATGAATCTGACCCCCTTAGAGATGCTGTAAGCCAAAATACGAAAGGATTCTGACTGGTGGATCTGAAAAAAACGAGTTTTAAAGAAATTTCCTCATACTGCACTGAGTTAAACTTTGGGCTTCAATAGATAGACCAAATATTAACCCAGAGACCCGATTCAAACAAACTTCAATCTACCCTGCCCCCACCCCACTAGAAATGTTGCATTCCAAATATGAAAGCATTCTGACTGGTGGATCTGAAGGAGGTTTTCAAAGAAATTTCCTCATGTTGCACTGTTGATATTTGGGTGCCCACAGGGAGCCCAAATATCAACTCAGGGACTTGATTTGAACAAACCTGAACCTATCCCTCCCACCCCTAGAGATGCTGTATACCAAGTATCAAAAGATTCTTTTACATGGTTCTGGAGAAGATTTTTTTTCAATTTTGGAAAACAATTTATGCATGCTATCAGAGAAATGCTTGGGGCCCCCTGTGGGTGTGGCAACGTTATTTGAACAAACTGGAATTCATATATGATAAGGAACATGAATATCAAATTTGGTTCAATTCGGCTCAGTTGTTTATGAGGAGAGGTTAGTAAGGTAAAGTTCACGCCGGACAGGATGGACTGATGGTGGACAGACAGAAAGTCATCATTTAAGCGCCACCTGACTTACAGTCAGGTGAGCTAAAAATAAACAATATTCATCAAGCGTAATAATTATGGATGTTACTAGAACCGGCTGATGAGAGCCGGTTCCAATGACAGCCATATTTGTACAAATTTATTGCCAGCGTCACAATATTTCAGGTCATGTTAGTGTTGTATTGGGTAGTTTCTCACTGGTTTTGTTGCACGGATCTCTACGGGAATCGATTCTCAGATTCTTATAAGCCCTGGCTGAGGCTATATAATCCACCAATATCAATAGAAAGTGCCATTTTATCTCAATAAATGATGTCAAATATTCTTTTACCTAGTGATGAGGTAAATTATAGCCCTGGATGTACCCCCCCCCCCCCCCGCCCCCAAGCTCTCAGTATGCATTTTTTCCTAAAACAAGAGAACCCAGGGGGCCTGAGGGCGCCCACCTGTACATGGTAACCTAAATATCAACCCAGAGAATTGATTTCAACAAGTTGCATCTACTCCTCCTAAGAAAAGCTTATACCAAATATCCAAAGATTCTGACAAGTGGATCTAAAAAAAATGATTTTTAAAGAATATTCCTCATATTGAACCGAGTTATAATTTGGGCTCCCACAGGGAGCCCATATATGAACCCAGGGACTTGGCTTTAACATGCCGCACACCAAATATCAAAACATTTCAACTGCTGGATCTGAAGAAGACGATTTTTAAAGAAAATTCCTCATTTTGAAGTAAGTTACAATTCGAGCTCCCACAGTGAGCCCAAACATGGACCTAGGGACATGGCTTGAACAAACTTGAATCTTGCCTCCTAAGGATGCTGCATAAAAAATATCAAAAGCATTCATCTGCTGGATCTGAAGAAGATTTTTTAAGAAAATTCCTCATTTCGAACTAAGTTACAATTCAAGCTCCCACAGTGAGTCCAAATATGGACCTAGGGACATGGCTTGAACAAACTTGAATCTCACCCCCCTAAGAATGCTGCATACCAAATATTAAAACATTCTGACTGCTGGATCTGAAGAAGGAGATTTTTAAAGAAAATTCCTCATTTTGAACTACATGTAAGTTATCATTCGGGCTCCCACAGTGAGCCCAAATATGGACCTAGGGACATAGCTTGAACAAACTTGAATCTCCCCCCCCCCCCCCCCCCCCCTAAGGATGCTGCATACCAAATATCGAAACTTTCCGACTGCTGGATCTGAAGAAGATTTTTAAAGAAAATTCCTCATTTTGAACTAAGTTATAATTCGGGTTACCACAGTGAGCCCAAATATGAACCCAGGGACTTGGCTTGAACAACTTGAATCTCACCCCCTAAGCATGCTGCATACCCACTATCAAAAGATTTTGCCTGCTGGATCTTGAGAAGATAATTTTCAAAGAAATTTGCCTGAAATGCACTAAGTTCAAATTTGGGCTCCTATACTGAGCCCAAATATGAACCCAGGGGGCTGATTTGAACAAACGTGAATCAAATCCACCCCACAATGTTGCATATCAAATATCAAAAGATTCTGCCTGCTGGATCTGGAGAAGAAGATTTTTTAAGAAACTTGCCTGAAATGCACTAAGTTCGAATTCGGGCTTCTATAGTGAGCCCAAATATGAATCCAGGGGGCTGATTTGAACAAACTTGAATCAGATCCACCCCACAATGTCGCATACCAAATATCAAAAGATTCTGCCTGCTGGATCTGGAGGAGAATATTTTTAAAGAAATTTGCCTGAAATGCTTCTATAGTGAGCCCAAATATGAATCCAGGGGGCCGATTTGAACAAACTTGAATCAGATCCACCCCACAATGTTGCATACCAAATATCAGAAGATTCTGCCAGCTGAATCTGGTGGAGAAGATTTTTTAAGAAATTTGCCTGAAATGCACTAAGTTTGAATACGGGCTCCTATACTGAGCCCAAATATAAATCCACGGGGGCGGATTTGAACAAACTCGAATCAGATCCACCCTACAATGTTGCATACCATATATCGAAAGATTCTGCCTGCTGGATCTAGAGAAGAAGATTTTTTAATGTTTTTCCCATTGCCTACAGTGTTAAAAAGTGTTTTCAAAGTCCCGAAACTGTACCCTATGATAAAACCGATGGCAATTTTTTGGACCAATCCTTTCTGTTGGTCATAAGGAAGCTTCACACCAAATAAAAATTCTCAGTGCCGTGGAGTTTTGGAGATATGGCGTTTTACTTTTTTCGATTTTTAGCTCCTGTGGTTTCCATGGGACTACAGAAAAAGAAAATTTGGCATAAATTAGGTACTTATGACCCAATAAGCCCTCACATAAAATTTGATTCAAATCAGCCTCTTGGTTCGGAAAATAGAAATTTTGGGCGGGGCAAAAAATTTTGCCCCTCCCATAACGACGCCAAATATAGCCCATCAAACTTCGCTTAAAGAAATCCAAGTCTACACCTTAAAAGGAAGCTGCATACCATATATCAAGTCTCTGCTACTGCTGGTTGATGAGAAGATTTTGGTGCCCCTTGGGGGCATGGCACCACCCAGGAGAAGGGGGCAACTTCATTTGAACAAATCTGAATTGGCATTAGGTAATAAACATTTACCCAACATTTGAATAATGTAAAGTTAACACCGGACGGACGGCGGATAGAATGTGATCAGTAAAGCTCCCACTGATCTTTGCTCAGGTGAGCTAAAAAACTTTATTAATTTATAAATAAATTGATGGTGACATGAATTTCCCATTATTTTTGAATCACATTCTTTCTTCTGAACACATTTCACATTGTGTTTGATATTTTGCAATCTTTGTAAGAAAAAGTCTAAGTTTTCTCAGTTAAGGCACCTCGAGTCATAAAACAGTGATTTTTTCCAACAGAATGACCAGTACCTGCTACTGTGGTGTCTCATGACACTGTTAAAATTCCTAAAATCATCAAATATTGATTCATTAGTGCTGTGCTTGTGCTGCAAATATCCACTAGTGCACTTTCACTATTTTGGTTTTAATCCCCACAGGCATGCATTCTGTCAAAAGGAGTGAAATTGTAGAAAATATGTTCACAAAGAGGACAAGTTACAGTACAGTCGCCGGGGACGGGTTGTAATACACGCGTGGGAAGTGATGTCCACTCATGCATTTAACAGTCAATAAAAATCATCATCTACAAAATTTTAATTGATGAAGCATCGGTTTGTACCTGGTGCTTCGTTATTTAAATTTTTGATGATTATACCTATAGTTAGTGTTTGGCATCAAATATTATTGTATGAATTTGTATCCGTGGAAATATTGCCCATCCATGGAAAGTGAGCAGTACACTGCCACTGTACTGTATTTGTTTCAAGTATATAATATACTCTTTGATGTTTAATATATTTGTGATAGGCTGGGTCCAAAGTACTCAGTACTCGTAGTACTTGAGTACCACTTTTTGATAAAATACTCAATACTTGCCAGCCCAGATTTTTGTATGTATGTGTGTGTGTGTGTGTGTGTGTGTGTGTGTGTGTGTGTGTGTGTGTGTGTGTGTGTGTGTGTGTGTGTGTGTGTGTGTGTTTGTGTGTGTGTGGGGGGGGGGGGGGAGGTTGGATGTATGAAAGATAGCTGCAAATTATTTAAAATGTTGACCCAGGCAAATGAAAAGCAAAGAAACATTTCATCCGAAGGACAGACAGACAGACATGCAGTAACAAATTTGGGAAGCCTAAATAAAAGTAGTGACTAACTTAAAATAAAAAATATAGATAGAAGAGCCAGGGCAATGTTGTCAAACAGAAAACAAACAAGAGTCCCCAGAGGGCCTGATGGCATTCACCTGACATGGTAGCCTAAATATCAACCCAGGGAATTTATTTGAACATTTAGTTGCATCTGCCCCTCATAAGAAAAGCTTATACAAAATATCCAAAGATTCTGACCGGTGGATCTCAAAAAAAGGATTTTTAAAGAATATTCCTCATATTGAACTAAGTTATAATTCAGGCTTCCACAGAGAGCCCAAATATGATCCCAAGGACTTGGCTTGAACAAATTTGAATCTCACATTCCTAAAGATGCTTCTATATACTAATATCTAAAGATTCTGACTACTGGATTTTGAAGAATATTCCTCTTATTGAACTAAGTTGTAATTTGGACTCCCACAGGGAGCCCAAATATGAACCCGGGGACTTGGCTCAAACAAACTTGAATCTCACCCCTCTAAGGATGCAGCATCCCAAATATCAAAATATTCTGAAGAGTGGATCAGAAGAAGATTTTTAAAAAATATTCCTCATATTGCACTAATCTAATCATAGAGAGCCCAAATATGGACCCAGGGATTTGATTTCAACAAACATGTGAATAAATCTTCCAAAGATGTTATATGCAAAATATGAAAGCCTTTGGAGCAGTGGTATGGGAGAAGAAGATTCTTTAATGTTTTTCCCATTACTAAAATGATGACTCCGCATAAGTCCTGGAAAACTTCCCTATGATAAAACTGATGGCAATTTTTTTTTTACCATTCTTTTCGGCTGTTCGTAAGGAAGCGTCACACAAAATAAAAATTCTCAGTGCCATGTAGTTTTGAAGATATGGGCGTTTTAAATTTTTTCTATATTTAGATCCTGCAGTTCCCAAAGGGCCACAGGAAAATGTTTTGGCATAAATTAGGTACTTATGACCCAATAAGCCCATCATATCAAATTTGCTTCAAATCAGCCTCTCAATTTGGAAAATAGAAATTTTGGTACAATTCGGGCTCCTACAGGAAGACCAAATATGAACCCAGGGACTTGGCTTTAACAAACTTATATCTCACCTCCTTAAGGATACTGTATATATCAAAACATTCTGACTGCTGAATGTGAAGAATACTTTTGAAGAATATTCCTCATTTTGAACTAAGTTATAATTCAGGCTCCCACAGTGAGCCCAAATATGAACCCAGGGACTTGGCGTAAACAAACTTGAATCTCCCACAGTGAGCCCAAATATGCATCCAGGGACTTGGCGTAAACAAACTTGAATCTCACACTGGCTCACACCGATTAATCGACTAACCAATGATCAATATCTTGATTGATAAAAAAAAGTAATTGATCGGTTAACCGTTACTTTTGAAGTACGGCACTATATGGCAGGGTATTTGATGGCTGGATTCACATCGCAAAATGCTATACAAAAATGTCCAATTGCTAACAATTTTTCTTTCATATTGGGTAAGCTTATATTCACTATTTATCATCACTTTTTGAAACCAAGATGGAAACTGTTAATCAAATTTTTAAAAACAAAACTACCCTGTATGGGTTAACTATGGAACAAACTTGCTCCAAAACAGGCAAACATTGTCACACTGGCTCACATCAATTGCATGAGACAGAGAAATGCATGCCAGTTACGTGCCAAAATACTTGTTCACTTGCATGATCATTATACTGTATAAGCTAAAAACGGTCATTCTCAACCCTTCACCAAATGCAGGTAGTAGACGATACTTGCACAAGAAATTCTAAAGATTTTCAATGTTTGTCTCAAAAAACATAGCTTATGCCCCCCCCCTTATTGGAATAAGCTCAATGAGCTTGTTCCAATGAGGGGTCATAAGCTATGTTTTGAGACAAAAATTGAAAATATAATAAAATTTGAATGGACATGTTTGTATACATGTATGGCGCTGCCCGGTTTTGTCCATTATGCTAAGTGAAGTTTTAATTATATAAATGGTCAACGGTACAGCAATTATTCAGCTACCTATTGGGGCAAGTGATTAATCGGTTAACCAAGGTTAACCCATGCGATTAATCAATCACGAAAACCCTTTAATCGTTTCAGCTCTAAAATTAATTTAATTTTATTAAATTTTATCTGATGAAAAAATGCTTATAATTTTGGGGGAATGGTAAATATGGATCTTCTTAACAAGCATTTGCAAGAACATCAGAGGAATGAAATCACCGTTCTCGCAATTTGCAAAACCCTGGTGAGCCAAAATATAGGCTTGGCTTGAAGAAACTTAAATCTCACCCGCCTAATGATGGTGCGTGCATAGCAAATATCAAAAGATTCTGTTTGGTGGGTCTGAAGAAAAAGATTTTTAAAGAATATTCCTCATACTGCACTAATTTCAACATTTGGACTCCCATAGAGGCCAAATATGGACCCAGGGATTTGATTTCAATAAATGTGTAAAAAAATCTTGCAAAGTTGGTATATGTGAAATCTGAAAGGTTTTGGAGTAGTGAATTGGGTGAAGAAGAGTCTTAAATGCTTTCTTCATTACCCACAGTGTTACAGAACGCTGACTAAGCATTTTTTCAAAGTCACGAAAAAGTACCCCATGATTGACCTGACAGAAATTTGCTTAGACCATTCCATTCTGTTGGTCCCAAGGAAGCTTCACACCAAATAAGAATTCTCAGTGCCATGTAGTTTTGGAGATATGTGCGTTTTGAATTTTGTTCTATTTTTAGCTCCTGCGGTTCCCATGGGGGGGATGGGAAAATATTTTGGGGAATAAATTAATTACTTATGATCAAATAAAAACAAAAATTAAATTTGGTTCAAATCAGCCTCTTGGTTCGAAAAACAGAAATTTTGGGCGGGGCAAAAATACATGCCCTCCAATAATGAAGGCAAATAAAGTAGAGCTGTAGGTTTTTAAATTTCTTGTTCGGTTTCGGTTTTGGTTTTTCAGGTGGAGAAAAACCTCGGTTTGGTTCGGTTTTCGGTTTGTTCATGTGGCCAAGTAAAATTCAGTAAAACTCATTCTTATGTCCAGAGTCCTAACTGAATGGTAGTGAAATTGAGTGAAACTCAATGAATGCCCGAAATAAGCTATAATACACGAAGAATCAGGAACGCCAATATAATAATTACCTAAATATACAGAACTTTTATTGTGGTTGGCCATTTTTCGAGGTCTGACACCTACACGCAACTTGAGGAAAGCTGCAAACACAACTAAACTGAAATGTCGGAAATTCACAGAATGTAGCCTTCCCAGAGTAGTGAGAGTACCCAGACACTGCCAAGGGCAGTGTCTGGGTACTCTCACTACTCTGGGAAGGCTACATTCTGTGAATTTCTGCAGCAAGAGCTGGCAAGAGAGTATTTAATAAAAAACGAAAAACCTTAGATTACGGGATGTCGACGGTTTTGGTTTCGGTTTTTTTAAAAAACTAAAAACCTTGGTTCGGTTTCGGTTAACCTACAGCTCTAAAATAAAGACCCACAAACTTCTCTTGAACAAAACGGAGTCTACACCTCAAAAGGAAGCAGCACACCACATATCGAATCTCTGTTACTCCTGGTTCATGGGAAGATTTTTTTAAGATTTAGGCAAAATTTTGGGGCATGGCCCTACTGGGGGCAGGGCAACTTGATTTAAGCAAAATCAAAATGCAATGTCAAAACAAACAAGCATCTCACATTTCACTTAAATGATTAATCAGTTCAGCAGTTTTGGAGGGGAAGACGCAAACACCATGTTCACGGACGACGGACGATAGACGGCAAGTGATCACTACACCTCACCCTGACTGAAAGTCAGGTGAGCTAAAAACTCAGTGGACCATGAGTGCTGCAGTTGGGCGAGATGCTTGGTTCAAGGAGAGAAGAAACTTGTAGCTGCTGGCTTTCGAATGTGTTGTTAAAACCCAATAAATAAATAAACAAGAGGCCCCACAGGGCCTGAAGCGCTCACCTTGAACAGAACACGATATAAACACAGAACACAACACGATATAAGAGTCCAAGAATGAATCTACATTAAGCAATCCATCTCCATAGGATACATTGCAAATCTTTGAGCCCCTCAGGAGTGACAAAAACAGTCCAAGCATCATGCCTTTCCTTTAGTTGATTATGATGTAAAATGTGGAGCTCCCCTCTCAAGCACCTTGATACAACCTATGTAGATTACTCTTCACCTCTTGAGGGTACTGAATAAAAAATGTCTAATTCTTCAGCTACTTGGCCAATTCCGGCTCAAATATCAACCCAGGCACTCGATTTGAACAAAGTTGAATCTGATCTCCTTAGAGATGCTGTATACCAAATATGAAAGCATTCTGACTGGTGGATCTGAAGAACAAAATTTTAAAGAAATTTCCTCATATTGCACAAAGTTAAAATTTGCGCTACCATAGTGAGCCCAAACTTTAACCTACAGACCCGATTTGAACAAACTTGAATCTCACCCCCACCCCCACCCCTCCCCCCTTAGAGATGTTGTATACCAAATACGAAAGTATTCTGACTGGTGGATCTGAAGAAGAAGATTTTTAAAAAAAACTTCCCCATACAGCCCTAAGTTAAATTTGGGCTACCAAAGGAAGCCCAAATATTAACATAGGGACTTGGTTTGAACAATCTTGAATCTGACCATCATAACAATGAGGGTACCAAACATTAAACAAGAGGCCCCAAGGGGCCTGAGGGCGCACACCTGACATGGTAGTCTAAATTTATATCAACCCAGAGAATTGATTTCAACAAGTTGCATCTGCTCCTCCTAAGAAAAGCTTATACCAAATATCCAAAGATTCTGACCAGTGGATCTAAAAAAAAAAAAGATTTTTAAAGAATATTCCTCATATTGAACTGAGTTATAACTCAGGCTCCCACAGGGAGCCCATATATGAACCCAGGGACTTGGCTTTAACAAACTTGAATCTCGCCCCCCTAAGGATGCTGCACACCAAATATCAAAACATTCCGACTGCCGGATCTGAAGAAGAAGATTTTTAAAGAAAAGTCCTCATTTTGAACTAAGTTACAATTCGAGCTCCCACAGTGAGTCCAAATATGGACCTAGGGACATGGCTTGAACAAACTTGAATCTCACCCCCTAAGGATGCTGCATACCAAATATCAAAACATTCCAACTGCTGGATCTGAAGAAGATTTTTAAAGAAAATTCCTCATTTTGAACTAAGTTATAATTCGGGCTACCACATTGAGCCCAAATATGAACCCAGGGACTTGGCTTGAACAAACTTGAATTTCACCCCCCTAAGCATGGTGCATACCCAATAGCAGAAGATTCTGCCTGCTGGATCTTGAGAAGAAGATTTTCAAAGAAATTTGACTGAAATGCACTAAGTTCAAATTTGGGCTCCTATACTGAGCCCAAATATAAACCCAGGGGGCCAATTTGAACAAACTTGAATCAGATCCACCCCACAATGTTGCATACCAAATATCAAAAGATTCTGCCTGCTGGATCTGGAGAAGAAGATTTTTTAAGAAATATGCCTGAAATGCACTAAGTTAAAATTTGGGCTCCTATACGGAGCCCAAATATAAACCCAGGGGGCCGATTTGAACAAACTTGAATCAGATCCACCCCACAATGTTGCTTACCAAATATGAAAAGATTCTGAAGCTGGATCTGGAGAAGAAGATTTTTTAAGAAATTTGCCTGAAATGCACTAAGTCCGAATTCGGGCTTCTATATTAAGCCCAAATATGAATCCAGGCGGCCGATTTGAACAAACTTGAATCAGATCCACCCCGCAATGCTGCATACCAAATATCAAAAGATTCTGCCTGCTGGATCTGGAGAAGAAGATTTTTGAAGAAATTTGCCCGAAATGCACTAAGTTTGAATTTGAGCTTCTATAGTGAGCCCAAATTTGAATCCAGGGGGCCGATTTGAACAAACTTGAATCAGATCCACCCCGCAATGTGGCATTCCAAATATCAAAAGATTCTGCCTGCTGGATCTGGAGAAGATGATTTTTTAAGAAATTTGCCTGAAATGCACTAAGTTCGAATTCGAGCTTCTATAGTGAGCCCAAATATGAATCTAGGAAGCCGATTTGAACAAACTTGAATCAGATCCACCCCACAATGTTGCATACCAAATATCAAAAGATTCTGCCTGCTAGATCTGGAGAAGAAGATTTTTTAATAAATTTGCCCGAAATGCACTAAGTCCGAATTCGGGCTTCTATATTAAGCCCAAATATGAATCCAGGCGGCCGATTTGAACAAACTTGAATCAGATCCACCCCGCAATGCTGCATACCAAATATCAAAAGATTCTGCCTGCTGGATCTGGAGAAGAAGATTTTTGAAGAAATTTGCCCGAAATGCACTAAGTTTGAATTTGAGCTTCTATAGTGAGCCCAAATTTGAATCCAGGGGGCCGATTTGAACAAACTTGAATCAGATCCACCCCGCAATGTGGCATTCCAAATATCAAAAGATTCTGCCTGCTGGATCTGGAGAAGATGATTTTTTAAGAAATTTGCCTGAAATGCACTAAGTTCGAATTCGAGCTTCTATAGTGAGCCCAAATATGAATCTAGGAAGCCGATTTGAACAAACTTGAATCAGATCCACCCCACAATGTTGCATACCAAATATCAAAAGATTCTGCCTGCTAGATCTGGAGAAGAAGATTTTTTAATAAATTTGCTTGAAATGCACTAAGTTCAAATTTGGGCTCCTATACCTAGCCCAAATATAAACCCAGGGGGCCGATTTGAACAAACTTGAATCAGATCCACCCCCACAATGTTGCTTACCAAATATGAAAAGATTCTTCCTGCTGGATCTGGAGAAGAAGATTTTTTAAGAAATTTGCATGAAATGCACTAAGTTCAAATTCGAGCTTCTATAGTGAGCCCAAATATGAATATAGGAAGCCGATTTGAACAAACTTGAATCAGATCCACCCCACAATGTTGCATACCAAATATCAAAAGATTCTGCCTGCTGGATCTGGAGAAGAAGATTTTTTAAGAAATTTGCCTGAAATGCACTAAGTTCGAAATCGGGCTCCTATACTGAGCCCAAATATGAACCCAGGGGGCCGATTTGAACAAACTTGAATCAGATCCACCCTACAATGTTGCATACCAAATATCAAAAGATTCTGCCTGCTGGATCTGGAGAAGAAGATTTTTTAAGAAATTTGCCTGAAATGCACTAAGTTCGAAATCGGGCTCCTATACTGAGCCCAAAAATTAACCCAGAGGGCCGAGTTGAACAAATTTGAATCAGATCCACCCCACAATGTTGCTTACCAAATATGAAAAGATTCTGCTTGCTGGATCTGGAGAAGAAGATTTTTTAAGAAATTTGCCTGAAATGCACTAAGTTCGAATTCGGGCTTCTATAGTAAGCCCAAATATGAATCCAGGGGGCCAATTTGAACAAACTTGAATCAGATCTACCCCACAACGTTGCATACCAAATATCAAAAGATTCTGCCTGCTGGATCTGGAGAAGACTTTTGAAGAAATTTGCCTGAAATGCACTAAGTTCGAATTCAAGTTCCTATAGTGAGCCCAAATATGAATCTAGGGAGCCGATTTGAACAAACTTGAATCAGATCCGCCCTACAATGTTGCATACCAAATATCAAAATATTCTGCCTGCTGGATCTGGAGAAGAAGATTTTCAAAGAAATTTGCCTGAAATGCAGTAAGTTCAAATTTGGGCTCCTATACTGAGCCCAAATATAAACCCAGGGGGCCGATTTGAACAAACTTGAATCAGATCCACCCCACAATGTTGCATACCAAATATCAAAAGATTCTGCCTGCTGGATCTGGAGAAGAAGATTTTTTAAGAAATTTGCCTGAAATGCACTAAGTTCGAAATCGGGCTCCTATACTGAGCCCAAATATGAACCCAGGGGGCCGATTTGAACAAACTTGAATCTGACCCTACAATGTTGCATACCAAATATCAAAAGATTCTGCCTGCTGGATCTGGAGAAGAAGATTTTTTAATGTTTTTCCCATTGCCTACAGTGTTAAAAAGTGCTGACTCAGCACTTTTTCAAAGTCCCGAAACTGTACCCTATGATAAAACCGATGGCAATTTTTTTTACCAATCCTTTCTGTTGGTCCTAAGGAAGCTGCACACCAAATACAAATTCTCAGTGCCGTGCAGTGTTGGAGATATGGGCATTTTAAATTTTTTCTATTTTTAGCTCCTGCAGTTCCCACGGGGCTGCGGAAATTTTTTTTTTTGCATCAATCAAGTACTCATGACCCAATAAGCCCTCACATAAAATTTGGTTCAAATCAGCCTCTCGGTTTGGAAAATAGAAATTTTGGGCGGGGCAAAAAATTTTTCCCCTCCCATAACGACGCCAAGTATAGCCCCACAAACTTCTCTTGAACAAATCTGAGTCTATACCTCAAAAGGAAGCTGCACACCAAATATCAAGTCTCTGCTACTGCTGGTTCATGAGAAGAAGATTTACAAAGATTTTGGTGCCCCTTGGGGGCGTGGCACCACCCAGGAGGAGGGGCAACTTCATTTGAACAAATCTGAATTGGCATTAGGCAATAAACATTTAGCCAACATTTGAATAAAATTGGGCTGGTGGTTTAGGAGGAGAAGTCGATAATGTAAAGTTAACGCCGGACGGACGACGACGGACGCCGGACGCTGGACGACGGACGACGGACAGAAAGTGATTAGTAAAGCTCCCCTTGAGCTTTGCTCAGGTGAGCTAAAAATTCTGACTCGTGGTTCTGAAGAAGATTTTTAAAGAAAATTCCCCATAAAATTTGGGCTCCTGCATTGAGTCCAAATATGAACGAATGGGCTTCATTTTAACAAACTTGTATCTGACCCCTCTAGGGATGCTGTATACCAAATATCAAATGATTCTGAACATTGGTTCTCGAGAAAAGATTTTCTAAAATGTTTGCAAAAATGCTCCACCAACATTGTTCTGATGCCCTCTGCAGAACTCTCTAACAACAACAGAGGGCATTTTTTTTTACCATTCAATTCTACTGGTTCTAAGGATGCTTCATACCACATAACAGTTCTCTGTTCCAAGTGGTTTGGGAAACATGGGAGTTTGAAAACATTTCTATTTTTTGCTCCTGGGGTTCCCATGGGGATGCAGGGTTTTTTTTGCATGAGGTAAGTACTTATGACCCAATATTACCACGATACTGAATTTCATTCAAATCGGACCATCGGTTCGGAAAATAAAATTTTGGGTGGTACCAAAAATCTAACCACTGCCATTACAAAGCCAAATATTGCTTCACAAAGTATGTTTGAACAAGTGTGATTCTACACCTCAAAAGGTAGTTCCATAACGAATATAAAGTCACTGTACCCACTGGTTCATAAGATTTTTTAAATATTTTGGGAGCATTTTACCCCACCCTCTCCCTATGGGGCTGGGCATGTTGAGTCAAACAAAAATGTAATACCCATTTGGTACCATTACTCACACAAACTTTAACTTGAATTGACCAAAACATGGTGTTGATGGATGACAGATGGATGGACAATGGATGGAGAGTTATTAGATAAGCCCTGCTTGACTGTGTCAAAGTGAGCTAAAAAAAAAAAAAAATTAAACGGTTCATGTCCGATATTTTACCCATGTTATTAAAATTGATAAATTTGTCCCTGGAGTGCAACAAGGTTTATGCTATACATGTAGCATTGCAAAGCCTTCTTGCACTCAAGTGATGGAATACACCTCCATCCAAGCTATTCTGTAGATTATGAGGCCTAAAACAAACCAAGAACATGAACTTATGCATGAATATTATTACAATGAATACACTGTCTTACACAAAGGAATACCACACAATCCAGTGTAGACTGATTTCAAAAAGTCTTCCGTAGTGGAAGGGCAATTTTAACAAACATACAGGCCCAAATAAGCTTCATACACAGTGAAAAATTCCACAAAATTAATAAACATTCATATATGTTTAATAGGAATTAGGAGTATTGTAATTAAAAGTCAATTGTGTGGTTGTTTATAAACTTATATTACTTTGTTACCAGGTGTTAAAAAATATGAATATTTGTAAACACACCCACCCATTTAGATTAGTCCCTGCTCATAGCAGTGACACAGACAAACAGTACAGTTGCTGGTCATAATCCTTGCATGGGCAGTGCATGATGTCCATGCATGTTTTTTCCAGGTAATAGAAAATCATCATCAATAAAATTTTAATTAATGAAGCACCGAATTGTATCCTGTGGTTCATTAATTAAATTTTTGACGATTATTGCTGTAAACAATGTTTGAAAACTAATATCATTGCATCCACAGAAATATTGCCCACCCACAGAAAGTGACCAGTACACAGCAGCACAGAGTCAAGGTAATTGTGTTTTACTGTCTTGAATTTCAAATTTTGTTTTTTGTTTTTTTTTTGTTTTTTGTTTTTTGTTTTTTTTTTGGGGGGGGGGGGAGGGGGGTGCACCAGACCCCTCCACTGATGAGAGGGTCACACACCCTCTTGTCCTCACCCCTATCTCACTGCTATGTGGCTCAGGTGATTCTGTGCATCATATTCTTTATGACTCCCACTAGATACATGTATTACTCTTGCCCCTACATGTAACTTAGATTTCCTGGCTAAGCACCAGTATATAGGTAAACCAACATCAAATTGTGTGCTTATGTCCAGTCGCTAACATACTGGATTAGTATAATGTGCTTTGTCAGAAACTTGATCAAGTATTGATGACAAACAGCAATTTTCATTACCAGTACCTGGTGCCAGTAATAAAATAAGATTTGCAAATATCACCCTGTGTTTTTTCAGCTATTAACTAAGATAAAATTGTGCACTTCATGAAAATTATTTCGTTACTACCTGTTAAAAATTACTGTTTCTTGTTTTGCTCTTTTAGAAAAAGAAATCACTCCTTTTCTGGTGGGCATACTAAACACCAAGGCAAACCGAGGGATACCAAGGTGAATGAAAACTGGAGAGTCTAAACGGGTATGAGGTGGTGTGTTCTTTTTATTATTTATTTATTGGTGTTTAAGGTCACATTTATCTGCACAACAGCTTATTGTGACCATGGCAGTTTTATGGATGGAGGAAACTAGAGTACCCCAGGAGAACCACTGAGTAATGGCAAGCAACTGTGAGCTTCCCAACATACTACACAAGCTGGGTTAGCCTTGTTCGAAGACAGGTGCACCAAGAACATGCAGTATGCCTTAGTACACAGCATACCTTGCCCCCACATGGGTAGTGGGGGGTTGAAGTGTCTTGCCCAAGGACACAAAGCTGTTGCCGCAGGTGGATTCGAACCGAGGATCTCTCGGCTTGCAGTCTGCATCTCTACCTACTGAGCTAATGCACCCCTGATCGTGTATTCTGATTATGTGAATAGATTTAAGCAGTATAGGTATGTGATTGGTTTTAATGCCATATTTGAGAATTATGGGCACTGAAGTAATAAGAGTGCACTGAAAAATCTTCCCTTTGGTATTTAGTAGGTAGCTTGGTAATGGTAAAGTGACTTCACCTCAGTAAGCAACAGTGTGAAAGCCGGCAGCCATCTTTAATTTCGGGCCGCACCCAAAAACACTCATCCCAAGGTGATAACAAAGGTACCCAAGAAGTTTCATGAAGATCGGTTCATAAATACAGCCTCCAGCCTTAGCGTATTGACATGTGCACTTACAGTGTATAAGAAGCACTGAATAAATCAAAGGTCATCTAATTTGCATAATTTCTGCAAGAGAAAAAAACCTGTATTATACAGTATTTTTTGTGATGTATTCCATGTTACTAAACATTCATACAAATATTTATTCAAATCTGAACTTTCATATAGAAGTTCTGTACAAAAAACTGATTGCACTAATTTTGGTACAAAATGGCTGCTAGTGGCCATCTTGAATTTCGAACTGCACCCAAAAACACTCGCTCTTATCCCACGGTGATAACAAAGGTACCCATGACATTTCGTAAAGATTGGTTCATAAATACGGGCTCTAGCCTCTAGCCTGAGCTGTATAGAAGTTGTGTACAAAAAACTGATTGTATCTAATTTTGGTACAAAATGGCCTCTGGCAGCCATCTTGAATTTTGGATCGCACCCCAAAACACTCATTCTCGTTCCTAGGTGATAACAAAGGTACCCAAGAAGCTTGGTGAAGATCGGTTCATAAATACAGCCCCTAGCCCGAACCGTATTGACATGTGTACTTACTGTGTATAAGTAGTACTGAATAAATCAAAGTTTGTCTAATTTGCATAATTTCTGTACAAGAAAAAAACCTGTATTTTATGTGATGTATTCCATGTTACTAAACAATCATACACAAATTTATTCAAATCAGAACTTTCATACAGAAGTTCTGTACAAAAAACTGATTGCAGTAATTTCATTTTCAGTACAAAATAGCTGCCGGCGGCCATCTAGAATTTTGGATTCCCCCCCCCCCCCTAAAACACTCATTCTAACCCCATGGTGATAACAAAGGTACCCAAGAAATTTTGTAAAGATCGATTCATAATTACGGCCTCTAGCCCAAGTTGTATAGAAGTTCTGTACAAAAAACTGATTGTACTTAATTTCGGTACAAAATGGCCACTGGTAGCCATATTGAATTTTGGACCGTACCCAAAAACACTCATTCTCATCCCAAGGTGATAGCAAAGGTACCCAAGAAGTTTCATGAAGATCAGTTCATAAATACAGCCTAGCCCGAGCCGTATTGGCATGTGCACTTACTGGGTATACATGTAAGTAGCACTGAATAAATTAAAGTTCATCTAATTTGCATAATTTCAGCACGAGAAAAAAACCTGTATTATATGTGATGTACTCCATGTTACTAAACATTCATACAAAAATTTGTTCAAATCAGAACTTTCATACAGAAGTTCTGTACAAAACACTGATTGCACTAATTTCTGTACAAAATGGCTGCTGGAGGCCATCTTGCATTTTGGACCGCACCCAAAAACACTCGTTCTCGTCCCATGGTGATAACAAAGGTACCCAAGAAGTTTCGTAAAGATCGGTTCATAAATACAACCTCTAGCCCGAGTCGTATTGAATTGTTGTTCCCAAACAGACGGAAGCCTGAGTCGTATTGAATTGTTGTTCCCAAACAGACGGACAACAGGCTATGACACAACCTTAAATATGACTTTGTCAAAGCTGAGCTAAAAATGGGGAGTATCCAGAGTATCACAAAACAAAAACCTATTTTGTAAAGGACTACACCTTTCAAGGACAATGGGACAGCATTGGCATTCACCACCATGCTGCCTTGAGGCTGCCTTTTGAATTCCTGTGTTTGTTGTTCTTATGAAATATTATTTTATTATTATCAATTATGGTACAAATATGGTACCGATAGCACACTTTCAGGATCCGCTGATGTCTGATGGCGACTGTGTGTCAGTGTGTGAGATGCACACATACTATACACCACATCCTTCATTTTGCTATATAATTTGTCTAAATTTATTTGGAATTTATAGAATTTCAGACTTGGAAATTTCATAGTATTGTTTTTGCCTTAGTTATGGTGCTTTATAAGTAATGGGCAATTTAGTTTGAAAAAAGGGGTTCATGAAGATTCAGTCACAGGAAGATTCAGCCCTCATACTTTTTCTTAGAATATTCGGTCTCAGTCGTGGTCGAATGTCATCACCTCTTGAGGTCAAATCCAATCCTCACAGAATTTTTTTTTTTTAAATATTCTATGCATTTTTTCTATTGTTTTATGTTAAGGATTTATGATTACTAATTATGATAAAATTACAAGTGCGATATGAAACAAACCTTAATGAAGCTAGAACAAAAAAAACCTCCCCGAAACAAGCTGTGAGAGGTTCTCAGCTCGAATCCCGATTGCGGCAACTGAAATAAGGCGTACTGCACATCGATGGTGCACTTGTCTTCAACCAATGCTAACCCTGCTTGCTTGGAGTTACAATGTTGAGAAGCTGACAGTTGCTTGTCATTGTTGCTCGGTAGTTCTCTCTGGGTGCTCTGGCTGGGTTCCTCCCCCAGAAAAACTGTTGGGTGGCCCTGGCTGTAAAAATTGTTGTTAAACCCAATAAATAAAGAAATCAAATTTGCTGAATCCAAGACCTTTGAATGATGGTTTTGATTGGGGTGTGTGTGTGTGGGGGGGGTGGGGGGGGGGGGTTATACAGTTTTGCCCACTTAATTGGATATATCTTAATTGTATACAGTTGAAACTAGAAGTCCTATCCCGAATTGTGTGCTTATCTAGGCTTAATTGCGCGTAGGAATTGCGCGCAATTGCCATATCGAATGGCATCCAAAGCATGGCAGGTTCTCCTGATTACTCATAGTAAACACAGGCAATGTTTCTGCCAATGGACCTCCGGGTTACCCGGAGGTCCATTGGCTGAAACATTGCTTGTGCCCAGGCCATATGTACAGAATATGATAGCCTTACTATGGTCATAACGCATAGATTAACGCGCAAATCGACATGCTATTTGTGCGTATTTCATGTTAGGACTTCTAGTTTTAACTGTATCCCTGTTAATAGAATATAATTTCCCAACACAAAACCATTTACCTCCAGTACAAATTTGACCTGGTAATTGAATATAGGTTATAGAGTAATCTCCTGTTAATTGAATAAAAAATCTTGTAACATGTTGAGAAATTGCCCTGACTCTTCCCAGTTTTCCTTTGGTTATAGACCAATTTGGCCTCAGTACATTCAATACAGGCATTTAATCTATTATATCTTGTTCATGGAGCTCTGTCAAACAAAATATAATAGAATAAATGCTAAGTTTATCTCTGGAATACAGGAAAGTGACACAATCCCTGTTAATTGAATACTCCTGCTAACTGAATAATGTTATTGGCAAAGTGGCTCTTCAATTAACAGGGTTCCACTGTACAGCAAAAACAAATATCACAAACTAATAATGAAACTATGTACCTGTGAAATTTTCATGTGGTCATGCTACAAAATGTTTTAGCTGGTACTATACAGTTTTGAAGGTTAAAGGGCTCAGTACTTAGAGGTGAAGACTGCAAGCCAAAGGGTCCTCTATCAAATACCACCTGTGGCAACCACTTTGTTTCCTTGGGCAATACACTTCATTCCCACTGCCCACGTAGTGCCATTGCATACCAAGGCATACTGCATGTCAATCATACACTTGTCTTCAACCAATGCTAACCCAGCGTGTGTGCTGTTGGTACGTTAGATGTTTGTAATTGCTCTGTGGTTCTCTCTGGCTTTTCCCACCTGTAAAACTGTCCGACATGAAGTGACCCTGGCTATCGAAGTGTCATTAAACCCCAATAAATAAATCAATAAGAATCATGTGTCCCTATTCTGGAGAACAGTTTGGGGCAAATTGCCAAAGGATGGTTTGGGTTAGATTAGTATCCAGTTTGGGTCAAATTGTTGGAGGACAGTTTGGATGCAATTCTCACAAATTCCAGTCACTTTGGCCCCAAGTCATTTTGGCCCCAGTCATTACAGCCTCAGGTCAATTCAGCCCCAATATACCAGGTCATTTCGGCCTCTTTAAATATTTTCAAATATTGTTTGAATTTTAACATTTTTCTATTTAATTTTGTTTCAACATATATATCTCTCAATTAGATATTCAGGTATACATTATATATGTCTAGTAGATTTTCTTTCATGATGAATAAATAAAAGAAAAGTTTCAGCATGTCGAAGATGCGCATGGACTATGTGGGATTTGAAATCACTTGTGACCTGAATAATTTTATTTGCTTATGAATCTATGAGAGCCAGAAGCGAGGGTAAGTAATGTGATTTGGTTTGAGTGTACGCCTTGGAAGTGGGGCACTGGGATCAGACCCCCCTGGACATCGAACTGGAAGGGGACTAGGAATTGCGCATAACTACAAGGATTCTGCTCTGTGTTTTAGAAAATGTGGACATATTTATGGTAGTATCAAAATCGCAGTTTGGTGGTTGTTTCAGAAAAAAAAGAAACCCTGTGAACCTCAAACTGGAAGGTGACTAGGAATTGTGCATAACAATATGAATAAATGACTGCATATTCCGGTACTTTGCAAAATTTCAAAGTAAAATAATTTCTCTTACTTATACAGATAGCATCTTAAATGTATGTAAAATTGAACACATGGATAATTTTTAATGTCATGTATAACTGTTCTGTACACTATGTAAATACAAATAACTGAACATTACTTAATAAAGGTAATTACCCATTATTTCTAAACATGAACTATGCACTGATCTTTATAGATCTCTACACTTAAAATGGTGCCGATATGACCAAGGGACCAAAGTGACTAGGACAGAGATGACTTTGAGGTCGAATTGACCAGAGGACGAAATGACTTGGAGCCGAAGTGATTGGATATCATTCTAACAGATGAGAGACGTTAATTAGGCCCTAATACAGAACACATTGAATGCGAATTTACTGCAGAGATAATTGCTCGACGATATATTATATTAATATTTTTTCAATTAATATCGAACAATCTATTAATATTTTTTTTTAGAATTATTTTCAGGAGTTAAAACGAATATCGTAGCGTATCTAAAATATCCTAACAGGTGTGTACTGCTTTTCTTTTGGATGATTCTTCCCTGGGCCTAGTTCTCCCCAGGCTGAAGATTCCCCCAGTTCCCGAAAAAACATGACATGCCATTTTCAATGGCGGTAAATATCCAAAAGGGTTATTATTTTCCATTTTTTAGTTTTTGAAACTACGAAGCACTGTTCAGAAATACAGATGCACCAAAAAGTAACACATTATTACTTTGTTTTGGTTTCTAACGGGACTGAAAGCAACCTATCAGTATCACTTTTTCGAATTACACCCATTTCGTCTGCTAACCAAATCGTCCGCTGCAATTTTACCCAAGTCGTCCTCTACAATTATACCCAACACGTCCGAAACTCGTTCGCTGGGGGAAAGTATTCAAGTATTGCATTTTGAATCATTTTTTATTTATATAATAATTTTATTGTATAATTTATTGTATATTACCTATTGTAATATATCTTAATGTACCTCCATTGTAGTACGCAGCACATGTTTACTGTGGTAAACCAGTTCCGCTTTCCTAGTAAAATAGGACCCAGTCACCAATGCTTGGGGTGAAAGTCCTCTAAAATGGGCAACATGTAGATCAACGATTGACTAAACTTGACTTCTTCTCCATGTTGTGTCACGATTAGCCATGTTGCATAAATATGTGACGTTAACCACCAACAAACAAACAAACAAACCTCCATTGTAATATATCTTAATGTACCTCCTTGCATTAAATTTCATATATGTGTATGAAATTCTGAAAACAGAAATGTCAGAACAAAATAAACTATCCAGCCATCTAATAAATTTTAATTACTGTTTATTCAATGGATTACCAGTAAAAATTATATTATTACAGTAAAAGTTCTTAAAGTACAGTTAAAACTAGAAGTCCTGTCATGAAATGCGCACAAATAGCACGTTGATATGCGCGTTAATGTGCGCGTTATGGCCCAAGTAAAGCGATCAAATTCTGTACATATGGCCTGTGCACTTGCAATGTTTCAGCCAATGGACCTCCGGGTAACCCGGAGGTCCATTGGCAGAAACATTGCATGTGTTTGCTATGAGTAACCAGGAGAACCTGTCGTGCTTTGGATGCCATTCGATATGGCAATTGCGCGCAATTCCAACGCGCAATTAAGCCTAGATAAGCGCACTATTCGTGACAGGACTTCTAGTTTTAACTGTATATGTACGGTATATTAAGTTCCACTACATAATCTTATAATTTTGCAATTTTTCATTGAAGAGCTCCACCGGCACCTTAAAGTGAATAATTGCAAAATTATTAGCATAAGTATTATAAGAATTAATTGTATTAAGAAATGCAACAAAATTTGTTATATTAAGTTCTGCAACATAATCTTATAATTTTGCAAGTATTCATCGAGGCGCACCGTCGCTTTACAATGAATAATAGCAAAATTATTAGCAAATGTATCATAAGAATTAATTATATTAAGAAACGCATCAAAATTTATGGTTTATTAAAATTCTGCAACATAATCTTATAATTTTGCAATTATTCTTGGAAGAGCATCACCGGCGCTTTACAATGAATAATCACGAAATTATTAGCAAATGTATTATAGGAATTAATAATATTAAGAATTTTTAGAAACGCATCAAAACGTGTTATAATTATATTAAGAAATGCATCAAAACTTGTTATATTAAGTTCCGTAACATAATCTTATAATTTTGCAATTATTCCAGGGGGAGGGGGGGGGGGACCAAAAATTTGCAAGACATGATGTGGGGGTGGGTGAGTCTCTTGAGTGCACCAAAAATGTGCATTTCCAACTTGTGCAATTTTTTAAAAACATATCAATATATCAGCCAATATATGACATCATTTGTGTTTCAAACCTTAAAGATGATGTTGTACATCACACTCTTAACACAAATACAACATCAGGAGGCTTTATATGTGAGAATATTGGGCTTAATCTGGGGAAATGTCACACGTTAGTAGGGGGTGGGTGTCTTGTTCGAAATGTAGAAAATGGGCAGACAATATTTTCCTTGACAAGCGGACGACTCGGCTTGGGGACGAAACGTCCGTATACCCTTTTTTCAAGCAAACTTTTCCTTACTTTTACAACACGTTAACATTCGATTAATTCAACAACTGAGTTTCTGTTCATCTTGATATTTCACGATGTACGTGTCAATGCATATCTGTATACAATCGCACCAATATAACAACAATTATCAGTTATATTATCGGTTATATGTACGTTTTTTTCGATTGAGGTTGTCACTGGCAGACAAGCTGCAACGAAATCAGGACTGAGAGTTCGATCTGAAATGACGAGATCATCAGCTGAGCATATTGACAAACCTCCAGAAGGACAGAACTCGAGTAATAATAGTAACACTTTGGCCGGCCGCTGATTTGTCGCGGTTCTCGGTTGAGAAGGCCTGGTTACCCCTGAAGTGTAGATATGTAGGCCAATGTATCACGCAAAGCTTTGAGGCGAAACAAAAAACATTTGATTCTCAGAGGGGGCCAGGCCAATTGCAATTGCATGGGCAATTCGACACCGGAAGTTACGTGGTTTTTTCACTGAAATTTACTGTCCACTTCAAAAATCACATTGACGGCTATAGAGAATTCTGTTCTGGAACACATTTATCTGACTGGGTATGTGGAACCCTTTGCGGGCCTACGGCCCGCTTGGGGTTCCTAATAATGTGCTATGGCACACTTACCTTGGATGTGGTATCTCCGTACTCTGTCCGGGCTTACAGCACAGGGCATTAAAATTTGTATCCCTACTCAATACGGAATTATAGCAGCGAAAGGGTTAAAGACTATACGCGGATGTCTGCGAAAAATGTGGTGATGTGAACAGTTTTCCAATACAAATTTAATTTTTATAATATTTATCAGGAACATATCATTTAAAACGTTCCAAACTCTATACTTATGAAGCATTTAACCCCCTAAACACTGATGTCAAAATATCTAAATTTCAGGCAGAAAAAAATTCCCATAATGCAACTAGAAATTTAACCAATTCAATCTCGTTTGACAGAGCTCATTGAGCTCTGTCAAACGAGATTGAATTGGTTAAATTTCTAGATGCATTATGGGAAAAAACAGCTTCCTGAAATTTTGGTATTTTGACATCACAGTGAAGGGGGTTAAAAACTGGTCATTGTTTTCACTCAATGGAAACTTGTCAAACTGGATGTACGAGCCTCTTTTATTATCAATTAACTGTGAGTCGGGTTTACCCGTATTGATTTCTGCTCCCCCTTATCTCCGCCTCCGTGATTTTATATCCGCGCTGTGAACAATAAACATTTTGTTTGTGTAGCAAAGAGTATTATAACGAACACAAGCAGTAATTTTCCACTTTTTATAATCCGTCTTTGACCTTGTTTTCACACTGATATTTATGTGTTATTGTGTGTGTTCAATTTAGCCTGTAATTATTAGGCAGATTGTTTTTAACCGTTTGCCTAACACGGCTAGCAGCTCTTACTTTCTGTACAAATGTTTGAATGACTGAATTTGTTCATTTTAGGTCCCCAAAACATAATCTTAATTTCATTGAAACGGTCCAGACGAGCTCGTTCCAGGGACGTGTAGCAATCTATGTTTTGAGGGCAAATATTGATCAAATAACAAAAAAGTGAGAGACGGTATTTGTGAAATCGCTGGTTGTATTTCGCCTGCAATTTGGTAATGGTTTTAATCGCAGCATATATGTCCCATCCAGTCGTTCGATCCTAAACCGCAGTAACCACGCTGTGCCCTTGGGCGGGACACTTAATCCCTATCAAACCATGCAGAAGCTGGGATCTCACAATTTTCTAATATGATGGGACCGTTGACCACCAGCGCGTACGTGAGACCTTACTCAACAATGGTGTACCTAGGGGAAGGGGCGGGGGATGAGGGGGGGGGCATGGACCCCCTAATAATTACAGTGCCCTCCCCCTCAGAATGGGAAAATTTAAGCACCAGAGAGTCCCAGATTCAGCCTCAGGGTACTGAATTTAAAAGTTTTCTCGGGGGAACCCCCGTGCCCCTCCAATGAGAGGGGGATACCAGGGATCGCCAAGAAACAATTAACCAACTCCAAAATCAGTTGACATCAAGTGTTCTCCTGTTTGGATCGGAACACTTCACGGAAAACGAAAACACTTTTGACACGGTTCAGCGTTTCATCATAAAGTCGAACCGTTTCAACTATTAAGTCAAAGTCTTAGGATTGGGCTAGAGTTCCGTTCCGCCTAGATGTGGCAGTGTTCACTTCAGCTATTTGGGTATTGCATACTGAGTAACTTGAAACATTTTTCACGGTACAGTTAAAACTAGAAGTCCTGTCACGAATAGTGCGCTTATCTAGGCATAATTGCGCGTTGGAATTGCTTGCAGTTGCCATATCGAATGGCATCCAAAGCACGGCATGTTCTCCTGGTTACTCATAGCAAACACATGCAATGTTTCTGCCAATGGACCTCCGGGTTACCCGGAGGTCCATTGGCTGAAACATTGCTTGTGCACAGGCCATATGTACATAATTTGATAGCTTTACTGGGGCAATAACGCGTACATTAACGCGCAGATCAACGTGCTATTTGTGCGCATTTCATGACAGGACTTCTAGTTTTAACTGTATGTTATGTAGTTGATAAGCAGGATGACCTACTCAGCGAATTAACCACCAAGCAATTAGTGATCTTTCCGACTAACCGCGTCGTGAATTCATAGTGACCGCCATGTCGATCGAGTCTCAATCTGCCAGATTATATGACATTGACAAACTGGTCACACATTTCTCATTTACTTCACTCTCAATCTGTTTTCTCCACCTCTTTAACCAGTTTGAATATACATGTACCTCTATTGTATCACTCTAAACCATAAGTTAGTCTGTTGTCATTTTATACTTTTAGGAGACGACTTACATAAGCCTTAGGCTTGATGTCGAATCCTGTTATTACAGTTAAGTATACAAAAGTGCAATACTTTCTATTGTTCATGTATATTTTATAAATTATATTTGTTCCATGTAATAACCAACCATTTTTTCAATTTTTCAATAAATATTGTTTAAATCAAAAAGAACACATTTTATCGCCAACCAAATTTGCGAGGGGGCCCGTGTTACTATTTCGTCCGCTGAGTTCCAATGGGTTCTAATGTGCCTACTGTAATTGTAAAAGCAGTTCTCGATTTGTTGAAAATTCCAGTGAAATTTCACTTCTATTTAAAAATAGTCTGTCAACGATTTCCGGTTTGCACATGTGTGCGGAATGGATTTTCATTTTCCGCATGGTTTCGGGTTGATGCTGATGGGGATTTCACAGAACAGGGGTGTAATAAAAGTAATCCTTTAAAATAATAATAATACACCCAATCCGGGTACCGCCAGTAATACTATTTATTGCAATTAGCACCTTGTCGACTGAGAATTACAGTGTTCTAAGTCCATTTGTGTCAAAATTGATACCAAGGTTGCACTTGATACATATACCCTCCCTGCACGTTTTAAAACAACGTTTGGTTGCACCTGAAGCTTTAGAACTGAAATATAAACACTATTTGTTTGTTCTATCTCCAAAATTAAAGAAAAATAACCTTGTCACCAAAATAGCATTTTGCTGAGTCCATTTGCAACGAAATATTGCACATAGATAGATATTAAAATGCTATCATTCCTTTGGGGAAATACTTTATGCTTCACCTCACTTCAAAAACATGATTCTCATTGGCTGATTTTTCTGGTTTTTATTTGCAAAAACAGTATGTGTGCTGGTGTTGTGTGTAAAGGTGTGTATGCACCCTGGGTCTGTCCATCCATCCATATGTCTCGGCGCCCATCTGTCCATCTGCTTGGCCATCCATTAAACTTTGCATATCGATGCAATAACATGAAAACACTATGTCCAACACGTTTCATTTTTACAGTGGATTGTGGGGGAGGAGGGGGTGGCTCAGTAGGTAGATGTGCGGGCTGCAAGCCGTGAGGTCCTCAGTTCGAATCCCACCTGCGGCAACCGCGTTGTGTCCTTGGGAAATACACTTCGTCGCCCCCCCCCCCCCAACCCTGCTTGTGTGGAGTTCGTATGTTGGGGAACTGATAGTTGCTCGCCATTGCTCGGTGGTACTAGAGAGTACTCCGGCTTCCTCCAGTCGTAAAACTGTCGTGGTCATGATTAGGTATTGTGCTGAAATTTGTGACCTCAAAACATAGCTTGTGACCTTATTGGAACCAGCTCGTGGAGCTCGTTCCCGAGAAAGCTCATAAGCTATGTTTTGGTGGAAAAAACAGGAACATTAATAAAACTTGGCTGACGATGTTTGTGAACAGCTCTGAGCAGCTTTTGTCGCCACGTTAGCTAAAATGTTAAACTTCGCATTGAGCAAGACACTTCACCCCCATTGCCCACGTGTGGTCACGGTGACGTTGTGTACTAATGCGTACCTGCACGTCGATGGTGCACGTGTCTTCAACCAATACTAACCCTGATTGTGTGGAGTTAGTATGTTGTGGAGCTGACAGTTGCTCGCCGTTACACGTTGGTTCTCTCTGGGTACTCCGGCTTCCTTCACCCATAAAACTGTCACGGTCGTGGTTAGCCACTGTGCAGAAATATGTGACCTTAAACACCAATAAATAAATAAATAAATAATAAATAAGAAAAGTGAATAAATAATACAGTGGATTGTGCATGACTAGGGGAAGTTTCCATTTGATAATCAGCATTCTTCCACATCCAAAATGGCCACCGTTGCGTCCGTCTTTGAGTGTTTGTGATTTGTGCTTGTTTGCCCAATAAATTGAAAAAAAGAATGACCAATACATCCCATTTTGTTATGGTAGATTGAGCATGGTCACAAGAAGGTTGTTCTTGATAATCACCATTCTGGGTTATCCAACATGGTCACCATGACAGCCGTCTTAGATTGTTTGTGATCTTCGAAACGGTATGACCAATGGACCTTTTTTTCTGATGCCTTACTGACGACTACAAGAAGATTCCTTTCGATAATCGGCATCCAGGACAATCCATCATGGCCACCATGCCGTCCATCTTGGATTTTTGGTATTTCCTGTTTATCCGAACCATAACTTAAAAATCGAGAGATTAGTGATTCCAATTTCCTTCTGGTACATTACGTTTGACTCTAAGAACGTTCCTTGTGACAGTCAACAATATGACTTTTCCAATATGGCCACCATGTCAGCCATCTTGAATTATTTTGTAATTTTTGCTTCTCCGTGCAATTACATTAAACAAGAATGACCAGTGGATCCATTATTTTCTCGTGCATTACTAGTGACTGTAGGAAGTTTCCTTTCAATAACCAGCATTCTGGCAAATCCAACATGGTTGCCATGTCTTAGCAGTAACTTGAAAAACAAATGACTAATGCAAGGTATGTTTTGCTATGCAAAATGACTGAATTTACATTAAGCGGCCGTCAATAATAATGCCACAGTCCAACGGTGCACTTGTAATAAAGTTTATCCGATGCATTATATTTATACTTTACGTTTATTAGAATATACAATGACGGTATAAGTCGTTTAGTGTTCGAGAAAAATTCTCCACGTCCAGAAACAATAAGTTTCTTAACAAATCAATACACTTTGTATATAGATGTTCTATCTCTATTTATTTATTTATTGGTGTTTAAGGTCACATACTTATGCACAATGGCTAATCATGACTGTGACAGTTTTACGGGTGGAGGAAGCCGGAGTACCCGGAGAGAACCGCCTAGCAACAACGAGCAGCTGTTAGCTCCCCAACATCTTAACTCCGCACTGCAGCACAGGCAGGGTTAGATTGGTTGAAAACATGCGCACCATTGAAGTGCAGTACGCCTTAGTACACGGCGTCATCGTGCCCCAGTGTTTACAATCAGGGTGAAGTGCCTTGCCCAAATACACAACGCGGGAGTCCAAATCGATCGCGAAGACGGTCACCCATCCGAGGATTAACCGGGCTCGACGTTGCTTAACTTAGGTGATCTGATGAAAACCGGTTACCGCAACGCCCCCGCGCCCCCGTTCTATCTCTAAAATCATCATCCCCGTTTGGCGTCGAACATGTGATCAACCTTAACCCTTTGAACCCTAGTGGCCATTTTTTTCCGGCCCAGAAACGTGATGCATTATAATTTCATTAAGTAGGATGGCTGTTAAGTAAATGTGTAGGGTAAACCAATCAATATTTTCAGCGTGCAGCCATAAGGCTGCACGTTGAAAATATTAATTGGTCTACCCCAAAATAATGAATATGGACTCTTCCAGATGCTGCCATTGAACTGAATGAAAGATACCACCAGGGTTCAAAGGGTTAAAATATTTCTGAAAGAAGAGAAGATGTACACACAAAATGACATCGAAAATTTCATTATTCTACGCCAAAGGATGTACAAATGCCAGATGTCCAAATCGTTGACACTCGTTTTCTCGAAAAATGAAAAATGGCACTTAGAACACTGTAATTCTAAGGCGACTACCTCCCGTGGGGCAGATAGCAAAATGAAACACAGTACAGTATGCATGCAATACAATATATCCATCAGCGTTTTAATATGGAACCAAACATAACATTCTTGCGTATTACACGCAACAAAGGTTAGTATTAAAATATTGTAAAACTATTTTGTCAACTTAGACGCTCTTAACTGGAAGAGATGACTGATCAAGTTGCAGATGGCCCTGCATGTGCCATGTGGATTATTTTGCATAATGAGATGGAATTGCTGCCGCCTATCCATCCTTGGGAAGTTTGCGTTTATATTCCCGATCAAAGTAGCAATTCCTTCCGCAAGGAGGAATACGCGGGACAATCCATAATGAAATGAATTTCATTTTCTGTCTCATCAGACTGATAGATGTCACACACTCCTTGTTCATCTGGAATAGGTGGCTGTGCGTGACGCCCTCTCTCAGTGGCAAGATTATGATTTCTGAGACGGAACTTTGTGAAGTATGTCCTCACCTCCAACGCTATAGTGTAGATTAGGCACGGTTCATTCTTTGAACAATCGATAGGCCCTTAGCGTGCTTCTACCACGGCGTTTACAATCATCATTTATGTCAGCCACAAACTGCTCAAAATGATCTCCTTTCAGATTTTATTTCAGAAGCATTAATGTATCGCAGTTGATAGTGTTAATATCACTAAAACGTGGGCTTTCCGTTCTATTGACGATCGAATCTGCTTTTTTTGTTTTGTCTTCACCAACTAGAGGACCATTCGCAAGTGAATATTTGTCAAGCGAGGATAACTTTGAAGTGATTTTCGCCATTTGCAGCTTGTCATCTATAAGCAGTGGATATCTTCCCAGCTCAGCTCGCACTGCATGGTCAGATGAATGTGTACTGACATTCAAAAGTAATATTTACTTTATATGTGTCTGTTCACAGGCTGACGGTTTTCATTTGTGGATTTTACTTCGATAAAATTGGCTTAACCAGTTTATCGAACAGTCGAGAAAGTATAGGAATCGGAGGATTGCATTTTGTTTTGAAAACATTATGTTGAGAATACATTACTTTCAGTCCTTTAATAGTTAAGCTTTTTTTGAATGTTTTAGTTTAAACAATATTTATTCATGAGAAAATATGATGCATACATATAATAAACTACAAGATGATTGTCATACAGAGTGCACAATACAATGGTATGCATTAAAGTAGTGAGTCAAGGACGAGATTTGTTGAAAGGATTCCGCAGTAAGCTTTTAGCTTGTATAAGCCGTCTCCTTTGGATTACTGACGAAATTTAATAGTAGCAGCTGGCACTAAGTAAAATATTCTTTAAACATGAGAACCAGAGAGATTAAGGAGAGCAATAGAGAGAACAGGAGAACGAGATAGGAAAAGGAACTTAACCCCTTACCCAAAAAGTGTAGTAGACGACACTTGAAGAATAAATTTTTGAATAACTGGCAGTTTCCAATGTCCGTCCCAGAATAACAGCTCATGATACCCCACCGGTACGAGCTTATCGAACTCGTTCCAATGAGGGGTCATAAGCCATGTTCCCGATACAACAATTGAAAATATAAAAGGATTTAAATAGCCATTTTCATGGATAACACTGACAATTACATTGGGCAAAGGGTTAACTAGGAAACATTTTGAATGTTTTGTTTCCCATTGTCACTGAAAGTTATGATTAAATAATTAAAGTCGGTTGTTATTTCAAATTTCATACCATGCATGTAAAATCTCGGAGCACGAATACTTCTCATTGATTTTAATATCATATATTTAGTTATTTTCAGTGTTTACATATAGCCTATTCACCTCTACATATTTTTCTTGTTTGAAAAGACAGTTTTGAAGACCAGGGGAAGTGTCGGACATCAATACTGAATCATGCGCAAAAAGTACATTGTTGATCTCCCTATAATGACGTGTCACTGGAGCGCATGTTTCGTCGAATATTTCATGAATATCTTCAACAAAATTTTTATTAAATAAATTCGGCTACAATATGCACCCCTAACACACGCCGATAGTAGGTTATTGTGGTGGAAAAGTTCCTGCGTTTGTTTTTATGACGTGGTAACTAGATTCATAGAGAGATTTTATTTCATTAAAAGTTGCTCCTTGAATACCAATACTGCAACTCGATAATCATATACCCACAACGAGCGCATTCACACAAATAATATGTGAAATACAAGGGTATATCTGCATAATGAAAATTGTAGTTTCGCCATTTCAATTTGTTTCAAATTAGCGACTTTTCAAGAAAATGTTGAATTTCAAACGACAAACAACTTTCCGACGGACAAGGAAAGTTGTCCGAAAGATAGAGTGAGGGGCGAACCTCTCACTGGCACCCATATTAGCTTCGCGTCTGACTTGGCTTATTTACGTATGGGCGGTGTTGTGCACTAAGGCGTGCTGGGCGTCGACGGTGTACTTACCGTTAAAAGTAGAAGCCCTGTCACGAACTGTGCGCTTATCTAGGCTTAATTGCGCGTAGGAATTGTGCGCAATTGTCATATCGAATGGCATCCAAAACACGGCAGGTTCCCCTGGTTACTCAGAGCAAACACAGGCAACGTTTCTGCCAATGGACTTCCGGGTTACGCGGAGGTCCATTAGCTAAAACACTGCTTGTGCACAGGCCATATGTACAGACTTTGATAGTCATACTATGGTCATAACGCGTAGATTAGCGCGCAGGTCAACGTGCTATTTGTGCGCATTTCATGACAGGACTTCTAGTGTTAACTGTACCTTTTAGTTAGAGATCACAGAGGGTTTTAATTACACTATCGCGTACGGAAGGTTTGGTGCTCTGGAGTTGTAAGTACCGCTAAACATTTGTAGAAAACCCATTCTTAAGTTGCACATTTGTAGCGCTTATGAGCTGGAGGGCCCGCAAAACACCCGAAAATCACTTTTAATTACACTTTCGTCCCTGACTTACAGCTCGAACATTCTCATTATTTACTGCTCACAAAAAAAATAACTTAAGAAAGGAAGTTTCCTGGCATTTTAAGAAAAGAAGGGGGGGGGGGGGTGGGGAAGGAGAGTCTTTTGTGTCCTCCTTTCCCAGGCCTGATTTGTACTTTCAATTGCACCCTACGTGCGATCATGCAACTTGTCGCGATATTAGTTCTATGTTGAGACATTTATAAAATTATTCTTATGAAATGAAAAATCATGGCGTTTTCAGATAAGGTGGAGGCTTCCGTCGGCGCCCCACATCCACCACAAGCCCAAATTTCACTTTTACTTACACTTCTGCGTACGACCATGTGACTCGGAACTGTTTTTAAATTCATGTCTGGACGTTTGGAAAATGCATCTCAAATAGCAAGTAATCTGGGCAATTTTTGGGGTAAGAAAGGTTTTCAGGAAACCAGCTACAAAGGGCAAAATCCAAGTTGAACGACGGGATGTGTGGGAATATTATTGTACAGATTGTTTTCACATTTTGAGACAGCGGAACGATCAGTAAGAGGTTTTCTTGGAGAGGTCGAAAATCCACGCTCGTAAATACAGGGGAGTCGGTGGCGTCGACGATCCCATCAGGCATTTTGATATGATGTGAGTTAAAGTTAGGTCTGTGGATATTTACTCAAAATTGCAGAACGTCTTTGGTAGTAATCTGATAATATATTTGTTCTTCAAACTGGTCCCTCTCATATACAGCGATCAATCTCCGTTTACCTTTGTTATTTTGTGTACTGTTGTATATTGTGTTGCTTGTTCTTCTTTGTATCTGGTGCGTACTGTATACAAATAACATAATTTCAAATAAATATTGTTTAAACTAAACTGGTTCCGCACCTTTCACTCGTTTTCACCATCAATTTTTGAAATAAAGTAATAACACTGGAAGAAAAATCACTCAAAAATTCAGGGTGTAAGCTAAAACAACTTTAAAGAATTCAAATGTATTACTCAATAAAATAATTAAATAAAATAGATGTCATTCAACCACAGAATAATTGTTTAACCCCCTGCACACTGATGTCGAAATATCTAAAGTTCGGGGGTGCAAATATTTCCCATAATGCAAGTAGAAATTTAACCAATTCAATCTTGTTTGACAGAGCTCAATGAGCTCTGTCAAACAAGATTGAATTGGTTAAATTCCCAGTTGCATTATGGGAAAAATGGCTACTTCAAATCTGGATATTTTGACACCAGTGTGTAGGGGGTTAAGTAGAATACAGTCAAAAATACTTATGGTTTAAAATGTCCAAAACACAAGTCTAACTGAATACGATTTACTTGGAGTATAATAGGGAAGTGGGATTGGGGAATGAAGGAGATGTGGTTAGTGGGAGTATAATTGGGAAGTGGGATAGGGGAATGAAGGACATGTGGTTAGTGGGTGACACAAAGGAGAGGGCTAGTATGGTTATCGGAAAGATTGAAGAGAATGGAGCACAGAATGTCATCAAGCTGTTCGTCTTCGTGCTGGGTGGAGAGAAGACGCGTGGAAATAAGAAGACAGTTGGGAGCTCAGCGGTTCCAAGGCCTTCTCACCTTAGAACGGCGATATCAGCGCTGGCCAAAGTGTTATTATTATTATTACATGGGTAACCTGATTAATATATTGGTCGATTTTGGTATCCCATAGTCCATATTGGTTTAATGTGGATTTATACCATGATTACCTCCTCTACTATATATAAACTTAGATGTGAGTCTTCCATGGAAGACGTGTGTCGCCTGCACTATATTTTAATATTCCAGACAGAATTCTAAGTGGAAAAGGGGCATAACTCTGGAAAAAATACAGCGGATCAAAAAATAAAATAGGAGGTGCACAATGCCATTATGTGATAAAGAATCACTGAAAGTTTCATCAAAATCCATTCATAGGTTAAAGAGGAGTGGCGGATAAGAGAAAGTGTGACGCGGACGACGCGGACGACGACGCAGACGACGCGAACGACGCAAGTCGACAAAAGAAATCCCTATATGTCGCTCCCCACTTCGTGGGGCAGGCGACACAAAAACCTATGACATAAATTTTCGCTTTACACACCAACCGTGGTGAACACGCCAGAAATGGGATTTCAATAGTTAAAATTTACACCTACAGTGGGACTACATCCAAGTTGTCCTTTGGTGACCTCGCCTTCAATGCAAATTTGTCTAAATTTATCACTCGTCGCCTCGTAAAGAGTGAAATAAAACCGGCAATTGTTTATTACGTTTTTTAAAGAAGTTTACCCATAAGATACCAAAAATTAACAAGCAAATGTTGCCTCATGTTAATAAAGCATCCATAACTCGAAATAGTATGTTATTATGTTATTAAAATTAAAAAAGGCCCCGTAATTTGCGCGTTTCGTTTTTTATTTTCGTTTCGGCGCTAAAATTGCCAGCGGAAGTACCGTCCACCGCTGCTCATGTAAACAAAGGCAGAATCGCACGTATGAATATTGATTTATTTAACATTTAAATTCGTATTAATCTGACGATCATGGTATAAATAAAATATACCCAAATTATTTATTTATTGGTTTTTAAGGTCACATAGTTATGCACAACGCCTAACAGTGACCGTGACAGTTTTACGGTTGGAGGAAGCCGTAGTACCCGAACATCGACGAACACCTGTCAGCTCCTCAACATTCTAGCTCTGTTTAAGCTCCACTCAAGCAGGGTCACAGCGGTTGAAGACATGTGCACCATCGACGTACAGTACGCCTTAGTACACGGCGTCAGCGTGCCCCCATGTAGGCAGCCGATGAAGTGCCTTGCCCAAAGACACAACGCGGGTCGTTCCGGACAGGGATCGAACTCAGGACCTCAAGAATAGAAGTTCAACAGTCTACCACTGAGCCACCGCGCTCCCATACCCAAAGTAGCTTGGTGTACCAAATGTCTCCAAAGGCTCTCGGTTAACACCATTTCACCAGTCGTGGAGAATATTTGGTGTACCAAGCTACTATGGGTATATTCTATATATAAGCAGACAGCTCTATGTTCAATTCTGGAAGTTAGAATTTGTGACAATAAAATAGTTTCTCAACATCTGAAGAATTATTATCATTTGATTAACCTTGCAGCATAACCCAAACTGTTAATAATCAATAAATCAAATAAAATATATCATCAAACTGTAAATCATCAGTACTAGGGGGATACGAGGAGTATACACTAAAGATTTGCAATGGAGACTTCTGCGAGGCAAATTTTAACCCTTTACCCAACGAATCGCACGCATCCGCCTGCGTAATATGCAAATTCAGCAGTTGAAAAAATATTATTTTTCAAAAAATTTCAACAAAACCATATCATGGGACCCCTCGTTGGAACGAGCTCGTCGAGCTCGTTCCAACGTGGGGTCACATGATATGGTTTTGTTGAAATTTTTTGAAAAAAATGATATTTAAAATAATAAATTTTGATATCGCCTGCGCTGGGTAAAGGGTTAACGATCACAGGTTTAGTAAATGAACCTCCCGTGTACCCACGACGGCACTGGATAAATAATCAACAAACCAGATAGATTCATTCCATCCTAGTTCAAATCGTAACTCGGTTTGTAATCTTAACAACATTTTATCCGGAACACCGTCTGCTACACGTGTGAAAAATCCAGATAAATGAAGCGGCTTGCTAGTCACTCCGTTGATGACGCAATTACGAAACGGGCGACGTCATTTCAAATATTTCGCATTGTGACGTCAGACGGTAACATTTGCTACCTGATCCGTAAACATAAAAGAAACTACACCAGCTCTCATTCAACAAGAGGCCAAGGATTTTACTCTTATTCGAACGTTGCCTGTTTGATATCTGTGGAGCTGAAACTGTGGTTGTGAAAGAGAAAAAAAAGTTAACTGTGGTAAATACAGATGTATGCATCCACTGAAAAGCCAAAAAATTACTGACAGTGTGATGGTTTTTCACATTTAGGGAATGACAAAATTATGATTGTGGATATCTTGTGTTCAAATCAACTTCAAAGCAGGTGTTCTTCCTCAAACATAAAAAAACAAACAAAAACTGTCCACCAGTATTCAGCAAACATGGATATATACTGTCTAAAAAAAGTAACCCCCCCCCCCCATCCCGCCATCCTCCCTATTTATTTATTTATTGGTGTTTAAGGTCACATACTTATGAACAATGGCTAATCGTGACCGTGACAGTTTGAC
Organism: Pictodentalium vernedei; assembly: GCA_031216915.1. Lineage (NCBI taxonomy): Eukaryota > Metazoa > Mollusca > Scaphopoda > Dentaliida > Dentaliidae > Pictodentalium > Pictodentalium vernedei. The sequence goes on from CM062293.1 coordinate 531,523,951, forward strand.
GGGTGGAGGAAGACGGAGTACCCGGAGAGAACCACCGAGCAACGACGAGCAGCTGTCAGCTCTCCAACATCGTAACTCTGAACTCTGCACCGCAGCACAGGCAGGGTTAGATTGGTTGAAGACATGCGCACCATCGACGTGCAGTACGCCTCAGCACACAGCGTCATCGTGCCCCCATGAAGGAAATCGGGGTGAAGTGTCTTGCCCAAGGACACAACGCGGTTGCCGCAGGTGGGATTCGAACCGATGACCTCTCGGCTTGCAGCCTGCACCTCTACCAACTGAGCCACCGCGCCCCCCATCCTCCCTATAATACCAGTGGGTATAAAATAAATGGGTGAATTCTCCTGAGAAAACCTGCTGTTTGCAGTAGGGGGAATGTGCCTTATTAGTGAAGCAACGGTTTCTAGAGCTTTCTTTTTTATTGAATGAATATTACGCACCGCCGACGTCATCACAACGTTAAAAACGACACGTTATTCAGAACATGATGGAACAGCCTCGAGCATATCTAACACAACTTAACCCTTTACCTAACACGAAAAGCAGACGACACTTGCAAACTAAATTTTTGAATAACTATTTTTTTCAGTTTTTGTCTCAAAAACATTGGTTATGACTCCTCGTTGGAACGAGCTCCATGAGCTCGTTCCAACGAGGGGTCATAACCTAGGTTTTAAGACAATAAATGAAAACATAATGAACATTAATTGGCGATTTTTGAGAATAGCGCTGGCCAGTTTTGACCGTTACTTTGGGTAAAGGGTTAATCGGCGTGGCATACTGTCCATGACCTTCCTAATTTCTCTCAGTGTGATGTTGTCTCATTTCTCTATATGCACACGGCAGTGAAGTGGTCAATAGCAAGCAAATATTCACCTGTTTTAAGGATGTATGTCCGATCCGATAAAGGAATGCAGAATGTCACAATATGAGCTATTCGTATACCCAAAGCTATTATAGGTGTGTGGGGGGGTGGGGGGGGGGGGTGTGCTTATCTTGTTTTGGACAGTATGTAACGCAACTACAGTTATGCTAAACATGACGACAGTTTTACGGGTGGAGGAAGCCGGAGTACCCGGAGAGAACCACCGAGCAACAGCGAGCAACTGTCAGCACGCCAACATACTAACTCCACGCAAGCAGGGTTAGCATTGGTTGAAGACAGGTGCACCATCGACGTGCAGTACGCCTTAGTACACAGCGTCATCGTGCCCCCCACATGGGTAATGGGGGTGAAGTGTCTTGCCCCAGGACACAACGCGGTTGCCGCAGGTGGGATTCGAACCGAGGACCTCTCGGCTTGCAGCCTGTACCTCTACCTACTGAGCCACCGCGCCCCCAAATCCCAGTAAATCACACTTTGGGAAGTAATAAACTGCAATAAACAACAAAAACACTTTGTCAATGGCGTCTTCAGCAAGACAATAGTTTTGTATTCTGTGAAGAGAACCTCAGAAGTAAAAGCCATATTTAAGTCGATAAACAGTCGAATGAAACCCGGGGATCTGTTAGCTGAATCCTTGTTTTTGCTTTTTTATACTTTTTAATATAATTTGATAGTATAACTGGAAACTGGTAATATTTAGTGTTTGTTTTTACAGCGTATCATATTGGGACCATAACACAGTGGAAATTTGACTAACGTGGAGGTTGTTTTTGACAAGAGACATTTCTAATCTACAGCCCGATTGTAACAGGCGTGTTGTCATTTTAACCTTAATTTATGGAACGTTCTAACGCGACCGAGTCAAATCCAGTTAGAAAATTCCATAAAATAAGGATTTTCATCTCTGTCTCTCGTATTTTTTTGTTTCAAACATAAGTAAATTTGTTTTATAATGGTGTGGACATGGCTTCAAGTGTCCTCTCTTCAGCGTGCATGAGTGCCTGGTTTACTTGCGTAGTTTCCGTGAAAAGAGTTGCAACCTTTTTCTATTAAAATAGAAAAAAGTCACATGTGGTCCCTTGTCGCTCTCACGGGGGAGATGTGCCTTTGTTATTTTAATAGACAGTTGTCAAGGATATAGATGAAGGGTGTGCGAAAGGGAGTGGGGGTGTTAACGGGAAAAAATGAAGGACTGAACATTAATTAGGTTTTCCAGTAGCATATGACCACTCAAGGACGACAATACAGTTTTCTTTTCAGGTTCCCCACGTAGAGAAAGTCAACATATTTTGTACCCTGTTCGCAACAACGAGTCTTTCATCTAACTTTTATATCTCATTTTTATTTTTCATTAATAACTTGTTCTTTTGTGTGCTAGAGCGTGGATACAATATATGGATCAACTAGCTTGATAAAATCTGACAGATTATAGACCAGATTATGTGGTATTATAACTCTTTTGTGTTGGAATAATTTCCATTTTGATTGCCTTTTTGATATTATTTGTAGAAAATTAGTCTTCGTAAGTGACACGAATAAACAGTTATTATATTCACGATAATAAAGTTCAGAAGGATGAATGACGTTGGGTTGTACAGTTGATTTGGTTTTCATTCACTGCTTTCTCTCGTAAAATTACATCAGATAAACCACGCTTTGTAAATAATTTATGGGAGGGAGTTCATTTAAGGTGAGAATATTTAATCTCTGTTTCGACTGTAAACCTTTGTGACGATGGGTTTCAAAAGATGTATTAGAGTAAAAAAATAACTCAAAGCATAAAACGAAACTTTTCAATGAAAGCCTGATTCAGTGTTCGCAGAAACAAAGCTATGAGGCCACCGATTTAATTCTGTTCGGAATTCGATGTTGTAATGACCTGGAAACAGTCACGCCATTAACCAGCCAATATCCTATGTTGCAATAAGAGTAAAATCCTCGTCCTCTGATTGGATGAGAACTGGCGTAGTTTCTTCTATGATTACGGCCTCAGTAGCAAATGTTACCGTCTGACGACACAACGCGAAATATTTGAAATGGCGTCGCCCGTTTCGTAATTGCTTCATCAACTGAGTGACTGGCAAGCCGCTTCATTTTTCTGGATGTTTCACAACAGCAGACGGTATTCTGGATGAATTGTTGTTTGAATTACAAACCGATTTACGATTTGAACTAAGGTGGGATTAGTTTATCTGTTTATTGATCATGTATCAAGTGCAGTCGTGGATACACGAGAGGTTTATTTACTAAACATATGATCGTTAAAAGTTGTCTTGAATAAGGCAACTTTTAACGATCACAAGTTTAGTAAATAAACCTCTCGTGTTTCACGATGTAGGTTTCGGGCTACTGATAGTGTCTTATTGGAACATATACGTTCGTTGAACATAAACACCGAGACGCAGACCTCAGACCATGTTACCGTCAATTCATCACCATAACTTATAATGTTTAGAATCACATGGTCGTTGATCTAACTGAAGGTTTAATGACATTACCGTTAGAAGTAAAGACTTACTTTTTTTAGTTTTGTGATTACCCTACGTAATCCTACTAATGGGTGTTTTCAAGTCGAATTAAATTCGTATTGATTGGAATAACTATAACTGGGACACGAAAGAATGTCTGTACATCTGGGAGCGCGGTGGTTTAGTAGGTAGAGAAGCAGGCTGCAAGCCGAGAGGTCCTCGGTTCGAATCTCACCCGCGGCAACCGCGTTGTGTCCTTAGGCAAGACAAATCACCCCATTGCTCACTTGGGGGCACGGTGGCGTTGTGTACTAAGGCGTACTGCACGTCGATGGTGCATTTGTCTTCAACCAATGCTAACCCTACCTGTGTGGAGGTAGTACGTTGGGGAGTCTGACAGTTGCTCGTCGTTGCTCGGTGGTTCTTTCCGGGTAGTCCGGCTTCCTCTACCCGTAAAACTGTCCGACACGAGGTGACCCTGCATGTCGAAAGTGTCGTTAATCCCCAATAAATAAATCAATATATGTACATGTTTGTGAGTAAAATTACATCACATTTCCACGAAAAGTGGGTGTACAAACAACACATCACAGTGTCGAATTCCGAACAAGATTAGACTGGCGAGAATGATAAACAATATTGTAGGGTTTGGAGATTAAATTATTAACGACACCACACATTCGCTTATATCGCCATACGTTACGTTATTTGGGGTATACCACAGTATTGTTATCATAAAAAAAAACGATCCCTATTTCCATCCGATTGCGATACAGTTGCTATTACAGTTAAAACTAGAAGTCCTGCCACGAAAAGTACGCTTATCTAGGCTTAATTGTGCGTTGGAATTGCGCGCAATTGCCATATCGAATGGCATCCAAAGCGCGGCAGGTTCTCCTGGTTACTCATAGCAAACACATGCAATGTTTCTGCCAATGGATCTCCGGGTTACCCGGAGGTCCATTGGCTGAAACATTGCTTGTACACAGGCCATATGCACAGAATTTGATAGCTTTACTGGAGACATAACGCGTACATTAACGCGCATATCAGCGTGCTATTTGTGCGCATTTCATGACAGGACTTCTAGTTTTAACTGTATGTTATGTAGTAGATAAGCAGGATAACCTACTCAGGGAATTAACCACCAACAATTACTGATCTTTCCGACTAACCGCGTCGTCGTGAATTCATAGTGACCGCCATGTCGATCGAGTCTCAACCTGCCAAATTATATGACATTAACAAACTGGTCACAAATATCTTTTACACGCCTATTCTATGAAATCTCCATCTACAGTTAAAACTAGAAGTCCTGTCACGAATTGTGCGCTTATCTAGGCTTAATTGCGCGTTGGAATTGCGCGCAATTGCCATATCGAATGGCATCCAAAGCACGGCAGGTTATCCTGGTTACTCATAGCAAACACATTCAATGTTTCTGCCAATGGACCTCCGGGTTACCCGGAGGTCCATTGGCTGAAACATTGCTTGTGCACAGGCCACATGTACAGAATTTGATAGCTTTACTGGGGCCATAACGCGTACATTAACGCACATATCAACGTGCTATTTGTGCGCATTTGGTAACAGGACATCTAGTTTTAACTGTAAGTTGAGAAACCTTCACACCAATTGAACGGGATTATTTTTACTTAAGCCTTTAACACTAATGGTATTTTCCACATCAGTTCAGTGTATTCGATTGGAAGAGTCTGCATTCGTTACTTTTGGAAGAGTCAAAATTATGTTGCTTATTCATGTTTTGTTTCCTTCTTTATTTCCGATCATTATGAACCGAATATAATATTTATTATTCATTTGATCAGTTCTTCAGATTTAGCTTATTCATTTCAGAGTTTCAGTTGTCAGCCTATTTAACCCTTCACCCAACGTAACGGCCAAAACCGGCCAGCGCTGTTCACAAAAATCGCCAATTAATTTTCATTTTTTGTCTCAAAAACATAGGTTATGACCCCTCTTTGGAACGAGCCCGTCGGGCTCGTTCCAATGAGGGGTCATAACCTATTTTTTGAGACAAAAGAGGAAAAAAAGTAGTTATTCAAAAAAATTATTTGCATGTGTCGTTTGCTTTTCATGTTAGGTAAAGGGTTAACTTGCCTATGGTATTACGCTGGGATTATTTGCGTCTGTTGCATGGGTGGGGTTAAATCTATTCAAATTTTGTTTCCGTTTGTGCTGCCATGGTTCTGGTTGTCGCGGGAAATTCTATTATTTGAAGGTTGCTTTGTTGTTTGAACCCTGATGGTCAATCATTACTGAATGACAGCTGAATTTCTTTTGTGAAGGAATTAGTTTCTTCTGATTTTGAAACATGGCTTCATATGTCTTCACATTTTTGAAGCCAAGCTGGGAGTTCTATATTCCTTTTAAATCACCGTGTTACTAAAACAGGACAAGTGTTGGCTGATACTGCAGTTGTTTCAATGGTTGCTTTGGAGAGTAATGGTCCAGTCCCCTCTTCGTCTGAGGCCAACGATAGCACTTTCGCCGTGCTGTAATCAGCGCCTTTCACAATGCCACAAGGAAAGTGAACCGAGTAAACATGAGAACGTAATCTAATAAGCTGGATTCCAGTCATCGTTTTCGGACTGTGAGCAATGGTCCAGTGGTTTAGGGGTACAGGACTCCTGTTTCTTAGCGGGATTGCCAACGGTTCGATTCCCGGCCGCGGATCAGAAATCAACATTCAAATTCTACTAAAACAGATAGATCTTTATTTTGCAGTATACTAGTACATTGATTACAAAATAACATTACAACAAACAGGAACATAAGCTAGTATACGGCATGAAAATGGCATAGCCTGTAAGGCTGTCTTCATGTCATTCTTGTAAAAAGAAAGATATCAAGTTTCTTTGGCATCAGTGTATCGAAGTGCTTTCCCCAAGACGGGGTTGTCTGATCTTTTATTTATAATTCAGGGGGGCTAGAATGTATTTGAGAATTAAGGGATGGGGGTAGGAGGATGCGATGTCAGAAGATTACAGCTGACACAGTCAGGGCACGTTGGGTTGTCACATGATTGTGTCATCCAGTACACATACACAGGACGACCGTGCTAGTCTTCGTCTGAGGCCGACCGCAGCACTTTCGTCGAACCGTAGTCAGCGCGTTTCACACTTCCGTGTAGATGCCGTAAGGAATGTGGACCAAGTAATCACGAGAACATAATCGAAGAAGCTGAAATCCAGCCATCGTTTTCTGATAGTCCAGTGGTTTAGGTGTTCCATGATTGTCGGGCGGGATTTGACTCCCGGACGTGGAACTGGAAGATAATTCTGCCGTGTGTCGTGATTATTGAGTGAAGTTGTCCGATTCAACAAATAGTCTCCAGGAGTTTGATTTTTCAGGGTTTTTTAATCTGATTTCAGTTTCTTTGTTACTCAAAAGCAACATTCCATTTTCATGAAAATTTAACCCTTTACCCAACGCAAACGATACCAAATTATTTTGTTATTTTAATTACTATTTTTTTAAATTTAACCATTTACCCAACGTAACGGTCAAAACCGGCCAGCGCTATTCTCAGAAATCGCCTATTAATTTTAATTATATTTTCATTTTTTGTCTCAAAAACATAGGTTATGACCCCTCATTGGAACGAGCGCGTCGAGCTCGTTCCAATGAGGGGTCATAACCTATGTTTTTGAGACAAAAAATGAAAAAAAATAGTTATTCAAGAATTTTTTTTGCAAGTGTCGTTTGCTTTTCATGTTAGGTAAAGGGTTAAAAAAAAAATTCAACAAAACCATCTCATGTGCCCCCTCATTGGAACGATCTCGATGAGCCCATTCCAATAAGGGGTCACATGGTGTGGTTTTGTTGAAATATTTTGAAAAAATATATTTCTTTCAACTGCTGAAATTGAAAATTACGCGGGCGGATGCGGGCGATTCGTTAGGTAAAGGGTTAAAGAATTAGCATGCCATGAAAATCATTATTTCTACATGATATCACTTAAATGAGGAGATACATCTTGATTTAGAAACATTGCCCCCTTGAAAACCTGATTTCAGTTTTTTTAAAAGTGTGTATTAAATCACACCCCGAATCTCGAAATGTGTTGTTATTGTTTTCCAAGGTTGATACTGAATGGCTTCAAATATAAATACTATCCGTTTGACATATAAAGGAAGATGACACCAAGTTATCTTTATCTAAAAATCTAGATTCCAGCCAGCGTTTTTAACGGTGTGCAATGGTTGAATTGTTTAGGGGTTGGACTCCTGATTGCCAGGCGGGAGTGCCGAGGGTTCGACTCCCGGTGCGGGAAGGGGCGGGAAGGGGACCAGAAACCAACATTATAAATTCCTCCAAAACATGATTGTGTCCTTCAGTATACACCCACAGGTCCGTGCCAGTCTTCGTCTGCCTTCAATCACAGCACCTTCGTCGTACTGTAGCAAGCGCGTTTCACACTTTTATGCGGATGCCGTAAAAAAGAAAGGGGAGGATGTAATTCTGAGAACATGATAAGCTGGTTTCCTGAAATCGTTTTTTGGATGTTTGCAATGGTCCAGTGTTTTAATTGTTGGACTCTTGATTGCCAGGCGAGATTGTCGACAGTTCGATTCCTGGCCATGGATCAGAAATCAACATTCCAAATTCGTCTAAAACTGATTGTGTCTTGGGTGGGGGATTATTTGAATTTCGTTTTTGCTGCCACGGTTCTGGTTGACGTGGGAAATTCTTCTAAAATATGGCACACACACACTCTTGAAACAGATTTGTTTTATCAGAATATATACCTTTTTATGTACATTCTGATTAGCATAGGTTTTCTATCCGAATCTGTTTTGTCGTCTTCATATTTGTAACATCAAAAATGTTCCAAAAAGTGAATTTAATCACTTCAACAAACTCACAAACAACGCTCTTCGCACCTCACATCATCTGCAAAACGTGAAGCGTAGATACTTTCAGTGAGCGGAACTTATTACTAGGGTGTGTCTAAGTAAATTAATACCACAGATCCAAGGTGTTCCATCAAAGCGTCTTTTACAGCGCTGTAACAACACATTCAAACCGTGGACAGGTCGTAATCCGCCCTCGGGCAGTGTTGCTCACGCATGCGTCAACCATGTAAATAAAATCATCACCAGCAAAATTGTACCCGGTGTTTCATTAATTAAACCGTGGAAACATTGACCACTCGTGGACAGTGACCCGTCCACGGCGGCCGAACTGTACATAAAGCCCAAGGCAACCGTGAGGCATTTTCGGCCGAACTTTCCACATCACTTCCACCCGACATCTTGTCCCAGGTTCTTAGTGGAATAGATACTCTCAAAAAAAATGTCAGTCATTCTCTTGAAAGAAAGCAAAAGTTTAAATTAAGTAGAGAAGTCACCACACCAACTGTCCCGATTTTATTTTCGGCTTCATTCGAGAAGAATCGTAAGTGTCAACGTTTCAAACGTTGGCACACTGAACTAGTATCTCACAGTGTAGTCATCAGTTTCAACTTACAACCAGCAGCGGTTGATGTCTTATCTCAAGGACTTGGATGTTGTCCTACTCCAGCTTAACTCAACCGCAGTGAACTTTCCGCAGACTTCGGTTCGCGACCATTTTGTATTGGTGATCCACCGCATCCCTGCCGTTTGAAAAACAAATGGGAGCCACTCCCAAACAAAAAAACTAGCTCTGGAAGCTTATATTGAGGCAGCTGGTCGGGACGAGACATTGTCATCAAGCCAACTGATAATGGTTCATCAGTGGTCATCATGGATAGATCGACATACATAACTGAAGTAGAGAGACAGATATATATCAGATGCACGTTTCTATCAACAACTAGGTCGTGATCTTACCAATGGATTTTCTCAGAAATTCTCCGAAACTATCACATCAATCTGTCTAGAAGAATAGAACTCCGATGAAACTCGTTGCCCCAGACCCCGCGATGGCGGATTCCAGCTGTTACCAAAAAGTTTACAAAGCATGGAATCCTGGTTGCCCTATCATTTCTGGTAACAACCACCTCTCTTAAAACATTTCGTCGCCTGAGTGCTAGAATGTTCTATGTCCCCTATGGGACATATAACATTCTAGCACCCAGGCAACGATTTCCCAGTTTGTTAACTATCATCTGCGACCTCTCATTGAAAAATTGCCGTCCCGTCTAAGAGATACCACCCAGTACCTCAGAAAAAATGAATGAACTGGGAGAGCTTCCAGGTGTTGTGTACGATGGATGTAGTGTCTCTGTATACGAAAAACATGATGAGGGGATTTAAACCTAGAGGGGGACGCTTGATATACGTCCATGCTTAGACCCTCCCATAAAATACCTTGTAGATGTTATCGCACTTGTTCTGAAGTTTGAGAAATTTCAATTCAATGGCGTGAACTATCTTCAGGTCAGTGGAACGGTTAGGGCACGCGTATCGCTTCTTCTTATGCCAACATTTTTATGGGTCGTCTTCTGAAACTTATTTTATTATCCTCATCATTTCCCTCACCCATAGTGTGGCTTAGGGTCATTGGCGACATTGATTTGAAGTGAAGTGGAACCAAATCTGATCTGATTCATTAATTAAACCGTAGAAACATTGACCATTAAACTAAACCAATTTTTCTTATTGGCCCACTAAACTCTGATTTGTTGGAGTTTGTCTCCTCCTGAAACACTCTTCACCATTCGTTTAAATTCACTGCAGAAAATCTCTTCAGAAAGCATCACCTTTCTTGATACCATCTCACTCATTGATAATAACTGCTTCATAACAGTTTGTATTGCAAACCTACAGACTCACACCAGTATTTGCTTCCATCTAGTAGCCATCAAAGACACATTGTCAAAAACATTCCATGCAGTCTTACTAGCAGAATCAAGAGAATCTGTTCTGAGCCCACTTAAAAGGAAGCTGCGTTTAATGACCTTCGGTCTCAACTTGTAAGCCGTAAATACAAGCAAGAACGGGTTGACAGTGTCAGTAGTAAAGCTGATGCACTACCGCTGGACGACCTGTTGCGATATCGCCCACTAATATAGAACGCATGCATTCCATTTGCATTTGTCACAACATTTCACCCATATCTTTCAAATCGTTCCAGCATAATTCGAAAACACTGTGTGCTTATTGAGAAATAACCAGTCTTATCCAATATTTCCAATCCTTCAATCGTGGCTTTTAAGCGTCAAAAAACATTCGCGACATCGTTGTTCGTGCCAGCCTCAGTCCAGTCAATTTAGAACTTAGTGTCTACTGAGCCCGCGCAAACACCGTGCACCATGATGCATACATTCGATTCATTCAACAACACCAGCACCGGGGAAACAGTTAGAATGTTTTGCCGCGACATCTGAAAAAAGTCCAAATGTGATTTATCTACTTCAAAATGGAATTAGTCAAATCCAGTATGTTGGCGAAACCTGTACCCCGTTTCACAAACGTATGAACAATCACCGGTCGTTCAAACAATGGAGCCTGACTGTGCTCTTACACGGCACTGCATGTCGACTGGTAACCCTATTAATTCGTTTCAGGTCTTTGTCATGGTAGATAGGAGTAGCTAGGAACAGACAGATGTCTAAAATCAAGCATTATGAAAGGAGTATCTAGAATACAGAGAATGGGTTTGGAGTGGGAAGAAAACTAAGATTCTGGAAGAAGTCAAGTCATCAGAAATACATTAGAGCATATCTATTGGAGATCCTATAACACTACGTGACACTCTTATCAACTCAGACTAGCCTGGTTGTTTCGGGATAGTGGTGGTCTGTATTGGCCCACTTCGGTAATTTTGGATAGTTGTCGGGTCGTTTCGCTAAGCTTAACCCTTTCAATGCCACGCCCACTGTATCCGTATATGGAGGACCTCTATGTACGCCTGTATACAAGGACGTTTTATCAAATTTATGACATACCTGAAACTCTATCATCTGATTAATTGTCGGAAATGGCTCTCCAACAATTAATCAGATGGTAGGTTTGCTCTGCGCACACAAGAACGTATAGATAATTGTCATAAAATAGTCGACAATAGTCGCTTTCAGCAGCGAAGGTCATAATCATTATGGGGTCCTTTTCGGAAATTCGACACACTCAGATTGAGGGGAACACCTTTTTAACATTTGGAAGCAGTTATATTTATTTATTTATTGGTGTTTAAGGTCATATACTTATGCAGAATGGCTATTCATAGCCGTGACAGTTTTACGGGTGGAGGAAGCCGAAGTACCCGGAGAGAACCACCGAGCAACGACGAGCAGCTGTCAGCTCCCCAACATCTTAACTCCGCTCTGCAGCACAGGCAGTGTTAGATTGGTTGTAGACATGCGCACCATCGGCGTGTAGTACGCCTTAGTACACGGCGTCATCGTGCCCCCATGTGGGCAATCGGGGCTAAATGCCTTGTCCAAGAACACAATGCGGGAGTCCGAATCGATCGCTCAGACGATCACCCATCCGAGGACTAACCGGGCTCAACGTTGTTTAACTTCGGTGATCTGACGAGAACCGGCTACCGCAACGTCACCGCTCCCCCTTGGAAACAGTTGGGTTCCATAGTAAACACGTGGTATCCAAGATAGCGGCCAGGATAGATTTACTGGGGTAATTTTAGTTAGTGCCCGGGTAATTTTCTTATCACTAAGGGTTGTTACCATGATTCTATCCCCCGCCGAGAATCCGCCCTATCGTAGGTTATTGGCTTTTCATAACAATCACGTGTCACTATGGAAACCAAGATGTCGTTCTCCATAAAACAAAAAGGATGACCGAAACACATGCGCACCGACAGAAAATGTCACCCCGATGATGACGCGCGCTACCATCATATACCACGCGACACCTCCAACTCATCGCTTTATGACGGAACAGTGGAGTACCCCCGAGTTGTCCTAAATGTCGTGCTCGCTCTATTTCTCCAAAATATGAGTTAATAAAATCATCAGCAACAGCTCTTTTCCTCTTTCGGCTTTAGATTTTACGAGTGTCTGTATCTTCTTTGTTGTTACAGAGTCTGGGAAATGAATAGGTAGGTAGTTGTTCCAGTTCTTTACACCATGTTTTTTCTTCTTATTTCATGAACTATATGTTTACTTCCGATAGACTTGAAAGTTGAGTGAAAACTTCTTGGAAACTTCAGGGCAGTCGATTAAGACAAAAAATAACGAATGAATGTTATGCAGATCTTGAAGCTTTAAAAGTTTGTTTTCCAAAAGCAAGGGAAGGGATCGGTACCCAATGTACAATGTATCATTTGTTACACTAATGTTTGTAATAAAGCAACTTTTTCATGTTACACCAGTGGCCCCACATTGTTACGCCATAACACAGATGACCATGATCAAGGGTGTAATATAAAAAAGCAAGGGCTCTGTTGGGTTTTATGTTATTCACTTTGATGATTACAAAACTTGTCATTGCTGCGTTGGAACACTTCATACAAGAATATTTTTTAGATTAATTCTATCCCAAAGAATTTAATTAAGTTATCTGCCTCGGTGCTTTCCACTCCCTTCATTACCTTATACATTAAATAGATCTCGCAGTACACACGTTGGCGCAAGGAAGATGTTTTGAAATACATTCAGATTTCTTTGTATTAACCCTTTACCCAACGCAGACGATTTCAAAATTCATTATTTTAAATACCATTTTTTTATTTTTTTTTTTAAAAATATCAACAAAACCATATCATGTGACCCCTCTTTGGAACGAGCTCGACGAGCTCGTTCCAAAAAGGGGTCACGTGATATGGTTTTGTTGAAAGTTTTCGAAAAATAATATTTTTCAGCAGCTGTATTTGCATATTACGCGGGCGGATGCGGGCGATTCGTTGGGTAAAGAGTTAAATAAACGGATGTCAGATGTAGACAGCATCAGCAGGCTTTCTAGTTCCGTAATTACGTTTTTATATCGAAACACCATCGATCACTCCATATTGACAAACAATTTAGAAAAAGGAGGAATTATCGGGATTTTAAACTCCTGGTTTAAAAACTTTCGAAATACTGGAAAGCAAAATGTATCCACGATGAACACAGCGTCGAACCGTGATGATAACAAAACTTTTTATTTACGTACCCATCTAACATTAAGCTTTGTTCATAACTCATCTAACATGAAGCTTCGTTTTCAGCCCATCCACAATTAAGCTTTGTTCACAACGAAGCTAATTGAAACAGGCATTCGAAGTTAACAGACGTCTTTTCATTTTCTCTCGTTTCAGTGATGTGTAAATAATTGGAATCGCAGGTCAGTGAAGATTGCTCAGGGAGATAAACGCAAATAGACAAATTAAGTAGAATTAAGGAACAGGGAATAATAAAAAAAAACAATACTAATCTAACACTGTGTTGTATTAAAAGAACCCTAAGTGATGCTTGAAATGGGCGCCGAAATGAGCATAGAAAACATAATTAAGCTGAATAACTGTTCAGAAAAAAGATTCTTCTGAGTCACTGAAAACAGCACAAAAGACAGAAGTGATGTCGGATACAATAGACAAGGTGCACTTGAATGATGCAATCATTGACGACAATTAATTAATTTAACAAAGAGATGGGACCAAACAACGGTTGTGTATGGGCACCACTTAAAATAGAAGAAAGAAATTACACCTTGAATATCCCCAAAACTATAAAAAGGAGACAAAATCCGTTGTTGAACGACATTAGTAGTAGGATATGAGGTATACGGGCCCCATTGGATGGACCCCGAGCTGTACCCCAGAAGTGTCGTCATAGTCACGTGGCCTGGTGGCGCCATGTTTGGTTGCCATGGTAACCCGTGTGAGCGGCCATGTTGTGACGTCATCCCCATAGTGATACGTGGTGGTAGTGCGCATGCGTAGCGCGTGTTGTTAGGGTGAAACGTGTTTCCGTCGTCCATTTTGTATACTGGAGGCCGTCATCTTGGTTTCTATGGTAGCACATGGTTGCTATGTGACCCAAGATCTTCTAACAAGACAGGTGTATGTATGACAGGAGTAATTTCCCGATTCGTAGAATTACCACAGACAACTCGACAAATTTTACTATTTCGAATTCTTACAGAATTCTCTGCTTCTGTTTATATATGCAATAGTTTACGCCTACCTAGGCACGTCCCTTTGTCCAGGAGTATACTCCAGTAGCGTAGAAGAGCCTATCAACTGGAACAGCTTTGCTTATTGTTGCTATATTTAGCAATTTCTGGTCTACTCTTGTTAGTTCTGACCCTATTCCATGTATTCTTGTTGTTTCATTTATCTAGATAGATATTTATATAGATTATTGCTGTAAAAATTCGAAATAGTAAAACTTGTCGGGTTGTTTGTGGTAATTCTACGAATCGGGAAATGTGTCAACAAGTTCTGAATTTAATCAATTTAACACTTCATCGAAAACGCAAAAAACAACGCATTTGATGATCGGACACTCTGAAATAAGAGGGCACAACCTAGGAAACTTGCTGTAAAAGATGAATTTGTGAGATAGTTGTTCAACCTGGGAGAATAAGAGGGCTGGTAGGTTGGTTTTCAGACTCTCCACCTTCACATTTTCACATTTTCAAATTTGCAGGTAATAATAATATCCGAAGCCGCCATCAACCTTGCATTTTACAACTTCAGCAATCGATCAGGTGATGGACTAATTTTTAAAACAGTTTTTTAAAATAGCATTAAGACTGATCCTGTGCTTGTGAGATTAGTTTTTAATTGCTCTCTTAATTTATCGCCTTGTCTCGAATCGACAGGTTAATTTGCTGAACAGTAAATGATGTGCTCAAGAAAATACCAAAACGCGTGTAATAAATACAGAGCCCTCAAGCGTTTGGATGGGTTAATGTTTATCGTACTCGTGCTCTTTGCACAAAATACCACACGAACGGGGAACGACCAACTAAAATCGTACGATAAACATCAACCAGTTCAAACGCTTGTACGGCTCTGTCTTTTTATCAATGACATGAGTGTACAGTTACAACTAGAAGTCCTGTCATGAAATGCGCAGAAATAACACGTTAATCTACGCGCTAATCTACGCGTTATGATCGTAGTAAGGCTATAAAATTCTGTATATATGGCCTGTGCACAAGCAATGTTTTTGCCAATGGACCTCCGGGTAACCCGGAGGTCCATTGGCAGAAACATTGCCTGTGTTTGCTATGAGTAACCAAGAGAACCACCCATGCTTTGGATGCCATTCGATATGAAAATTGCGCGCAAAACATTTATACGCGCAATTAAGCCGAGATAAGCGCACAGTTCGTGACAGAACTTCTAGTTTTAACTGTATCGGCGCTGTATTGGATTTAGTCGTTTGCAGATCATACACCAGGCTATACACTAAATTAGACACACGTCTTAGACAAACGTTAACTGCGAAGTTGATATAATTGATGATTGGTGTTTGAAAAATAAAATTGCACTCAATCACAGAAATGCAAACAAAACTGAGTTTATTCTCTCTCACACTCCCAAAATAATGATATCTGTCAGACTGAATCATACCTCAATCTTGGAAGTGGAAAAGAAAGGGCTATGTAATATCCGGGATATTACACGGATGAAAACCTTTCTTTTATACCTCACGCAGATATAGTCTACTAATAGATGGTAGACAATAATATTTGTCCAACTTCTCGAGAATCGGTTTTGATTAGAGCAGCCTCCTGCTGCGAGAATCAGTTTAAGTTTGTATGTAACTTAGATTTTGAGAGTATTGTTTTACCTTTTCTGGGTGCAATCGGTACATATTCCATATTGAAAAAATAACAAAGCTCACGTGTATTTGCAAGGGCCTAGTTCCTTTTTTGGTGAATACATTGTCTACATATTCATGTAGAACAGATGCTCCAATACAAAGGGTTTTGCTGGCCTTGCTAGTGGAAGTTACATAACCTTGGCAGTGGTTTTGTTGTTTTCCTTGCGAGAATCATTTGGGAAAATCGATTTTGACCCTGGCATGAATTGTATGCCTTAATATACCATTCTTGCATCCAGAGGCAAGAAGCGAATTTAAATTTCCATATTTCTCACTCTTTCATAGCTAAGTACAAAAATGAAATTCAAATCTAGAATAATGGAAATATGTCAATTCAATCCAATTTATTTAATCATATTATATACCACATTCGTGGTGTTATATGTATAACTACATTGTTACACGCATATATAAGCGGCATCAACGCATACTTCATTCAGTTCCAGTGGGATGTACAGTGTGTGGAGAGCGGACCATCACCAAATCACCCGCGAAAGGGATATATCACCCAAAATATCACATTCAAATTCCACAGGAGGTCTATTGGCCGGAACTCTGCCTGTAATTATTATGCTTTGCAATTATTAATCAGGTGTAACCTCCAGCCCACGGCAACACACTCCCCACGCACTGCAAACTCCTTTTAGTTATAGTAGGAAATTTGCATTAACATATCTTCCTGTATATTGTTCTATTGTTCGCTTTGAAGCCAAGTCCAACCCATTGCTAGCAGCCGGGACTTAGTTTGAAAGCGATCATGAGACTGGACAAGCCTATACCTGTGAATAATGTCCTGTAATGTTGATTCTCAAACCAAGTCGTGTTTGCCATTGATACTCGCGTTTTGGTTTGATAGCGAACTGATTTGGCATGTACATTTATTGTTGCCTGCACCAGATTGTAGTGATTCATTTATGTATATTCTAATGTTAGGAATGACTGCTCAATACATACATTTATACAATACCTATGCACATCAATACTTCATGCACACACACGCCTACGCATACATAAATATGCATATACATGCACATACATGCACACAAACATTCGTACGCACATATATATATGTATGAACCCCTACTTAAACTACATTTTGTTATCGTGTATACAATTTCAGTTATTTTATCATTTTTCCCATTAAAAGATCCCTGTAGACAAGACTACTATTTCGAGTGATTTACCGTTTATTGTTACTATTTCGAGTGATTTACCGTTTATTGTTACTATTTCGAGTGGTTTACCGTTTTTTGTTACTATTTTGAGTGGTTTACCGTTTATTGTTACTATTTCGAGTGGTTTACCGTTTATTGTTACTATTTCGAGTGGTTTACCGTTTATTGTTACTATTTCGAGTGGTTTACTGTTTATTGTTACTATTTCGAGTGGTTTACCGTTTATTGTTACTATTTCGAGTGGTTTACCGTTTATTGTTACTATTTCGAGGGGTTTACCGTTTATTGTTACTATTTCGAGTGGTTTACCGTTTATTGTTACTATTTCGAGTGGTTTACCGTTTATTGTTACTATTTCGAGTGGTTTACCGTTTATTGTTACTATTTCGAGTGTTTTACCGTTTATTGTTACTATTTCGAGTGGTTTACTGTTTATTGTTACTATTTCGAGTGGTTTACCGTTTATTGTTACTATTTCGAGTGGTTTACCGTTTATTGTTACTATTTCGAGTGGTTTACCGTTTATTGTTACTATTTCGAGTGGTTTACCGTTTATTGTTACTATTTCGAGTGGTTTACCGTTTATTGTTACTATTTCGAGTGGTTTACCGTTTGTTGTTACTATTTCGAGTGGTTTACCGTTTATTGTTACTATTTCGAGTGGTTTACTGTTTATTGTTACTATTTCGAGTGGTTTACCGTTTATTGTTACTATTTCGAGTGGTTTACCGTTTATTGTTACTATTTCGAGTGGTTTACCGTTTATTGTTACTATTTCGAGTGGTTTACCGTTTATTGTACTATTTCGAGTGGTTTACCGTTTATTGTAACTATTTCGAGTGGTTTACCATTTATTGTTACTATTTCGAGTGGTTTACCGTTTATTGTTACTATTTCGAGTGGTTTACCGTTTATTGTTACTATTTCGAGTGTTTACCGTTTATTGTACTATTTCGAGTGGTTTACCGCTTGTTGTTACTATTTCGAGTGGTTTACCGTTTATTGTACTATTTCGAGTGGTTTACCGTTTATTGTAACTAGTTCGAGTGGTTTACCATTTATTGTTACTATTTCGAGTGGTTTACCGTTTATTGTTACTATTTCGAGTGGTTTAACGTTTATTGTTCCTATTTCGAGTGGTTTACCGTTTATTGTACTATTTCGAGTGGTTTACCGTTTATTGTTACTATTTCGAGTGGTTTACCGTTTATTGTACTATTTCGAGTGGTTTACCGTTTATTGTTACTATTTCGAGTGGTTTACCTTTATTGTTACTATTTCAAGTGGTTTACCGTTTATTGTACTATTTCGAGTGGTTTACCGTTTATTGTTACTATTTCGAGTGGTTTACCATTTATTGTACTATTTCGAGTGGTTTACCGTTTATTGTTACTATTTCGAGTGGTTTACCGTTTATTGTTACTATTCCGAGTGTTTTACCGTTTATTGTACTATTTCGAGTGGTTTACCGCTTATTGTTACTATTTCGAGTGGTTTACCGTTTATTGTTACTATTTCAAGTGGTTTACCGTTTATTGTTACTATTTCGAGTGGTTTACCGTTTATTGTTACTATTTCGAGTGATTTACCATTTATTGTTACTATTTTGAGTGGTTTACCGTTTATTGTTACTATTTCGAGTGGTTTACCGTTTATTGTTACTATTTCGAGTGGTTTACCGTTTATTGTTACTATTTCGAGTGGTTTACCATTTATTGTACTATTTCGAGTGGTTTACCGTTTATTGTTACTATTTCGAGTGGTTTACCGTTTATTGTTTCTGTTCCGAGTGTTTTACCGTTTATTGTACTATTTCGAGTGGTTTACCGTTTATTGTTACTATTTCGAGTGGTTTACCGTTTATTGTTACTATTTCAAGTGGTTTACCGTTTATTGTTACTATTTCGAGTGGTTTACCGTTTATTGTTACTATTTCGAGTGATTTACCGTTTATTGTTACTATTTCAAGTGGGTTATCGTTTATTGTTACTATTTCGAGTGGTTTACCGTTTATTGTTACTATTTCGAGTGGTTTACCGTTTATTGTACTATTTCGAGTGGTTTACCGTTTATTGTTACTATTTCGAGTGGTTTACCGTTTATTGTTACTATTCCGAGTGGTTTACCGTTTATTGTTACTATTCCGAGTGGTTTACCGTTTGTTGTTACTATTTCAAGTGGTTTACCGTTTATTGTACTATTTCGAGTGGTTTACCGTTTATTGTAACTATTTCGAGTGATTTACCGTTTATTGTTACTATTTCGAGTGGTTTACCGTTTATTGTACTATTTCGAGTGGTTTACCGTTTATTGTTACTATTTCAAGTAGTTTACCGTTTATTGTTACTATTTCGAGTGGTTTACCGTTTATTGTACTATTTCGAGTGGTTTACCGTTTATTGTTACTATTTCGAGTGGTTTACCGTTTATTGTTACTATTCCGAGTGGTTTACCGTTTATTGTTACTATTCCGAGTGGTTTACCGTTTGTTGTTACTATTTCGAGTGGTTTACCGTTTATTGTACTATTTCGAGTGGTTTACCGTTTATTGTAACTATTTCGAGTGATTTACCGTTTATTGTTACTATTTCGAGTGGTTTACCGTTTATTGTTACTATTCCGAGTGGTTTACCGTTTATTGTTACTATTCCGAGTGGTTTACCGTTTGTTGTTACTATTTCGAGTGGTTTACCGTTTATTGTACTATTTCGAGTGGTTTACCGTTTATTGTAACTATTTCGAGTGATTTACCGTTTATTGTTACTATTTCGAGTGGTTTACCGTTTATTGTTACTATTTCGAGTGGTTTACCGTTTATTGTTACTATTTCGAGTGGTTTACCGTTTTTTGTTACTATTTCGAGTGGTTTACCGTTTATTGTTACTATTTCGAGTGGTTTACCGTTTATTGTTACTATTTCGAGTGGTTTACCGTTTATTGTTACTATTTCGAGTGGTTTACTGTTTATTGTTACTAGTTCGAGTGGTTTACCGTTTATTGTTACTATTTCGAGTGGTTTACCGTTTATTGTTACTATTTCGAGTGGTTTACCGTTTATTGTGTACGCAATTTGTTTTTTAGTTTTTTTTCCAAATGTCACTTTCTTTGACTTATCATAATTTGTTTTTAGTTGCCATGCTTTGCAATATTCGTACAGGTTATTTAGTAATGTTTTTAACCCTTCATCGATCTCTGACAGCAGTTCCATATCGTCGGCGTATAAAAGAAGCAATCATTTTACCAGAACGTCTTCTAAATTAGACGGAATTTGTAGCTCAATGTCTGGACTCTGCTTACTCGAAAAATAATATTCTAAATCATAAACATGAAACGCAACATAACCGGCGAGAGATTTTCTCCTGGCCTTACATCCACCAAACTGCTGTATACTGACCTTTTATTATCCATGCAGCCACAAGACTTCATATTTCCATACATAATCCTTATGACTATTAAAATTTTACCCTCAATATACTGTGATGTTAATTTAATCCACAATCCATACCTCCAGACGGTGTCAAAGGCTTTGTTAGGGTCAATAAATGCACAAAATAACAATTTTCCGCTTTTTCAGCATTTCATATATCAGACTCTGAAGGGAGAATAGGTGATCCATTACTGAATAATGTTTTCTCAATCCCGCCTGACAATATACTATTTTCCTCAATAAAATTCTATATTCTTGTACTGAATATACTGGTGAATAGGTTTGATACACAACTCAGTAACGTTATTTGTCTTTACTTATCGGAATTTCGGCTGTCGCCTTTATGTTTATAGATGGGTTTAACTAGACCCACAGTCCAACTATCTGGTACTACACCAGTTTATAAAACAATCTTAAATAATTTTACATATATTTCCTGAAATTGGGGGTAAGTCACCTTTATATACTCATTTCGGATGCCGTCTATTCTGGGTGCTTTATTATTTTTTAATACTTGTACAGCTTTATTCAGTTCCTCAACAGTTCGTCCTTTGGAACTCAGGGGGCGAGTTATATGTTCAGCAGGGTAAGTAGTATCTAACCTGGGGTTTTCTTCGTTTATTAATTGTTCCATTCCTACTTGATCACTACAGTTAAAACTGGAAGTCCTGTCATGAAATGCGCACAAATAGGACGTCGATTTGCGCGTTAATCTACACGTTATGACCATAGTAAGGCTACCAAATTCTGTACATGTGGCCTGTGCACAAGCATTGTTTCAACCAATGGACCTCCGGGTAACCCGGAGGTCCATTGGCAGAAACATTGCCTGTGTTTGCTATGAGTAACCAGGAGAACCTGCCGTGCTAGGGATGCCATTCGATATGGCAATTGCGCGCAATTCCTACGCGCAGGTATGCCTAGATAAGCGCACAGTTCGTGACAGGACTTCTAGTTTTAACTGTAGGCACTTCACTATTTTTATAAGCATCTAGAAAGTCATTTAAGCTTGGTTTGGCAAAATCTGTTGTTTGTGAATCCTTATATTTTATTAATTTCCAGGAGTCTTTAACATTAGAATTTTTTTGTTTTCCGAGTTTAACTCTTAAATTTCTGCTATATTTTAACCTTGATATTCTAAGCTGCTTTTTGTATAATTTGCGTGCTTCTTTAGGTTGGGTTTTATTTTCGGCGGTTGGATATTTTTGCGTTTTTTTTTAATTTGTCTCAAGTGTCTTCTTACGCCAACGCAACTTTTATCAAACCACGATTTTTTTGGTTTTATTTTTGTATATTTCATTGTATTTATTTCTTTTACTTTTACTTTACCCAACACTCACTGAGAGGCTTTATTAAAAATATCTGTTATTTCTGGCATAACTGTATTTATTTTCGTCGATTCGATGTGTACTTGATTTCCGAGTTCAGTTTGTAACGACGCAATATTTGCCAATCTTTCGCTATCACGTTTTTCGGCAATTTCGGAGGCCTTACAGTTAAAACTAGAAGTCCTGTCACGAATAGAGCGCTTATCTAGGCTTAATTGTGCGTTGGAATTGCGCGCAATTGCCATATCGAATGACATCCACAGCACGGCAGGTTCTCCTGGTTACTCATAGCAAACGCATGCAATGTTTCTGCCAATGGACTTGTGCACAGGCATTATGTACATAGTTGGATAGCTTCACTGGGGCCATATCGCGTACATTAACGCGCATATCAGCGTGCTATTTGTGCGCATTTCATGACAGGACTTCTAGTTTTAACTGTAGTTGAATTCCATTTCGTTATGGGGTACCTATCTTGGTGTTCAACATACTGACCCGAGTCATCTTTATAAGAGGGGTTAATACTTGGCATACCGACAAATTTTAGCCTAATTTTAATGTTAACTGGAGAGTGGACGTTTGACAGCAGCTCATTAAAATCGTGCACTTTGAAGTCAGTGACTGAGTCCAAGGACGCAAAATTAGTTATCGCGTAATCCACAAGCTAATACGTTTACACGTGACCCTTCCGATTGGTTGGCCATTTGCCACGCGTCCGTTCAGAATGATCAGATCACAGGCTTTACAAAATTCAATATGCGATTACCGTAATTATTCACCGTTGGGTCATTAAAATCTCCCAATAAATATACCTTTTGAGTGAGGTTTAATTTTTCGGCAAGTGGTGAGTACACACTTTCAAAGGGGTTGCTCGTAGCATATTTAGTACGTTTAGGAGGTACACATACATTGCTTATCATATTGGATCACTGGGTTGTAGGTTAAATTTTGCCCATTGGATATATTCACTTTCGTCGGGCAAATTTCCGCGTTTTTTCGTAGATTTTCCTTCACAGCAATAGACAAACCGCCCGATCGCCTAAATGTTGAAGTTTTTTTCTATTTTTAAGTGGAAACACACATAGTAACCTGGGATTTTGACTTCATCAATGTCATCTGCTTTACATTCCTGAAAACACAGTATATCATAGTCAAAAATAAAGTTTTGAAATTCTGGATCTAGTAATCTATTTTGTAGCCCACATACATTTAGGGATAGTATATCAAGCATTGAACCCTTCTCGTCTCCCTATCTCCACTCTTCCTGTACTCCGCTACCATGATCAATAGCTATCAGTTCAGCAACGCATCCCACCTCAACCCCATGTCCTTCTCTTTCCACATAATATGTTGGGTTCTTGTTTGCATATACTCTCTTTTCATTTACATATATTCTGTCTGCCACAACTCGAACCGTATTGCCTTTCATTCTTTCTTTCTTTGCCATAGGAAATAGTACTGCCTTTTTATAGACATTAACGGATTTGGAAAATTGTTCGTTTTCGTAGTAAGTTGTCTCCTTCAGGACTGAAGCCCCCTTCCTGACAAGTTCTCTTTTCTTGAAATACGTAAAGTTTTCTACAATGGGACTGATTGTCACGGCTGATTTACTACCCATCCTGTGCACTCTTTCAAAACTAATTTCTTCTTTTATGCTCATGTTTTCCTTTATAAACGTTTTTATCTTACAATCAACATGTATTTTGTGTGTATTAATCCCGCAACAGATGTTTGTATCAGGGGGTCGGATACAAGCACGTTCCTTTCGCGTGAGTTCCATTTTGTTTTTCTTTTTGTTCATCCGTTCGAATATATAGTTCGTTATATATTCGTCTACATTCTACATTATTGACTTATCCTCATTATATTGTATGATAAAATGATTATTACCATTATGTGGATGTACAAGATATGTATCCGAGTCTCGCTCCGGGTTCTAAGGGTAGATCACGACTCGTCTTGGACTCAAAAAATTGTAATGAATCCTCGGACATATCGGCAATACAGTATGAATACCATTTAACATCAAAACTTAGAACCCATTTTTGGCTGGGATCCCATTTCCATTCGTTCCACGGTGCATCCAATGAAATCGAAATAGCAATACAAGCTCTTCCGTCACGAAAATGAAGACTTTACTGATAGCTTTCTAAACAAATATTCATACAGTGTAAGGGGTGGGGGATTAGTATGATCCCCAAAGAGTCTGGAGGTGAGATTGGGAAATCACATCCGAGGGGCAAGATATGTGAACCAGACCCGAGGCTTTCCGGGGGTCTGGTTCAAATATCTTGCTCCGAGGGTGAGATATTCCCATTCCCACCTTCAGACTCATCGAAGATGATTTTTATCCCCACACCCGAGGATTACGTCATTATAGATAATTGGCGGTCGCGTGCTGACATACCCAATTTATCAAGTCGTAGTCCTTTCGAAAAACGAACAATTTCATCGGAAAGATCGTACAAATGTTAGGTATATACCAAGGTATATATTACAAAAAATGATCCGTAACACTGTCCGTTAAGGGGTTAATGAATTTGCGCGTGTCAAACTCTAATGTGAAGGGCATTGTGAGGTTATTGATCGATCGATAAATTCGCACAGTGATATTATTAAATTTGCAGAGAAACATTGGGTTGAAACAAATCAAGTTTAATATTTGAATAATAATTAAATATTGAGTCTATATCAACAAGGAACAGATAAATAGGTAATACACGAACACAGTTTACAGTTTATTTACATTTGTGCAGACGACGATGAAATAGTTCCGGCGACCTAATAAAATATGTAAATGAGTATGTCACGTGGGGTGGGTGGGATAGAAAGGGGGGGGGGGGGGAGAAACGTCGTTGTGCAACTGTACTTCTGATTGCAGGTTCCTTGAATAAAAAATCTCCCGTCAGACTTGAAGGCTTGGGAGGGGGAGATAGTGGTCAGTAGGGCAAAGAATTACACGTGACTGAGAGCACTCTAAATATACACATAACTGTATCTTACAACAATGCATCTAAAAATCTGTTGTCTTGAAATAAAACGGTTTGAATAAAATATTTAGATGAGTGCAGATGGTAAATATTCAGAGAGTTGACTTTTCAAGTATTATTGGTGTTATATTTCCTGTCCAGGTAACGCCGAATTTAATTGAGTTCACTTGTGGTTTCATCTGTATAACTTCAGCCAAGTAATCATCCCACTGTTTATCTTCCTTTGTTGCTGTGATATGCTAGAGTCGTTCTTACGGGGCTTTGTGTGGAATCCTGTTAATGTTCTCATATTGGTGATAATTATTAATTTCTTTCTTCTTGTTTTGCTTTGTTTTATTGCAGTATATACAGTTAAAACTAGAAGTCCTGTCATGAACTGTGCGCTTATCTAGGCTTAATTGCACGTAGGAATTGCGCGCATTTGACATATCGAATGGCACTCAAAGCATGGCAGGTTCTTCTTGTTACCCATAGCAAACACAAGCAATGTTCCTGCCAATGGACCTCCGGGTTACTTGGAGGTCCACTGGCTGAAACTTTGCTTTCCCACAGGCCGTATGTGCAGAATTTGATAGCCTCACCGTCGCCATAACGCGTAGATTAACGCGCAAATTGACGTGCTATTTGTGTGCATTTCAGGACAAGACTTCTAGTTTTAACTGTAGAGGATTGGTTTTTTGACAGTATGTTCGCCGTGGACTGGTCACTGTCCACGGTGGGTAGTATTTTAACGGACGCAATAATATTAGATTCCAAACACCAATTTCAAGAATACTAATAAAATGTTTAATTAATGAAGCACCGGGTTAAACCCGGTGATTCTTTAATTAAAATTTTCCTTATGATGATTTTTATTATCTGATAAACGCATGCGTGGACATCACTGCCCACGCGTGGATTATGACCAGTCCACGGCAGCTGCACTGTAAAATTGTGTTTGTCCATTGAATGACACAGAGCACAACATTCAAGGAAGAAAAAGGTTCAAGAATTCCTCCCATAGATGATCTCGGTGCTCTGTCGGCTGTCTTTCACTTCGACTCGGATGAGGTCGGTGTTAGGGGGATAACCAATCACTGTACGTTAATAGTCAGAACACTTTATTTCCCAATTGAAAACAATTCTGCAACACGGACTGATTTTTTGTCAGTTCAGCAAATTGGCTAAATCTAAAAATAAATGTTAATATTGAAGATGTAACCCTTTGAACAGTGATGGTATATTCCATACCTGTTCACACACACCATCTGGTAGAGTCTATATTCGTTAATTGGGGGACAAACCACTTAATATTTTATACGTGCAGTCTTGCAGAGATTCTGTCGCGATTCTGGGTCTGAAAAGGGCCTTTCGGTTTCAAAAGGTTAAGTTGATAAGAAAACCGAAAACAATGAATGCAAAGAAGAAAGGCAAAAACTGGTTCCATGTTTATTGTTTGTATTTGATCTGTCAACACCTAATTTGCGCTCTAACACATCCTACAGAATTTCTCACAAGCTCTGCAACACATAAGATACTCCCTTTCATCTGTGTATCCGGATTTTTTAATCATAATACCATGAATAAATGTGGAGAGTAACCGCAAAAACCTTTGCCATCAACTAATTCCCATGCTATATATGGTTTCTTCTTTACACCCTAAACCTTCCGATGATACATTGACATCTTCTGAACAGCGCGTTATGTGAAAAAGGTTATATTTCATTCTTGTTTTTGGTATAATTGGTCAGACGTGTAGCCATTTATCAATATAAGGGGGCGGGTTTTAGAAGGTATGAAGATGGTGTTTCCACCCCTTGGTGGGGGCGGAGTATACGTTTCAAAACTCTCTCCGGCGGAGGTCGGGCCATTGAGGAACTATACTCCATATGAGTCTAGAAAGAACTTCTAAGTTCACCAAACGTCATATATCATCTGTAATTTCATTAGCTGACGCCATTTGCGGATTGTAGAATTCAGGATATTTGGGTTTCGAAGGGATATTTATATCTGAGGGTGCCTGGGAGACACGCTCGTGGTTACGCCACTGAAATCGGTTCACACACTTTGCATAGAATCGCCACCAATTGTATATTCTCTGCATTTGTATCTCATTTGTTTCGTCGGTAATACTCCTCTGGACATTAATTTTCGGAAAGCGTTTATATATAGAATAAAAATTGTACTAGTGCCGGTAAACAGATTTAAACCACGAGTAGGATAAGGGTTTTAACCACTCGGCTTACCGAGTGTTTAAAACCCTCACTCTACGAGTGGTTTAAATCTGATTACTTGCCCTAGTACCCATTTGTTGTATTTATACAATATTCTTAATAAAGAAACAACTTTATCACTTGAAATGTAGAAAAAACGACTTTTTATGCCGCAAACACACTGGTTTGTTTTGTTTAGATCTGCACGGTGGGCAGTACTACCGGTGTACACGAGTGCTTGATTGGAAGCTAGATACATCGTCAAAGTTGATTGAATTTACCTTGCTTTTTCAGTCAAATTATTATTAACAATTCTTAAATTTTATTTTAAATAGTTTTAAATATTTAATTGTTGGTATTTAAAACTTAATAAGTCATTGCACATGGTAGATATGTTTGAAGGAAACATCGGGATGTGTGAATGTATCGAAATCGGCAAAGTGCGTCATGTCAAAGGTCAAGTTGGATGGTCTTCCTACTTTGGGTGTACATTTTTTTAACTGCAATAGAAGCTTTACACGGGTAGTGGGATTAAAAGCTAAAATTTACCGTAAGGCTTTTCCCGGGTAATAACATAAGCGAGGATGGTATAAATATATATACAGTACGTGGAGAGTGGATTGTAACTAAATCACCCGCGGAGTGGAGTTATCACCCAATCTATAACTTTCGTATTTTGTATATATCGACTATAAACACAAGCAATGTTTCAGCCAATGGACCTCCGGGTTTAACCCGGAGGTCCATTGGCTGAAACTTTGCCTGTGCTTGTTATGCTTTGCAACAAATTTGCAATTATTGTTTGGGTGGAATCTCCACTTTGTGGGTGATTTAGTGATAATACACTCTCCACGTACTGTATTTGCACTTTTTTACAGTTAGTGTACATGAAGTACAAGTGGTTGAAACAAACAGAAGCACAGAGTCGTTTTGCGCGGACATCGACAATTATCTCCTAGGTGAAGACCTGTGGTGGTATTTTATTAAAAAATCTCATTACAGTGAGTGGAATGCATACATCTCGTGCATATGAGATAATAACCGACACCCAAAAAGACACTGCATTCTTTTTTTGATTAGTTTACGCGCTTGGGTTGGGCGCTGTGAAAAATATTTCTAATTAACCTACAAAGTCATCGGAAAATGATTCAATTTTCAAAACACCAATCAACCAATGGTTGTCTCACCATTTCTCCTTTACGCTATTTAACAACGCCAACAAAATACAATCTAGAATTGCTGGAACTGCGCGGTGCGATCATAAAACTAGAGCTTTCATTCTTAATGGTAATGTCATCTATTTATTTATTTATTTATTGATGTTTAAGGTCACATATTTATGCACAATGGCTAATCATGACCGTGACAGTTTTACGGGTGGAGGAAGCCGGAGTACCTGGAAAGAACCACCGAGCAACGACGAGCAGATGCCAGCTCCCCAACATCGTAACTCCGCACTGCAGCACAGGCAGGGTTAGATTGGCTGAAGACATGCATCGACGTGCAGTACGCCTTAGTACACGGCGTCATCGTGCCCCCGCGCGGGCAATGGAGATGAAGTGTCTTGCCCAAGGACACAACGCGGTTGCCGCAGGTGGTATTCGAACCGAGGACCTCTCGAATTGCAGACTGCACCTCTACGTACTGAGCCACCGCGGCAATGTCATCTAAAAGTACCGTCAAATTCAAGTCTAGATTGAGCAACATTCCTTGTGTTGATTCCAAGAAAATATTTATGTTATTTGTTTAGATTCAGTCGTCTGAAATATATCAGTTTGTCGGAAAATCATTCACTTTTCCGAACAGCTGAAATATTCACGGATGAGTGAATCTAAACATCGATGTGGACTATTTAAGGGTGAGAGTAGTTTCAGACAATAACAGCGTCGAATTCCTTACAGAACAAGACTGGTGGTCGTGACCTTGGGCGCGAATGAATATCGTTCGAGTGAACCAAAATTTTAGTTTATTTTACTAGGCTGCAATATTGTTAGTTGGAGAATGAACACATAAGTGTCGATTTCGACGTACTTTGCGAATAAACATCGGTCATCGTGAACATCGATGAATGTACACTACCGCAGAAATTCCCTTCAACTCATTGACACACTGGAAACTGAGGTCATGCAATAGTATATCAAGGGAGATAATCAGTCATTGCAATTTCTCGTACAGCATTAATCTGGAATGAAAATGCTGAGAAATTTATCATTTAAATCAGATGGAATACCTGCGTAGTAATTATAGCTGGATTATTTTTCTTTAAGCTGCACGCTTTCAGGTTCGATGTGCTTTTTAGTTTGTTTGTTTATTGGGGTATATCGACATTTTACCAGCTAGTTGTAGGGGTGGAGGATGTAATATACAAGGAAAGAAATACCGAGTATTTATTTATTTATTTTTTTAAGGTCACATATTTATGCACAATGGCTAATCATGACCGTGACAGTTTTACGGGTGGAGGAAGCCGGAGTACCCAGAGAGAACCACCGAGCAACAGCGAGCAACTGTCAGCTTCCCAACATACTAACTTCGCACAAGCAGGGTTAGCATTGGTTCACCATCGACGTGCAGTACGCCTTAGTACACAACGCCACCGTGCCCCCACGTGGTCAATGGAAATGAAGTGTCTTGCCCAAGGACACGACGCGGTTGCCGCAGGTGGGATTCACCATCGACGTGCGGTACGCCTTAGTACACAACGCCACCGTGCCCCCACGCGGGCAATGGAGATGAAGTGTCTTGCCCAAGGACACAACGCGGTTGCCGCAGGTGGGATTCGAACCGAGGACCTCTCGGCTGGCAGCCTGCGCTCCTACCTGCTGAGCCACCGTGCTCTCCCGAAAGACCGAGTAGCAGTGAGCTACTTCCAGACTCTCCAACTCACTAACCCGGGACAAACAGAGTTAGCAGAGGTTAGAAGGCATGTGCTCCTTCGACATACAGTAGGGCCTTAGTACGCGGAGCTAACGTGTCCCCGCGTGGGTAATCGGATTAAGTGCCTTGAGCAAGAACACACAGTAGATGCGCGGATCAGAGTCGAAATTACATTCACTTACAGTACAATAGCCGTGTCTTCTCACTTTGCCAGCAGGCTGGAGTTAGAAATTTTCACACCTCTGCTATAGTCTGTATTAGTATTGGTGACAGATATTCACAGTCGTTGGTCCTCTGTTTGTTAGCAGTGTTTACTTCGAATCGGCAATAACTAGTCATGAGCTGGCAATCACAAATGTGATAACTTTTATTATTTTATTTCATTACAAAGATCTGTTAACATTAGGGGTAAAATTTAAATTTCAGCAGTGCAAAATCTTGTGCCGAAGGTCAAAAATGGAATGCATTGGTTAAATTCATAATTGTGTTATGAAAAAAAGTTGAAAATTTTAAATTCCAAAGTATATCGTCATTTGAGTTCAACAAGGTGCCATCTGCAATGCCATAGCATTGCAGATGGCACCTTGTTGCACTGAAGGGACAA
The DNA here is from genome assembly GCA_031216915.1 of Pictodentalium vernedei. Taxonomy (NCBI): domain Eukaryota; kingdom Metazoa; phylum Mollusca; class Scaphopoda; order Dentaliida; family Dentaliidae; genus Pictodentalium; species Pictodentalium vernedei. The sequence continues at coordinate 531,554,625 of CM062293.1, forward strand.
TATTTATAAATAAATATATATATTAATTGATATTTCTTTTATATGAGCGCAAAATGTGCAAAGAAATATAGTACAGACTATACTTCAATCTCCATTGTCTAATTTATTAACACATTTTTATGAGAACCATACCTGCTGGCAAAGTGAGAACACCCCGCTGAGCCATCCCAGTTACTGGGGAGGGTGGTGTAAAAAGTCCAGCGATATTCAGCCATGGACTAAAATCGAGGAATCCGGTTCCACGAGCGTTCAAATCGTTCGCAGTCAGGGCTGTGTGCTTTTTTTCGATATATCGGCTGGCATCCAAATCTATACCGTTACGATTTCCTTGGGTTTAGGAGCGTATATCTTGGGGATAGTGGGGCATCACTCCCCGCCCTTTGAGAGAAAATTGGTATTCCCCGACTGTATGCGAGCATATAGCACTATTGCCCAGTTGTGTTCAAAAGCCCCCCCCCCCCCCCCCCCCCCCACACACACACACACTGTCACAGATCGACGCCAATTATGTCGGACCCGACCTAAAATGGCCACAACAATGCTTCTTCTGACATTGTCTATTGTCATGAATGACTAAATGACGGTAGGAAGACGCCCTATCTGAATAGCGCGTTACGAAGCAAAGATATGTGTTCCAAAGAACCTTCCGACAAACTCATTTCATGGCTTTGTAAACATGCTTCACCGCCACTATGGGAAGATCCAGACGGGCGCATCCGCTCGCTCTACTAATTTTTGTAGCTCAATGCTTTTGACACATGCTCCGTGATTAAGCGACACGGTATTATCGGCGACGACACATAGACATCCACAACTAGAGCACCATCACGAGTCTCCCGCGATCCTTTATTAATTGGATTTCATTTTTCAGAATTTAAATGCGTCTACACAAAATGGCGGGAATATTTGGCCGCGATGGATAGCTACCATATGCAAACAAACCATCGAAGGGCCTCACGGGCATTCTGTTTTTCAAAATTTGGAATACCCTTTCGTCCTTGCCCCAAACTTCCGGGTATGCATATCGGATATTATTCTCATCACGACCCATCATTGAAATGGTGGCGTCTCGATATCCCAGGCCCGCGACTGACCCTCCACTCAGCTGTCTCAGTATCTGCAGAGAGTGACGTGGCTGGCTAGATTTTACGAAAAAAAAACAAAAACATTGCCATCGCGGTATATATCGTGGACAAGCGCTGTCAGACTATTAATAACAGACAGTAAGGTTTTGCCAGTAAGAGTGCTTTCCCACCAAACCCACTTGGGTTTCGGCAAGCCCATGTACACATGATGGGTCAGAGTGTTGCAGACACTAAAAAACAACGTTGAATGCAAACCACCGATCTCTGTACAACTGGATTACTGGGGTTATCTTTAATCACAGATAGAAAAGTGTCCCCATCGCCGACATCATAGGGAGTGTGGTCAGAAGTTGCTATAAATAAGCAATTCTCAACAACAATGTTTTCAAGTTCCGGTCGCCTCGCAGACCCCGATCGCTTTTCTAAAAATATGCTTTAATGTTTCGATACCATCCGCAATACCTTGCAGTGATTGGTCAATGCCTCGTTGATTTTATTTTATGTCGCCGGGCACCCGCATATGTCTACTGTCAGCGATTCTTGTGTCCACTGTCAAGGAAAGGCGTCTCGTTGCCATGAGCAACGGTTCATCGCAATGTATTTTTTCACTTGAAATCAACTGAGACAAATACATTTAACAGAAGTAAAATACACACAAAAGTACCATTGTTACGTACAAAAAGATTAGTTATGTAAACATGGGTAATTATTTATGAAACCGATTAGAGTAGGTCTCTTTTCATTAATTTACTGTAACATAAACTGAAACGAAACGAGAGCATCTCGCCCCGTTGATTGCGTACGTAAACATTGAAAAAAGGGCAATCACTCCAGTCTGTTATGATAAAAGTTAACACCTTACCGAAACAACGTCTGCTTTCTAATATTCGCTTCCAATTCAATTGTACTTGTTTTAAGAACGGGACATATACACGTTATTCTGTTTGTTGACAGGGAACATGGTCTCACGTTCCCTGCATGAAACATATATTCAACCGAGGCGTCAGTGAACGTGAGACCATGTCCCCTGTCAACAAACAGAAATAACTTATAATGTCCGTCAAATTTGAATATGTCGATCATAAACATTGATCAGTGATGCACATACATTTCATTGTACAACGCTTAGCAGTTACGAAAGAAAGTATTTTGTAGTAAACTTTGATTTTGACATGAAGGAAAAAAACGGACTTCGGGGCATCCACGCTGGTGGAGGAGATCGTAGTTGGATGTCTGAACCCGAATTTGTCTATGTCTCTGTGTTACCGGTTTGGAGTTTTAGAAGCCATAATGCAATAATTACATTGTTAATGTAGTTATACGTTTTGGGTCCAATTACTCAATTCCATTGGTCAGCTGGATGAAAACGTCATAACAAAATGTAATTCATTTTCCAGTGAATACATTTGATCGAACTTTGACCCGCATTTACGGTAGAGCGCAGTTGACAGAATGTAATTCGGGCGGTGTTTGGACGGGTTTTTAACTTTTAGCGCCTCCCGCAGTGATCAACTCCACTGCTGTTTGTTTGATGACATTTCCCAACTATGGCATAAAGCCCGTTACTAAAATACTCGTTTCCATTTCTAAAGTTGTGAAAATTAAAAATCAGAATTGTGCTCTTTGTCTTTCGTGTGAGGGTGGTTTTTCGGCTCGTTCGTTCGTAACATGTTTTATTTCGTCTTTCTGCTTTGGTGTTTGGTAAAAAGTAGTTTAAACAGTTACGGAATGTAATTATAAGAATTGAATGCAATTTTTATAATCTTTATTGGAGTATGAAGTGGGGAATGGGTACAAATTATGTATGAATCCATGTACCCATTCCCACACGTTCATACTCCAATAAAGATTATAAAAATTGCATTCAATTCAAAAATAAATTCAAGTGCACAACAAGTTTGGGAATTCAATTCGTTACTACATAGTTCATCATCAGTTATCTGTGTAAGGACATGGGGGAGATTTGCCATCATAACTCTTAAATCATTTGGTCCACCATTATGGTTGCAAGATGATTAGGGTTTTATTTGGTGTATCGACATTCTTCTTACGCGTCGCGTCACTGTCAGCTATACAGGTGGATAAGTCCACTCGCATCCAGTAGGGAATGATTTTTTTATTACCTGTTGATCTTAACTTATCTGATGACCTCTGCATCGGGAGAACTAGGAGTCTCATGATTATCGATTTTCCTAATGGACTAATCGTTCAGAATAATCGATTATAATCGACCAATCGCGCAAATGATAATCTCTTAAGAGTACTGAGAGAACGAACATACCCCGAATAAAAACGAACATCACGAATGGTACTCTTTGGATTTGGGAAAGTTTGCTTGTAGAAATGCCACCCTGTGCAATTCTCAGCGCATTACTGACTGTGAATCTGTTACTTACATGGACGTAGAAATCATTGGGTACAGCAGCATAGGGTGGCGCTTATCTCCAACTTTCTCCAGATATAGTTTCGAGAAAGAGAGAGAGAGAGAGAGAGAGAGAGAGAGAGAGAGAGAGAGAGAGAGAGAGAGAGAGATAGAGAGAGAGTGAGAGAGTGAGAGAGAGAGTGTGTGTGTGGGGGGGGGGGGGGGGGGTGGTAGAACTATCTTTACCAACCAGTCCTTGTGCCAATTAGCAGGAAAAGGGTACTGCTAAAGGGGTCGTAAGTTTCTCCAGACCGTTTCTAGATGCCTTCGGCGCGCAAAAAGAACACTCCAGTTTGCTTGTGTCCCAAAACTATTGAAAATGCAGGCCCGTCGGAACCGGAGGGGGCGGAGGGGATGGGGATTGGGCTGGGGGGGGGGGGGGGGGGGGGCTGCAGCCCCCCCTCCCCCCAATAATTTTCTCCTATTTCGTCGTTAGTTTATCCATGATGGGAGCAACCGTTGTAATCTGAATAAAACTGGACATTACATTATTTAACTTAGATTAGAACAGTGGCGTAGGAACCGGAAGGGGGGGGGGGGGGGGGGGGGGGTAAGGGAGATATTCCTCCCCACCCCCACAAATTTGTCAAAGTAGCTTTCTGGGCTGGGTTGGTGGTTTCTCCACACGGGATGCCCACTGGTTACCATATTCCGACATTGCTGTTAATGATTACTGGACTGAGTGGGTTCCATGTGGGCTTTCTTCCACCAATAAAACTGACAGTCGTGTCTTTCGCCTAATTGTGGAAAGCGATGTTAAACCCCAACCAACCACAGGGTAATTCATTGCATGTTCACTATTCCTGTCAATCTGCTCGGAAATCACGCTGAATTGATCAGAGAGCTGACGTGTTTCCTTATTGACGATGTAATTTACTCAGAATCACTCAGAATGCATATTTGTACATCTTAAATTAAAAAAATTCCCGGGGGGGGGGATGCCCCCCGGACCCCCACTACGAGACGGGAGGTGCCCCCTCTCGTGCTCACCCCACACTCGCCTCTTCAACGGTTCGGATGACGCCTTCGAGTCATAGGAATTATACGATTTTTTTTGCTCAGAATGCATGTTTTTACATCTTAAATTCGAAAATTTTCCCCCCCACCAACGAGACGGAGGATACCCCCTCTCGTGTTCACCCCCCTACCCCCCCCCCCCCCCCCCCCTCAAGAAGCTCGTGTCTTCAGCACTCGCGCCAGATGCCTTCGGCATCTGGATACCCCATACCCATTTTGTATCAGCCAGTTCACCCAAATTAGCAATATCAGCCCCCCCCCCCCCCCCAATATAAATTTCGTTCCGACGGGCCTGAAATGTCATATTGAACACGAGAAACATATGCCGATTTTGACTCATGGCTTTCTTGACAGTCTGTTCCAAAACTATTGGACAGTTTTCGATCATGATTTCTAATATACTTTTATTAGCTGCTAGAGTGCTCAATTATTTTTCACCCTTTACCTAACATGAAAAGCAGACGACACTTGCAAAAAAATTCTTGAATAACTTATTTTTTTTCATTTTTTGTCTCAAAAACATAGGTTATGACCCCTCATTGGAACGAGCTCGACGAGCTCGTTCCAATGAGGGGTCATAACCTATGTTTTTGAGACAAAAAATGAAAAAAAATAATGAAAATTAATTGGCGATTTTTGAGAATAGCGCTGGCCGGTTTTGACTGTTACGTTGGGTGAAGGGTTAAAAAAAAACACTCTTGCTTTCCAAACGTGTGTGTGTGCGTGTGTTTAGGTGTGGGTGGTGGGTGGTGTTTTTGGTAGTTAGCACAATTTTGTTAATAAATAATTGATGTTCACCAATTTATTGGATAGTACCTCTTGGCACTCTCCAATAAACTGTAACAAAATACTTGTTGTAAACATATTTTTGGTTCAACTGCAGAGCGAAGCTCAAGCGCATGCACACCAGTGTATAGTTACTAAGCAGCTTTCAGCAGTTTTCAATACAACCATGATAGTGGCTCTAGTACCCAACCAGTTAAATATATTTGTCGTAACCTGTGTTATGCTCTTTAGGTTGATATTCTGTCAGCGTTGCCGCAAATGTCAGACCCATACAAAAGGACACCACTATCGCAACACTTACGATCATCAGACCGTCGCTGCCTAGCATTCAGGACACCAGTCTAGTTCTGAAAGGACACCTGTCTAATTTTGTAAGGACACCAGTCTAGTTCTGTAAGGAATTGGACGTGTTACGGACTATTTCTTTACGCAATTTCGTGGAGTTTCAGACTCCCGTCGATTTAATATGGTGCCCCTTTACCCACGGAAACTTACATATATTATCTCGTGTTTCTGCTAGAGATATTCAATCAAAAAGCATTTAATTCGCCTTCAAAACATCAAGATATTAGCGCAATTGGTGGAAGTACGCGTCGCAATTATAAGTCTACGGCTGGTGTGAGTCTTCTGTCCTGATGGTAATGCCATCAAAAATTCGATTAAATCAAGACACGATCGAGCAACATTTCTTGCGTTGATTCTAAGGAAATGGATGTTTATGGCATTTTTAAGATTCAATCGTTTGGAAAAGTATCATTTGTTTGGAAAGCGAACCAACTGAAATATTTCAGACGAATGAATCAAAACATTGGCGATGGAATATTTAATGGCTATTTGAGCTATAGCGTCTATTGGAAAGTGGGTTGTCGTTCTTGGGCTTACTACTACCGGTTGGTATTTGCGGTATTGTAAACATTGCCACTCAGTTTGATAGCACGTATTCACATTTCCCCTTGGGGTGAACACCACGGAATACCTTGGGACCCCGACAGCAACTCACCCCACTCCGGAGTGGGTTGGTGTTGTGGGGTCCCGATGTCTTCTCTCCTAGGAAAAATGTGCTTGGAAATCAATATGACATCACAAATCCTGCACTCTTCATCACACAAATCAACGACATTATCCCAATTGGGTTCATATTCACTGAACGCACTTGATTTTGGATTGATGTGTAACACAGCTGATTTTAGGGTCTAGGACCGTTTGCCGATTATTGAGAAATCGGCCTTTGCTTGGTGGGAAGAGCCTCCATACCGCAAAATTTGAATTACACCTGAAATCAACACACTGACAATATTGACAGAACAAACAATGGCTCGAAAAGCTGTATATTATTATTATTATCTCGCTGGCAACACAACTGCAAAGACATTCCAATATGTTGGCGTGTTAGATATTTTGGATTAGAGACACGGCGCTGTCCGGGCACTTTCTTGGCAGGAGCAACACTCAGATTCTATACTTCTTAACCCTTTACCCAACGCTGATGATATCAAAATTTATTATTTTAAATATTATTTTTACAAATTTTTCAACAAATTTCAATAAAACCATATCATGTGACCCCTCATTGGAACGAGCTCAATGAGCTCGTTCCAATGAGGGGTCACATGATATGGTTTTGTTGAAATATTTTGAAAAATTTAGTTTTTTCAACTGCTAAATTTGCATATTACGCGGGCGGATGCGGACGATTCGTTTGGTAAAGGGTTAATAGAATAACAATTCAAACTCAGTAAGAGTCGAGTGTTCAGGGCGTGGTCGTCCAATGGAACAAAATATTTGTTATTGACATTGTAAATCGACGTTGTATGTTTTTGTTACTCAAAACAATACTCATTTACAAAATACCCATTTCAACCATCTCCTCGACGTTTTCTAAGAATTTCGTCCTCAAATATCCTGCCTTATCTCCAAGGCTTTGCAGAAATGCTGACATGTCTAGTTCATGTTTCTCTTTCTGGGAAAATTGAGACAAAGTGGAATTATTTTTCATAATAACAATAGGAAAAATGGCGAGACTTGAGATCATTGCAAACAATACGGATTGCTTATACATTTTTTGCAGAATGTCAAACGAATATTCTGGGAAATCTATGTTAAGAAATTCCAAACATTTGATAAAATTGTCGTAATATGTAGCTAAGAGATCTTTAAGTTTGTTCTTCCTCGTTTCTCTTGTTGTGCTGCTGAAGAAAAAAAACGATAGATCAGTTGTTGGGAGGGCGTAACGGCTTAGTTGGAAATCAATCAGTTTCACATCCACTGGTAATTTTTTGCCATCTGCCATCTCATATTCAAACAGCATGTTGTTACGCCAACAATCGCCATGACAGATCACAGAATATGGTTCTATCGGTTGTAACTGTTTTGCCATCAGGTCTTCTAGATTTTGACTTCCCAGTTTATCTGCAGCTGCAAAAATGTGTTCGTCGGAAGTAGAACTTTTAACTAACTCCAGAGACAAATTGAAAGATCGCGTAAATATTTCAGGGAACGGCAGGATCCACAAATTCTCACACAGAGCCGATTTAAATTTCTGCAGATTGCTTGGATTTCCGTTCTTCAATGCAAAGCCTAATGCGTGAAATTTTGCAATTTCTTCCATTGCTAATTTACACTGATCGTAATTCAAAAATGAATCTGGCATTCTGTAACCTTCAGGTCTAAGGTCCTCTAGAACGATTACTCCCCCAGCCTGGTCCACAACGCTATACAGATGCAATGGAACGGACGGTCCGCATGGAAGTAATCCCCGTTCTACCTGAAGTTCTATCATGGCTGGGATAATATCGCGGTAGACACTTGATTCCTTCAAGAACAAACGCCTTTGGTCATCGATGTTCTCTGATATTTCGTTCGATGGCGGGATTTTCAAAATTAAATGTTTGTTTATGTCTTTTCCTGCTACCAGGATGTTCACTATTACAGATATTACATCCGATGTATAGTTATCACCTGTATTGCAGCCCTTGGAAACTGTAAAATTCTTTACAGAAATATCCTCAGAAGCATAGCTCTGTGTTATAGCTGTGAGTAATAATTCCTTGGTGATTATCTTCGGTATGGTTTCAGCCCAGCCAGTGTACTGTGAATTCGCCATTTCGAACTTTCTGTGGAAAAAAATTATGAAATGCCATAAGTTTGGGGAGCGTCAGAGCACATTTTATTATGTCTCAAAATTAGTTTGTCCAATCAAAATGCTGGAATACCTTCTAAAGATTCCACCGTTTCGGGTTACTCACCTGATATTAATTAATATCAGGTGAGTAGCCGCCATTACTATTTTGATGCAATTCCCCTCACTTCGAATTTTCAAAATCTGAATTAAAACAAAATAAGAGAATTTAGGTTCCGAAAATATTTTCAAGATACCGTATTTTGTGATTTAAAACATTAAATATGTAAAACTTGTTTTTGAAACATTCCGATCAAACAGAATTAACAGAAAGTCGGTGTGCGTTTCATATTCAACTTCAAAGTTCAAGTTGCGTTATTGTTATTGTTTGCTCTACAGTAAAAAAGTGATTTTTAATGTTCAAAACTGCTTTATTGGTCCTTTTTAGGTAGTAACAACAGTAAATGTACGCAAGGGGCCTCCAGATTATGCCGAGTTGGCAAGCAGCACTGATCTCAGTGGCAAGCAGCGATTCGTTTCATTTGTAAACAAGTCCGGCAATCGCCCTTCGCAAAGTGATGATTTGTTTACAATTACCATGGTTACACGTACCGGTGCCTGTTACTGTTCATGATTCTGCGCGGTGCTATCAATAGTGGTTCCTGAAAAATAAATTCCGGGCCGTTGTTTGTTTATGGAGAAAATTATTAATCGCTTGATTTACATGGACTTTCGACATAATAAATATGTTACATGGCGTGTAGCTGGCTGATACATTTCAATACAAGGCTTCTGAGTGTTCATATCAGGTTCGGCTTCGCCTCACCTGATATGAACACTCATCGCCTTGTATGGAAATGTATCAGCCAGCTACACGCCATGTAACTTATAATATAGTTCTAAAAACCACTTGACTTAACCTTTTGATCACGCAAGACCGATGTTTCGGCCCAAGGAATAATTTCGTCCCATTTTTGTCCTATTAACAGAGGCCTATACATGGAGCATTGGTGATAAAATAATATCTGCAGTCTGCAGCCGTGTGGCTGCAGACTGCAGTTGTTACTTTATCATCCCTGTATGTTGATATTGGACTGACACATCTCACTGCCAGTGTCCACAAAGGCGATACCATTCCTGGAAACGAGGGTTCAGAGGGTTAAATGTTGAGCAACATACTAATATCTCAATAGCTATCTTCATTGCCACATCGCTAACCGCCCGTGTTACTTATGCGTTTAATGATAATTAGAGCACAGAAACACGCTCTGCAAAGAAATGTAACGATTTCATATGAGCACTGAATGGTGATGAGGCCTATTACAAGAAAAACAACTATATTTTCTTGCATGAATTGTAAACATCTACAGAAAATACAACGATAGCGGGGACACATGTAACCACCTAACCACCCCCCTCCCAACACACACACCCCCCCCCCCCCCTCGTCTCTTGGCAGGTAGACAAGCTAGTTGCACCAAGCCACCAGCATCCAAGTACAAATGAACTGTTGTCTGATAGTCCGATTCCAATGCTGCACAGTATAATCCCTGGGAGACGACAGGTAGACAGCCAATCTGGCTATGTCGTCTCCCTGCGGTATACATGCATAGTTGATCTCTTGTTTGTATTGTATAAATGTACATATCTATATTGCTGTATACCGCTAAATAAAATTCATTCATTCATTCATTCATTCCCCCACACCCAACAACAACACGCATTTGTCCGCACAAATGTTCCAGGATTACACAACGGGTTACGCCTTGAGAGTGTGGAAAGATAGAATCTCAATTAATGGAAGATCTGTGAAGATGCAACTGCTTGAATTTAATTTATATCACTCATGTCAAGCAAGAATTCCATCAGACACAGTCCTGGAACGGCGCCACTGAACCGAAAACTGTAATATTTTTCGGAAGATAGCCTTGATGGGAGTTGATCCAAGGTCAACGACACCCAATCGCCTAGCCATAAATGCTCTTCCACCCGAGCTCCCATGAATTTATAGATTGGTGGTTTTCAGTTTTCTGTTCAGTGGCGCGGTTCCAGGACTATGTCAGGTGAAGTTCCTGCTTGACAGAGGCGATTTATATATATTTCAGTCAACATAAAACAGAGATCAAAGTTCATTGAAATATAAATTTATTGGCAATTCCTGACAAACAGTCATTGTTGCAAACAAAAATGCTAAAATGCAGGCTTAAGAACATCCAGCGCTCATAAATGATGCCAGGGAAGGTAAGACTCGGCAAATTGTGTCCTCAGTGTAACGGAAATTCTCGGCACTATCGCTATTTCGCACAATTGCAATATCTGGCTTGTGTTTCATGAAAATTGCTCAATAAGTGATCATCTGACTAGATTACATAGAACAGTTAATATCCATTACGCATTTATGTGTTTGTGATATTTACCAGCGTATTGTTTTCGAAAGGTCCGTTTTACCAACATTTCAATATTGATGGTTTGTGAAGATCATTCCGTATTTGCTTTTTGCTGTTATATAAATATGACTAGGGCAAACCGTCGCCCATGCGAAGAAACTAGTTTAGAATTATAAGGCATTAATACCATTATTTAACTTTATAAATGTTGCATGTTTTAAGATAGACATTATATACCTAACTTGTTACAGGAACTAAATTAATAATTGGTAAGCAATGATGTTTTCACAGTTCAATCTAGTTTGGAACTTGCCTGAGTTGCCTAGTGCAGTATATACATTCATCACACACCCATTAAGACAAAACATGGGGTTTCCACTGTTGTTCGTGTACGATAAAAATAAAGTTGTATCGCACGGATGGTGATATAAAACACGTTCGATTTCGATTCCAACGTAAACAGAGAACGAACCCTTCTAAATAAATCACGTCAATCATTGGTCGAATGCACCGGAGTCGAGATCGCTTAGAAATTCCAGGTTCCTCATTTACACTTCTTTAAACATATTTAAACAATCAGATTCGAGTCAAAAATTTACAAAATAAAAGTAACATTGTTACTGCTTGTTCCTTGATAAACACTTTCCACAACTCGTCATATAATGATGGAGTGTGCTAAACATATCAGCTATTTAAACACTTTGTGTTGTGTTATTCCCCGCAGATTAGTCAATATCTGAAATTCGATCATCGGGACCGCGTCGCTCATCGTTGTCAATTGGTTTCGACCAATTTAATATGCTGCACAAATTTTAATGCAAATTTCGGTTGGTACTCCACCAACTAACAGTGATGTCCCGCAATTATGCAACTGAAAAGTGCTTTTAGTTCAATTTTCGTGTCGACTGGTTCTTAGACTGATGTTGCTTCGTGTAGACTGGTTGTTACATGGGAGGTGTGTGATAAATACAGAAATAACTCGATTGCTTTGGCCCTGGATATCACTCGAGCCTTCGGCTCTCGTGATATCCTGGTCCAATGCAATCCTGTGCGTTAATTCTTAATACATTCAAACGTACGTGCCGTTCTGTATATTTATTGGCATAAAAAAGATCATTTGAAGAATCTATAGAGATTCCCGATGCCTCATGTTACATTACATACGTCTGTGTTACATAAATGACACATGCTTATATCTGCATATATGAGAATATTAATATAATATGCATCATTACATATATTTAAAGAATATATATGTGTACTGAAATAGGTTTATTTACCGCTCAATTCTAAATCAATTTAACCTATCCTGATATCGTTGCATGCATTGCTTATAATTCACATGTGTTTTATTACAGGATGGACAGCAATAATTCGTTTTATTTTACAGATACAAAAGGAACCACAATGATAAACCTTATCACGGAGCCCACCAACCCCCCCTCCAAAAAAGCAATAAATAAATAAATAAAAAATAAACAATTATTTGGTACAAATGAAATATTTGCCAGACAGAGGAAATGGAAGCGTGCAACAACATTAGCTGTTTACATAAAATGTTCCGTTGACTGGAAATTTCTAACCAAATGGTCCCAGCCGGAATTGCAGTCGTTCTGTCAAAAACACCATCCACGTGTACCTTACACTGCGCTTAGATCCAATAAGTAGATGTTATGTTGGAGTGGGTTTAGTGAGGACAATATCTAGCATCAGCCGCTGCTGTTGCACTACGGTCTCTGTTTATTGGACATTGTGGCATCTCGATGCAATTTCCAAGAAATAAAACAATAAAGGAACAATCGGTATTCGCAGTAGATGAAAAGCTTCAATCTGATTTCTATAGAAGAAAACATAATGTCACTTGATCATTGCAGATATTCTGATAAGTGAATTTAAATTTGAAGTTCCTTTTACATTCCTTTTTACATTCTCGAACATAAAACAAGATCGTTGCTAACACAGAGCTAACATATTTTCTATCTGTGTTAAAGTGAAAACAATTTGTCATGTTCGATTACCGAATGATCATTTAATGTTCGTAACATTTATAAGCATCCCAGATTGGTGTACTGACTGTACTCTCTTGGGAAGACCGCAACGACTTCATCGTGTTGATACCAGGAGACATCGGTACGGCACTTTGGCCATATGAAGCAAGAGGAAGTTCTCAACCCGACATGCTTCATACAGTTAACAAACAACTCTGTGTCTCATACATTTTCCATCTGCCCTGGTACAATGATTTTTTAAAGCATTCAACTACATGTTTTCCAATACACTCAAGAGGAGTGGGGGGTAGATTTTGAACAATCCGTGATATAGTCACTTTTATCTGTCCAGTTTGCACAACATGGATAACTACACCCGCCATCTTACTCACCGATACCTACGCTTGTACATCACCGCCATTCGTACCAACAACCACATAGGCCGTCGCACTCTCTGTTTGCCCATCATCACCATTCACGCCAATAACAACATCCCGCGCCACACCCCTTGACACCCTCCGCTTGTACACCAAGTTATAGAAACATGAGGCAGTGTTCATTGTTTTTTCTGCTGGTTAGAAATATTCGCTGAAAATTGTCTAAAACAGAAACCCCATATTTCCTATAACACCAAGTATTTTATGTAACAAGTGCACATGTTTGTAAAAAGTAGGGAATCGCGAATCACAATCGCACATCCCATTCTACAACTGAATATCCTAACAAACTATACAACAAGAGTGAAAATCCATTCTGTTGGAAATTTAGGACACTGATTTAATGAATAGTGTCTTCTCTGTAACGAGGCGTGTCTTTCCTTTTACGCAATTGTAAGACCTATTCTACAACTGAATATCTTAACAAGCTGTACAACAAGAGTGGAAAACCATTCTGTTGGAAACTTGGGACACTAATTTAATGAATAGTGTCTTCTCTGTAACGAAACGTGTCTTTCTTTTAACGCAGTGTTATAACTAATAGCATTTGAATATAAATTGTGTTCTTTGCAATCTGTTTGGTTTGTCAGAAAATACAGTTTGCAAATTTGTCTTTGCTGTTCAACAAGTATCAACATAATACTTAAAGAACAGATTCTGTGACATTAGTATCACCGTGTTTTTGTCATTTATGTAATGATTATGGTCTTCTCCGTTACAGAATGGATTGTTACAGGAAATAGGTACGCACCCTAAAATAGCTAAAAATAATGAGTTCTGCCTTCAGCAGAAACGAAAATTGACAATCCTAAATTTCGTGGAAAAGTGGATTAAAACAAATTTCAGTCAAAGTTTAATTCCCCCATTAGATCAGTGAAGCCCCATTGCACTGTGGACAATTTGGAAAAATACGCACGGACCTGCACATACTTAAAGACGAATATTTTGATGACTTTAAGGAATGGCGAAACTTACCACGCGGATTTCAATTCATCACATTCAAGAAGTTTTGAAAAGGAAGTGACGTATATTATTATTGATTGGGAGGTCCTAGTATTTCGCCGCAATACGACTTCGTGACACTGTCGCAAGTTCAGAGTGGCATGTGTCTAAACTCTAACCTGAGGTTACAAGGGTGAAAAAATAAAACAAAAGAAATGAATAAATTAAAACTTATTTCGCCATTGACGTGTCAAGGTAAGCTTAGAGATTACAATTAAAACTATTGTTTCCTTGGAAGGTATGAGGTGAGCTTTTAAAGCTATTTAGGCAGATATCTGCCTGTAAATACTAATAACGGTATGTGCGATTTAGCACTTGGAGTGTTAAATAGGTGTATTGGAATAATGGGCAGATTGGTGCTTTGAAAAACATCGTGCGAAAGGAGTCACGAAATGCGTCCTGCTCAGTGAAGTGTGTATGAAGGCATGTTAACATGTATTTTGTGGACAGAAACATGCGTCGACTTGGTTTTTTATATGTTGAGTTGATATGGCGTAGAGTTAGACGTCAAGTTAGATTTCTTAAAACGTTATAAAGTGATTTCATAGGCATTTTAAGGAGTGATTATGTAGTTTTATGTAAGTACACTAAAATGTAAAAACGCGAAGGTTGATTTCTTGGACCGACGGTTAAATGTTGAATAATTCACCAAAAGTCGAAAAGGAACTTTTGTCTCTCCCGTTGAAATTGCTTTGCATTATTTTAATTTGTACATTGTTTGGAGGTGTAAATTTTCACAGAAATATATTAGAACTGTATGTTTGGCAAAAGTTAAGGTGGGAAGAAATCATTTTTAACATTAATGTCAATTTTGTATATTTCACCTAAAAATGATTCAGCAGTAAAAGTGAGAACGTAGCATAGTCAGTGTAGCATTTATAATTTGTTAAAATAATGTAAAATATTTAAAATATTTATTATAGGTTTAAACATTTCAGGTGGCCACGTTTGGGGTATCCAATGATTCGTACCACCGATATTCAGTACCATAGTAAATTCGTACCATCCGGAATGTCCATAATACGAGAAGTTTTGTGTCGAGATTGTAACTCAGTTTGATTGTGTTCTTCTGGTAAGCAACAAGAGTTGAGCTGTGGCTGTGGCTTTGATATTAATGTCGATACAGTGTTCGGCTTAGTGCCATCTTAGTGCATATTTGCTTAGTGCATATCTGCTTAGTGCGAATCCGCTTAGTGCGTTTGTATTGAGCAGAGTAATGTTTATCAAAGTCATAGGTGCAGATGAATGATCATATATCAACCACTGTACTAAATATTATGGAAGTGATGAGTAAACAGTTTTTTATTTTATAGAGAGTAATAGCTTGACTGGACTGACTACGTGAAATAATTCATGAGTGGTGAGGGACGTTGTACAAACACGAGTGCGCGAATGCGCACGAGTGTTTTACAATATAGTCCCTCGCCTCGAATGAATTATTTCCCGTAACCAGTCCAGTCAAGCGATTACTCTGTTTATTACTTTTCATTATTAACGATAATTAGATTATTTAACCCTTTACCTAACGTAACGGCCAAAAACGGCCAGCGCTATTCTCAAAACTCGCCAATTAATTTTCATTATTTTTTTCGTTTTTTGTCTCTAAAACATAGGTTATGACCCCCTTATTGGAACGAGCTCGTCGCGCTCGTTCCAATGAGGGGTCATAACCTATGTTTTTGAGACAAAAACAAAATGAAAATAATAGTTATTCAAGAATTGTTTTTGCAAGTGTCGTCTGCTTTTCATTTTAGGTAAAGGGTTAAAAAAAAACAAAAACACAAAACAATGAAATCACTATCACATCCACGGCAAAGCGTCTTCGTTTGCGCGCACGGATACATGCCACAATAATTATTGTTGATTGCATAATTCACTTGTGAAGTTTTCGTTTATAATCAAACCCGGAAATCCCAATAAATCGAAAGTAATAAGTAAAGTAAATCATCATCATAACTCATTTATCAGCTGAACCCTGTGGCATACAGAAGACACAAAATGTTGGGATTCAGAATATAACTACAAAAAGTTTCACAGAAAATTAATTCTTTGGCGTACTTTTGTAGATTATGACTTAGTTTAATGAAGAGTTCACCGATAAGCAGCATGTTGCTTTAAATAGATAATATGCATATATTCCAACCGTAGAAGAAGTTTTACAAAAAATGAGAGCTAGCACATTTAGCGATAACGTGGGCTATAAAACGACATGGGTGAGTGCGTATCGCACTAAGCGGTGTAGTTTGTTTGTGTTCTTTTGGTAGTATCCATGTTCCCTCAAACCATAAAACCCGAAATACCAAGAGAGTCATCATATAGACAACTGCAGTTTCTGAGAACACTAAAGGTATATCTTTATTTTTGATAATGACTCATATATACGCGCTCATTAGTACGTGTCGATATATGACCCAGAGGCGAGGTCGAGACTTCAGTATTCCATTTCCGGATCCTACTTATAGTTGAAACCAGACGTCCTGTAATGAAATGCGCACAAATAGCACGTCGATCTGCGCGTTAATCTACGTGTTATGACCATATGTACATATCGCTTGTTCACAAGCAATGTTTCAGCCAATGGACCTTCGGGTAACCCGGAGGTCCATTTGCAGAAACATTGCCTCTGTTTGCTATGAGTAACCAGGAGAACCTGTCATGCTTCGGATGCCATTCAATATGGCAATTGCGCGCAATTCCTACGCGCAATTAAACATAGATAAGCGCACAGTTCGTGACAGGACTTCTTGTTTTAACTGTAGTGGTAATAACAAATTGTTCTTACAATATTCCTCCCTTTCTGGACTTATTGGCATATATTTTGGCAATCGTTCAGCGTCTATGATTTGATTTTTTCATGAATAAAAATCATGACGTCATGATATGCATGACATAATCAGTAATCACCATTCATTATTCTACTTGCTCGATGGTTTTACTCCACAGTTTTCTAGGCTTTTCCAAAAATGACATGCCCTACACTTTCTTCAAATACGAATATACCTTTACTTATTTATCTAACCCATAACATACATTACATTTTCCAAATCTACTAAGAACTTACAATACTATCTGACTAAGTAGAAATAAATAATCTGAATGTGGGCGAAATAATTTATTGTCAAGTGCAAAACTGAAACCTGCAAAATTACACGACAAGATGTCGATACCAATCATTTTTAGCCACCCAGTAGCCTCAAAAGCAGAAAGTAACCCAATACCCACACTTACATAACCCTTAAACATATAACCCCTTGTTTTGTAAAATGTGAAAAACATTATATGTTTCCCTCTCATTTTAGTTGCATACCTGGTAACAACTCCGTGTGAAAATTACATTTAAAAAAATAGTCTCCCATAATTCCTCTGGCAATTTACCCCTATGCATCAGACTCCAACTCTGTGACCAAAACGTCAATTTTTCTTGTAAAACAATTAGCCAAATATAATTATATATCTGATACTAAAAATATATTTCCAATTTACGTGGTATTAGCATCAACACATGCCCTATGTTCAGATTTCTACCCCTGTGCAATTGTGCGAAACTGTAGAGCGGAATCTATAGCCGTTGAAGTGTATAGCAGTGTTTCATCTGTGTGTTTCTTTGTTTCAATTGTTCAGGTTTAACCCATAGGAGACCTATGTAAAACACCATCATGGCCTAAAATGATCTTGTCTAATTCATTTCGTTGAGTTGGTTATCATTTAATAACTGTTATCAAAAACGGTGGCATCGACATGTGTTATGAGTTTTTGGTAACTGCAAGAAGAAAGGTTCTCTGAATCGAATGATCGCACGTGTGGTTGCTACCCTCAATACAGATTTGTATTTTGTCCAGACGTTTTCACTTGTATTGAAAAGCGGCGCACCTTCTCTATTTTTAAACATTTTTATCACAAGCTCGTCGACTGAAGATGACTATATTGTCGGCGATAATACACTGAACTCCGGGAGTGGATGTCTATGTGTTATCGTGGATAATACTGTACCCCACATATACAGCCTGGGCTGCTGAGCGTGTATCCTGTGAGCGTTTATAAATTATCTCTCCTTTTCCAAAAATTGAATGAGTCTATTTACAAAGTCGCCGGAATATATCGGCTGAAAAACTTGATGATCATGTGCAAAGGAGCCATGTGAGGGCCACACTGACCTTCCCTTTCCTAAGTGGGAAGGGCGTTGATCAGAACGAAATACCCAACTTGTTCTCATTACCAGCTAACTACTACGCGTGTCGGCTCAGATAATACTTCGCAACATGACCCATGATTGAAATGTGGCGCCCCTCGCAAATCCACAATCCTGGATCAGCCCTGGGCTCCATTCAGCGCCGACTGTTGTGTAATAAATATACTATATTCATGCTGTTTGTGCATCGTGTGAATGTTTTTTCATTTTTTTTGATAAGGTCGAAGCTGTTATGGAGTTGTTGGGGTTATTGTGGATGCCTTTACGTTATTTAGTTGTTGTTAATCCTTTATCCAACGTAACGGAAAAACAGCCAGAGCTATTAACAAAAACGGCCAATTAATTTTCATTATTTTTTCATTTTTGTCTCAAAAACATAGGTTATGACCTCTCTTTGGAACGAGCTCGTCGAGCTCGTTCCAATGAAGGGTCATAACCTATGTTTTTGAGACAAAAAATATTAAAAAAATTTAGTTACTCAACAATTTTGTTTGCAAGTGTCGTCTGATTTTCATGTTAGGTAAAAGGTTAAATGAAGATGCTGAATACTTTTCTCTGTTTTATTGAATATGATAAGATAAGGTTTGTACTGATTTAAAAAAATGCCTTTGGCTGGACAATATGCGGATTTTTATGCCGTATAGTGGTATACTGCCATCAGTAACAATCGACCCCAAAGTCGAAATTCTTTGAAACGGCCTTGGCAGCTTCAACGGCGGTATAAAATGTTCTGTGTTTATCAATATTATTATAAACACAACACTGTGTCTTTGACAACTTTGAACGTCTCTTCTAACGGACTAAAGTGGTCGAAACTTCGAATCACTGACGCAGGCAACTCTAAAAACATGCAGGTAATAAGTGATCGCTCTGTTGTTTCCCGCTTATTGAACGAATCACACCCTGGTGTTAAGAATAACCTTTGACCCCATCTAGCTCACTTCAAGTGGTAAAACTCTCCTCAGAGGTGTTAAGATATCTGCAACTAATATTTGAATACAATAAAATCTTACAAACACGTGGAATGTAAGATAGGCGCTCGCGAATGACTAGGATAGAAATTACGTGAACATATCATTCCATCATTTCCAAAATTACGTGGACATATCATTGCACAATTTCCACCCACACTGCCACAGGCATTGTCAGCATAACACTAACAGAGCATAAAAATATGTTATTTAATGGGTAATGTTAAAAAAATGTTCACTGCTAATGAGTGCACCAATCGCATCTAAATTCTACAAACGTGACTCAATACACCCACGGCTTCAAAGCGAGACGAGTGATACATAGACTGTAAAAATGTCATCTCCTGCCTCAAGCGCAGGTTGTGAATTTGCAGGGCTTATATTTCGTCTAAATTTGTGAGAATCAATGTGGATTCTCGTGAAAATGGTTGTGAGAATCCATACCTACTATGAGTGTCCCAGGATTCCATGACGCCACCAAGGTTGAACCACTGTTGTATACTGATAACACATGTTAACCTTTTACCCAACACACTTTTTTAATTTTTAAAACTAAGTTTGATAATTTTTAAACAATAAATTATAAAATAATTAAATGAACAATATTTACCAATAAAATCTTTCAAATATGGCTGCCGTTGGAACCGGCTCAATGAGCCGGTTCCAATGACAGCCATATTTGTAAGGTTTTATTGACAAAGTGTCAGGATATTTCAGGTCACGTTAGCATTCTATTGGTTAATTTGTTGCCGCTGTGTTAGTTAAAGGGTTAAATTGACTCATTTTTTTCTCGCGAATCCTAGCGGAGGTGCAGCGAGAATCTACATGGATTCTTGCCGGTTTTATTGCGCGAATCTTTGTGCGAATCGATTCTCGGATTCTCGTCGAAATGTAAGACCTGATTTGATAGTATCGTTTCTAAACAACAATAATCCTCCTGAGATATGATTATGACACGCAGCATACTGCACGTCCAATCGGCTTATTTATTCCCTGGAAATACGAATTATACGCATAAACATTGCAACGCAGAATATATACTGATGCTAATGCACGTAAATAACACAAACTTTTCGAGGTTATAGCTAGCTTCATAACTAGACATAATCTATTTCAGTTCTGTGATAGCGATTGTTTCTGTTCGTCTTTCACGAAGAATCGTGTCAGTGTATGTTGAATTAAACTGGTTTCATGGAGGGTCCATCTGAATTCTTGAGAAAAAAAACCCAGTTTATTCTCAGTTTACTTCAATGAAGGATGAGAAATGTGACTGTAGTTCATCGGCCTACTTGTCTTCTCGCCCTTGGCACATTTACGTGTTGTCCGCATTCGCATCGGTCATTATGCTTTTACTTCCTGTTTTGGGGCTCACAACAGGACTGGGGCGTTATACATCTGAGGATACCTTTAGGATAGTTTATCGAATTTATTAAAACGCGCATTTATCTCGGCATCATTTCTATGGTAGAAAGCCTGAAAAAAGGGCTATCTCGGGCAACACCCTGGGTACATAGCGATTTAATATCTGTATGTCTCTTCTCAATTACTTCGACTTGTAGACTCGGATTTACAATCGACATCCAAGTATTAAATCTGAATGGTACACGGATGTTGTCCAAGATAACCTATAATAAAACATTAGACAGGGATTGGATTATTATAACAAGTAGTATGTAATGTGGTTTTGGGGCCTTATTTGGATGATCTCATTTTGGATGATCTCATGTGACGTCATGTCACTTGACCCAGTGCTGCCATGTTGTGTTGTCATGGTAACCCGCGTGAGCGGCCATGTTGTGACGCCATCTCCATAGTGATACGTGGTGTTAGTGCGCATGCGCAGCGCGTGTTGTTAGGGTGATACGTGTTTCTGTCGTCCATTTTGTATACTGGAGGCCGCCATCTTGGGTTCTATGGTAGCACGCGATTGCTATCTTACCAGTGGCTTCTAACAAGACAGGGGCATGTTCGGGGGGTGTGTTCGATTGAATCGAAGTAAATCTGATTACCACGAACAACCCGACAATACCTCCAAATCACCAAAATCCACCCCAAATCACCGAAATTGACTTTATTTCCCAAATTTATCGGCTTAGCACGTAGTGCTATAGTACTAAGGGGGGTACAAAAGGGTGCGTTCGATTGAACAGGAGTAATGTTCTGGCTTAGAATTCTCCCAGAATCCCTTTTTGGATCCCTATTCCATGGCGTTTTATTTCCCTATTAAGAGTAGCACGTAGTGCTATAGGACAAATTTACCCAGAATTCTCTGCGTCTATCTATATATGCAATAGTTTACGTCTATCTTGCCATGTTCCTTTGTTATAGAGTGTACTCCAGTAACGTAGAAGAGCCTATTAGTTGGAACAGCTTTGCTTATTGTTACTATATTTAGCTATTCTAGTCTATTCTTGTTAGTTCTGACCCTATTCCGTGTACTCTTGTTGTTTCATTTATCCAGATCATTTATATAAATTATAACTAACCAATCAGATTGCTTGATTTCCCATAACCTGTACTTAATCGTATATAGTTATCTCCCCTTATTACAACGAAGTTGTATCAGATTCTCATCACATCTATATCCAATGGCAATATCCCCGGGCACCCCAATTTCAGCACCCCTTTTTTGAAAAAACATATGACCTTCGGCACCCCTTTTTTGTCATATGTGCTTATGTGACACAATGTGCCCTAGCACATAGGCACATGATTTATGTGCCAATATGTGCTTATGTGAAAAGGCACAATGTGACACAATGTGCCCTAGCACATAGGCACGTACGGGTATTTGAGGATACCTATTGCCTGGTATTGTATTATTCAAGGATACCTACTAGAGAATCCCTTTTTTGTCACATTGTGCTTATGTGAAAAAGCACAATGTGACACAATGTGTCCTAGTACAAAGGCACATGCTTTATGTGCCGATATGTGCTTATGTGAAAGGGCACAATGTGACACGATGTGCTCTAGCACATAGTCACATACGTG
The DNA here is from genome assembly GCA_031216915.1 of Pictodentalium vernedei. Classification (NCBI taxonomy): domain Eukaryota; kingdom Metazoa; phylum Mollusca; class Scaphopoda; order Dentaliida; family Dentaliidae; genus Pictodentalium; species Pictodentalium vernedei. The sequence continues at coordinate 531,577,021 of CM062293.1, forward strand.
TATTTGAGGATACCTATAGCCTAGTATTGTATTATTTGAGGATACCTATCTAGGATACCTTCTGGAGAATCCCTTTTTGTCATATGTGCTTATGTGAAAAAGCACAGTGTGACACAATGTGACCTAGCACATAAGCACATGGTTTATGTGCCGATTTGTGCTTATGTGAAAAGGCACAATGTGACACAACGTGCCCTATCACATAGGCACATGCGACCAAAATGGGATTCCATAGCCACAGGTGTTTTCCCAAAGGGATTCTTTAAAAGGGATTCCATAAAATGGAATTCCTATCCGATATGTGCCGATATGTGCTTATGTGAAAAGGCACAATGTGCCCTATCACATAGACACATACGACCAAAATGGGATTCCATAGCCACAGGTGTTTTCCAAAAGGGATTCTTTAAAAGGGATTCCATAAAATGGAATTCCTATCCGACTCCGTAAAATGAGATCATCCAAATAAGGCCCCAAAACCACATTAATATTACTATGACATAATCAGAACTTCAGCTGCCACATAAAGCTTCGCCATCAGACCAGGGCGCTCACATCTGTTCACACTGTCCTGGCAGCGAATGCGAGTACTCACAAGAAGCGCGACCTGCTTGTCCCCACCAAGACCCTTGCATAAAATCTGTGGTTTCCCCAATACAGATACATTCAGCGTTCGAAGCGCTGTCCAATGCGACGGAGCTGGTTACACGCCCTAACAAATCAGAGGGCACCAAACAAAATTGCACTGAGGGTAACGGAGAGTTAAATAATCCTTTGTTGGGGATGCTAGTCAGGCATGTTTGAAATCGAGGTCCGCGTGTTTACTGTACTTTTTCTTAATCTCGTCAAGTGGATTTGTGTCAAAAGGGACATTGATTCCATAAAATAAATAATCTTCTCTGTTTTATCGAACATGACAAGCTCAGACGGCTTAGCTCTAATGAAATTACTGCACAGAAGTTTAAAATTTTCATTTTCCATTACACCACGGACATGCCCCATGAAGTACCATGAATACACCTCGAAGTTAAAACCACAACCAATGAGAAATTGTTAATATCAGTCATATTATCATTACGTTTCAGAAACAGAGGATCTCAAATGAGTCACGATTTGATATGAAATTGATTACACGTCTGTTCTATGAAATCCCCATCTACAGCAAGCCTAAACCGTGCGGAAAATAAAATCTGTTCCGCACATATGTGCGGAACGAACATCGTTGACGGTTATTTTTAAATAGAAGCGAAATTTCACTGGAATTTTCTACAAATCGTGCAACGCAATTACAATTTGAATCGCTAGCGATAGCTGAAAATCGTCCCCTGAGTTCCAATGTGTTCTATGTGCCAGTAGGCACATAGAAACACATTGCAACTCAGGGAACGAAATATTAACACAGGTTCTCCTCGCAAATTTTGTTGGCGATTAAGTGTGTTGTCTGTTTTAATAGTTGTCAAATGAATTGACGAGTGTCCTTCTAATAATTGTTTTATAGACGTGAAGGCGTGTAATAAACACAGAACACACCTCACTGGAATGAGCTATGTTTTCGAGACTTAAAATTGAAAATATTCAGTTATTCAGAAAATGTTTACTACAAATACCATCTGCTATTTGTATTAGTTAGACAGTTAATGAAAAATAAGAGAAGATTAATTTAATTCTACCTCTGAAGCTAACTCGTCTGGTACCATTGAATAATCATAAGCTGTGTTTGGGGCATAAATACAAAAATTTGGATGACTACTTTTGTGAACATCTGTAGTCTGAAGAATCTCAAATTCTTCACTATTAGACCTGAAATTTATGAACCTTGTTCACTAAGATATGTAAACCTAGGATCGATTTCACTAAACTCTGAATTGAAATTTCATATGGTCTCTAAAACATAGCTTTTGACCCTTAATTGGAACAATCACGTCCCAACAAGAGGCCATAACCTATATTTTTGAGACCAAAAATGAAAAAATATTGAAAATTAATTGGCGATTTTTGAGAATAGCGCTGGTCGTTTTTGGCCATTACGTTGGGTAAAGGGTTAAATATTATATTGTATTCGATGGCAACTCGTCTATTTGGGCAAATCGGTCAAAAATGACGAATATTCCAGAAAATGAGTTTCAATAGCGAAACGCCCTTGAGAAGTTCATATGTCATCAGGTCTCCTGAAGAGTTTAAGAGGATGAGACACTTGGTTAAATTTTTACAACATTTTGATGATTCGAAAATTTGTGAATAAGCGCGATTCGCCTGGAATAGAATCATTGGGTTATTCCTGTTTATCCGTCACACTGAGATTAATTAACTGATAGAGCTGTGTTATAGTCTTTACTTTGGCAAAACAGAGGATGTTGTTTCTACGAGATTTCAAACTTCCGAAGTTAAATACATAAAATATGGATACTGTTCCATACAGTGGGCTTTCGATTTTTGATAAGGCAAAACTAGGTAAATGGTTGGGAAAAACGCGGTTTTGCAGAGTACAGACATTTAAAAAAAGAGCTTCGGAGAAAATATAGCGAATGTGAGGCATTAGGAGCTAATTTTCTTGGTTAACTATTCGCAATCCAATTAACGTGATATCCCCGGAAAAGGGACATAATATGCTTTAGTGTTATTCACAAAATAGAAGTAGCTTTTGTTGTGTTGCTGACAAGAGCAGTCTTTCCTCTGCCTATGCGTGACCTTCCTATAGCTATTGTTGATGATATTTGGCTATAAATGAACTATTTGTAACACCACGAGAGCGTATTTTGGATACCGTCCCTTTCCGGTTGGCTTCCCGTTATAGATAAGACAAACATCGGTAAAAGGTATGGCAAAACTCGATTTTGCAGACTACAAATATTAAAAAAAATGGGCAATTCGGGAGAAGTATGGCGAATGTCAGTAATTAGGAACTAAATTTCTTGGTTAACTATTCCTAATTCAATTAATGTGATATTGCTGGAAAGGGGGTGGGCATAATATGATTTCTTTCTGTCCTCAAGGTATAAGTAACTATCCGGCACCTGCCCGTGGAAGTATGCATGCTCGGTCTACAGCCCCATCCTTTCAACATTATTATCTCGATCCGAATATATACTGAACAGTACAGTCGCCTTGGACATGTCGACGCATGTGTTTATCAGGCAAACACGCATCATCAGGACCATTTTAATTAATGAAGGATCGGGTTGTACCCTGTTTTAATTAATGAAGGACCGGGTTGTACCCTGTGTACGCATGTGATGAAGGATCAGGTTGTACCCTATGCTTCATAAATTCATCTTTTGAAGATTATTCATATAATTAATGTTGGAATCTAATATTATTGCGTCCATGAAAACATTGCCCACTCGTGGAAAGTGACCAGTCCATAGCGTCCGTCCTGTATGATAAAAGTTTTCTTCACACACCCATCATTTACACGTGCATCTATATATACACCAAAGAACCTAATAGACGGTGTAGAATACATGTTGTCTTGATAAATCCCCTGGCAGCTAGAAAATGTACAAGGCTACACGGATACAGTTTAGTCTGTGATCCACATCCATCAATACTTCCATTTGTTCCTTTGGCGACGGTTAACTTTTACAAATGGATAACTGCACCGTGAAGACATAACGGGTGCGATGCTACAGTTAACACTAGAAGTCCTGTCACGAACTGTGCGCTTATCTAGGCTTAATAGCGCGTAGGAATTGCGCGTAATTGCCATATCGAATGGCATCCAAAGCTCGGCAGGTTCTCCTGGTTAATCATAGCAAACACAGGCAATGTTTCTGCTAATGGACCTCCGGGTTACCCGGAGGGCCACTAGCTGAAACATTGCTTTTGCACAGGCTATATGTACAGAATTTGATAGGCTTGCTATTGTCATAACGCGTAGATTAACGCGCAGATCAACGTGCTATTTGTGCGCATTTCATGACAGGACTTCTAGTTTTAATTGTAATGTGAATTGTAATTTCGTGGGCGGGATTAGATGTAAAATAATAATGTGACCCCGTAGAGGTGCTGTGCTTCCGGACTGTGATGCTGGTCTACCGTCGGATCATATCTGTTTTAGATGTATGACCGGGGCCGGGAACGCGACACATCGCGCCTCGCCGTTAGATAGAACAATATCCGACACAATCTGTATAATGTAAAGGTTGTATTTGTGTGTCATTTTGTGTGTCATTTATGTGCTATTTCGAAACTCCTAACACCATTATAAATGGTCATAGGGAAATAAAGAATTACAAAATTACATTGCTTGACATGCCTGTTCCTAAAATTTATTTTTCACATTGCGATTCTTGGAATAGCACAATATATCTGCAATATAGGTATGTTGTAATATGTACCATAAAACTATCTTTACTTTAACGTTCTGGGGGAAGGGAGCCGATAACATTTCCTGACGGTGTGGAATGAACAACAAAAAACATTCCACACCAAGGATCGCGGCACAAATCAGAAGAAGGTACTAAACCCTTCCAACGTAACGACCAAGACCGTCCAGCGCTATTCTCAAAAATCGCCAATTTATTTTCATTATTTTTTCATTTTTGTCTCAAAAACATAGGTTATGACCCCTCGTTGGATCGAGCTCGTAGAGCTCGTTCCAACTAGTGGTCATAACCTATGTTTTTGAGACAAAAAATGAAAATAATTAGTTAGAATTTTTTTTGCAAGTGTCGTCTGCTTTTCATGTTAGGTAAAGGGTTAAACCCCTAAAGTTTGGGAACAAAGTGAAATGATTGACAAAGTGGCGTACTTTTTCTCCAGGTTCGCTCTTAACAATCGTAGTGCTGTCTTCCAAAAGCGAGGGTGGACTGTTATTTGAGAAAACATACACAACAAAACCTATAAAATTCTGAAGGGACTTCTGGTGATGGCCTGCCTCGACCATCCTGTATCAAGACCCCTGTAATATGTGTGTTGGCTGAATCTCAAGAAGTATGACCGAAATATAACTCAATTGAAAGAAGTCAATTCATACAAAAACCTTTGGATAACTTGTCCCCCGAGTTCCAATCTGTTCTATGTGCCAGTAGACAAGCTCCATTTGTATTGATGACGGTAGAAGCAGGACGAAGTATCATGTTAATTTCACTTATTATCTGGTAGAAGCAATATTGGAAACGTTTTCGGTAAAATTTTGCCGACGTAATCCGACGTAATGCCACGCCCACTTTAACCATATATGGGGGGGGGGGGGGGGCTCTATGTACGCCTGTATGTGAGGAAGCTTAATAAGATTTGTGACATCTATTTATTTATTTATTGGTGTTTAAGGTCACATATTTCTTCACAATAGCTAATCATGACCACGACAGTTTTACGGGTGGAGGAAGCCTGAGTATCCTAGAGAACCACCGAGCAATTGTCAGCTCCCCAACATACTCTCTCCACACAAGCAGGGTCAGCATTGGTTGAAGACAGGTGCACCATCGACGTGCAGTACGCCCTAGTACACAGCGTCACCGTGACCCCAAGTGCGCAATGGGGGTGAAGTGTCTTGCCCAGGGACACAGCGCGGTTGCCGCAGGTGGGATTCGAACCGAGGACTTCTCGGCTTGCAGTCTGCACCTCTACCTACTGAGCCACTGCCCCCCCCCCCCGATTTCTGACATACTTGAAACTCTAACTGATTAATTGTTGGTAAGGGCTCTCTGAATCCTTTCCAGCAATTAATCAGATGGTAGGTTTGATCTGCATATACCAGAACGTACAGATGACTCTCATCATAAAATAGGTGATAATAACATTTTCGGCAGCGTAAGTGTTAATGGTCATGTAATGCCAAAGTTTGGGAAGTGGTAAACGAATGATGATTCCAGCAAATCGTCGCCTGAGTGCTTGAATGTCCTATGTCCCATAGGGGACATAGGCAGTGGTGGCACCAGGGGGGGGAAGGGGTCAGGGGGGGCTAGATCCCTTCCCCGTCGGAGAGGTCCAGCCCTCCCCCCCTCCCCGTCGGAGTTTTTTAGTCAGTCCGTCGGAGAGTCTCGTAAACCCGACTTCACGAAAAATTTCCGACAATCGAATGTAGATATCTCGTCTTGTCTGTCTCGAACCCGTGCAGCACTGGAACTTTGATAGAGAATAGTGAGTCTCACGAAATTCCTTAATGTCGTTCGTCAAACTGGCTTTATAGATGAAATATTTCCAGACCTTATTATAATATGTTTACTTTAACCCTTTACCTAAGGTAACGGCCAAAACCGGCCAGTGCTATTCTCAAAAATCGCAAATTAATTTTCATTATTTTTTTCATTTTTTGTCTCAAAAACGTAGGTTATGACCCCTCGTTGGAACGAGCTCGTCGAGCTCGTTCCAACGAGGGTCATAACCTATGTTTTTGAGACAAAAATGAAAAAAATTAGTTATTCAAGAATTATTTTTGCAAGTGTCGTCTGCTTTTCAGGTTACAGGTAGGTAAAGGGTTAAATAATCAACAAACATACTCAATTTGCTTCTATTTTGGTTCTCCAATTTATCAATTTTCACTCATTTTCCTTCGTTTGGGAGGTCAAATGTTATAGCCCTCCCCCCCCCCCCCCCCCCCCCTTGTCGGAGAGGTCAGCCCCCCCCCCCCCTGTCGAGAAATCCCTGGCGCCACCCCTGGACATTGGACATTCTACCACTCAGGCGACGAAATCACTTTGATAACAAAAATGATAACAAAAATGATAACAAAAATGATAGCAAAAATGATAACAAAAATGATATCATTATCCTGTTTTAATTTGATATTGTTTTGGCGCATCCAATCCAACTGGTACGAACTGCACAATCAAATGACTGAACACATGTTTAAAATATGTTGTTGGTGAGATACATGCACGTCCTCAGATTGTTGCTCCCCAGTATGTCTCGTACACCCGACAGAAGAAGGCTTTACTCAATAAACAAAACCCATCATAATTCACTACCAATGTTGCGTTTTCGCCAGTTTTCAACCGAGGTAGGGGGGTGCATGGGAGGGGTGGACACGATCTAACCGAGAGACAAATACCTGACTATACAGCTTGATACTGTTGTAAAAAGTACCTACCATTCTACCTCACATGTCCTGTTAGAGTACTAATGGTCATTAATTTGCATTCCGGGTGGCGCGGTGGCTCAGTTGGTAGAGGTGCAGGCTGCAAGCCGAGAGGTCCTCGGTTCGAATCCCACCTGTAGCAACCGCGTTGTGTCCTTGGGCAAGACACTTCACCCCCATTGCCCACGTGGGGGCACGGTGACACAGTGTACACAGGCGTACTGCACGTCGATGGTGCACCTGTCTTCAACCAATGCTAACCCTGCTTGTGTGGAGTTGGTATGATGGGAAGCTGAGAGTTGCTCGCCGTTGCTCGGTGGTTCTGTCCGGGTACTCCGGCTTCCTCCACCCGTAAAACTGTCGTGGTCATGGTTAGCCATTGTGCAGAAATATGTGACCTTAAACACCAATAAATCAATCAATAAATCAATTTGCATTGCAATCTACGTGTATACATGCTGTTTGTTGATACTGATAACTAAAACAACTTTATATCTCGATGCAATTTTTTTTAAACCGTTTTGATATAAAATCAAAATATTAGTAATAAGACGACAGACATATTCTTTTATGAAAAACAACTTACATCAAACTCCTACAACCTGACTCGAATTCACAAATCTCCTTCCACGATGAACGCACACGAATTTTCCAACAGATTACAAGTATTAAATGACTCATAAACAAATAAGATTTTTTTTATATCAACTTGTGAAGTAATTCAATGTTTTCAAACTAACTCGAGCGTGCATCCAACACGTCTACAGATGTTTTAAAGTGATAATTACGGTAGACCGTAACTGCCACGGCAAAATTAATTTTTAAATATTAATTCTGCCGTGGAAAAACTCACGACACAACATACTTTTAAATACTAATTCTGCCGTGGGATACTCTCGGAAAACAAAAAAAACTAACTCGACAAATACCTTTAAATACAAATTCTGCCGTGGAGCACTCACGGCACAAAAACTTTTAAATATTAATTCTGCCGCGCAACACTCACGGCACACTTTGTAATTGGATCACGGCGGAACCTGACCTACGGCTGAAACTGCGTTTAACAGAGAATCTCTAAGATTATCCAAAACAAAAGCAGACAAATGATTAAGCAACTCCCCACTATCAAAGTAACGGACGGAACAAACAGTCCCCGCGGAGAGCGTGGTGGCTCAGTGGAAGACTTTTGGACTTCTATGCTAGAGGTCCCGAGTTCGCTCCCCGTCCCACGTTGTGTCCTTGGGCAAAGTACTTTATCCCAGTTGCCTACATTGGGGCACGATGACGCCGTGTACTAAGGTGTACTGCACGTCGGCGGTGCACATGTCTGAGTGGAACTTGAACAGAGTTAGAATGTTGAGGAGCTGACAGTTGCTCGTCGTTGCTCGGTGGTTCTCTCCGGGTGCTCAGGCATCCTCCACCCGTAAAACTGTCACGGTCACGATTAGCCATTGTGCATAAATATGTGACCTTAAACACCAATAAATGAATAAATTCATAAATTTATCCCCGCGGCCGACAATGCAAACTCGGAATATCAATAGAAAGGAGTTAAGTGCCGTCGAAAGTGGTGTTGAATTACATATCATATGGTACATTGGGTCCTAGTATTGTTAGTGGCATCGTCTCGCTGTTCATGTTATCCGACTCTCTCCATACAAAAACACATCCATCAACTCCACATTTATCCATTGCTCTGTTAAAGCAACATGGACCTTTTTTGCTAAAATAAAAAAAAAACCAAAAACTGACACTCACAAAATATTTTTCAAATCAGTAAACATTTGTATTTATCTGACGGAACTTAGCTTGCGACCCCGTCCCGGAATGACCTCAACAACCTCATTCCAAGTTATTGTTATTTATTGGTGTCTAAGGTCACATTGTATTTCAATGGCTAATCAGGACAGCAAGATGGAAATAAAATCAAGTCCAGCCAATCATTTATACCCATGTTGCCCATTTTAGAGGACTTCCACCTCGGGCCTTGGTGACCAGGCCCTATTTTACCGTTAAAGCATAGCGTGTTTACCACAGTAAACAGGCACACTTTCACTTCCCAGGATTTCCGCTATTTCCCCTCAGCATCCCCTGGCAGTGAAGCAGTGCTTGTTTACTGTGATAAAAAAGCTCTGTTTCGCTGGTTATTTATTTATTTATTTATTGATGTTTAAGGTCACATATTTATGCACAATGGCTAATCATGACCGTGACAGTTTTATGGGTGGAGGAAGCCGGAGTACTCGGAGAGAACCACCGAGCAACGACGAGCAGCTGCCAGCTCCCAAACATCGTAACTCCGCACTGCAGCACAGGCAGGGTTAGATTGGTTGAAGACATGCGTACCATCGACGTGCAGTACGCCTTAGTACACGGCGTCATCGTGCCCCCACGCGGGCAATGGAGATGAAGTGTCTTGCCCAAGGACACAACGCGGTTGCCGCAGGTGGGATTCGAACCGAGGTCCTCTCGGCTTGCAGCCTGCACCTCTACCTACTGAGCCACCGCGCTCCCGTTTCGCTGGTTAAATAGGACCCAGTCATTAATGCTTGGAGTGCTAGTCCTCTAAAATAGGAAACATGGGGTATAAACGATTGACTGACCTTGACATTATTTCAGTGTTGTGGTCATGATTAGTCATTGTGTAGAAGTACGTGACCTTAAACACCAATAAATAAATAAATAAATAAATAAATAAATAAATAAATAAATAAATAAATAAATAAATAAATAAATAATAGCTGATATGGTAGCTCATCCCAATAATGGGATCGCAACCCATTTTGCTGAAAGCGAATTTGTATGAAGTGAAAAAAATGAATCTTAATTTAGGTGTAAAATGCTGTGAGGATTTTCCGATACGATGGGTATATGCTCAATTTAGACTTGCAGGGTTTCTTCGACCATTGTTTAAACTTGTTGGGTGGTGTTTAAAAACACTATCCAGTAAAGAGTAATATACCAATCGATCGGAACCTGTTTGTTTATTACTGTTTAAGGTCACCTGGTACATACAGTACGTGGAGAGTGGATTGTAACTAAATCACCCGCGGAGTGGGGTTATCACCCAAGCTATAACTTTCAAATTTTGTACATATCGACAAAAACACAAGCAATGTTCCAGCCAATGGACCTCCGGGTTTAACCACTAGGCGATGCGTTGTAGTATGTTTTTACATGGGTCTTCGGGTGAGGAAAGTTTATCACTTGCATTGTGTTGGTCATTGAACTGGTGCACTGCCCTCTTTGACAAGTAAAGTCTACCTGCGACAATATCAGGTGACGGGTACATTAGAGGGTGGTGTGGTTATGTGTCTTCAGGCAAGTATAGTTAGCGACTGTGGTGATATGGGCGTGATCGCACTCATCGTTACCAAGTGTAATCACAGACTAAGTCCGCAGCCTCTCGGTGGTCTGTGGTAATTGGTTCTTGCAGCTCGTTGAAATTGTACTCTTCCGTCGTTGACGAATATATTCTCTTTCTGGCAGCTGGTGGTTGTTGCGAGGGTGGTACAGTTAAAACTAGAAGTCCTGTCACGAAATGCGCGCTTATGCAGGCTTAAATGCGTGTAGGAATTGCGCGCAATTGCCATACCAAATGGCACCCATAGCATGGCTGGTTCTCCTGGTTACACATAGCAAACACAGGCAATATTTCGGCCAATGGACCTCCGGGTTACCCGGAGGTCCATTGGCTGAAACATTACTTGTGCACAGGCGATATGTACATAATGTGATAGACTTACTATGGTCATAACGCGTAGATTAACGTGCAGATCAACGTGCTATTTGTGCGCATTTCATGACAGGACTTCTAGTTTTAACTGTATCTTACCTATCAAAAGGCAAGTACAGTCTGGCACTTATGGTTGTTTGATTGAGCCCCGTCGTACCTTCATTGACAAGTACAGTCGGCTCAAAATCCACATTTAGCAAACGAGAGGGTTGTGTGTGCTAAAAGAATGGCGCTCCCAAAATCGGTCCCATATAGGATATTCTGTTGGTTTAGACCGAGTGTCTATTGTGATTTTGGTTCTGCCAGGACCGAACAGGCCAAACGGGGGAAGCCGGTTGGACTGGAGAGAAGCAGAAATCCCTGCGGCAACGCTAGCCAGGGAGTGGCCCCGGCCATGTAGTCCATAACGGTGACAAATGCATTGTAGAAACCATCTGTAGTATTTTGAAGGGTGGGTGGGTGTATGGGTGGGTGTGTGCGTGGGGGGGGGGGGGCGGTTGGGTGATGGGTTCACCCATATATCCTCCAGTGATGAGGAGATGCCGCGCTTGATGTTTGCCCCTCCCCCCTCCCCACACAGAAAAAAAGTATTGATGCAATGAGTGTGTTTGCGGGTCAAGTGCACTTGGCATGTCAGTTTGTTTTAATGCTTGTTCCGGTGGGCTCAAGCTCGGTCGGCAAGCAACAGCCAATACTGGCATCTGTTTCTGAGGAGCGCTGTTAACAGAGTTTATGAAGCTTTCGCCTATCCGTATACTCTGAGTGATAATGTGAATAAGCCTGTCGCTGTACTGAAACTGTGTCGTGCATTTGTTCGCGGCGAGCTTGGTATGGTATAGTGACCTCGTTGTCAAATTGTTCTGGTGGATGGAAATACCCAATTTTCCAACTTCAGTGGATAAAGGTGTGTTTTATGAGTTGGTCGGAACAAGTCAAACTATGAGCGGCACCCAGCAACCAGTGCCGACATCGGTTGGGAGGTGAGGAGCGGTAAACATAGTTAGTTTATGCAGCTTCCTCCAAACCGTATTCACTGTGGCTTGCTTACATGTGTTGTTACTGTACTGGAGGCAGTGCTGTAGGATGCACGCGAGTGTCGAGAAATTTGCTGTTAGGTACATATTGGATGGTCGGGCAGGATCAGGTTACGAGTCGCACCTAGACGCCAGTGCTGACATCAGTTGAAGGGTCGTGATGAACATAGTTTATGCACCTCGTGGCTTTTGACTCCTGTCCATATCCACTCCGGGGTGATTGCATGGGTTTCTGAGTGTACAGGATTCAGTGTTGTCGGTGTGTTCGCGAGAGTTTACCTTCCGGCTGTGCTGAGGTTTCTAAGGCTCAGTCGTCTTTTTTGTACTTTGGGGTTTTTGCCCTTTAGGTTATTTTGCCGGTACTAATTCAGTTCCGAGACAAGCTTGCTGTGTTGAGTCGAAAGTGCGTTTTATCCGCTGTGTTATTTTAACCGGGTTTAACATTTCGACGTCAGCCCAGTCACGTAGGGCCGTGGTTTGGGCGTGGAGGGAGTGGGGGGGGGGGCCTTAAAAAATAAGGAGGGCGAAAACTAGCCCTCCTGGAATTAGAAAATGATAATTGCTATAATCGCCTATTTTTCAGATCTCTGCTGTATTAATGGTCTCTATTAGACAACCGCACTACCCGACTCACACCTCCGGGACTTGCCGAGGCCCAGGGGTGTGGGATGGGCAATGTAGCCGACTCGCAAAGACTACTTTTTTGGCAGCACCATAAAAAATGTACAAAGCCCACTGGGTCGATTTTGTTAATAGTAAAACTTCATTTTGCCACTTTGAACTTTTGTAGGCTTGAGGAGAGCTAATCGATCGCCTACGCCATGCGGAGGGAGCAATTATTAGCCATCCTGCATTTTTAAGAATGCCAGGTCTGGCGTAAAGCGTGGTTATAAATGAATGTGATGGAATTTTGTGTCTTGTTCTTTTCTCATTTCCCTTGCAAATGATGACGTTTTGCATGACGTGTACTCGGAGAGTCTCATATGAATGTCAAAGCAGATTTTTTTTAATTCTGCACATTACAAAATTAAAATGGATGAGGGGTATTTATGATGTTAAGAAGCATCTTTACCAACTTTCGTTTTACAAATCTTTCGAAGTCAACTTGATTGGAACCAAGTGGACTCTTTATTCCGTGATAAGTGATATAACGAATGTAAATAAGTTGTACTAGGAATTTTGTGTGATATGAAACCAACTGAAACAATGGTAAAAACAAACGCGAATAAATCACCAGAAACAACAGTGCTACTAATAATTATTTTTGCTGTTCCTAGTGTTATCTTCTACTGTTCTATGCTGACGGGTTAACCCTTTACCCAACGCAGACGATATCAAAATTTATTATTTTAAATACCATGTTTTCAAATTTTTAAAAAAAATTCAACAAATCCATATCATGTGACCCTTCGTTGGAACGAGCTCGTTCCAACGAGGGGTCACATGATATGGTTTTGTTGAACTTTTTTGAAAAATAATATTTTTTCAACTGCTGAATTTGCATATTACGCGGGCGGATGCGGGCGATTCGTTGGGTAAAGGGTTAATGTACCCTTAATTTCATACAAATGTTGAATTGCCGAAGACTTAGAATCATGTTTTTCGATAGAGAAGAGGAAATAGCTGATAGATTTTATCTTAATCCTCACGGCGGGGAGCATGAAAGAAATATTAAAACTTTTTTCATTAACCCTTTCACTACCACGTTCCTTTATCCGTATATCTAGAACCTCTATGCACGCCCCTGTGCGTGGAAGTTTAATAGAATTTGATATACTTGATACTCTATCATCTGATTTATTGTTTGAAAGGGCTCTCTGACAACAATTAATCAGAGAGTAGGTTTGATCTGCGTATACCAGAACGTACTGATAATCATCACAAAATAGGTGATAATGGTCACTATCGGCAGCGTATGTGTCAAGCGAATCGCAGCCTTATGATGGAATGAAATTGACTTTCGAGACCTCGTTGTAAAGAGAAACTGGCTCCACGAAGTGTCGTTGGAAAGCGAAAATAAGCATTATTAAAAAAAAAGCTGAAGCAGCAAAAATACTTCAATACATTCAACAAGTATATAACAGCAGTTGCTTCCAAACTCCCCCAAACATGTCGAAAAGTGGTTTCCGTTCCAACAACACTATCCTCACCCATCCCATCACCCGTACGTGGGGGAGAGTCGGGGGTGAGGGGGGGGGGGGGGGTACCTGATTCCCGAACAAACTCCCACTCCAGAGCCCCGGAGCCAAAATATTACTGAAATGAAAATAGGACTGTGCATCACTGCCGTCAATATTAATAATCCCATCGGAATCATGTTCCATTTGTGTGTCTAGTCATCTTTGTGGTGGATACGAAACGAAGTATGCTTCTATGATAGTTAATCGCCAGTGTTATCGCTCAAACGACCCCTGTATGAGCTTTTGTCTGTGTCGGGCAACTGTACTTCACTCTCAGGAAATATTCAATTGAAAGCTCTTCAAAATACTGTATAGGATAAAAGTATATTATCGTATGACTCGTCCGTTTTGTTCACTTTAAAACATTTGATATTTTGTTTTCATATTAATCAGTGATAAATATAGCCTTCCGTCAATTTCATTGGTCAGTTCCAAAACTAGACAATTTGATTGTCACATTGTGCCCTATCACATAGGCACATGAGGGTATTTGAGGATACCTTTGGTCTGGTATTGTATTATTTGAGGATACCTATCGAGGATACCTTCTGGGGAATCCCTTTTTGTCATATGTGCTTATGTGAAAAGGCACAATGTGACACAATATGCCCTATCACATAGGCACATGCTTTATGTGCCGATATGTGCTTATGTGAAAAGGCACAATGTGACACAATATGCCCTATCACATAGGCACATACGGGTACTTGAGCATACCTATGGCCTGGACTTGTATTATTTGAAGATACCTATTGAGGATACCTATCGAAGATACCTTTTGGAGAATCCCTTTTTTGTCGCATTAGGCTATGTAAAAACCCTCAATGGGTCTAATGTAGTCTTACCAACCGCTTCCATCTTGTCGCCAAAGCTCCAAGGCCATTACAGGTCTATGGCCTATCTGTCCTATCATTAGCTTCTACAACAGTCTTGTTCCATTGCGGCCTTGTACCAGTACTATTGGCTTCTGTTATTCTGCCCCATACCTCATCCATTACTTCCTAGCTATACCTTTCTCAGTCTCGATTATAACATTGATCAAGGTTGACTCAGATTTCCCCTGTATACATATAAGGCATTCCGTTATTGAGATTCCTAGCCGAGTCCGTAAAATTTGGATTCCGTGTTTTGACATCAGGCATTACACTTACCCACAGTACCCCTTGGCCTAGTATTACATACTACCTATACAAGTCATAGGATAACATGAAGCATTAGGCGGATTAATAGTACAAAGGACTAACATGGGACCTGTAGGGGGAAACGCGTACATCCTACACTACCACACTAGGCGGCAATGCATTACACCCTCCCACCAACAATAACGTCTGGCCCCACATTACATACTACCTATATTAGTTATGGGGTGACATAAAGCATTAAGTCGATTAGTAGTAACAACGGCTGTCGGGGGCCCACAGAGCTATATATTGTCCATACTATACTGTTGTTCTATACTGCCAGGCATTACCCCCACCCCCACAAAATCACTAGATCTATCATAACGTACTACATATACCAGCCATATAATAAAACAAAGCAATCGGTTGGTTAATGGTACCAAACACTAACAGGGGGCCTGCAGGTGTATATACAGCCCATACTATAGTACCGTTCTAAACTACCAGCCAGTACCCCTACCCACAATACCCCTATGCCTAGCATTGCATACTACCAATACCAGTCATAGGATAACATGAAGCATCAGGTGAATTAATAGTACTAAGGGCTAACATAGGACCTGCAGGGGCCCACGGAGGTATATATCGTCCATACTATACCGCAGTTCTATACTGCCAGGCATTACCCCCACCCCCACTCCACAATACCACTTGACCTGCCATAACGTACTCCCTATACCAGTCATAGAATAATACAAAGCAATCGGCTGGTTAATAATATCGAGGACTGGACCTACAGGGGTATATACCATGCATCCTATGCCAGCCGTTCTAAACAACCTAGTATAATACTGCCTGGCCTAACACTAAACTACCAATACCAGCCATAAGATAATACAAAGGATTCGGTAGGTTAATAGTACTAAGGGGGGTAATAGACCAACATATCATTCATCCTATACTGCCAGTCTAAACCACCAATGACTATCTCGCAATACCACACTACCACCCACCCACCCTACTGCTTGACTTAGCTATAGCAGACGTAGGAAAATATGAAGCATACGGTGGATTAATAGTACTAAGGGCTAACTTGGGACCTACATGGATATATACCACCACTACCATATCGCCGCCACCCCATACGAGAAGTCCGACATCCACTGACCCGAATAACGTTATGTCAGATTGTATACTGGACAATAACAGTGGTCAGCATCTCTATGACGTCGCGCGCGTATCATGACGTCACGACGTCAATAGCAACGTCAACCGTTTCGCGGGAAAAACTTTCAAGAAAACCCAATTTTCCCATCATCTTTCAGTCACTTACCCATAATATATACCTATAGTCCCATGCGTATATATATCACTATACATGCCATAGCATACTATATATGCAGTACGTACACCATTTGGCGGATCTAGCTGCAAGGAGTCGACATTTTGCACCCCCAAAGTTGTACCCCCAAACGGCTCCGGTTTCTATGGGAATTTAACACTAGCTGCACCCCCAAAGCTCCGGGTAATCAGGCAAGATCGGGTACATGCTATACTACTAATATATTTTGTATTTTCCGGTAGTTTCGTTAATAATGTAACTCGTCACTGAACCTTCCCTGATAAATATTGCAAATAAACATTTATTCATTCATCTTGAGCAAACTCTCTTTAATTACTCGTTGGCCAGCAGGTTGTTCGCCAACCGACCATTGAGATTTCTTTCATGCAAAGATGTAAGTGTACCGGACTGAAAGGGCTGATTAGGCTTTCCCTCTGGAAAAGACTATTGTTTTTCTGCGGATTATTTTTTTTTTTTTTTTTTTTTTGGGGGGGGGGGGGGGGGTTGGGTTTTTTTTCCACATATTTTGTCCGTGCGATTCAGAAGCCATTTTCGAACCGATTTTCACAAAATGTTACACACTCATAGAAGGGCACAAAAGCGGAATTTTCGATTTAACCCTTAAGTCGCCAGAATTGCAAAACACTGTCAAAATTGGGGTATATCGGCACTTTCTCAAAACACGTCTTGTAGATGTTTTTTTAAACATTCATCATTGCTAGACCTGCCTGTGAAACGACCATTGATATACAAGAGATATTAGGCAATGCATATGTTAACCCTCCACAGATGACAAACATTGAAAATTAGATGAAATGGGCTGCTTTCTTGCCCCCACAGTACCCAAACGATACACGAGAGGTAAACATAACTCCCTTTATTGGAAGTGGGATTAACCCTTTACCTAACGAATCGCCCGCATCCGCCCGCGTAATATGCAAATTCAGCAGTTGAAAAAATATATTTAAAAAAATTTCAACAAAACCATATCATGTGACCCCTCGTTGGAACGAGCTCGTCGAGCTCGTTCCAACGAGGGGTCCCATGATATGGTTTTGTTGAATTTTTTTGAAAAATTTAAAAAAAATGATATTTAAAATAATAAATTTTGATATCGACTGCGTTGGGTAAAGGGTTAACCGTGGATTATTCCTATAAGTAATAAGAGTGTTCAAAAAACCAAGCGTTAACCCGTTTTGGGCTGGTTAAACTGTAATACCCGCCAAAAGCTAAAACATCCATGTTTTATGTGTATTTCTCTAAACAAGTCCTGTAGATTTTCAAGAAAAATTGGTCACGCGCAGGTCTTGGTGTGACAATAGAAGTTGCATGGACAAAATACTTCGGTGAGAATTTGTTAACCCTCCACTGGCTGCTAAAAGTCAAAATTTGTGATAAAATAGGCTGTTTTTGGACAACAACAGCACCCAATGGGAAGGGCCGAAAGAAAAGTGCCTTCCTGTATCGAGTGCAAAATGTATACCGAAACATTTTTGTAAGTAGCAAGGGTATTCAAAAGTCGAAGTCTTAACCCATTTTGGACAGGGTAAAGAGAGATACCCCTCAAAAGCTTAAAGGTCCCATTTTCTGTGGATTTCTCTAAAAAAATCCTGTAGGTTTTCAAGAAAAAATGACAATTTGCAGGTCTTTGTGTGACATTACAAGTTGCATGGACAAACTATCCCGGTGAGCGTTTAATAACCCACTACAGGCTGCCAAGCATCGTAATTTTGTTGAAATGGGCTGTTTTCGTACACGCACAGCACCCAATGTATACCCGAGCGAAAACATAATCTCCTTTGTTGGAAGTGGAATTCACCGAGGACCATTTTTGTAGGTAATAAGGGTATTAAAAAAACAAGTGTTAACCCATTTTGGGGTGGTTAATAGCGATACCCATCAAAAGTTTTAAAAATTCATGTTTTCCCTGGATTTCTTTACAAACATCTTGTAGGTTTTCAAGAGAAAATGGCCATTGATAGGTCTTGGTGTCACATTACCAGCTGCATGGATAAAATATGCCGGTAAGCGTTTGTTAACCCTCCCTGGGTTGCTAACTGTTATTAAAATTTTGAAAAAAATTCTCTGTTTTTGGACACCAACAACACCAAAAGGGAATGCCACAAAGAAACAGAGAAACCTAACTTCTTTTACCGGACGGAGAACTGACAGGGAAGAGTGTTTGTAAGTAGTAAGGGTATTCGAAAATCGAGGTCTTAACCCATTTGCCACTGGTTAAGGACACATACCCCTTAAAAGCTTGCAATCCCCCTTTTCCGTGGTTTCTCAAAAAAATCTAGTAAGTTTTCAAGAAAAAATGACCATTCACAGGTCTTGGAGTGACTTACAAGTTGCATGGACAAAATGTTCCGGTAAGCATTTGTTAACCCTCCAGAGGCTGCCAAGTATAGACATTTTGAGAAAATGGGCTATTCTTGCGCACCCATAACACCGAGGAACTCACCGAGGATCATTTTTGTAAGTAATAACTTTATTTGCAAAAGACATTATAATACATGTTTTTATTACATTCCTCAGTTCGTTTTGCATTGAATTTAATGTTGATTAAAAAGTGGTAATGTCACGAGTGAATTATGTCACTTCAATAGTAACTTTGGAACGACTGACGTATATAAGCCACGCCCCCACCGATTTGTTGATGTTTTGTTTTCCAGTTCCACATCAGTTAATTAAAATTAATTTTCCTCCTGAATATTTTTAAAAATCCTTTCTTTCCTCTATGAACAGGTTCGTTAGCACAGTTGACAAAATCCAAATAGAAATGTTTTGTCTTACGGCTGAATGCCATTCCCCAAATGCGACTGGAACGCCACATAAAATTGTAAAATATCGAACGAAAGTCACAAAAATAAAACTGGGCCATTTCCAATCGAAGATATGACACAGAAAGTGATGTATTCATACGCGCTATTTTCAGAAGTATTTCAGAGTTGCATATACGAATATTTTGTGTTGAATTATTTTTAATGAAAGACATTTCGGTCTAAAATGTCATTTACTAAAGAGAGTGACCCATTCTTACGGCAAGTTACGGTATATAATTCGCCTCGAGACAGGACTATTTCGTGTTTCCTTCCTGCTATTTTTAGAAATGCTTCCGTGTTTACACTAAATTGGATTATATCTGACAATAGTTTGGGTTGAATTATTATAGTAAAAGACCTCTTTATTCCAAATGTCATGTAATAAACAGAGTAATCAATTTGTTTTGAGCGTTACGGTAAATAATTCATCTCGAGACGGGACTGTTTCGTAAATCACTCGGGCTACGACCTCGTGATTTACTCACGTCCCGTCTCTCGATGAATTATTTACCGTAACGCTCAAAACAAATTGATTACTCTCTATATAACATAATTTCCCAAGAAACAACAAATAGTATAAATATTATATTACATCTTGGATTTATGAAGCTACATATTTGTCTTCTACAGGGAGGCGACATAGTCAGCTGGCTGTATTACTGCCACCCACCTCAGGAAAAGGAAAAATGGAGAGTATGAAAAAAAAGAAAAAAGTGGGAGATAAAAAAGCAGCGAATGAGGAAAAAAGTGAAGAGAGAGAAAGAGACAGGGAAAGGAGGAGAAAGAGAGAGAAAGAGAGAGGAGAATCAGCTGCAACTGAAAATAACATGCATAGCAGGAAAAAAATGAAATAAAATAAAAATATACAAGGAATGATCTCTGCAATCCTGTTGATAAGTGGAATTTAGTTTCATTCTTGCACTGAGAAAGGGGGCATACATGGGAATGTGATATTTTGCCCAGAGCCAGCTTAGAGGTTTGAGTTCCTCGTTGACAGTTTGTTTTCTGGAGTTTTCCGGAATCAACCCTATTTAATTAGGATTTAACGGGCTTATTTCGAGTCCGTTGTGTCGCGAGAGTCGGTACTTCCCGACATTCATGTCATGATCTGCTACTGCATTTAACAGAGGCTTCATACGAGCCTACAAACGTGTTGGTCATCTTTTTTTTTTAAAACTGTGCTCGTGGTAAATTTCGAACTACTGGGTCAATGTCATTCCACATTTTTGGAAATGTGTGTAAGGGGAGATTTGCCGTTAACTATGTTCGGGGCTTGAGTTGTTTTATCTCGCCTCTGTGTCTGGTAATCCTGTCGGTTTTGTTCTTGTTAAGATTATATAGACTATATAACGATAGTGGTAAGTTGTTGTGGGCCCAATCATGCATAAGAAACAGGAATTTAGCTTATATAGATCGTCCAGTTCTAGGATTTTATTTTTCTTGAATAGGGGCTCAGTATGTGTGTTGTACTTTTTATTGTTTATTATTCGAATGACAAGTTTTTGAAGGATACTTAATTTCTTTACAGTCGGCACGTGCCCCCTAATGTGTATTGTGTACATCAAATGACTTTGCACTAGCGTAAAATACAGAATTTTCAGGGTATCGAATGGTAGAAACTTTTTTACTCTATTAATAGCCCAGATGGATTTAGCTATCTTTGAGCTCAGATGAGAGATGTGGTGCTTGAAATTTAAGTTTTCGTCTAAATTAATACCGAGGAATTTTACTGTTTGGACTTCGTTTTTGTTCCCTACTTGTATTACATGTTTATTGTTTATAGTTATGGGAGTGGCAAATAAGTCCCATGTGTCATGTGGGGATGTAGTAGCATGCATCTTGTTTTCGTGGCATTGAGTGACAGTTTATTCGCGGAGCTCCAGTCTGCAACTTTGTCAAGTTCCTTATTTGTTGTTTCTGTCAATATGTCTATGTTGTTGTCGGCCGTTGATATCGTAGTGTCGACGGCAAAACACAAAAGGTTTAGAAATGTTGATTCACTGATGTCATTGACATATATCAGAAAGAGAAGTGGCTCCAAGATTGAGCCCTGGGGAACTATACATGTTATATTTTCAAAAGTCGATGGACATTCTTTATACTGTACATACTGTTTTCGACCTGACAAATAACTTCTAAACCATGAATTAGGTATCCCCCTTATTCCATAGTATTCGAGTTTATGTAAGAGTATAGAATGATCTATAGTATCAAAAGCTTTGGAACAGTCAAGGAAGACTGATACAGTTCGGTCCTTTGTGGGCTTGTCATTGTTCATGGCAACGTTATGGGTGAGTTGTAATATAGCATGTATTGCAGAGTGTTTTTTTCTGAATCCAAACTGAAACTGATATAAAATGTCATGTGCCGATAAAAAATTTAACAGGCGATTATACATTATCTTTTCCATAACGCCAGAGAATGCTGGAAGTATGCTAATAGGCCTGTAGTTGTTAACAATACTGGAATCGCCCCCTTTGTGGATAGGAATCACCTTCGCTATTTTTAGTCCGTCGGGTATTACACCGGATGAAAATGTAAGATTTATTATGTGTGTTTGAGGTTCAGCTATCTCTGATATAGTTTCTTAAAGTAACTTCATGGATATATTGGTGCAGTCTTTACTTGTTTTAGTACGGAAATTCTTTACTGTTATGATAACTTCCTGTAGATCTGTAGGGTAGGCGAAAAAGGACAACGAATTATTATTATTATTGTTATTATTATTGTTATTATTGTTAATGTTGTTGTTATTGTCGCCGTGAGAATTATTGTCACTACGAATGTTGTTGTTGTTAGTTAGATTAACGTTGTTAGTGTTATTATCCTTCAAGAAGTCCATGAAATGTTTGGTTGGGGGGTGGGGGGGGGGGGGGGGTATCTGTTCACTAGTGACTTTACCGATGTTGGAGAAGACTGAATTAAATTTATTTGCGATTGATTTGTTATCGGTTGACTGGTTGTCGCCGTCAATGAAAGATGATGGTGCACAAAGTTCACGTTTTGGGTTATTAATAGCACGCTTAATGATCTCCCATGTTTTTTTTTATTTCGTATATATTCTGTGTTAAAGCTGTATTATAGTAATTGACTTTACATGTTCTTTTTAGCTTATTAAACTCTCGACAGTAGGATTTATATATTCTGACATTGTCGTCTGTCGGAGACCGAAGTTTCTTCATGTAGAGTTTGTGTTTCTGGGATGATGAATTTAGAAGTCCTGTTGTCATCCAGGGTTCTCTCCTAATATTTTTTCTTGCTAGTGTTAATGATTATTAGGGGGAAAGCTTCTTCAGACGCTCTTTGATAAATGGTCTGAAGATTCGAATATGCAACAATGGGCGATGTTTCATTTACCAAGCTTGAAAAATCGGAGGCTGAAAGCAATCTTTTAAAGTGATTAACATTTACAGTTTTGACGGACCTTGTTGGATGGGGGGGGGGGGGGGGGGGGGGGGGGGGGGGCGGATGTTGAACTGGGTAACATCCTATTTTCATCGATCAGAAAAGTAGCAAAGTGATCGATTATGTCTGGGGTTATAATCCCCGATCGTAATACTTTTTCCAGTAGTATTGCATAAAATGTGATCTATTTGCGTGGCCGAATGGTCTGTTACTCTCGTCGGTTTTGTGATTACCGGGATAAATCCTGTACTGAATACACTATTTACGCATTGGTTAGTTTTGGGGTGGTTATGAAAGTTTAGTAAATGAAGGTTAAAGTCACCCATCAGGTAAGTTGATTTATGTCCGTTGTTAATCTTAGCAAGTAAATCGGACAAGTTATTCGAAAAGGAATCTCTGTCTGCTTTGCGCGCTGTGTTCGCCCGATAAATTACACCAACCAAGATTTTTTTTATTTAATTGGAGTTCAATAAAAACAGATTCGAAGACATGCGGGATAAAAATATAGGTCACTGCCACTACGAATGTTGAACGGTAATGTTTCCTTTATGAATAAGCCTATGTCGCCCCTCCCGTCGTCGTGTTCGTACAACTAATGGGTGGTATCCCTTTAATTTGAATGAAATGTTTTCATTAACAGTAAAAGTTTCTGTCAGGCTTATTATGTCAAACTGATTGGAGTCACTTTGTAGGTTGCACAAGAGATCCTTTAGAGGCTCCCAATGTGCAGTTAAACTGCGACAGTTTAAATTAAAGGGTGAGAACATGTTATGCTTTAACCCTTTACCCAACGAATCGCCTGCATCCGCCCGCGTAATATGCAAATTCAGCAGCTGAAAAAAAATTATTTTTCGAAAAATTTCAACAAAACCATATCATGTGACCCCTCTTTGGAACGAGCTCATCGAGCTCGTTCCAAAGAGGGGTCACATGATATGGTTTTGTAGAAATTGTTTGAAAAGATTTAAAAAATGATATTTAAAATAATAAATTTTGAGATCGTCTGCGTTGGGTAAAGGGTTAATGTAGCGATCGCCTTGAAGTCTTGTGGTGTATAGTAATTACAACAATTGTGGGCAGTTATGTTGAAGGATGAATCAGACTCATATTCAGGGTCACTCGCGGTATGTTCATTGAGAAGCTTTGGGAAGTTATACATATTTGGTCTCTGGATCTCATTTAGTGTGAGTTTGTTAGCCATGGGTAATAGTAATTGAAGAGATCTCCAGAATGTGCAAGAACACAAGCGTAGTACGTGGAGAGTGGATTGTAACTAAATGACCCGCGGAGTGGAGTTATCACTCAAGCTATAACTTTCAAATTGTGTACATATCGACAAAAACACAAGCAATGTTTCAGCCAATGGACCTCCGGGTTTAACCCGAAGGTCCATTGGCTGCAACTTTGCTGGTGCTGGTTATGCTTTGCAACAAATTTGCAATTATTCCTCGGGTGGAATGTCCACTCTGTGGGTGATTTAGTGATTATACACTCTCCACGTATTGTATAATCCATGTGAGTATGGGTGTTTTAGAACTCATAAAATGTACGTTGCAAGCCGGGTATATTTTCAGTTGCGAGAAAAGAGATATTACAAAGATGCGAAGAAAGATAAGTGAGAAAGAAAAAAGTAATATAAAGTGTATAGGGACCATACACATCGGTCAGAAAATCCTGTGAGAGGGTAATAGATCATAAATCGTGACTGTATAACCAGTTTCGCTCAGGTTTCGACTAGGGTATGTCGGTAAGAGCGTATGAGGTAATGTACAATACATGGGACTCGTGGGCATCGATCCAGACTAAGAATCAAGACTAAGAAGAACAATAGGCTGGACGGCTTCGATTGTAATACTATCGATATGTGTAAATATGCACAACACATATTTTGGGAATAGTGCATGGCTTGGAGTTGACTACGCCCATATAGTGCCCAGTGAGATGGTGTAGTTCCCGCCGCGAAGCGGTGGGAACTACACCACCTCACTGGGCACTATATGGGCGTAGTCAACGACAAGACATGCACTAATCCTTATATTATATCGAACACCCATCAAGAAAAACATCTGTCTGATTTGTTAATCTATTACCAAGGTAGCAGCCCTACCAACCAGCGTTATATAGAAAAAATACCATGCAGTTTTTAAAAAACATTTTCTTCTTCCAAAACACGGCTAACTTGGAGTATTGGTATGAGCAGAAGACAGATTTTGAATCGGTCGGCAAGAGTAAACAAAACATTCCCCCAAACGGAACTGTGTATTCTAGAATAGCGCAACTCGCTAATGAAAGCTAAAATTTTCAAAATTTGACAACGCAGTTTGATAATTTCCACACATTTGTCACACATATACATTACTGAATGGGTCAGCACGGGATACAAACTCCGAAGATTCAAGTGAATTCCATTATTTATTCGTTTACTGCCCAAAACATACAATTAAATAGCGAAATAATATGAGCAGCGAAACAAACGATTTTTCATATCCGGACGCGTTCTCAAGAAAGTTGGACCCAGGAGGTATGGATCATTCTCTTCGAAACGAGATATGGATCATCTTCTCAAGGAATAAAATGAACGCCTCGAAAAATGTGACTTCAACAATGGAAAAGCGATATAGTTTTCCACAAAGATTTCTTTCCGGGTCGTTTTGTGGATGTTGTGCCTCTGTGAATCGATTTTTAAATTTAGCCTGATCAGTTTTATTTGCCCGGTATGAAAAGAAAACTGATATAGTAGTGTGCTAAAAATAGAAAACGTGTAGTGCCTGGGTATAGTGCCAGGTCAGTTCTGTGGATGCAAACTACACGAAATAGGGTATCATCTTTCAGCCAATCAGAATGCAAGGAAGCCACGTGAGATATAATATATACCTATATACACATAAAGGTTGAAAGTTGTCTACAACACCGAGAGGTCAAGTGACAACGTAGTTATGCGCATATAGGTATGCACATAGACCTACTCTATTCTATTACAAATTATTGGAGACCGATGAAAGGACAAATGATGATGTATTATGTGCAAGTGGATCTGCTCTGTCATAAATTGTTGAAGATTACTCATAAGCACTCTTCAACAATTCATAACAAAACAATCCTTTTGAACAGAATTCAAGCTTGCAAAAAAAAAAAAAATAATCTACCACGCTGAGGAAAGGACAAATACTTATGTGCTACCATAAATTATTGGCTACTACCCATTTACTACCCAGAGTCATTCCCCAACAATTCACAACAAAACAGTCATTTTAAGCAAATTCAGAGTTAAAGAAAAAAGAAACATAATTTACCTCTCTGAGGAAAGGACAGATGACGATGTACTCATATGCAAATGAATCTACACTTTTATAAATTGCTGGAGACAACCCATGAGCATTCTCCAGCAATTCATAAGAAAATAATCCTTTTAAACAAATTCGGACTTCCAAGAAAAAATGACAATGTACTTATGTGACAATAGATCTGCCCCATCATAGGTCGTTGGAGACTATCCGTAGGTGAAAATGTAGTTGTGTCTAAATAGATCTGTTGTACCATAAATTGCCGGAAACTATCCATATTCACTCTCCAACAATTCAGAACACAACAGTCATTTTATGCGAATTCAGAGTTCAAGAAAAAATAATCTAAAAATTTACCACTCTGAGGAGAGGACAAATGACAATGTACTTATGTGGAAATGGATCTACTCAATAAATTGCCCGAGACAACCCATAGGCATTCTCCGGCGCTTCACAACAAAACAATCCCTTTAAACAAGTTCGAACTTCCAAGAAATGATCTACCACCCTGAAAATTAAAAAAAGAGCTATATAGTTATGTGCAAATAGGATTACTCTGCAGAATTATTGGAGGCTAACCAGAGGCACTCCTCAACAACTGCCAATAGGACAATCCCTTGGAACAAATTCAGACTTCTAAAAAGTAATGTACCACGCCGAGGAAAGGACAAATGATAATATAGTTATGAGCAAACAGATCTGCTCAATTATAATGTGTTGGAGACTACCCATAGGCACTCTCCAACAATTCACAACAGAACAATCCCTATGCACAAAATCAAACTTCCAAGGAATAATCTTTCCCTCTGAGAAAGAGGCAAATAACAATGTAGTTGTTTGCAGTTCTGGCTTGCAAGAAAAAACAAACCACCACTCTGAAAAAGGACAAATGACAACGTAGTTATGTACAAATAGATCTGCTCCATTATGAACCGTTGGAAATCATCTTCCACGCCCAGCAAAGGACAAGTGACAGTGTAGTAGTGTTCAAATAGATCCTTCCATCATAAGTTATTGGAGAGGAAGGGACAAATGACAATATACAGTTAAAACTAGAAGTCCTGTCACGAATAGTGCGCTTATCTAGGCTTAATTGCGCGTTGGAATTGCGCGCAATTGCCATAGCGAATGGCATCCAAAGCACGGCACGTTCTCCTGGTTACTCATAGCAAACACATGCAATGTTTCTGCCAATGGACCTCCGGGTTACCCGGAGGTCCATTGGCTGAAACATTGCTTGCGCACAGGCCATATGTACAGAATTTTATAGCTTTACTGGGGCCATAACGCGTACATTAACGCGCATATCAACGTGTTATTTGTGCGCATTTCATGACAGGACTTCTAGTTTTAACTGTAGTTATGAGCAAATAGATCTGCTCAATTATAAATTGTTGGAAACTACCCATAGGCACTCTCCAACAATTCACAACAGAACAATCCCTATACACAAAATCAAACTTTCAAGGAATAATCTATCTTTCCTTCTGAGAAAGAGACAAATAACAATGCAGTTGTTTGCAATTGGAAAAGGACAAATGACAATGCTGTTATGTACAAATAGATCTGCTCCATTATGAACCGTTGGAAATAATCTTCCACGCCCAGAAAAGGACAACTGTCAATGTAGTTGTGTTCAAATAGATCCGTGCCATCATAAGTTATTGGAGACTACCATTAGCCATTCTCCAACAATTCATAACAAAACAATCCCTTTGAATAGAATTCCAACTTCCAAAATATAATCTACCACGCTGGGAAAGGACAAAATTCCGACACATGGCAGTATACTTATGTGCAAATAGATCTGCTCCATCCTAAGTTGTTGGAGACGACTATCCGTAGGTGACAATGTAGGTACGTACAAATAGATCTGTTCTGTCACAAACCATCGAGGACTACCCATAGGCACTCTCTCAAATTCCAAAGTTCCAAAAATTTACCACGCTGAGGAAAGGACAAATGACAATGTACTAATATGCAATTGGATCTACTCTATCATAAATTGTTGGAGACAACCCATAGACGTTCCCCAACAATTCATAATAAAGCAATCCTTTCGAACAAATTCAGACTTCCAAGAAATAATCTACCACGCTGAGAAAAGGACAAGTGCCAATGTAGCTATGTACAAACTGGTTTCTATCATAACCCACAAGACAACCCATAAGCATTCCCCACCAGTTGATAACAAAACAGTCCTTCAGGACAAATTCAAACTTTCAAGAAATAACCTGCCACGCTGAAGGACGGACACATGCCAATGTACTTATGTGCAAATAAATCTGCTCGGTTATAAATTGTTGGAGAGTACCCATAGGCACTCTCCAACAATTCATAACAAAACAATCCTTTTGAACAAAATTCAGACTTCCAAAAAATAAACTATCACGCTGAGGAAAGGACAAGTGACAATGCAGCTATGTGCAAATAAACCTGTTCTATCACAACTTAGTAGAGACAACCCACAAACACTCCCCAGCAGTTTGAGTTCATAACAAAACAGTCCTCCAGAACAAATTCAAACTTTCAAAAGATAATAACCTACCACGCTGAAGGACGGACGAATGACAATGTACTTATGTTCAAATAAATCTGCTCGGTTATAAATTGTTGGAGAGTACCCATAGGCACTCTCCAACGATTCATAACAAAACAATTCCATGAGGAAAGGACAAATGACAATGTACTTGTATGCAAATGGGTCTACTCTATCATAAATTGTTGAAGACAACCCATAGACGTTCTCCAACAGTTCATAATAAAGCAATCCTTCCGAACAAATTCAGACTTCCAAGAAATAATCTACCACGCTGCGAAAAAGACTAGTGCCAATGTAGCTATGTACAAATAGACCTGTTCTAGCATAACTTAGTAGAGACAACCCACAAGCACCCTCCAGCAGTTTGAGTTCATAACAAAACAGTCCTTCAGAACAAATTCAAACTTTCAAAAAATAATAACTTGCCACGCTGAAGGACGGACGAATGACAATGTTCTTATGTTCAAAGAAATCTGCTCGGTTATAAATTGTTGGAGAGTACCCATAGGCACTCTCCAACAATTCATTATAAAACAATCATTTTGAACAAAATTCAAGAAATAATCAACCACGCTGAGAAAAGACGAGTGGCAATGTAGCTATGTACAAATAGACCTGTTCTATCATAACTTAATGGAGAAAAAAAAGTAATGAAGGTATTCACAAAACCAAGCATTAACCCGTTTAGGGCTGGTTACAGAGCGATACCCGTCAAAAGGCTAAAAATTCATGTTATCCGAGGATTTCTCTAAAAACATCTCGTAGATTTTCACGAAAACTTGGCCATTCTCAGATCTTTGTGTGGCATTACAAGTCTCATGTACAAAATATAACCAGTAAGCATCTGTTAACCCTATGCAGGTTCTCAGACATCAAAATTGTGATAAAATGGGTTGTGTTTGCGTACCTACATCACCCAAAGTTAAGAGGAGAACTCAACATAAGTGGAAGTAGAATTCATTGAGAATTATTTTTGTAAGTAATAAGGGTATTCAAAAAACAATTCATAACCCGTTATGGGCTGGATAAACAATGATACACATCAAAAGTTTAAAATTCATGTTCTTCCTGGATTTCTCTGAAAACATCCTGTAGATTTTTAACAAAAATGGCCATTCGCTGTTCTTGGTGTGACATTGCAGGTTGCATGGAAAAATATTTCTGCTAGCAATTGTTAACTCTCTACAATCTGCCAGACATCATTTTGGATACATTTGAGATACAATGTTCCATTTTCAAATAGACACAGCAATCAGTGGTTATATGTCAAACAAACATAACTCCTTTTGTCGGTCATTAACTTGTCGGACGACGATATTGACTGTAACCCTCTCATTCATTAATGATGGTTTTTACATAAACATTTTTGTTATCAAACTGAGTCATTTGAGACTACTATGCCCACCTTTCTCATAACATCAATAAAGGAAGTTCAGTGAGACAGTTACAAACAATTCATCAGACACTCTTTGGTCATGAAAAATCATGGAATCTCATCTGGAAAAGCCATGATTCTCCAGAATCTTAAAGTCTAGCTCTATGCTATGATAATAATAAAATCGTTGTTTATTTAACCCCCAGCACTCTGATGTCAAAATATCCAAATTTCAAGTATCCATTTTTCCCACAATGCAACTGGAAATTTAACCAATTCAATATTGTTTGACAGAGCTCAGTTAGCTCTGTCAAACAAGACTGAATTGGTTAAATTTCCAGTTGCATTATGGGAAATATTTGCACCCTGAACTTTAGATATTTTGACATCAGTGTGCAGGGGGTTAATATAACATCATAAATACCATTCAATACACAGTTACTGTGTGGGATCGCAGCACGTAGTACCGTTAGAGTTGACACGGTGAGTCTATTTTATAACTAGACTTTATGATTCTGGAGAATCATGGCTTTTCCAGATGAGATTCCATGATCTGCGATGACCCCAGCGTGTCTGATGAATTGTTTTAACTGTCTCACTGAAGTTCCTTTATTGATGTCATGACAAAACCATCATTAATGTTGGAGAGGGTTAATATCGATATCGTCGTCCGACAAGTCAATGACTGACAAAAGGAATTATGTTTGTTTGACTCATACCCACTGATTGCTATGGCCAGGTCTATCAATGATCAAATGTTTAAAAAAAATCTGCAAGACGCGTTTCGCAAAAGTGCCTATAAACCCTAATTTTGACAGTTTTTTGCCAACTCTGGCGAAATAAGGATTAAATTGAAAAGTTTTAGATGTTATAGCCCTCTGTGCGTGTGTAAAATTGTATGAAAATCGGTTCGAAAATGGCTTCTGAATCGTGCGGACAAAATGTGTGGACCCCTCCCCCCCAAAAAAAAAAACCAAAAAAAAAAAAACAAAC
This sequence comes from Pictodentalium vernedei, assembly GCA_031216915.1. NCBI lineage: Eukaryota > Metazoa > Mollusca > Scaphopoda > Dentaliida > Dentaliidae > Pictodentalium > Pictodentalium vernedei. The sequence continues at coordinate 531,607,879 of CM062293.1, forward strand.
AAAACAACAACAACAACAACAACAAAAAAAAAAAAAAATAATAATCAGTAGAAAAACAGTATACTTTTCCAGCGGGAAAAAGCTAATTACTGTATGCATTGACAGCAGTACAACTCAACAACGCCACGGAGCTATCGGATTAAATTATCCCCGAAACTCCCGTGATTACACTGGTGCTCTTCTTCCTAAATTACTTGTTGTCCATCAGGTTGTTCAGGAACCGACCACTGAATTTACCATTAAGCACAGATATATGCGAACACAACTGAAGGGGCTAATCGTATTCTCTGGTGGCATATATGAAATATTGGTTTAACTTTAGCTTGGGCAGTTCTTTGAAAAGTTAACTGGTAGAGTGCTAAATTATTTTTGACCATCAAAATTTGTTCACATGTCTTTGCCTTGTTACAATTTATGGGAGAGTGCCTTTAGGCTGTGTGAGCCATGCCTGTAGTCACTCTCCCATAAATTGTAACAAGGCAAACCTATACAGACTAAATAATTTCACTTCAAAGATAATATGAAGCATATCCACTGAATATGAGGCCTTTACATTACGGTCCCTGCACGTCAGAGTAAAGCCCAGCACTCTACCGGTTAAAGAATGGTCTCAGGTTTGAGTCTGAGTTATATATATGGGCTTATGTTTGAGTGTTGGACTGATCAGGGGCTGGGAGACTCTATAGGGGTGGGTGGGTGTCACAAACACCATTGACTCAGGGCTTGCAGAACATGGACTGGGAGGCTTAGTGGACTTGAGGCGTAGCTATCAGGCCTCTCAGATTTTGTTACTTGCCTCAAAGTAAGAGGATAGCGATGGATCGGTTCTTTTAAGGGAGGGGGATTTCTTGGTTGATCTCAAATGTAATGTCATAGTCATGTGACTCGTCTGACCTATTTACGTCAGGTTTGGCCGTTTGCCCTTGTGACGTCATTCCCATAGTGATATATGTTCTCTGTGCGCTTGCACAGCGCATGCTGTTTAGAGTGACACATTTTTTCCTCGTCCATTTGTATATTGGAGACCGCCATCTTGGTTTCTATGGTAGCACGTGGCTGCTATACGACCCAAAGATACATGTAGATCTGCGATAGGACGGGTGTGTGTTTGGACGGTGCGCCGCATTGTATAAGAGTAAATAAAATTGCACAAGTACACACGACAATCCATTCAAATCCCCTGTTCGGTGGTTCCCAAATAAATAAATAAATAAATAAATAAATAAATAAATAAATAAATAAATAAATAAAGCCAACAGTAAAATTACAAAAGATTTTGTCAAATGATGTCTCAATGAAGAAACATTCTTGCCATGATTCATTCTGGTCCACTTTTCCGACCCAACCTTTTCCTTTTCGACCCACTGAAATATTCCATCCGAATGAATCTATAAACAGGCTATGGTTAAGCATTAGACTGTTTAACAGCGTTAGATTCGTTTTAGAGACTGACTGTTGACTTGGGATCTCTGACGATTATTGTACGGTACGGCAGTAAATACGACCCGAACCACCACTGCCTGTTCAGTTTCTAGTCCATCTCGACAATATGGCTTCAAAAGTGAACTGTAAATACTGGTGAGATATCGTAATTATTTGTCCGAGTCTTTTGTTCTGTGAAAATTATTCGTATACTTTGTATTGTGAAAATCACCCCCGCATAAAGCCTTTTAGGAAGTGGTCATGTGGACTACATATAGATCTGAATAAGTAAACTGGTTCCCAATTTAGACTTGAAAGAACGCTGGTTACGCTATGTACAGTACAGCCGCCGTGGACTGGTCTGATTACGCTATGTACAGTACAGCCGCCGTGGACTGGTCTGATTACGCTATGTACAGTACAGCCGCCGTGGACTGGTCTGATTACGCTATGTACAGTACAGCCGCCGTGAACTGGTCTGATTACGCTATGTACAGTACAGCCGCCGTGGACTGGTCACTTTCCTAGGTTAGGCAATATTTCCACGGTTGCAATAATATGTATGTGCACGTAAAACTGTTGACAAAATAAGCTACGACTCTTCCAGCAATATAAATGAGTAAATATCTCGTTAACGATACACTGACAGAGAAATGTGGCTGTGTAGGGACTTGCGGATTTGTACAAGAATGCTGAAAAGTCACATACAGAACACTGAAAATTTAAAAAAAAACAGTTAATGCAAACGAGAAGAGTAATTAAGCAACTAATTAGCAACACTAAAATACGACACTTGTAACCTTTATTCTTGAATAAATAAAAGTTTCTTTATTTGCAATCGAAACGTAGCATACAGACCCTCAATGGAACTTGCTCGACTAGCTAGGCTCAAGAGGTGTTTCAAGCTTTGTCTTGGGAGAAATAATAAAAATAGGGCGTTGGTCATATATCACATTTATGGTATGTAGAATCGTAATGCTGGTAATGTACTCGACAACTTAATGTGTCTGTCAATTCAAATATTCATTTATGGGATACCAGTTTCAGCAACATCCTCAATCAACTCAAGGAATCGCTTTCTCGTGAACTCTGCCTTATCTCCGATGGCTTCCAGAAACGTTGATATTTCGAATTCATGTTTCAGTTCCTTAAAACTTTGCTGTTCTTGTGAACTATTTGCTTTATATTTCCTAATCACAGCAATTGGACCTAAAGTGAGAATGGAAATAATTCCAAACAAGACAGTTTGTTTGTATAGATTTTCCAGTGTGTCGAACGTATATTCTGGTAAATCTATGTTTAGCAAGTTCAAGCATTTGATAAAATTGTCGTGATACAAAGCTAAACATTCTTGTAGTTTGTTCGTTCTCATTTCTCTTGTTGTGTTGGTGTGGAAAAAATAGGACAGGTCAGTTGTCGGAAGAGCGTATCGACAAAGTTGGAAATCAATCAGTTTTACACCCACCGGTGATTCAATTCCGTCTGTTTTCTCATTTCTAAAGAGCATGTTGTTACGCCAACAATCGCCGTGACATACCGTGGCGTATGGTTCTATAGGCTGTAGCTGCTTTGTCATAAATTCCTCTAAGTTTATACATCTGAGTTTCTCAGCAGTTGCAATAATTTTGTCATCGGAAGTAGACGATTTTACAAACTTTAGAGACAAATGGAAAGATTGAGTAAAAATTTCAGGAAGCGGACGAAGCCACAAATTCTCGCCCAGGGCGGATGTAAATTTTAATAAATTGTTCGGGTCACCATTCTTAATTGCAAAGCCAAAAGCATGGAAGTTTGCAAGTTCTTTCATTACTAACTTGCAATGGTCGTAACTTAATGAGGAATCTGTCATCCCATAACCTTCAGGTGTATGGTTCTCTAGAACGATCACTGCTCCAGCTTCGTCAACAGCGCTATAAAGATGCAATGGAACGGACGGTCCGATTGGGTGTAATCCCCGTTCTACCTGAAGTTCTATCATGGCCGGGATTACATCGAGGTAGACACTTGACTCCTTTAAGAACAATGATCTTTGTTTATTGCTTCTGTCCGTAAATAATGCGGAGGATAATGGGATTTTCAAAATTAAGTGCTTGGTTATTTCTTCTCCCGCCCTCTGGATCTTCGCTACTACAGATAATACATTGGTGGCAAAGTTAGCATCAGCCGTGCAGCCTGGTGAAACTGTAAATCTTTTAACGGAAATATCCTCAGTATTTTCGTAATTTGTGAGCGCCGTCAGTAACAATTCTTTGGTGACTATCTTCGCTGTTGTTTCGTCCAATTCGTCGGTGCGTGAACTCGCCATATCTATTTTTCTGTTGAAGAGAAATTATGTATTATCATAAACTTGAGGAGTATCAATGCCACATCATTTAGTACACATAAAACTATTTAACCTTTTACCTAACATGAAAAGCAGACGACACCTGCAACCAAAATTCTTGAATAACTAATTGTTTTCATTTTTTTGTCTAAAAACAAGGTTATGACCACTCGTTGGAACGAGCTCGTTCCAACGAGGGGTCATAACCTATGCTTTTGAGACAAAAAATGAAAAAAATAATGAAAATTAATTAGCGATTTTTGAGAATAGTGTTGACCGGTTTGGGCCGTTACGTTGGGCAAAGCGTGAAGATTCAAAGCGCGCGCAAAAGCAGTCCACAGGGCTGCTTTGCAGCAAGCCTGTTCGGTGAAGCGTATGTGAAATTAAAAATTAGTGGTAAACTCCATAATCACACACCATCCAATCGAGCTTTTCCCCCGATTCCGAAACCGGAAGTAGAAACCCCTGTTCTTGAAAGAAATCGAACGTTGCCTTTCAATCGCCAATCAATGAGAAATGGCAAGATTCCCTTTTCAAAGAACAAATTAAAAACGATTCGTGCTCCTAGAAATGCTTCAAATACTTTCAACACCGCAACAAAACAGATATCTTTTTTCGGATTAATTAGAAAGTTAATTAATGTTTACGGATTTTTCCGAATCAACTACACGGAAAGTATCGAGTAAAACTACTCTACTTTTGACAGAAGTTAAGAAATTATTTAAATGAACACCCCCTGCTTTTGACGTTTTACATCGTCTGCTATTGCTATTTCTGTTTGACAGATACACACAGAAGGCATTTGAGAAAAAATAGTTTCTAACGATTTTTTAAAAAAAAAACTAGTTTTCTTTTCACATTCAATTTTCTTTCCTTCATCCAGAATAATATGTTTCCAAGACCGGATTTTACCAAAAAAGGTACGTTTATAAAATTTCTAAAAGTTGAGTGGTCTGCTAATGCAATAGTACAGTACGTGGAAAGTGTATTATCACTAAATCACCCGCAGAGTGGAGGTTCCACCCGAGCAATAATTTCAAATTTGTTGCAAAGCATAATCAGGAGCAGCAAAGTTTCAGCCAATGGACCTCCGAGTGAAACCCGGAGGTCCATTGGCTGAAACATTGCTTGTGTTTTTTGTCGATATGTACAAAATTTGAAAGTTATAGCTTGGGTGATAACTCCACTCGGCGGATGGTTTAGTCACAATCCACTCTCCACGTACTGTACATAATAAGCCAGTTTACACTTTGTACAGCGCAAATCCGGAAATGAAAGTAAATGGGATAAACAAATCCACATGTACACCCATAACGTATTCGACAAACACTGATCGTTGCGGTAGACAATTAAAATATATAGCAGTTTTGTTGAAAAAATATCCCTTGATGGCGTCCCGCTACATTCTGATGATTCTATACCTTTTCCCAATTCATTTATTTAGCTTTTTGTTTCTACAGCCAGAGTAAAGGCTAGAAAGTTGTGAGTGAATGAACTGGTGCATTAGACACCACACACGAAAATCATGCCTATTTGTACATTCCAACACAGTTCAAATGAAATATATCATTTGAACATTTGGGAATACGGGTAGTGTACCATTCGCAACTCCAAAGACAAGGACTGCTCGTGCTCAACACCATTGTCCTTTTTCCATTCCAACAGATAGAAATCTACACCAGTCCGACTTTCAAACAAGGCTCTAAAATCATTCTTTAACAAGTTCACTCAGAGATTTCCAGAAAATTTTACCAGTTCCTTGGTTGGACATGTTACATCATTCAACTTGGATAGAAAGTGGTTTTGTGGTTACCATTGAACTAATTTACATTAAATTACTGTTCCAGGGCGGATCCAGCAATTTGAAATGGGGGTGGGAGTGCCAATTGACCATATGATGCGAAACATCATCCAAGCCCCGGAAGGCCCCTGGACCCCCACTGGCAAGTGAGGGTGTCCCCCTTCTCCTGAGAAAATTCACAAAAATTACACCAGAAACGTGCATTTTGCTCAACACTGAGCTCTCCTTGAGATAGTAATTTGGTGCCAGACAAATAGTAACTATTTGTTAGTAAAAGTAGGCATATTACTCAACATAAGATATTTATACTGACTCTTTCCCAATGGGAACTCCAGGATGTCAGCTATCAATGATCGATTACTGTAGCAGAAATCTGGTAGAAAAGAACCCAGTAACCAACACCTGACAGAAAAAGTTTTTTATGTAGGCAAAAGAGTAATGAAGATTGGCCGAGTTCCATCCCTCTGTGAGAGTCAGTAATAAAGACTCACTATGTAGCCACAGATACTTAACTTAATTTTTGGTTATTAATAAACAAATGATAAAGTCAAGAATATTAATCTGAAAAAAAATTATCGTAATCCAGATGTTCTGAAATAATCATTTGAATGATGGTGAGGGAAGGTATGCTGTATACAATTTACTCCAACAGAGTAGAGTTTCTGCTGTAACTAAAATTTTATGTGAAAGCATAAAATGCAGAAGTAAAATTTCATTTAATGGGGCTACTAAGTCACATCTGCTGAAGTCTTGCTTTGGTTCAGTTTTCCTATACACAGAAGTTATGTAACACTCAGCGTATTAACCCTTTACCCAACGCAGACGATATGAAAATTTATTATTTTAAATACCATTTTTTTTAATTTTTCAAAAAAATTCAACAAAATCATATCATGTGACCCCTCGTTGGAACGAGCTCGACGAGCTCGTTCCAACGAGGGGTCACATGATATGGTTTTGTTGAAATTTTTTGAAAAATAATATTTTTTCAAATGCTGAATTTGCATATTACGCGGGCGGATGCGTGCGATTCGTTGGGTAAAGGGTTAACCCTTTGATACTTTTTTGTACGCCTTATCACGTACGAAATCAAACAGCGCGTTGATAATTCGTGGTCATTTGTTTTGTTATTATTTTTCGATTTTAGCCTCAATTCCTATTTTCTCCCGAATGGTGCTCGGTGACAACCGTTGAGCCAAATGTTATCGCAACTTAAAATACTAATATAATCCTGCTGTCAAGACTTCTTAACTTGTTGAGTGGTAGAAGCCACAATCAGGGCTTTTATAAAATGAGGATACCAGAGCAAACGCAACACTTTCCTTGCTTATATTTCATATTCAGTCAAACACAAATAATATTTTGTTTATATCAATTTGTTTTATTACAAATTATTGGATAGTGCCTGTGGGCACTCTCCAATCACTTGTAATAAAACAAGATTGAATACCAAATACAGACCACCAAAAATAACTAGCCCTCAACCAGATAATCCATAACGTGAAAAATATCTTGTTATTTGTACTTTCCGACGTTTGGCGTCGCATTTTGAAAAACGTTGAAGAAACAGACTTCCCAGTGACGTTTGAACGTCAGGATAATTAAAGTCTCGAAGGGTTAATCGGGATGAAATGGATGTTCTGGAAGTTGATCACTCTCCCTGCACAATATTCTACTAAAGCCAAAACAAATATTTTCAGTCTATGCATTTTTGTTTACATTCTTCTGATGAGACAACCAATGACTCAAGGGTGGATCCAGTGGTGGTGAGTGTGGGCTATTTGTGCCAGAGCCATGTCATAAAACAGTATTGTGCAAAGCCTGAATCTACGAATTTCGATGTTCAACGCATGTTTGCGCAGTCATATCACACTCAGCGTAGTTGATTATCCAACTGGAGGGCAGAAAGTGTGTCTGTCGAACTATATGGCTAGTCAAATCAACATGTATGTATATATGTGCACATAATTACCATTTTCTGACGGCAATTTACTATCCGAATGGGAGCTTCAAAGTTGAGGAAAATGCGTGTTTCTGGTGCAGTTTTTGTGAAATGTTCCCGAGGGATGCCCCTTACCAAACCAGCAAGAGGGGACCCCCCCCCCCCTTCTGCTGGGGGCCGGGGGAGAGCTCCCCGACCCGGATGATGTTTCGCATCATATGTTCTACTGGCACCCCCCTCAATTCAAATTCCTGCCCCCCCCCCCCCCCTGCAATATGCTCAAAGACACTTGGTTCTTTTTTGTCTAAAATGAATTGTTACTGCTTGTCTCACTAGCTCAAATCCGTTAACAGAACACATACTATAGTATTTATTAGGAGAGGACACTTGCCTCTGGCATAAGTACAAATTTTCATTTTTTACTTCGCAAACATAAGTTATGAATCCTCGTTGAAATGAGCTCGTTCCAATCAATAATCTTAACCTATGTTTTTGAAGCATAAAAAATGAAAATACAAAATAACAAAGCCGTGGACAGATTTCTGCACCATGCACATGCTTAGTACCAGGAGGTCTAGATTAGAATGAATTCTCAAAATTTGACAGAAAAAAACTGTATCGGATGTGTTTCATGACTATATTTTTTTCAGAATTTTGAGCGATTCCGCGAGCAAATATAAATGACTTTGAATGGTATAGTGAAAAGCACAGTGGAAATACAAAGAATTGGGATATTTTTTTTTATATTTATTTGAATCAGTTGACCATATTAAATGTCGAATTGGAAAGACCGAAGGAAAATGTAACAATGACAATTGACTTACGTGAACATTTCGATACGGATAAAAAAAACATACACTGTTTTCGTCTAAAAAACCCCGCAAATTATTTATAATTTCAAACAGGAAAGATAAATGTATCGTGAGGAAAAAAGCTGTTGGAGTAGTTTTGCGAAATATGTTAATTAGTACCTCCAAAAGTTAAACAATATCGTCGACGTTGACATTCCCGTCACTGTTCCCAAGCTACCACGCGCATTTGTTTATCCCAAAGTTTCCCATAATTCCACGCGCTCGATCGAAAGTGTAAACTGGCTTATTGAAATTCGTTGATTCCGCTGGATTTGATTTTTTTCAAAACCACGCCTGCGCGCGGTTCTTGGTTTTACCAAAGTTAATATTATTTTGAACAACCAACTAACAAGGCAATTGTATCACTGACGTCGTTACGATTGAACGCTCATCTTTCCTTTTAGAACTGGTCTCACCGCTCACCATCTTTATGGAGAGGGGCGGATGTGTGTGTGTGAGTGGGGGGGGGGGGGGGGGGGGGGGTCAACAATAACAATTTTCGCGTTTCAATGTCACAACATCTTGCAATCGCCGTTTGATTATTTTAATAATTTATCTTAATGTCTGTGTCAAATGAATATTGTACAGACATTAAAATAAATAATTGAAATAATCAAACGGCAACCCGTTAAGCAAAGAATTCCATTTAAAATTGTCCTTTTGGTGTTTAAGTGTATCTCGGGATCTGCACCATCCTACCTGTCCGATCTGTTTACCATCCACAAACCACCGAGGTATCTTAGGTCATCAGGTCAACTCAATCTGGTTCAGCCCGTATCTAAATTTACTAGTGCTGGTGATAGGGCCTTTGCGGTTGCGGGCCCAAGGCTTTGGAATTCTCTTCCAATCGACATAAAAAATAGTAAATCACTTGAAACATTCAAGTCTGGTACTAAAACCTACCTTTTTCGAAAGGCATTTCATTCAGTGGTCTTTTAATTTTGATCTTAAACTGACACTACCAGGTGCGCGGCTGTGACTGAGTCAGTGAGGATTGCCTCGTTACTCGTCAAGTTACACTCACATACTTGTTTTGGTAAAGTTGTAGTTTGTTTTGTTTTTTTTTTTTTTTTTTTTGTTTTTTTATTTTCTTTTAATTCAATACCCTTTTTCTTTTAGGTTTAGTCGCTTATCGCCACAATATAGCCTCGGTTGCTGATGGGGCGATGGGCACCAATAAATGATAATAGTGATCCACGTATCAATGTATCTGTGAGGGAATGTATGTGTATGTGAGTATATATATGTATGCAATTATTGTACAGACATTGAGCACAGTGCGTGGATTCTATCTAGGCTTTAAAATTATTATTAATTATTATCATTATATACACATTTGTGTGGCAATAAAAATTGAATATTTGCAACATTCTTTTAAGAATTATTATCGATACAACTACACAGATTGCACAGTTAATACTGTGTTTCTGTTTTTCGTGCTAGGTAATGTTTGATGAATTCAAAGCGTTACGTTGTGATTACGGCACTTGTCTTTAATCAAATGGATTGCAGCAACGGACATCCATCATAAATACGATAGTGTCTCTACCGCCGCCATTTTATGACCGAAACTAAAAAAAAAAATATCTCGAAGATTTCAAGTTTCCGACGTCCGGTATTCGCTGATCACTGACCACGTTTTAACCCACTACCCAACGCAGCGGACAGAATCAGCCAGTGCTACTTACAAAAATCACCATTCAGATTTCTTTGTTTTTTTTTTTCATTTTTGACTCAACAACATAGCTTATGACACCTCATTGGAACGAGCTCGTTGAGTTCATTCCAATGAGGGGTAATATGCTTTATACTTTAGACAAAAAATGAAGAAAAAATAGTTATTGAACAATTTTATTTGTAAGTGTCGCCTTTCCTTTCGTGTTAGATAAAATGGGTTATAGAATTACATTGGTGTCCGTGTAAATGAATATGTTGGTAATATACATTTTTTTTTCTGTGCAAATACACATTGAATATTTGTAGGATATTTTAGTTATTGTTGACTCACCCCCACCCCGCCACACCACACCCACCCTCCCCAAAAAAAATAAATAAAAAAACAAGTGGGAGATTAGGAAGTTGATGAAGTGCTATTAGACACCAGGCCCGGTAAAGACCACGCCTTTTTATGACGTGAGCTTTGTTATTCTGTAACTACAGCCACAGTGTAACAGCTTTCACGTCACCAAATGTGGTGGATTGGGGAGAGTTACAGCGTTAATCGACTCAACACACTCTTTGGACGGGGACGCAGTTTGAGTGAATGCATTTTCCACTGGCTTTCCTGCAATCCAGATGAAAAGAGCTCACTTGATTACAGACACAGCGCAACAAGTTTCACCCCATGAAACGCTAACAAATGTTATCGTGGAAGGAGTTACCGCGTTGAGTAACTTGACGTCATCTTTGGGAGGTTGGTTTTCCAGTTCTTAGCTGACGTTGGTTGGTTAGCAGTTTTATTAAGATCAATTAACTGTCCCCATTTCCACACCACACAACTACCGCGAAATCCATGTCCGTTACAGTAGTCACACAACGACGCATCCTATTGAAAGCGTGCCACAGTTAGCTAGGCAATGAGCGGAGAGGACGCAAGAAAAATAAACTTGAGGGTCTGAGTACGACTGCCAACAGAATGAGCATATTACGAAACGCAACACTCTGCTCTATTTCCCAGTGTGGACTAAACAGAAATAACAAGCTCCATCGCCTCAGATAAATGATAAATATAATTTTGTATCTTTGTCATAAAATTCTGATATCATGTTGTTGGTCAAACAATAGTGGTACATGTTTTTTTGTTTGAGGGTACAGCGAGAGCAGAATGTGTTTCGTGGCAATGCTTGCTAATAATGGAGCACATTCTCTTAGATTGTACTGATTTTAATTATATAAGATGGTGACGTCATATTAAATCGTCTCAGATATATCTCTTTTACAGGACAAATTCTCATCGGATTCTCACATTCCTCAAATAAACCAACCTTTCAACTAAATTGAATTCTCATTAGCCTTTTAACTGAATCTTAAGTATCGTTCCGATCAAAAAGGTTGATTCACACAATACTCGTTGCACTCTTTGTGGCATTATTCATTATTATCGCAGCTACTTCTTTCACAGCAAGTAAAGTAACTTTTTCAAGATTTTATTCTAATATTTACCTCATAAAATATGAGGGTGTTATTATGTCAGCTTCGACCAATCACTTACAAACAACATCCTTTCTCAGAATGCAGCTAATAAATTAAGGTCTGCCACATAGAGTGAATGGATAGCACGCTGTTATTCTCATTAAAATGCACGTTATAAGAAATGCAAGCGACATGCGATATGGCATTATCCATCTTTTTCTCTACCATTTTTCGTGTTTATGTAAATTCAGAAATACCCAAGGCAACAACAGTGCTCAATAGTCTAAATTTGGCCCAGACTGCCGGTTATATATTTTTGTTTTGTTTTATCGTCCTGTGCCACTGGATGGCAAAACATAAACAGATATATAACGGACTGTGTGACCAAGTGTGGACTTCCTGGCCAGTTGCAAACTAGCGTAACCTTTCGTGATGATATGAAAACGCAAAAATGACACGAAAAGGGTTTTTTGTTTCATTTCTTGATTTTTGTCAACGGTATGTATGACTCGAAAACGTTAAATAGGAACTAAATTCAAGAAGACTAGACGTCTTTTCTATTGAGATTTATGGAGTGTGGGCTGGGAGCAGTTTTGTAAATATTGCTTAACCCTGTCAACGTTGAGTGCCTGATTGAGATAACCGTATAACGCCCCAATATGTAATAATAGTTTTACAATTACAAATAAGTGTACATTATTAATGTTCTCATTTTGTTTCATTTTAACCCCATTTCCACCAATAGATGATTCAGCACAAGATATTGCAAAATTACAGAACAATGAAATTGTTGAGTGTTCTGGCTAGCACGAAGGTTGTCATTTTTATAACATGCGGTATGTGCATTCTCTTCTCTCGTTTACTCGGGATGACAGAGCGTTATGCTGTAATTTTGTGAGATGGGATCACCCGTGTAATGTAGATGTCGCTACTGTGATTGGTTGATATGTACAAACAGAATGAACCTGTATACTTCATTACTTATATTTAAAAAAAATGTTGGATTCATTAGAATAAATTTCATGTGTCGATAGCCACTTCGTGCTCAATAGACTTTCGCTGGATTTGTTGAAATTAGATGTAAGGATCAACTATAATTCTTATAACTTCCACCTTTTAGGTCATTAAACCTGAACTTTCTGTTTACCAAATGATTTGTTTTTATAATATAAATAAATGTTTTGTTTATCAATCATTTGTGTTTTTATTTTTATCCAACTGGAATATGAACCCATTTTTATGTCGGCTCGTGTAAGGCACGTGACTGGCAGAATATCCCCATCAGTTTACACTCACAAATATTAGTTTTACAATAACACAAAATGAAGATTTCTGAAGCGCTCTATGGTCACACAGAGGAAATTATCTCAACCGCCGCCATGTTACGGTGGTGGATATACCTATAAATAAATAATGCACAACAGAAAACAATATCGGGAGGAAGGTTTTCGAATTCTATAGCCTTGGAACAGATGGTCGTTTTTTACTGAATATAATTTGATGTGAAAAAAATGAATATGTACATATTGGATCCCAATACAAATTGAACATTTCCAACATATACAGTTGTAACCAGGAGGGTGTGGGGGGGGGGGGTTGCAAAAAAATGTCAGGATACAAGGTCCGGTTGGGTGGGTGGGTGGGTGGGTGGGTGGGTGGGTCCGAGCCCCAAAGTGCCGTTTTTACCTGTGTCATGCATTTTTTGCCAAATATCATTTTACAGACAAGTAATTACAACCAAAGTGAATTCAAGTGCTTAGATTCATAATTTAGAACATAATAGAGCATTGATAATGTGTTGGGGGCTGCATATTATAATTTTTTCCTCATGTTTTACACTTCATTTGTGGTGGGTCCTGTTCTGGGTCTGGCAAAAATTTGAACATTTATAATATATACAGTAGTGACTAGACGGCTTATCACTGTATTTTGAAGTAATAGCGCGCTTAGTAAGTGCACTTTGCTCTCTATCAAACTTCACTATTGGGGTAACTCAATTCCTGTAGTAAAACAGCGTTCCCACCTCTGATCAATTCTATATTACTTCGCCTGAGTGCTAGAATGTTCTATGTCACATAGGGGAGATAATATACCGTCCCATAGGGGACATAGAACATTCTAGCACTCAGGCGACGACTACTAAATAGAGATCATTAACACCATTCCTAACCTCAGCTGGGATAAATGGACATGTAATAATGTAAATAGATATTAAAATACAACTGCATATACAGAATGAAGAGAGTAGATTACTGCTGAATTGCAGCATCATATATTCTCCACTCGAAAAGTAGTTTTTTCTATTGTTCATAATAACACAAGTAACACTTGCAAACATTCATTAAAATGGACCACCGGGTTGCACCCGGTGGTCCTTGGGATGAAAGTTTGCAAGTGCTTTTGGTGTTTTGTTCTCAGAAATTGTAAATAATTGCTGAGTGAAAAAATCTACCCCATGACGATTTAGTAGTAATCCACCCTCCAAATATTGTGGCGTCAATATTTATTTTCTGTTTGATCAGTTCAGTTCGTGACTTCACTACTGACCAAGCTAACACTACATTATATTTTGCATTGTATGACGCTAACTTTCTTGTCTATTTCAGTAAAACGTCTTCGTTCTTCCGCAGTGAGGAGCGCATTAATTAACGAGCAAGTTCTGTGCTAACTGTGACAGTTTCTCCTGTAGTATTGTTTGAGATCAGTGAGTTGTATCCAGTAATAAAATGAATAACCTGCAGAGCTCACTTCGTCATTCTACATTTTAAGTGGATCAACAGTACGCTCGTTGCTGGTTAAATCATGCAGATTGTTCAAGTGGAAAGAGTAAAACTTTTTTTTAGTGACGAGGCGAGTAATCAGTATACAATCGGCTATCGGCCAATGAGCACCCATCGTTTGACAATCGATAGTCGGGGGTGTGGGATCAGCCATCGCCGATGGTCACACGTAAAACAAATGTCGAGATTTTATCAATTCGTTAACAAGATTTAAGATGTTTTATTGAAATAAATTTTGAGTAATTTGTAGTTCTGTTTGATCTTGTCAAATTTAGCCGCGCACTGGCCAAAATGGAGAGACAACCGTGTTCACTCAAGTGATATGTGTCGGCTTGATATCAACGAAATTCGAAAATGACAGCAAGAATTTGCAGGATCTTGCTTGCAACATTTAGTAGTATTGAGCAAACAACATTGCAGTCACTGTGTCGGGTCTTATATTTATTTTCTATGAATTTACTCATATTGAACATTTACGTGTTGTGTCTGTGTGTTCTATTCAACCAACAACCTCACCAAAAACAGAGGAAAGAAATGAAAATGTTCCAATGTTCATGTCAACAAAAAGTACACAAAATAATATTCAAAACTAATTTACTGAGTTTGTGAGAGATAAAATGTCTTTCGGACCTGAGGCAATTAATATTCATGACGAAAGGTCACGGATGAGAATTATGAGATATTGTTGGCATTACGCTTCAAAGAAAATAACCATGCGGTTCTTCATTTGTTTTGGATGCCAGACAAGGAATAAAACCTAATTTTCTTCCACAAACGTTATTCAGTGTTTTATGGATTAAAGGTTTGTAAGTCTCAACTGTTTATTTGAAAAAAAATAAGAAAATAAATTATCGAATTTTTTTAACATAATAACCGCAACAGAACCGAATTCATCTATCAGCTTCGTTCTGTGCTATTCCTAATTCCTCTCGGTAAACTTTTTGAGCTCCACGTTGGGGGCATAAAGGTACGAAAGAGCCGACAGAGGGGGGGGGGGGGGGGGGGGCGACAAAAATCTAGCACATGGTTTTTATTATGGCCTTACAATTTATGCATTTCGGCGACTGCTTCCGTAAAGGATAAAACTGCAGTGTTTGGGTTCATGTTTGTTCCGTTTTATTCTGCCGTGATTCCAGTTTATCGAGTATTTTGTACGTAAGATGGCAGCGCTCATAGTAACATAAATGTGTTCACCATCAATAAGTACATCGTTAATTAAATCCCCAACATTGATAACAAACACTACTAAAACTGTTGTCATCATTGGGGGTTCACACGGAGCATTGGCTGTCGATTACTATCAAATGAACCCTAAAACACTGACCATCTCTCATCGATAATCGACCGATTTTGTATCCAAAACAACGGCACTCATCACGGCTCATCACTAGTTTTTGTATTCTGATTCTCTCCCCCCACAATAACGCTGAAACGAATAAATTGCTTTGAGAATATCCCAGCCACAGGAGTATATCTAATATATATAAACTAGGGTGTCCAATCTAATGTAGATAGAGTCATGGCTGTATGACATAAAGTGAAGATGATTCGTGGCCTATGACGATGTATCGTGCGGCGAATTATGCGTCTGGCCAGACATTGAGTACACTTTACAAAAACCTGGAAACTACAGTAGGATAGGAAGTATTTTCCAGCGTCAATAAACTGATTGATATGAACCTGTTCTGTATGCGTTTTATTTATTCGTGGACTTTTCTTCAAGACTTTGGGGGTAGAATTTCAGACATGAAGCTAAAACCTACTATTATTACACAAATGCGGACGTACGTACGTCGTCATATCTTATGGAAAGGTTCGATAATGAAGTATGAATTCAACATTAGGTCAAACATTAAGAAACAATACATTACCTTTAACAACTATCTTCTATAAAGCCTCTGCCTTAGACATGGACGTCCTCGTGTGAATAAATGGAATGGGTGATTATTCATTAACGCGTTTTCTTCATATTATACTGATTTCGTGCATAATCTTATGCATGGTAATTAGTGGGTCGTGACTAGAAATATTGCTCAAATTAACCATGATGTGGGGAGAGTGAAAAAACAATTAAGCACGATGGATTGAGGACTAAAGTTAGCTGTCTTCTTTGTATTTTGTGACACGGTTCGATATATGTAATTTGAACAAGCCCATTAATTAACCCTTTATACTCGCATGAAAGAGTTTTGGCCCAATGCATAATTTCGTTCCATTTTTGTCTTTTTCTAAGAGGTCTCTATACGGGACATTAATGATAAAATAATAACTGTAGTCTGCAGCCGGTTGACTGCAAACTGCAGTTATTATTTTATCCTCCCTGTATATTGATATTGGACTGACCCACCCAACTGAAAGTTGCTGAAAGATAACGTTTAAAGCTAGAAAATCGCTAACTGCTGATGTTATTGTATGAGTTTGTGCAACTAATATATGTTCCAACACGCTCAATGTGGCTCAACATGCAAACATGACAGAGAGGTGTGTATGTTTAAAGTAGACCACAGGTATCCTAGGTAACTAAGTAACTTAATAATTATCATAATTATAAGATCAGTTTTTTAACCCTGCGACGTATCTTTAAAAATACGGTAAAAACAAATAACCAACATTGAACATCCATTACTTCTGTCGTAAAATATCATGGTGAAAATACCTCATTGAAGTACCTTTTAGAATACTGATGTTTTTGGTCCGTTTTTTTTCTTTTTATGACACCAGGGGGGCCAATGCTATAAAACTCCTACAAATGTATTTTTGGAGAATTTTATTTTCTGTATATGGCGGTAAAATATCTGACAGAATCATTGGCGTTTTCAAAGATGTGACAATTTACCTGGTCGAATTCAATCCACAAAAAAACTGAAAGTCTTCTCTTATCACGGAAAACTAATCTCCGTTCTCATCCACCCTTGTTGTTTTCTAATACGCAAATTGCCGAAGTTGATAGTCACAAGCATTTAGGTGTTATATTGAATACTACTTGTACCTGGACTAATCACATTGATTATATCTGTGCTAAAGCCTGGACACGTATAGACTTAATGAGAAAGTACAAATTCATACTTGATAGATGTGTTCTGGAAAAAAATTACTTTGCATTCGTAAGACCCCTACTGGAATATGCCGATACGGTTTGGGATAACTGCAATGAAAGAGACATTGTTAATATAGAGAAAATTCAAGCTGCTGCAGCTAGGGTTGTTACCGGGGGAACTGTCAGTGCCAGCAAAGCCCTATTATACTCCGAAACCTGCTGGGATACCCTCCAGGACAGGCGAGGAAAACACAAACTAATGCAGTTTTTCAAGATGTACCATTGCATAACGCCCCGATACATTGCTAGTAAGGTCCCACCCCCTGTATCGGCGAGCAATACGGCTCATAATCTTCGTTCAAGTGGTAACCTCAGGATTCCTTTTTGTCGAACCAATTTATACCAATCTTCATTCATCCCGGCAGTAACTAAATTATGGAATAGAATACCACTACCTGTTAGAGAGAATAGTTCTTATAGTAATTTTAAGAGTTATTTAAATCATAATAATCGAGGGCCGCCATCGTTTCTCAGTAATGCAAAATGTCGTTCAGCACAGATATATCATTGCCGGTTGCGCTTGGGATGTAGTAATCTCAATTCACACCTATATGCCAATTATATATCACTCTCACCTTATTGCAAGTGTGATGAGATCGAGTCGACTGAGCATTTTCTGTTAATGTGCCCTCTTTACTTTAATATTCGTAACCGTACCATTGGTCAACTATCTTTTACTCCAAATGTTTCAGTCTTACTCTATGGCTCCGAATTTTTGAGTAACGAAGAAAATCGTTCAGTCGTTGACCTTGTCCAGGATTATATTATAGCTTCAAAGCGCTTCTAGTAAGTGTATATAGATACGTGCATGCACGCGCACGTGAGAGTGCATGAATGTATGTAAATATATATGTTTGTGTGTGCGTTTATGTTCGTGCGTATGTATGTTAAGTATGTATGTATGTGTATGTGCGTGCGTACGTGCGTGCTTGTATGTGTGTCTGTATGTATGTATATATATGCGTGTGTATATATATGTATCTGTGTATATATGTATGTGTATGTGTAAGAACGCAGACGGCTTCCCTGTGCACAGTTCATATCCAACTTGTACGTGTGCTGTGACTACAGTCTACTTGTATTCTCTGTAATACTAGATGAGTTACCGGATCAGTTTGCACCCAGGTTGGCTTCTTGCTTTCTTTCTTCATTCCAATATTCTATTTTTTCCTACAGTACCTCTCAAGTTAATTTCCATGGTTTAAATAATATAAATGAAACTGTACGAGTGTCTTTAATCCGATTATATCGTTATATTGTAAATGTCAAACATGGAAACGACCTTTTATAAGCTCTTTAGCTTTCTGTCGGATCCACCATCAACAATGTTGTACTTTGTATCTCTTGAAATGTTGAACAAATAAATATTGTTTAAACTAATTTACCTGTAGGTAAATTGACACGCCTTTTAAAACCCCAATTATTCATTCCAATGAGTTAAAAAATACAATTCTGAAAAAAAATACAATTCTGGAAAAAATACAATTCTGGAAAAAATACAGTTGTAGAAGTTTTATAGCATTTGTTCCAGAAGGCTGTTAATTTGTCATACAGAGTAGATCAATTAATATATTAACCTAATTCCATATGGATGTAGGTTTAAGATATTAATTTGTCTACCCGAAAAAAAACTGAGTCTTCCAAAGCAAGACTCTTTTAACAAGGACGACGCCATTTTATAAAAGTAGGTTTTGAAGAATGGAATGTGTTCGTTCCAATAACACTTTTATCCACTGTACATGCTCACTCCTATAAGTTCATATAATATGGAACTTTAACCCTTTACCCAACATAACGGCCAAAAGCGACCAGCGGTATTCACAAAAATTGCCATTCAATTTTCATCATATTTATCATTTTTTCGACTCAAAAAACAAACCTTTCGACCCCTCAATGGAACGAGCTCAATGACTTCGCTCTAATGAGGGGATCACAGCTATGTTTTCGACGCCAAAGATGAAAAAAATAGTTGTTCACTAATTTATTTGCAATTGTTTTGCTTTTCATCTTAGGTAGAGGGTTAATCAGTAACAAGCGTTGCTGTACTATTTACGATAGAAGTAACAGCAATAGATTGCATGTATTTCTACTTAAATTTAAGTGTGGTCTTTGCTTCCATTCCAATCTTTAAACACGCCTAGTTCAGTGGTTTCGGCACAGGAATTCAAACCGAAACGTTCACGGTCAGATCCCCACCAGGGCTAAATGCATTGTGTCCTTGTGAAAGACAGCGTAATTAGGCGTACTGAACCTACAGGGTGTACTTGGCTTCAACCGATGCTAATCCTGCATTTGCGGTGTTAGTACGATGGGTAGTCTAAAAGTAGATCGCCGCTGCTCGGTGGTTCTCCCCGGGTGTTTCAGCTTTTTCCGCCCGTCCTTAAAACCGTCCGGCATGAGGTGACCCTGGCAATCGAAAGAATCGTTAAACCCCATTTAAAAATTAAACTTACATAAAATTGTTGTTATTGATGACTAAAGTCCAGAGAGATTCTTTGTTCTAATTTAACAGCGTTCTGTTTACATGTGACATATCACATGAAATATTGCTAAATCCATTCTCTTCAATGCTTTGTGTCCATATTCCCCACATGTATTCAGCATATAGATCTTGTTCGAGTGGGTGCAGCTGCGATGCCTTCGACATGTGCGCTTTCCATTCACACGTGTACGTGAACGTATAATTCATCCCGAACCTTGATCAGTCCGTCTGTGGAAAACGTATTATAATCCAAGACAGTTTCAACGAGGTCTATGAGTTCAGATGTTTTGGTTGGAAAAAAAAATATTCGGAATTTTCAAATGCTTTTTACACGCTAAGATACCTTCATGTCGAGGTAGGTTTGCTTATAGTTTCTTGACGCCCGTTGTACACGATACTATTTTCTGGGAGTGACTGGAGTATATAGTTCGGCCGTAAATATGTTGTATCACGAATGTAAAAATGCTGCTTTCATTCTGATTCCGTCAACTCTACTATTTTTGTCCGTTGGGTGGTTATATCCGAAACTATTATTCTTAAAGTCGCTTCATCGTGTAAGCTAGAATTTGCTTGTCCACTATCTTGTTCCCTTCTAACTGTTGTTTGCTATTTTATCTGTTAACCCGAGATACCACGTTGATTGAGTTGATGCAATCTTGTTTGGGTAGAGGGAGTTTGAGTGACAGCATTTTTCACTGATGCGCTCTGGCAATCCAGTTATAAACAAATCACAGAATTATAGTCACGTACCAAACATCATCGTAGGAGGCGTTACCACATTGATTAACTCGACGTCATTACATGGGGAGAGGGAGATTTGCGAGTCGATACGATGTTTGCTGACATTCCGAGACTCCTTTCTGTAGAGTGACTAGTGGCCTTACCCCATCCAGTCCGGTATTCATGCATTTTTGTATAGAAGAAAGTACGGTGGTGGAATTGTCGAGTTGTGGTGATATAAACCCGCATGATCGACAATTCAATCGCCACAGTTCAACCAACGTTCACTTCGATTGTCTAAGTAATGCGCCTTTTCCATCTTTAACAAATATCGCTGAAT
Source organism: Pictodentalium vernedei (assembly GCA_031216915.1). Lineage (NCBI taxonomy): Eukaryota > Metazoa > Mollusca > Scaphopoda > Dentaliida > Dentaliidae > Pictodentalium > Pictodentalium vernedei. The sequence goes on from CM062293.1 coordinate 531,628,769, forward strand.
ATAGGCAATAGATTTGGAGCAAGAATATATATTTTTCCCAGCTGCCATGATTATCCCCCGCGACTTAATGTCACAAAGTGAAACGAAATCTGTCAATAGAGATAGGTAAACTGGTCCTAATGGCCCTACTGGGCATTTTTATTTTTAGTTTCTTCCCCAGAATTGTTTTGTGACAATCAACGTTGATCTCTATGGGTTTCCGAGTCGTTTGTTCTGTGAAAATTATTCGTGCACTTTGTATTGTGAAAATCACCCCCGCATGAAGCATTTTAGGAAGTGGCCATATGCACTGCGGATAAATCTGAATAAGTAAACTGCTTCCCAATTTAGACTTGAAAGAACACTGATTACGCTATGTACAGTACAGCCGCCGCGGACTGGTCTGATTACGCTATGTACAGTACAGCCGCCGTGGACTGGCCTGATTACGCTATGTACAGTACAGCCGCCGTGGACTGGTCTGATTACGCTATGTACAGTACAGCCGCCGCGGACTGGTCTGATTACGCTATGTACAGTACAGCCGCCGCGGATGGACTGATTACGCTATGTACAGTACAGCCGTCGTGGACTGGTCTGATTACGATATGTACAGTACAGCCACCGCGGACTGGTCTGATTACGCTATGTACAGTACAGCCGCCGTGGACTGGTCTGATTACGCTATGTACAGTACAGCCGCCGTGGACTGGTCTGATTACGCTATGTACAGTACAGCCGCCGCGGACTGGTCTGATTACGCTATGTACAGTACAGCCGCCGCGGATGGACTGATTACGCTATGTACAGTACAGCCGTCGTGGACTGGTCTGATTACGCTATGTACAGTACAGCCGCCGTGGACTGGTCTGATTACGCTATGTACAGTACAGCCGCCGTGGACTGGTCTGATTACGCTATGTACAGTACAGCCGCCGTAGACTGGTCTGATTACGCTATGTACAGTACAGCCGCCGTGGACTGGTCTGATTACGCTATGTACAGTACAGCCGCCGTGGACTGGTCTGATTACGCTATGTACAGTACAGCCGCCGCGGACTGGTCTGATTACGCTATGTACAGTACAGCAGCCGTGGACTGGTCTGATTACGCTATGTACAGTACAGCCGCCGTGGACTGGTCTGATTACGCTATGTACAGTACAGCCGCCGTGGACTGGTCTGATTACGCTATGTACAGTACAGCCGCCGTGGACTGGTCTGATTACGCTATGTACAGTACAGCCGCCGTGGACTGGTCATTTTCCTCGTTTAGGCAATATTTCCACGGTTGCAATAATATTAGATCCCAAACAATAATTGTAGGAATAATCATCAAAAATTAATTAATGGAGCACCCGATACAACCCGGTGCTTCATTACTTAAAATGCTGCTGCTGATGATTTTTATTACCTCGTAAACGCATGCGTGGACATCACTGCTCACGCGTGATTTACGACCAATCCACGGCGACTGTACTGTAAAACTGTTGACAAAATAACCTACGTCTCTTCCACAATATAAATGAGTAAATATCTCGTTAACGACACACTGACAGAGAATTGTGGCTATGTATGGACTTGCGGATTTGTACAAGAATGCTGAAAAGTCACAAACAGAACACTGAAAATTAAATAAAAACCAGTTAATGCAACTGAGATGAGTAATTAACCAACCTGTTAGCAACACTGAAATACGATACATGCAACCTTTATTCTTGAATAAAAAAAAGTTTCTTTGTTTGCAATTACAACGTAGCATACAGACCCTCAATGGAACTTGCTCGACTAGCTAGGCTCAAGAGGTGTTTCAAGCTTTGTCTTGGGGAAAAATAATAAAAATAGGCGTTGGTCATATATCACATTTATGTTATGTAGAATCGTAATGCTGGTAATGTACTTGACAACTTAATGTGTCTGTCAATTCGAATATTCAGTTAGGGGATACCAATTTCAGCAACATCCTCAATCAACTCAAGGAATCGCGTTCTCATGAACTCTGCCTTATCTCCGATGGCTTCCAGAAACGTTGATATTTCGAATTCATGTTTCAGTTCCTTAAAACTTTGCTGTTCTTGTGAACTATTTGCTTTGTATTTCCTAATCACAGCAATTGGACCTAAAGTGAGAATGACAATAATTCCAAACAAGACAGTTTGTTTGTATAGATTTTCCAGTATGTCGAACGTATATTCTGGTAAATCTATGTTTAGCAAGTTCAAGCATTTGATAAAATTGTCGTGATACAAAGTCAAACATTCTTGTAGTTTGTTCGTTCTCATTTCTCTTGTTGTGCTGGTGTGGAAAAAATAGGACAGGTCAGTTGTCGGAAGAGCGTATCGACAAAATTGGAAATCAATCAGTTTTACACCCACCGGTGATTCAATCCCGTCTGTTTTCTCATTTCTAAAGAGCATGTTGTTACGCCAACAATCGCCGTGACATACCGTGGCGTATGGTTCTATAGGCTGTAGCTGCTTTGTCATAGATTCCTCTAAGTTTATACATCTGAGTTTTTCAGCAGTTGCAATAATTTTGTCATCAGAAGTACACGATTTTACAAACTTTAGAGACAAATGGAAAGATTGAGTAAAAGTTTCAGGAAGCGGAGGACGCCAAACATTCTCGTCCAGGACGGATGTAAATTTTAATAAATTGTTCGGGTTACCATTCTTAATTGCAATGCCAAAAGCATGGAAGTTTGCAAGTTCTTTCATTACTAACTTGCACTGGTCGTAACTTAATAAGGAATCTGTCATCCCATAACCTTCAGGTTTTAGATTCTCCAGAAAGATCACTGCTCCAGCTTCGTCAACAGCGCTATAAAGATGCAATGGTACGGACGGTCCGATTGGGTGTAATCCCCGTTCTACCTGAAGTTCTATCATGGCCGGGATTATATCGCGGTAGACACTTGACTCCTTTAAGAACAAAGATCTTTGGTTATTGCTTCTCTCCTTAAATAATGCGGAGGATATTGGGATTTTCAAAATTAAGTGCTTGGTCATTTCTTCTCCCGCCCTCTGGATGTTGGCTACTACAGATAATACATTAGTGGCAAAGTTAGCATCAACCTTGCAGCCTGGTGAAACTGTAAATCTTTTAACGGAAATATCCTCAGTATTTTCGTAATTTGTGAGTGCCGTCTGTAACAATTCTTTGGTGACTATCTTCGCTGTTGTTTCGTCCAATTCGTCGGTGCGTGAACTCGCCATATCTACTTTTCTGTTGAAGAGAAATTATGTATTGTCATAAACTTGAGAAGCATCAATGCCACAGCCTTTAGTTCACATAGACCGTTTAACCCTTTACCTAACATGAAAAGCAGACGACACTTGCAAAAAAAATTCTTGAATAACTAATTATTTTCATTTTTTGTCTTAAAAACATAGGTATTGACCCCTCGTTGGAAGGAGCTCGACGAGCTCGTTCCAACGAGGGATCATAACCTATGTTTTAGAGACAAAAAAAAAATGAAAAAAATAACGAAAATGAATTAGCAAGTTTTGAGAATAGCGCTGACCGGTTTGGACCGTTACATCGAGTAAAGGTTTAAGATTTATAATTTGAACAACCGACTAACATGGCAATTATCCCACTGATGTCGTTACGATTGAACGCTCATCGTTCCTTTTAGAACTGGTCTCACCGCTCACCATCTTTATGAGGAGGGGCGGGTGAGTGTTTGTGGGTGAGTGTGGAGGGGTCTTGCAATTGTTGCTAGAAATAAACAATGTTCAACAATAACAATAACAAATCTCGCTTTTCAATTTCACATCTTGCAATCGCCGTTTGATTATTTCAATAATTTATTTTAATGTCTGTGTCAAATCAATATTTGATGATATACACATTTTTGTGGCAATACAAATTGAATATTTGCAACACGTTTTTAAGTATTATTATCGATACAAGTACACAGATTGCACAGTTAATACCGTGTTTCTGTTTTTCGTGCTAGGTTTATGTTTGATGAATTCAAAGCGTTATTCTGTGATTACGGCACTTGTCTTTAATCAAATGGATTGCAGCAACGGACATCCATCATAAATACGAAAGTGTCTCTACCGCCGCCATTTTATAACCGAAACTAAAAAAAAAATATCTCGAAGATTTCAAGTTTCCGACGTCCGGTATTCGCTGATCACTGATCCATTACCCAACGCAGCGGACAGAACCAGCCAGTGCTACTTACAAAAATCACCATTCAAATTTATTTATTTTTTTTTCATTTTTGTCTCAACAACATAGCTTATGACACCTCATTGGAACGAGCTCGTTGAGCTCGTCCCAATGAGGGGTAATATGCTTTACACTTTAGACAAAAAAATGAAGAAAAATAGTTATTGAAGAATGTTATTTGTAAGTGTCGCCTTTCCTTTCGTGTTAGGTAAAGGGTTATAGAATTACCTTGGTGTCCGTGTAAATGAATTTGTTGGTAATATGGATTTTTTCTGTGGAAATACACATTGAATATTTGTAGGATAGTTTAGTTATTGTTGACTCACCCGCACCCACCCAACCACAGCCCCCCGCCCCCCAAAGAAAAAAAAAATAAAAAAAACAAGTGCGGAGATTGGGAAGTTGATGAAGTGCTATTAGACTCCAGGCCCGGTAAAGACCACACCTTTTGATAACGTGAGCTGTGTTATTCTGTAACTACAGCCACAGAGTAACAGCTTTCACGTCACCAAATGTGGTGGATTGGGGAGAGTTACCGCGTTAATTGACTCAACACAATCTTTGGGCGGGGGCGCAGTTTGAGTGACTGCATTTTCCACTGACTTTCCAGCAATCCAGTTGAAAAGAGATCACTTGATCACAGTCACAGCGCAACAAGTTTCACCCCATGAAACGCTATCAAATGTTATCGTGGAATGAGTCACCGCGTTGAGTAACGTGACGTCATCTTTGGGAGGTTGGTTTTCCAGTTCTTAGCTGACGTTGGTTGGTTAGCATTTTTATTGAGATCAATTAACTGTCCCCATTTCCACACCACACAACTACCGTAACATCCATGGCCGTTACAGTAGTCACACAGCGACGCATCGTATTGAAAGCGTGCCGAAGTTGGCTAGGCAATGAGCGGAGAGGACTCAAGAAAAATAAACTTGAGGGTATGAGTACGACTGCCAACAGAATGAGCATATCATGAAACGCACACACTCTGTCCCATTTCCATGTGTGGACTAAATAGAAATAACAAGCTCCATCGCCTCCGATAAATGATAAATATAATTTTGTATCTTTGTTATATAATTCTGATATCATGCTGTTGGTCAAACAAGACTTGTACATGTTTTTTTATTAGAGGGTACCGCGCGACCAGAATGTGTTTCGTAACAATGCTTACTAATAATGGAGCACATTCTCTAAGATTGTATTGATTTTTATTATATAAGATGGTGACATCATATTAAATCGTCTCAGAGGTATCTCTTTTACAAGACAAATTCTCATCGGATTCTCACATTCCTCAAATAGATCAGCCTTTCAACTAAATTGAATTCTCATTAGCCTTTTAACTCAATCTTAAGTATCGTTCTGATCAAAAAGGTTGATTCACACAATATTCATTGCACTCTTTGTGGCATTATTCATTATTATCCCCGCTACTTCTTTCACAGCAAAGTTTCAATGCTCCAAGATGTAATAATAGTCTTACAAATATAAATAAGTGTACATTATTGACGTTCTCATTTTGTTTCACGTTTACCCCATTTCCACCAATAGATGATTCAGCACAAGATATTACAAAACTGCAGAGCAGTGAAATGGTTAAGTGTCCAGGCTCGCACGAACGTTGTCATTTTTATAACATACGGTATATGCATTCTGTACTCTCGTTTACTCGGGATGACAGAGTTTTATGCAGTAATGTTGTGAGATGGGATCAACCGTGTAATGTAGATGTTACTACTGTGATTGGTTGACATGTACAAACAGTCTGAACATGTATACTTCATTACTTATAGTTAAAAAATGTTGGGTTCATTGGAATAAATTTCATGTGTCGATAGCCACTTCGTGCTCAATAAACTTTCGCTGGATTTATTGAAATTAGATGTAAGGATCAACTATAATTCTTATAACTTCCACCTTTTAGGTCATTAAACCTGAATTTTCTGTTTACCAAATGATGTGTTTTTATAATATAAATAAATGTTTTGTTTATCAATCATTTGTGTTTTTTATGTTTTTGTCCATCTGGATTATGAACCCATTTTTGGGTCGGCTCGTGTAAGGCACGTGACTGACAGAATAGCCCCATCAGTTTACACTCACAAATATTAGTTTTACAATAACACAAAATGAAGATTTCTGAAGCGCTCTATGGTCACACAGAGGAAATTATCTCAACCGCCGCCATGTTACGGTGGTGGATATACCTATAAATAAATAATGCACAACAGAAAACAATATCGGGAGGAAGGTTTTCGAATTCTATAGCCTTGGAACAGATGGTCGTTTTTTACTGAATACAATTTGATGTGAAAAAAATGAATATGTACATATTGGATCCCAATACAAATTGAACATTTCTAACATATACAGTTGTAACCAGGAGGGTGTGGGGAGGGGGGGTCGCAAATAAATGTCAGTATACAAGGTCCGGTTGGGTGGGTGGGTGGTTGGGTCCGAGCCCCAAAGTGCAGTTTTTACCTGTGTCATGCATTTTTGCCAAATGCCATTTTACAGACAAGTAATTACAACCAAAGTGAATTCAAGTGCTTAGATTCATAACTTAGAACATAATAGAGCATTGATAATGTGTTGGGGGCTGCATATTAGAATTTTTTCCTCATGTTTTACACTTCATTTGGGGTGGGTCCTGTTCTGGGTCTGACAAAAATTTGAACATTTATAATATATACAGTAGTGACTAGACGTCTTATCACTGTATTTTGAAGTAATAGCGCGCTTAGTAAGCGCACTTTTGTCTCTATCAAACTGCACTATTAGGGTAACTCAATTCCTGTAGTAAAACAGCGTTCCCACCTCTGATCAATTCTATATTACTTCGCCTGAGTGCTAGAATGTTCTATGTCCCATAGGGGAGATAATATACCGTCCCATAGGGGACATAGAACATTCTAGCACTCAGGCGACGACTACTAAATAGAGATCATTAACACCATTCCTAACCTCAGCTGGGATAAATGGACATGTAATAATGTAAATAGATATTAAAATACAACTGCATATACAGAATGAAGAGAGTAGATTACTGCTGAATTACAGCATCATATATTCTCCACTCGAAAAGTATTTTTTCTATTGTTCATAATAACACAAGTAACACTTGCAAACATTCATTAAAATGGACCACCGGGGGTTGCACCCGGTGGTCCTTGGGATGAAAGTTTGCAAGTGCTTTTGGTGTTTTGTTCTCAGAAATTGTAAATAATTGCTGAGTGAAAAAATCTACCCCATGACGATTTAGTAGTAATCCACCCTCCAAATACTGTAGAGTCAGTATTTTTTTTCTGTTTGTTTGGTTCAGTTCGTGACTTCACTACTGACCTAGTTAACAGTACATTATATTCTGCATTGCATGACGCAAACTTTCTTATGTATAACGAGCAAGTTCTATGCTAACTGTGACAGTTTCCACTGTAGTATTGTTTTGAGATCAGTGAGTTTTATCCAGTAATAAAATGAATAACCTACAGAGCTCACTTCGTAATTTTATATTTTAAGTGGATCAACAGTACGCTCCTTGTTGATTAAATCATGCAGATTGTTCGATTGGAAATAGTAAAACCTTTTTTAGTGACGAGGCGAGTAATCAGTATACAATTCTATAAAACTCCTACAAATGTATTTTTGGAGAATTTTATTTTCGGTATATGGCGGTAAAATATCTGAAAGAATCATTGGCGTTTTCAAAGACGTGGCATTTTACCTGTAGGCAAATTGCCACGTCTTTTAAAACCCCAATTATTCATTCCAATGTTATTATAGAATTGTAGTTTTTTCATTTATTTAATGACAGTTGGAGCAATCCGGAAAGAACCATCGTGCAGAGGCAAACAACTGTCAAAGTTCTACACAGGGTTATCATTGGCTGAATGTAGTACGCCATAGTACACAATGTTACCGACCACCCCCACCCCACATAGGTAATTAGATAATGGTAGCTCTTTCATGCTTTTACTTAGATGGGTGGGTTATTCTTCAGTAAATGTTCAGAAATAAATCATACGGGTTAGTAATAGCGCGGGTGTGATTTTTCTATGATTTAACACAGTCCGTAGTGTTGTCACTCAAATTTTTCATTTTTAAACCCACTGGTCCACAATTAACTGTTAAACTCCTAAGGGCTGTTTTGATAACCGACTATTTATTTATATTTATTTATTGGTGTTTAAGGTCACATATTTCTGGACAATGGCTAATCATGACCGCGACAGTTTTACGGATGGAGGAAGCTGGAGAGAGCCACCGAGCAATGGCAAGCAACTGTCAAAATTCTACATACGGTTAGCATTGGTTGAAGACAGGTGTTCCATCGATGTTCAGTACGCCTTAGTGCACATTGTCACCGTGACCCCACATGGTTAATGGTGATGAAGTTTCTTGCCCAAGGACACAACTGACAGACACTCATGAATAAATCGATACGCGTATATCTGTCGAAATAATCCGCCATTTTGTTTTGTTTTTTTTTTCGAAAAGTGTCTTGTGGAATGAATTATTTAACGAAAACTATTAATATATTATATTAAATGAACATACGCTATTAATTAGGGGAACAATCTCATAGTAAATACGGGTTAAGAGTGTGGTAAGTTATGAGAGGAGACTAACTGGGGTAATTCGATCGCTCAAAATTGTGGGGAAGGCGTATCCAGGGGCCTGACATGTCCATTACATTTAGAGAACTGGACTGGGGTTCGAGATACTTTAGCTATTGTGAGGGGTGGGGGAGGGGAAGAGAGGTTTCCTAAAGTTTTTTAGTATTGGATGACCTGGAGGAGGGGAGTTCATGAAAGTTTTAGGTACTGTGAGGGGATACAGGGGTGTGACGGTGAGGGTGTGGAATAATGGAGATGTCTGATTGGTTGAAAAAGTGTGTGTTTGTGACGAAGCAACTCTCTTTAAGATTATGGTGGCCCTGAAAAGGGGCGTTCTTTTGCTTTCCACAGAAAGCTAATTTTTTCCTCCCATCTCCGCCTCGGTGAAGAACTCCTTTTCCCAGTTTTCATCAATTGTTACTGGTGGCCCTAAAAGTGCTTCCTCCTGCATGCGTACGGGAAGATCGAACCAGCGTTTGGGTCGATTTTTGTACTGGATCTCCCCGAAAGGACGTCTGGCAGCCTCAACAAAACTGTAGTCTTTTAGTCTCTTTTCTTGTTCCTTCGTGGGGAGCGTCGCTGACCACCACTTTTTTAACGCTAATGCAAATTCTTCGTTGGCTCGCTGCTTCTTGGTTCACTCATAGCTGTTCACGGAAGTATAGGGGATGCTTGTCATCTTGGCTTTTCTGACGCAGTTTCTAATGAGAGTGAGGTTCGAATCGTCGGACTTTATAGAGGGAAAAAACATGCTCGCTTTTCAATAACCGAAATGTTATTTGTTCATGTGGTCATCGGATTAAAAAATTACTTTATCGCGTGAGACGTAAAATCAGAATACCGTGGTCTATGAGAGTTTTTCGACAGGCATAAAAACGAGAAGAATAAACTTGCGTTAATATGTAAGAATCACGCCAAGTTATTAAATCCAATTACACCTATAAAAATAGCCACAATGGAGTCGTTCACAGTCTTCAGTTAAAAGCAAGACACATCTTGTCACGTGAGATCATCATTGATTTTTAAATACATGATAGCATGTCCAGTCTAACGATATTTAGGACAGATTATGATCTCAACATCTCTCACTCTCGAATAGTAGTTGGCGTTTGAAAAGAAAAATCGATTTAATGAGACCCAGACACAATGAAGTGTTTACCTTAGCACGTGTCCAGGTCAAAGTCAGTGATAGCATCCATATATATGTCCAGTACATCAATATTAGTTTTAAATATATTATTTTTTATCTAATAATATCTATCCCAAAACATGACTTAAAAAAAAAAATATGTACTAATCGACATTATTAATTCATTTATTAATATACTAATTATTATAATCAACCCTAATTACACTCATTAATTACATTAATTATGCAACAGTCATTAATTAAAATTAATTAAGCAGCACTTTCTAAAGTGATTAAAAAAAATATTCATTAAGTGACGTCATGTTAATTACCTTACGTAACATTTTAATTAAGATGACGTCATCACCCCCGTCACCCCCGGTCACCCTGCCCGGCAGAACAGGCCTGAAACGGTCCAACACTACTACTGTGGGATATTGTAGGAATTTCGCTTCAAAGAAAATAACCATGCAGTTCTTTATTTGTTTTGGATGCCAGACAAGCAATAAAACCTAATTTTATTCCACAAACGTTATTCAGTATTTTATGGATTAAAGGTTTGTAAGTCTCAAATTTTTATTTGAAAAAAATAAGAAAATAAATTATCGATTTTGTTTTACACTATAAACCGCCAGAGGACCGAAATCATCTGCCAGCTTCGTTCTGTGCTATTCCTAATTCCTCCCGGTAAACTTTGTGAGCTCCATTTTGGGGGTATAAAGGTACGAAAGGGTCGGGGGGGGGGGGGCGACAAAAATCTAGCACATGATTTTATTATGGCCTTACAATTCATGCATTTCGGAGACGGCGTCCGTAAAGAATAAAACTGTAGTGTTTGGGTTCATGTTTGTTCTGTTTTATTCTGCCGTGATTCCAGTTTATCAAATATTATGTACGTACGATGGCAGCGCCTATTAGTAACATAAATGTGTTCACCATCAATAATTAAATTGTTAATGAAGTCCCCAACATTGATAACAAACACTACTAAAACTGTTGTCCTGATTGGTGGTTCACACGGAACATTGGGTCTCCATTACCAACAATTAAACCCTAAAACATTGACCATCTCACATCGAAAATCGGTCGATTTTGTATCCAAATCACCGGCATTTGGACGACGGATCATGTATCTTATCCGCTCATACTAGTTTTTGTGTTCTGATTCTCCCCACCCACCCCCCCCCCCCCCCCCCACAATAACGCTAAAACGAATAAATTGCTTTGAGAATGTCCCTGCCATATGAGTATATCTATTTTATATAAACTAGGGTGTCCACTCAAATGTAGGTAGAGTCATGGCTGTGTGACATAAAATGAAGATGATTCGTGGCCTCTGGCGATGTATCGTGGTACGAATTATGTGTCTGGTCAGACAGCGAGTATTTTTGTAACAACCTGGAAACTACAGTAGGATGGGAAGTATTTTTCCAGCGTCAATAAACTGATTGATATGAAACTGTTCTGTATGCGTTTAATTTATATGTGAAGTTTTCTTCAAGACTATGGGTGTAGAATTTTAGACAAGAAGCGAACACCTACTATTATTACACACGTGCGAGCGTACGAATAGTGTCATATCTTGTAGGAAGGTTCGAAAATGAAGTATGAATGCAACATTAGTTCAAACATTAAGAAACAATACATTACCTTTAATAACTGTCTTCTATAAGGCCTCTGCTTTAGACGGGGACGTCTTCGTGTGAATAAATGGAATGGGTGATTATTCATTATCGCGTCTTCTTCATATTATACTGATTTCGTGCATAATCTTATGCGTGGTAATTAGTGGGTCGTGACTAGAAATATTGCTCAAATTAACCATGACGTGGGCAGAGTAAAAAAACAATTACGGACGATGGATTGAGGTCTAAAGTTATCTGTCTTCTTTGTATTTTGTGACACTGTTCCATATATGTAATTTGAACAAGGCCATTAATTAACCCTTTGAACTCGCACGATCGATTTTTCGGCTCAAGGTATAATGTCGTCCCATTTTTGTCTTTTAATAAGAGATCTATGCACGGGACATTAGTGCTAAAATAATAACTGCAGTCTGCAGCCGGATGGCTGCAAACTGCAGTTATTATTTTAACCTCCCTGTATATTGATATTGGACTGACCCACCCAAATGAAAGTTGCTGAAAGATAAGGTTTAAAGCTAGAAAATCGCTAACTGCTGATGTGATCGTATGAGTTTGTGCAACGAATATATGTTCCAACACGCTCAATGTGGCTCAAAATGCAAACATGGCGGAGAGGTGTGTATGTTTAAAGTAGACCTCAGGTATCCCAGGTAACTAAGTAACTTAATAATTATCATAATTCTACGATCAGTTTTTGAACCCTGGGACGTATCTTTAAAAGTACGGTAAAAACAAATAACCAACACTGAACATCCATTACTTCTCTCGTAAAATATCATGGTGAAAATACCTCATTGAAGTACCTTTTGTAATACTGATGTTTTGGTCTGTTTTTGTTTCTCTTCATGACACCAGGGGCCAATGGTATAAAACTCCCACAAATGTATTTTGGAGAATTTTATTTACTGTATATGGCGGTAAAATATCTGAAAAAATCATTGGCGTTTTCAAAGACGTGGCAATGTACCTGTAGGTAAATTGCCACGTTTTTTAAAACGCCAATTATTCATTCCAATGAGTTAAAAAAACAATTCTGGAAAAAAATACAATTCTAGAAGTTTTATAGCATTTGTTCCAGAAGGCTGTTAATTTGTCATACAGAGTAGATCAATTAATATATTAACCTAATTCCATATGGTTGTAGGTTTAAGATATTAGTTTGTGTACTCTAAAAAAATGATTCTTCCAAAGTGAGACTCTTTGAACAAGGAAGACGCCATTTTATAAAAGTAGGTTTTGAAGAATGGAATGTGTTCGTTCTAATAACACTTTTATCCACTGTACATGCGCACTCTTATAAGTTCTAATAATATGGAACTTTAACCCTTTACCCAACGTAACGACCAAAAGCGACTAGCGGTATTCACAAAAATTGCCATTCAATTTTCATTGTATTTGCATTTTTTTGACTAAAAAACTTACCTTTTGACCCCTCAATGGAACGAGCTCAATGACTTCGCTCTAATGATGGGATCACAGCTATGTTTTCGACGCCAAAAGATAAAAGAAATAGTTGTTCAATAATTTGTTTGCAAGTGTTTTGCTTTTCATGTTAGGTAGAGGGTTAAGCAGTGGCACGCGTTGCTGTAATAATAACGATAGATGTAACAGAAATTGATTTCATGTATTTCAACTTAAATTTAAGTGTGATCTTTGCTTCCATCTGTCAGGGCAAAGTCAGTCTAAAAGGGAGGAGGCCCCCTCCCTTAATTTCAAGTTCAGATATATGTATAAATATTTCTTCTCTCTGTGTTGTAAGCACACATGTTAACCCTTTACCCAACGAATCGCCCGCATCCGCCCGCGTAATATGCAAATACAGCAGCTGAAAAAATATTATTTTTCCAAAAATTTTAACAAAACCATATCATGTGACCCCTCTTTGGAACGAGCTCGTCGAGCTCGTTCCAAAGAGGGGTCACATGATATGGTTTTGTTGAAATTTTTTGAAAAATTTGAAAAAATGATATGTAAAATAATAAATTTTAACATCGTCTGCGTTGGGTAAAGGGTTAATTAGATAATTAGCCTTAGGCGACTCACAGTGGGATACTTCTCTGGCATATTACTAATCAGCATGAAATGTTTCCATGCTATCTAAAGTCAATTAATATTGGAGTGACCGACACTTTCAATCGTCAAGGCTATCAAGTGTATTATTTCTTGGGATACGCTTGATAGCAAGTGCATTGGTGCGAGATGATATCATTTTCAAAGATGTCGTGTGCCAGGTTTAGGCATCTTGACATATTGCTATCTGACCATCACAAGACGAGATATAAAGTGTGGGGAACAAGCCCTGTCGGGGAGTCTTGGGTTCCGATCGTTTAGGGAGAGACTTGGGTTCCGACCGTTTAGGAGTGAGACGGCACATAGAGTTTCTCGTGCGAGTGGAATTGCTGGGCAATCCACGAAACTCCGTTGTACGCCGCTACTATCAGATTAGGTTGACGTAAGAGGTCTACAAGCCCGGATTTGGAGAGCAGATCACGAACCCGAGTAACGACTAAGTTTTGTCTCAAAGTGTAGGCTTTTGTATTGTGCTATTAACCCTTAGGAACGCAGATGCAGATCGCGTAGTAGCCTGTTTAGTATCAGAGTGCTGAGAGAATCGACTCAGGGTCGACAGTGACAATTCGCGCAAGCTCGAAGCGCTAATTGAATTTGTGAGTTCCGCATGAACTGTGTGTATTTCAAAGGACAGGAACATTCAAGAAGATTTCCATCAAATGACACATGAATAAGGTATGTGACGTAAACTTGATAAACTAGCCGACAGAGTGGATAAACTGAATCCAAATCACAACTGTGTTGCCATAAAGTAACTGACCCTGCCAGTCGGAATCCCCCCGGCAGTCAGAGCTGCAAACGCGCACAGGCGCAAAAGATTAAGACTCGGTGTTTAAGCTCCCGTTGCGAGCCCGCGATGGTGACATTTTGAGAGTGTACTATTATAGCGCCAGTACAGGGCTATAGACAAATTGAATGTGATGAAAAACTATTAACCCCTCTGATAAATCTTCTACCATGTTGATCAAATTGTTAAATGTGTGGAATACGGAAATTAGTTTATGTAAATATAAAGAATTGTTGTTACTTTAGTCATTGTTTCCTTTCCGCAGCCTGAATGATTAGGAATCACACCTAACAAAGAACGAACCTATATTTCGAGTTCACTCGGCAGGGAAGAAAATCATAGTGCAGTCCCAACTTAGCTCTGTGAGCCGAGTTTGGCCCGTGCCCAGATTCCCACCCTCCTAGTTGGCTCGTCCCCCAATATTTTTAATGGCGAGGCTAAACAACCCCATGTCACCCCTCCCACGTGGATAGAGGTGCTCTGACATAAACTGGCGAGGCATACCAGGATTTCTGTTAAAGGTGAAAAACGGCTGCCAGGAAAATGATTTCGTAATAGCGATTATTTTAAAATTATATGGCTGCGTGCGATTATCTGATGCTCTTCAAGGATTATTATCAGCAGTACAATAGCACCCTTGAGAATAGCCCGCGATAACCGCGTTAAGTTTCAAAATATTCGTTGCGTTAATTACATGGAATTATACAGGTAAATTCAGAAGTAACTACCATCGGTTTATGTGTTTTTCCTTCTTTCTTCATTGTATCTCATAAGTATTGGAAAAATAATTTAACATAGATAGTGTTACCCCACTCGCCCAACTGGTAACCTTGGGTAATGAACTGGGTCTTGAGGGGGCCTGGAAAGTCCTTTGAAACTGAATTGAAAAGGCTACAAATGATTCTTGATAAGATAAATGCGACTGGGTTAATTATAAAACCACAGAAAAGCCATGTATTTCAGAGGGAGGTCTCTTCCCTTGGGCATGTCGTATAAGCTGGTGGAGTATCTACTGACCTTGCCAAGATCAACATAGTGAAAAACTGGCCTGTCCCACGAAGTACAACCGAGGTTAGAAGCTTTCTGGGGCTCAGGTCATATTACCGGAAGTACAGAAATTCTTTCGCCGAAATTGCAAAATCACTACATGTCCTAATAGAAAAAGGACAGAACTTTAAGTGGAATCAAATATGCTAGCAAGCGTTTGTCGACCTAGAAAGAAATTTAGTAGAGGCACCGATCCTAGGCTACCTCAAAGAAGAGGACGAGTTCATCTTAGATATTGACGCCAGTAGTAGCGCAATCAGTGCTGTACCGTCCCAAAAGCAGAGAGGTGAAGAAGGAGAGTCATTGCTTACGGCAGTAGATGCCTGTCCAAGGCAGAGTAAAACTACTGCACGACACGTAGGGAACTTTTGGCCATTGTCCATTTCCTGAGATATTCTGCCATTACTTTCTAGGAAAGAAATTTACAAACAGAACAGACCACGGGTCATTACAGTGGATAGTGAATTTCAAGGAACCGGACGGGCAAGTTGCCCGCTGGCTAAAAGCCCTGAGCGCTTTCGACTTTACCGTACAACACAGACCTGGGAAAAGAGCTTCGAAAGAACTGCACGAAGCCAGGACTGCAGGCCATCTAGGATTTTGGAAAACCCTCGGAAAAATCAGAGAGCGTAACTATTGGAATTTTTTCCGTCGTGACGAAGAACAGCATTGTAGGCAATGTCCAGACTGTCAACGTCGCAAGAATGGGGACCAAAAACGACAGG
The DNA here is from genome assembly GCA_031216915.1 of Pictodentalium vernedei. Taxonomy (NCBI): domain Eukaryota; kingdom Metazoa; phylum Mollusca; class Scaphopoda; order Dentaliida; family Dentaliidae; genus Pictodentalium; species Pictodentalium vernedei. The sequence goes on from CM062293.1 coordinate 531,644,949, forward strand.
CCGTCCTACAACAACGGTTGTCTGGATACACGACCGAGACGATAGCAATAGATGTGATGGTCCCCTTGCCGATGACGGCTAAGGGTATTAAATTCGTCTTGGTGGTTGGGGACTGCTTTACGAAATGGATAAAAGAGTATGCTATACCTATTCAAGAACTCCAAACAGTTCCAGACATGTTAGTAAAAGAGTTCATCTGCAGACTTGGAGTCTCGTGAGAGTTACACTCTGACCAGGGGCGGAACTTTGAATCTGTGATTTTTAAAGAAATATTCCGTCTGCTCGGGATAGTCAAGACGAGGACTACGCTCCGCCACGCGCGCAATCAGATGGAATGACTGAAAGATTCAATCGGACCCTTCAGAACATGTTATTGCTAGCAATAGATAACAATAAAAAAAACCGGGATGATCAGTTACCATTCTTGATGATGACATATAGAAGTTCCGTACAGTCATCGACAGGAGAAAAATCGAATTCCATGTTGTTAGGAAGAGAAGTTCGGCTGTCTATTCGCGTTACGTCAGAGGTACCACCTGATTTTCTCAACGAAAAAACTGACTATGCGCAAAATCTTCAGGAGAGGATTCGAGAAAACCACGACACTGCCCGAGAATATTTGAAAGGGGTTATGTTGCTTCAGAAAAAGGTTTATGACCGTAAGACATAATATGGTTCTTCGTTTTGCGTCGGCAAACATATCTGGGTCCCATTCCATCCATGAAGAAGGGCAGGTCGCCTGATCTGCATTTCCATTAGGAAGAACCATACTTTGTCACACATAGAATCAACGGCAACATATATAGATTCCAGCAGAAACCCAATTCAAAGCCTAAAGTCGCACATTTCGGTCGTTTAAAACCGTTTCCGGGTAAATGCAAGGTGGGTGAAGGTGGAAAATCAAACGACAAAGGAGATGGGCGTACAGTTTGAAGTCGTGGACAAAATCCCGTCGGTGCACTACCTGGACCCCATTGCAGAATGAGAATAGGTCTAGAGGGGGCAGGGACGGCTACGCAGGTCCAAAGCAGAAATGTGGATAGGGCGGGAGAAGCGTTAATGAAATGCGCAGTGATGAGGTTGTGAATAATGGAGACCATGTGGCCGGATCAGAGGGGTTAGAAAGTGTTATGGAACCTTCCCGTAGGACCCGTAGGACCCGTCGGCCGCCTGATCGTTTGGATGGGACTACACACAACTTAGTTTTTTTACAGTATCGATATTGAAACCTAGACCACTTTGGTGTAGGTGTTAAATGTGTTTTCGTTTTACATTTTAGATATGTCGAGGGTAAGTTGCGAGGAAGGACGTTTAATCTCCTTACAAGAAGGCGACAAAAGACGACGTCTGGAAGAGTGATGGAGACGGAGTTGAGGGAGTAATCCCTCATTTGCGTGTAAAGAATGTCACAAGAAGTCCGACAACTCTACTCCATTGCGCAGGCATGTCTATGGTTGTCATTCAGGCCGTTGCTATTCATGCCCTGAAAGTCCCAAAAGTCCTGCAAGGTATGATTTGGAGAGGCAGCGAGAACTAAAGCATAAGGAAAAAGGAGGAGCGAAACCTAAAACACCAGCGAGGCCTAAGGTTTCATTCATGTGTGCATTTCTAATTTTAACACCGTGGACATTGTAGGTCGTGAAAAGTGCGTGCCGTCTTCACGTTCGGGGACTAGTTCGTCAAGCTCGTCCAGTGCCAGCAGTAGGAGTATTAATACAAGTCAAATTCAGTCACACACACCCTTGGAGAAATCAGAGAGTGTAACTATTGGAATTCTTTCCGTCGTGACGAAGAACAGCATTGTAGGCAATGTCCAGACTGTCAACGTCGCAAGAATGGGGACCAAAAACGACAGGCCGTCCTACAACAACGGTTGTCTAGATACACGACCGAGACGATAGCAATAGATGTGATGGTCCCCTTGCCGATGACGGCTAAGGGTATTAAATTCGTCTTGGTGGTTGGGGACTGCTTTACGAAATGGATAAAAGAGTATGCTATACCTATTCAAGAACTCCAAACAGTTCCAGACATGTTAGTAAAAGAGTTCATCTGCAGACTTGGAGTCTCGTGGCTAATGTTCGTGCATCTAACGATCCACTTGTTTCTCAAGCTGCCGGGGTGGCGACTTTCATCCCTCCATAAGATGGAGCGTACACACTTGTGAAAGAGAAGCTCCTGCAAGAGTTCTATAAGGGTGACCTCTGCGTGAAGCGTGTAACAACTGTGGGAATATCTACCTAAGACTTTTGTTCTTTGTTTGGTGCTGTGTGGACATCCTAACACGGGACGCGTTGCCCTTCATCGGTGGCATTGTAGAGACGTTCCTTAACTCTGCTGGTTAATGTTGGAAAATAGACTATAGGTCATGTGACCTTTTCATATAAATGTGTGTGTGCGCGGTTCCCGCGAGAGAGAGAATGTGCAGAGCGAAGAGTTAACTGTAAAAATCAGATTAAATAAAGCTTGTTATATATCCAAAGGTCGTGGTAATTTCATGTTCTGTACTATACCAGGTGATATCCAGATCAGCCCAGTCCATTTGTTTACCGTAGAACCCGAGGGCAACTATACCGTAGTATAGAATACTCCAATATCTCAGGATTTTTATTCATGGATTCAGTTCCAGAGTTCTAGCCAGCCATTGCCGGCCCTTGTGTGATAAAACTCTGCATACATACCGATACACATTCAAGAAGGTGCTTTTATAAGGCGTTTGTTTATCCTGGGAGGCAGTTGATTTTGATATGACCTCAACGTGCCTACCTGATCTGTTGTTAAGGAAGTGAAATTCTTGGGTTTATTGTTTGACAATAAACGGAATTTCGCTGCTCAGATCAAAGAACTGAGATTCAGATGTAAAAAGGCACCTCCTTAGGTAGTTGATAACCCTGATTGGGGTGCTGACGAAAAAACAGGTCTTTTTCGGGGAACACAGGTAAGAGTAGTTCCGATACTTGCCCCCAGACCGCACCCAGTATGGACCCATGGAGTGAGGGGTCGTACGCAATTATAATAGATGTACGTCTAAAAACAGACCCAACTATCCAAAGGATGTGGGGCGTTGTCAGCTTCTCGACAACGCATGATGCAAATGACAGATTTACCACCAGCAGTTCATCGATAGAAGCTGACGGGAATACCAGTAGCAGCTTGGCAACAGAAGCTGCCATTAGCAGAACCACTAGTAGCAACCCATCCTCGGGGATAGCAGCTGACAAGACCGTGTCGGCCTCCAGCAACAGTCAGACAAAATGGCAGAAGACGGTGACGTTTTGACCTGCCATTAGAGCTACCAACAGCCTGGAAACCGTGTCCCGCAGTTAGGTGCCCGTTAATTGCCTGTGGGTGGCGTCTTGGGGCAAAAACCAGTATTAAGCGCCACTGTTATGGGGACCATTTCCTAATCCACTACTGCCAATTCGAAGGCTAGCAGGGCACTGTGCCCAGCCGTTTCCTCCGGAAAATCCTCTGTGATATGGAGACATTGCTCAAAATAATTTGCCCTCATGTGTGCCAAGCAGATTACAGAACTTTGCAGCAGTTTCTTAGTGATCTGTTGGGGAAACTCCAACGGGGAAATAACCAGGGATTACGTCTCCCTTCCATCTGACATAGTGCTGATCGACAACTTCGCCGACTTACTAATGCGCTATTCTTCGGATCTGGGGTAGAGGTCACTGTGCCCAGCCGTTTCCACTGGAAAGCATTTTGTGATACGGAAGTAGTAGGCTTGGGGTTGGATGACCCTATTCTGGGGGAGCAGGGTGGGGGAGCAGGGGGGAGCAGGGTGGATGACGTCATCATAATTAAAATGTTACTTAAGGTAATTAACGTTACTTAATGATTTTTTTAATCACTTTAATAATTAATGTAATTAATGACTGTTGCATAATTAATGTAATTAATGAGTGTAATTAGGGTTGATTATAATAATTAGTATATTAATAAATGAATTAATATTGACGTACTGGACATATGTGCATGCTATCGGTTGACTGAACGCGAAGGTGAACAGTTCATTGCGTGTCTGGGTATCATTAAATCGATTTTTTTCTTTTCAAACGCCAACTACTGACAGATGTTGAAGCAATTAAATCTATTGTCACACTTTAACGACCGGTCATAAATATCGTTAGAATGACGCTTCAACTTTAAGTGCTATTGAAATTGTAAGATACCAATCTGTCACCTTATTGATTTTAGTAACGATTTCCTATTATTCAAAAGTTATGGGTGTAATAAAAACCTTATTAAATTAATGATCAACACGCAACCTTCTTCCAGACTCTGAGATTCAAATTTTCATATTTCATCGATTTTTAACGGTCCAAATTCTGCGTTTTGACTGGTTCTCAAAAAATCAATCAGTCAATTTTAAAACGATGGGCGGGGCTTCAGTTTTTCGTTTAAGTTCTGCGAGATGAATCGACTGGTCACTTCATTGAAACAGTCGAGATGGCAAGCTCCAATAAATTTCAAATCGGTTCAAGAAATACTTTTATCAACGTGACACCGTTTCAGGGTAAAGTAAAGATCCACGTAAGAAGATACACGAAAGACTCTTCGACACCGACTAAAACTGGAATCGCTTTGGACGTAATCGAGTGGAATGACCTGAAGAAAACCATCACAGAAATTGACAGAAGAATTGCCAGCGAAGAATCAGAATTATTTAGAAAAAGAAAACGAGAATTTCCAACGTTCTCAAATCATGGAAAAAAGAATCCAATGACCGAACTTAGAAGAATATGGATCCAAACAGAGCTGAACCGAGCTTACGCAACTATGATCCAAAAACATTTAGCTGAGGTGGTTAGTGAACTGTGCTATGGGTGTACTGTAAATCATGGCAGTCAAACCCATCACGATCTATGTTTAATGGCTAGTCCAGAAGAAAAGGTCGAGAGATGTTTCCTCACTGCACTGGAGAAGATTGATCGTGCTGAGCTGCAAGATGTTTGGGCTGCAAACATAAGTAATATGATACCCGCTGTGATGCCACACGAGTATATTAACATCGACGATTTCGATAGAGAAGCGGTAGAGAAAATGGTTGTAGAAAATATTTCTATGGTATGGTGAAGAAAAAATAAAGACAGAAGCGAATACGAATCACGACATGGAAAAAAACGGCCCTTTTCAGGGCCAACCAAATTATTATAAAAGAGTTGCTTTAGCACAAACGCATGCTTGGTGACCCCTCCAATCTCCCCTCACTTGTACTCCTCTGCACCCCACCCCTGTCGCACGAACCCTCAGTGGGCGGATCCCCCTTCACCCAAACATGTTTCAATCGAATTTCCGGAATTTGATTATTATTCCAACCAATCAGGTCTCACCAAACTTTACACACCCGCCGTACAACATCCTTTGAGGTTTAACACCCCTCTCCCCCTACTAGCCCATCCCATTGTCATTATGTAACATTTGCGGTATATAAAGAGCATAACAGCCCCTAGGTAGTCATTTTATTTTCGAGATGGATACGAGATGGAGTCATCCCTGTACATGCGTTTTGGCAGGTCCGACTTCTTGCGGCAAGTCGACATTTCTCCGCAAATTCATTTCTAATTTAGAGGCTATGATATACCCTATTCCCGAGCGTATCATCTGGTGTTACGGAGAATGGCAGCCATTATACGACACACTTTCGGGGGTTGAATTTGTGGAAGGTGTCCCACAGGACGTCACGCCCAATTCCCTGGTAATTCTCGATGACTTGATGCTTCAGGCTGACGAACGTGTCGCCCGTTTGTTTACTCAGAGATCCCACCATCAAAACCTAAGTGTTGTTTACATTGTTCAAAATATATTCGATAAGAATAAATTTCATCGCACAGTTTCCCTAAACTCCCACTATTTAATACTTTTCAAGAACCCTAGAGACCGATCACAGATCTCTCACCTAGCTAATGAAATGTACCCCGGGAGGGTTAAATTTTTATGGGAAGTCTTCGACGATGCTACCGCCCCACCCTTTGGGTATTTACTAATCGATTGAGACAGCAAACGGATGAGGGGTTAAGACTAAGATCTCACATATTTCCGGGTGAAACTCAAATTGTCTATGTCGCCAGAGTATAAAAGGGGGTGGTTTGAGGTAATTATCTCATAACTATGTCTACTCGCGTAACACGCAACATCGGAACTCTCAAAGTTCTTTGTCGTGTGAAACCTTCAGAAATTAAAAATATTGTCAAACGTGCCGATAAAGACCTAATTCTTTCGATTTGTGAATGCGCTAAAAATATTTTATTGGGGAACGTACCCATTTCGAATTATCATTTTGCCAAACTACGACCACATAAAGACAAAGTCAGGAAGCTAGCAGTAAAGAATACATCGGATAAAGTTAGAAGACAGATCATTCAATCGGGAGGTTTTCTGGGTTCGCTTATTGGGCCCGTTTTAAAAGTATTAGCCAAAGGTTTACTGGGATAATAATGGAACACGCCAAGAAAATGGTCTTAGTAGATCCTCGGATGTTAGATCGGATCGATAAACGACCAAATGATTCCGCAGTGTCCGCGCTGGATAGAGAATTAACAGAAATAATAAACAAGTCTGATCTTAGTGAAACCGAAAAAATCACAAAATACAATCAAATACTTCAGCGGTATTTGACTTTCTATGAGAAATCACTCGAACCGACCACAGTCAAGATTAAAATGGAAAAGACCGATCTGCCCACTCCACATGATGACCATGAAATTTTAGATACCGTACCTTTAACCATGCATAGAAAAGCGGGTTTATTATTAAAACGCTTGAAGTCCATTCCAAATCTGAAATGGGATGACAGGGGGCGTATTATAATTAACGAGCAAACAGTTGAAGGGTCAAACATCACAGATTTGTTGAACGACTTACTTAGACAACGCAAAAAGTTTGCACTGGAAGGCTGGCAGGTTTTGGGCGAGGTACTGCGAGACGCTGATATTCCTCAAGAACTCATTGGGAACAAAGAACGTTGGGCTTTTATTCATAAACGTCGGTCGAGAACCACACCCCCTAAATCATCCACGAAAGGAGAGGCTCGGGGTGTTCACCCTTGGGTCCCCTTTTAAATACTTCCGACATGTGTATTTGTGAGTCATTATGAGTTTAACAGAGCTCTATTACACACCTTCGACTCCGGGCAGCTTTGGGGGAGTGACTGCCCTGCGGCGCGTGTCAAGAAACAAAAGTAAAGAGGTGATAAATTGGCTACAAAGCCAGGACACTTACACGCTTCACAAACCAGCACGGCGTAAGTTCATTAGAAAGAAAACTCTGGTCAGCGGTATTGACGCTCAATGGCAAGCTGATCTTGTAGATCTGACTTCAATAAGCAAACACAATGACGGTATAAAATTTCTCTTAACATGCATAGACGTGTTTTCAAAGTACGCTTGGGTGATCTCATTGAGAAACAAGTCGGGTTCATCTATTGTGTCGGCTTTTCGAGAAATATTTTCTCAAGGTCATAAACCTTTCAAGTTACAGACTGACCGAGGTAAAGAATTCACAAACAGTCAATTTCAGCGATTTTTAAAACAAAATAACGTTGAATTCTTTACAACTTATAATGTTGAAATGAAATGCTCCATAGTTGAGCGCTTCAATCGAAGTCTTAAAACCAAAATGTTTAAATATTTTACCAAAAACAACACATTAACTTTTCCGATCCAGGCACTGACGGACTCCTATAATAACACCTATCATCGCAGTATCGGAATGGCCCCGGCCTCGGTTACAAAAAGGGACCAAGAACAAATTTGGCAGAGATTGTATGGCGAACCGACCGAAGCCAGGCAGCGTTACAAAATAGGAGATAGAGTTAGAATAAGTAAGATTAAACGAACATTCGAAAAGGGGTATTTGCCTAATTGGACAGAGGAACTCTTTACAATAACTCAGATAATACCGGGATATCCAGTGACATACAGGCTGAGGGACTATAATGGAGCTTTGCTAGAAGGGGGATTTTACGTGGAGGAAATTCAACGGGTAGCTGAGAAAACCGCATATAAAATAGAAAGCGTTATAAAAACGCGAGGTAAAGGTAAGGGAAAAGAATTGTTTGTCAAATGGCTCGGTTATCCCAAATCATTCAATTCTTGGATCAAACAAAGTCAGAATATTTAATAAAAGCGAGCGTGTCGCGAAAAAAGGCTCAGTATAATGGAAGACACGGAAAGTAACAGATCGTGGCTTTTATGTGGTAGTCGTGTGCCGAAAAGTGAGATAACGTATTTTGCACAGGTCATAATCTTATACACCATAATAATCATGAGTATTATCAATTTAAGCTTGGACGTGAATAATCCTCAGCTTTGGACTGCTCTCTCTCTCTTAGGCAGCGCAATCGGTTACTTACTCCCTAACCCGACCATCAAGAACAAATAATGTTTTATTTACATTTACCGAGTAACAGTTCGCTGGACACATTCCCCGATAACACTCTCACTGCGTTCGAACTCAGTTGTCTCAGCCCATAACTCTCGAAGGTGATTGGGAAGTGGCTCTAACTGAAATTCAGTACCCAAATACGTGGTTTAACATAAAAGATTTGGAAGGTTACGTAAATATAAAATACAAAGAAAAGGAATACACGGTTGGTTTGAGAGCTGGTAGATATACGGACGCCACCCAAATCGTCCGAGAACTCGAACGCAATAAAGAATTTAATTTACCTAATCCCGAGTGTTTAGAATTTGAGTGGAGTTCAATCTCACAAAAACTTATGATTATCGTGAAACACGGGGCACAAATTACCATGAGTCCGTGCCTTCAAAAAATTTTTGGGTTTGAAAATAATACTTTTCATCAAGGATGGTTCAGTGCGACGCGCGCAACTGACGTGAATAGAGGTTTTTATTCCCTATGCGTATATTGCGATTTGGTGCGAGATCAAATCGTGGGGGATTCTAGAGTTCCCCTTTTATGGATTGTTCCCATCGAAGGGGAATACGGCAGAACGATATCCCGTACATTTGAAAATTTGTATTACCTCCCCCTTTCTCAGAAGCATTTCGGAACAATAGAGGTCTATATAAGAGATGACACCGGAAAACCTGTTCCATTTGAACGCGGAAAATTAACCGGTACACTTCATTTTAAACAATGACGTACTGCTGTAACCCAAAATTATTCGAAGATTATTATCTGGACCAAGTAGGTTCCGGAAGGCCCGTTTTTACGGGTGCGCAGATGCAGAGGGGTCATGGTCTAGGAAGCCTATTGGGAACCATAAAGCATGCAGTCTTTCCACTCGCCAAGAGTATGGGAAAACAACTTTTGAAAAAAAGTATAGATTTTGTAGGGGACATAGCTTCCGGAAAAAATGTAAAGCAAGCCGGAGTTGATAGATTCAAAGAAGCCCTCGTGCATGGAATTGCGGGACACCCCCCTGGTCAGCCTAATGAATGCTCCCCTGCAAGACGCCCGCGGAGTATAAAAGTAGGTCTCAAAAAGAAACCTGCCATACCGAAGAAACGAAAGCGAACGGTAAAGAAGGATATTTTTGACTAGCGATGTCGTTAATTAACCCCAAATCCACGGAATGTGTCAACAGCGAACTGGACCTATTTTCCATTCCTCCCACTCAGGCGAGTGTAGAATCCGGACAGTGGATCGAATTTCGCCCTCTAGCTACGATTGAAAACAGTGGACCGATAGAATTTTTCATTTCTGGGAGCGGCGACGATTATTTGAATTTAGCGCAGAGCTATCTCCACGTAAAAGCCCAAATATTGCAAACGGATGGTGGCGCATTAACCGAGGATGCTAAAGTCGCACCCGTTAATTTATTCATACATTCGTTATTCAACCAGATAGAAGTCAGCCTCAATGAAAGGCTCATTTCATCATCGAATAATACTTATCCCTATCGAGCATACATAGAAACTTTATTGAGCTATGGTCCCCCAGCCAAAAAATCTCAACTTACTGCCTCTCTGTGGTACAAAGATACCGCGGGGCATTTTGATGATTTATCGTTAAATAATGGATTGGCTACGAGAAAAAAATTCGCCAGTACAAGTCGAATTATTGACACGAGTGGTCGTTTACATTTGGACATGTGTTGTCAAGATCGTTATCTTCTCAATGGGGTGAACGTACACGTGAAAATGAACAGATCAAAAGATGCTTTCGCATTGATGGGAGACGCACCTAATTATAAAATAAAAATTAACGAAGTTTCTCTGTTTATCAGGAAAGAACGTCTTAACCCTGCTGTGCGACTTGCCCACGTTAAAGCTTTAGAAAGGGGAACCGCTAAATACCCGATCAATAGGGTGCAAACGAAGGTATTTTCCATACCCAAGGGGAATTTGAGCATAACGCAGGAAAATTTATTTTTAGGTCAGCTCCCAAAGCGAATAGTCGTAGGTTGTGTCGATAACGACGCTTTCAATGGCAGCTATTCAAAGAATCCATTCAACTTCAAACACTACAATGTTAATTTCATTGCGGTGTATCTAGATGGTCAACAAATACCCGCAAAACCACTAAACCTCGTTTCGAACACGGAGAAATAGTAAGATGTTATAGAAGTCTGTTTCAAGCAACTGGACAAATATTTGAAGACGTCGGGAATCACATCAGTCGGGAAGAGTATTCCAAAGGATACACATTGTTCACATTTGACCTCTCGCCAGATTTGAGCCACGGAGATCATTTCAACTTACTCAAGCGTGGAAATTTGAGACTGGAAATGCACTTTGATGACGCGCTACCTATAACAGTGAACGTTATTGTCTACGCTGAATTTCAAAACATAATAGAGGTAGACAAAAATAGACAGATGATTTTCGATTATTCAACATGAACACTCTTCAATTAGTGACAGCCATGAACTCCGATAAATACCTCCGACATGTCAATTTGGGAGTTTTTGCCAGAAATCGACTACCCAGACAATTAACTACCACCCGCCCAGTGATGTTCATAGCTAATACAGATCCCAGTTACAGACCCGGTGAACACTGGGTGGCTTTTTACATCGGACATGAATCGGTCGAATATTTTGATTCAAATGGAGTACCCCCTCAACACAAGACATTCAAAAAATTTCTAAACAAATATTCTAACGCCTGGCGATTTAATTCCTGTCGCCTTCAAGGGTTATTACCAGTATGCGGCCATTATTGTTTATTCTATTTGCTTAATCGCTGTCGAGGCGTAACTATGACAACAATAATTGGAATGTTCCCGGGCGACTTGAGAAAAAATGATATTTTTGTGAAGAAGTTTATACGCAATCACCATTTCTACGCGAGACATGGAGTCGAGAAGAAGAAACTCAAGAATAGGAGCTCTGAGGTCAGTAAGCCTAGAGGAGGTACGGAGCGCATTTATAACAGAGCCACCAGTACCGAGTGTCTCTTTTGAAACCGAATTCAATCACATGACCGAAGCTGAACTGGAGAATATTTTACGTGGAGTAATAAACCTCCCACCAATTTATCCCAAGTACGCCTTAGAAGCACACAGACTAAAAACGTTCGAATCTATGCTTCCTAGCGAATGTGTTAAAAGCCCGAGGGAGTTGGCGAGGTGTGGTTTTTTCTACATGGGAACCGAAGACAAGACGAAATGTTTTTATTGCGGCGTTCAAATTCACTTGTGGGGAGAGTCGGATGTTGTCAAAGAAGAGCACCGAAGATTTGAACCCCTCTGCCCGTTTGTGGATAGAATCCCACCGGAAGAAGAAGAAGAAGAAGCTGAACAATCAGAACAAGAGACTCTTAAAGCTGACACTGAAATGAACTGTTGTGTATGCCTGGAGGTGCAATCAACTATTTTGATTCGTCCATGTAATCACTTGTGCTGCTGCGATAATTGTTGTAAACAATTGAACAATTGTCCTGTCTGTCGAAAGACAGTTTTTGAATATTTAAAAGTATTTATTGTTTAATGAATCATCGAATTTAAAATCATATTAAAACCGATCGACTGGTTTTAAATCCTATTAAAACTGATTGACCGGGTTTTAAATCCGATTAAAACCGATGGACCGAATTTACATAATTGTAAAACCGATTGGTCGTTTTTTAATATAATTTAAATTCGAAAATAGTTGAATTGTATTCATGATACGTTTGACATGTACAATATTTTGTTTTTATGTATAGTTTTTTTCGATATTATATAATTTGTTGTTTTTTTTTTTTTTCATTTCATAAATTTACTCAATACATTGTAACATTTTTTACACGGCTTGTATTATCGTGTTTATTTGTAATAATAAAATTTAGATAGAAAAAAAACCCAAAATTTCTTGGTTATTTTTTTTTTAAATTAAGTTAAACAATATTTTATGAAGACCGTTTCGTCCCGGCCTGGGACTCATCAGGTGGATTTCCTGCAGACGCAGTTCGGGAGTGGGGGAGTATTTACTCCTTCACCCTTCAAACTACTTCGTCGGTTACAATATTTAACAAACACCACTACGAAATTGTTGCGACATTTTCGTAGTAATGTTTATTAATTATCGTGGCCCACGACGGCTATGTGGTTTATAACGACATACCGCCCCCCCTACCACCTTATTAGAACATTTGTTGTTTTGTACTCACAAATCTAGTGGAGTTGTGCTTACGCCATCTGCACACACTTTCCTCTTGGGATAAAAATAAGAGAGTCCAGTTTTTGTCTGGGTATAAGTCAACATGTTATGCTGATTCACCATGAAGCCTTTGTTTATACCAGACCCACACTGTTTAGTTTTCAACACATCAAGATATTTCTCTTTTTTCATTTCATTATGTTGCTTACTTATTCCTTTACAACTGCATTTGTCTGTAGCACCAAAACAGAAGTAGGTCTTGCTACAAAGAGCAATAATTCCATCTCCCTCGAATTCTATTTTGAACAGTCCGGGGGTTCTCTTATCGTAAGCTGTTTGGGTTTTACAACAAGCGGCTGGGAGCCAATCACATCCGTTCAATTTTGTTGTCACAAAGTCCTGTTGGTGTTTTTCACATGCTGCAGCCGGGAACCAGTCATTCCATTCTTTATAGAAATTTTCTCGCTTTTCCGATCTCACGAGTTGTTCAATATTTGAGTCCGATAGCGCTAAATAAGCAGAATCGGTATCCATTTCGCAGTACTCGAAATCACGCCTGTCCAAATACACATCCAAAAAATCGTAATAAAATTCCAACATTCTTAGTTTGGCGTACTGATAAACAAAAAACCCTATTTGAAGTGGAAGATCTATTTTAATGGTCTTTTTATTTTTTTCGACTTCGTAGAGATCGTCTTCCATACAGTTCAAGGCACGAAACGATTTATCATTTATTTGCCTAACTACTGTTGAACCACGGCAGTATTTAACATCCCGCTGTTTATGTTTGTTCGTGATGCACTTCCCATAACTAGAGTTACCCATCAGCTTAAACATATCAGCAATTATGGCTTTATCCGGGTCACCGTCGCCAGATCGGCGGGCCTCCGAGACAAAATTTGCAAATTTTTTAAAACAGTTTTTAGGTTCATACTGAATGATTTGATGAATTGTTGTTACGACCAGTCCGTGCTCGAGATACCACTTTAACAGAGGTGTTGTCAAAAGTATATTTTCACCTTTATAACTGCCGATCAATGATCTTCTCGGTTGGGACATGATTTTATTTTCTTCGGCGAAAGCTTTCATATGCTCACCTATGTCATCTCTTGAAATATTTGCGTTTTTAAATATTGGACACATTTCTTCAAAGTAATTTTTCAAATTATCTGGCACGTGTATATCTCACTCAACCAGGCCAAACAACTGTCCATTTTTTACTTTATCCAAAACTTGCTGGTGAGACATTTTCCCATCCACTACAAACTTTGGTAGTGACTGTACAAACTGTGATGCCTCGGGGTCCGTTTTCTTTTTGACAAGCCACTCACATTCCCACATTTCAACCACTGTTAGATTTAAAGTATTTCTGAAATAACTGGTCATGTCAAGCGTTTCTGTGTAAAGGTCCTTCATAAGTTTATTATTTGTTTGATTTGTAATGAGAAACTGTCCGTTTTTGTCTCTGTTTAAATTACACTTGTGTCCGTGAAAATAACAGCCGTGAAACTGATATACTGTCCTATTCTCACTATCCCATCCATCCACGGGGATGCGCCGTCTCCCCAATCGTTTTTCTTTTCCATTAAATTGATGTAAAATGTTGACTTTCTGGGTGTGAGAAACAAATTCTAACCACTCAAATGCTGTTCGCCCGAACGTACAGGATGTGACTGGTTTGAAATCATCTTCCGGTTTACGTCGGATAAATGATCCTGTTGGCATGTCTTGACTCAGGGCGAAAAGATAAAGGGCGTTCGCATCATATCCCAACACGCCCTGGGCGACTTTGGCTTGACTGCCGTACTTCGAGGAGCGAATTAGCGTAACGCCCTTTTCTTGGTAGCAGCTGAATACGAGAGATGGGCCGCCGACTACGTTGTTTCTAATAAGGTGATAGAGGTCACTGTTTTTCTCATTGAAAAGTGAAAACGTAATATTTTTCTCCAATGTAGAGAATAAATATTTTAAAGTTATTCCGGGTACACTCACTGCGTCTTTAAACATGTCAACCTTCAGTTCTTGATAAAATGCAAATTGTTTTTCAACTGTTTCGAGAAAAGGTTTAACATCTAAATTATTGTACCAGACAGTGAAATCACGAAATGTAGCCATACCTTCATCGTCCCATACTTTCTGACAAAAAGCATAGTCCTCTTCAGAAATATTCTTGTTTTTTAACTTGCTGAAGAAATCGCTGTGATCCGGTAAATAATTTACATCGAGTTTATTCAAACCTGTCACCCATTCGTACGGGAAAAATCCTTTGACAGCCGACGCTCCATAAGCTTTCAGGTATTTGTCATAGCTATAGCCTGGGGCTAAAAAAGCCATTATGTCCATGAATTTCAACGAAGGAGTTTTGACACACATAAAACTATTGTTGTTTTTAATGGCAAAATCAATGGAAGATGTATCCAATAAATATCCTGTCAGTTCTTTCTTGATTAAATTCATGTCATATCTGGAGCTATTGAATCCGAGTACTGGCATTTCTTGGTTGTAGCGGTCAAATTCCTCCCTTAAAATTTGAAGCGGGTGTTTTCCTCCTTTCTCTTTCTCGGGTTCGAGTTCGAGCGCTGTATCGATGAGCTCTGCGAGCTGTGAGTATGTCGAACTGTGTTTCATTGACATTTTCATACGGGCAGCGAATGAAATTTTTTCCAAGTACGTAACCATTTCCTCGACGAGTTTTTTTGAGTCACCGTCCGTTATAAAGCACTGCGGATCTGTATATCCCTCTACCTTACTACACACAGAAACGCTGAGTGGGGCATGTCGAGCTTTTCACTGTCTTTTTTCCGTATTTTCGGGTAGGTCGTCTTGAACGAAATAAGATTCAAAGTCGAACGCTGCTCTGTACGGATAATATCTATCTTCCTCTGGGACAATAATTCCTTCTTCTTCCAATTTTTCGAAGACTGATTTGTTTGGGTAATAAAATCCGCCTTCAAAATGACAAACGACCTCGGCTTTGCAATGTTGTTCGTGTCTGTCAGCTCGATAGAATTTTTTAAACAGTTTGTTACATTTCCGACACGCATACGATTGTGTATACGATCCGATATCTTTGATGTAACTAGAATGGTTGTGATACAAATTCACGTACATTGTGTCTGAATATTTACCCAGTGAACGCTGGACGAGTTTTGCCCTAGTTTCTTTTGTTGTTTGTTCCTGATACAGTTCGTAAACCATAATATTCAGTTTGAATAGATCTTCAATGAGCGGTAATTCCCTCAATTTCACACCTTTGAATTTTTGTTTGGGTTCTTCCTGGAACTGATAATAATAAGCCTCTGCGGTTTTTTCGAGTTTTTTCACATCGGCACCACTCCACAGAGCCAGACAACGGAATAAACACAAATTATCTTTGTAAGCTAGTCCGCTGTTATCTGAATACAACAAACTGATAATTGAACGGTTATTGGTAACATAATCCGGCAAATCAACAGGTGCTCCAATGGGATGATCCATAATTTTATTAATGTAAAATGTTACATTGGTAATCCTTTCCACACTCCATTTTGTACTCGGTCGTCTTTGACGAACCGACTCCAGAAAATCTTGATTATTTATTGTTTCTGTAAATTTGTCAAAATCCTGTAAGTTTTTTATCGTGTGCGGTTCTTCAAGAGCACGAGCGTTGTTGGAGGAAGCATGGAAATAACGAAGATCTTGTGTTTCTGTGTGTTGTAGTATAAATCCGAAGCTGAGATTAATTTTGAATTTCGTCTGCTGTTTCATGAATATAATGTTCATAATATCCAGTTGGGTTATATCACTTTCCCGGAAATTATAAATATCCTGCACTGGGCGGTCCGTAATAAATTGCGTGCGAATAGCTCCCCAATGGTCACGATATATTTCTTCCACTGCAGAACTTTCCAAATCCGGTAGGTAGCTTCTTCAAAATCTATAGGATCGACATCAGAAATCTTCGTGGGTTCTCGTGGAATTTTTGATGATCCGGGTGTCGCTTCGGTAGTACTTTTGCGTTTTTTCGGTGCTTGATGAGCGGTAGCGTGATGACGGTTAAGTTGAATCAGCTGAGCAAACTTTTCTCCACAGGTAGCGCATGTAAACGTCGAATTATTGCATTTCTCCATATGGTTTTCTAATTTATCTTTCCTAGTATAGGATTTCAGACAAAACGTGCACTGAAACTCCTTCACATCACCAGCACAATGTACACTTCGTTCGTGGCGATCTTTGTTGCGTTTAGTTACGAAAATCCTCGAACAAAACTGACAGTTAAAAGTACCTTCTTGATGGGTTTTCAGATGATCCGTTAAATTGTCCTTTCTGTTGAAAGTCTTGGGACAGAGAGAACAGCCATGTACAGCCTCTCCCCCGTGTACAGTAGCCTCGTGGCGCTTTTTGTGATCCTTTGATGAGAATACCTTCTCACAGATTCCACAGATCAATGCTTCGTTTTCCATTTCGATGAATTACAACGAGGTAGATACGATGGGAATGAAACTCGACTTGCCAACAAGACGTTTGCAAAACAAATGATGATAAATTTAGCCCTGCGTGACTGACGTGTGATTTATTTGTGGGCGTAATGAAAGTGGGGGTTTAAAATCAATAAGGTGACAGATTGGTATCTTACAATTTCAATAGCACTTAAAGTTGAAGCGTCATTCTAACGATATTTATGACCGGTCGTTAAAGTGTGACAATAGATTTAATTGCTTCAACATCTGTCAGTAGTTGGCGTTTGAAAAGAAAAAAAATCGATTTAATGATATCCAGACACGCAATGAACTGTTCACCTTCGCGTTCAGTCAACCGATAGCATGCACATATGTCCAGTACGTCAATATTAATTCATTTATTAATATACTAATTATTATAATCAACCCTAATTACACTCATTAATTACATTAATTACATTAATTATGCAACAGTCATTAATTACATTAATTATTGAAGTGATTAAAAAAAATCATTAAGTAACGTTAATTACCTTACGTAACATTTTAATTATGATGACGTCATCCACCCTGCTCCCCCCCTGCTCCCCCACCCTGCTCCCCCAGAATAGGGTCATCCAACCCCAACACAACTACTTACGGAGACATTGGCCAAATAAACGTGTCCTTATTTGAGCCAACCAGATTACATAATTTGGCAACAGTTGCTTAGTGATCTGTTTGTTGGGGGCGGGGGCGGGGTGGGGGGTGGGGGGCTGGGATTCCAGTCTGAAAATAACCAGGGGAATTATGCCTGCCTTCCATCTGACATTGTGCTGATCGACTACTTTGTGGACTTATCAGTGCACTATTCTTCGGATCTGGCGTAGAGGTTCCAAGGTAGGGTCTTGAAGTTTGTCCAGCTATAAACTCTACAGCCTGCGTTGTCCATTGGAGGGTACTGGTTGCAGTACTGAATCGCCTGCCACCCCAAAGAGAGCAAGAACTGACCACATATCTATCGCCACTGTAGTTGATACAGATGACCATCACCTGGTTACAAAAAAGCTCCAGATCGAGTCTGTGGCCATCGAAGATGTGAAAATCAAGGTAAAACCGGAAATGGGGCTGGCAGACGCTCCAGACGCGATGACTGCGACTGTTATCGTAATGGATGCCTATGCCGGACAGCAGAATGATTCCACGACACAATATAGTCATCTAGCACGACGGGCCTAGATAAGTCGTTCCTGTAGATTGGGGAGAATTACCGATCAGAAATTAGAGAAGTTTAAAAAACTGGCAAATGTGACCTCAACAGCCCAGAGGAGCGATGACGAGAAACAAAGCGGGCAAGGGAGCTCTCTAGGCCCAGAAGGGAATGATTAGACCGGAACGATAAGAAAAGGTTCTAGAAGGGACATGCAGGCAACAGGCGAGAAGACAGGCCGCCAGATGAACGCTACAGAGAAGCCGAGTACCGGAGCGAATCCACCTGCCCCGAAGTGAGGGTGAGGGGGTGAATATGACAACGAGGTCCCAAATGGTTACGGAATGCAACTTCAGACGGGTAGGCGAAAGATTCAGTGTCATTAGTCGACTCTCCATTTTGGATCGGGATTTGGGGAGTGTGAGTAGTCGGCCGAGTGCAATTGTCCAGGCTCAGGGACGTCCCAAGCCAAATATGGCTATCGAGTCCCAGTCTTGTTCGGATCGGAAAGGCTTTCGAGATCCGACTCACGTCCGCAGCGGACAGGCTGGTCAGAACACAGCTGCAAAACTAATGTTCCGTTCCAGGTTTTTATGGGTGGAAGTGTTTTTCGACCGCGGAGAATATCCCACCGAATAATCCCGAATCCGTCATAGGTTTGAGCTGTGGGTTTCCATTCAAAGAAGTACCCCTACTAAACCTGTATCCAAGGGAGATTGTGCGGCATTGTTCCCTTATACGGAATACCCGCAGTGGTAGCAGTTGCGGGAATTAGGCACGGCCACTGGCTCAAGCTCAGCTGGGAGGAGATACTGCTCCAGGACCGGGCTTTCAAGGAACTAATATCCCTAACCAAAACAGTTAGAAAGGCTAACTGGTACTACTTTTCAGAGCCCCAAATAGTGACCCACTCAACCTGTATGTACGTGCGTTCGGCTTGAGAAGATCTGTCGATGTGGTGTAAACCGTCCCCAATCCATTTTATGTTACTGGGGCGGTGATCATTCTATTTGATCTAGACAGAAGGGTTGAGAGCCATCTCCCTGAACCGCCTGCTGTTGGAGTCGAAGCAGGAGCTCCTTACTTCGTCAGACGGCCCCCATACCACCCCGGTAGAAGTAGCCTCCGATGTCGCGATGATTCTGGACCGAACCCTAGAGAAAGGTGTCGAAACCACCGCAGCCAATGCTAGAGCCCTCCTCCACATGATCTATTAGAATAAGGAATAGTATTGCCCCACCGAGGCAGTGAATGCCACTGTATCGTAGTTTTTGGGGGTCTGAAGAGCTCAGACTCCAATGTACATATTTTTCAAATGTTTTCAGTACCAATCATAGGAATTGATTTTGCATTACGTTCTTTTCTTGAGGGGTGGGGGTGGGGGTGGGGTGGGGACATTAATATTTAGAGTTTCCGGTTGGCTCCATATTGAGTCTGTCTATTCTGCAGGAGGTCGAGGCATCGTTACATCCCAAACAGTCAGATGGACTAATAATCCCAAGAATACCCCAAGCCTCTTGTTCTAACCCACATGCTGACTGTGCAAGCATCGGTCTCAATGCATCCCGAAGGGGTTCGAATTCAACATAACGGGGAAGAGTGTTGTAATTTTAGTTTAGACGAACTACCTACAGACATGCGATGCACCGGGCACCTACGGGGTTTAGCGAAGAGAGCCGGAGGGTTTTCTGGACACAGTTGAAGTAAAGAATTAAAACGACAAAAAAATACATCATTTTTATCACAATGCAAAAAGGACTTTTGGAGCATAAATTATTCTTCTACTTCGGTGAGTGTTAATGGACAATTAACCTCGAATAAAGAGATAATTTAACTTTACTATAAGCTCCGAGCAGCTTGTTTTTGAAACAGGACGCTTAGCAATCAATGTGTGACTACATAAATATAATTCCAACTGGAGACATCTGGACTGATCTAAGGGTAATTTCAGGTTTTCATGTATATATACAGTTGAAACTAGAAGTCCTGTCACGAATAGTGCGCTTATCTAGGCTTAATTGCGCGTTGGAATTGCGCGCAATTGCCATATCGAATGGCATCCAAAGCACGGCACGTTCTCCTGGTTACTCATAGCAAACACAGGCAGTGTTTCTGCCAATGGACCTCCGGGTTACCCGGAGGTCCATTGGCGGAAACATTGCTTGTGCACAGGCCATATGTGTAGAATTTGATAGCTTTACTGGGGCCATAACGCGTACATTAACGCGCATATCAACGTGTTATTTGTGCGCATTTAATTGAAGCTGTTGTCAATCGGGTTATGCCATTGAGGCCACATTAAAGCAATAATTCGATTAAGCTGAATGAGTTGCATAAAGTTCATTACTTGTCATTATGCAAAAAACAAATATGTAAGAACATCAGTGACTGACTGTTAACCCGTCCACCCAGTTATGTCCCGATACCAACCGCAATACCTTGCAGTGATTGGTCAATACCTCGTTGATTTTATTTTATGTCCCCGAGCACGCGCATATGTCTAGTGCCACCGATTCTTACGTCCACTGTCACGGAAAGCGTCTCTTTGCCATGAGCAACGGTTCATCGCAGTGTCTTTTTTCACTTGAAATCAACTGTGACAAATACATTTAACTGAAGTAAAATACACACAAAAGTACCGTTATTACGTACAAAAAGATTAGGTATGTAAACATGGGTAATTATTTATGAAACCGATTAGATTATAAGGTCTCTTTTCATTAATTTACTGTAACATAAACTGAAATGAATCGAGAGCATCTCGTCCCGTGGATTGCATACTTAAACATTGAATAAAGGGAAATTACTCCAGTCTGTTATGATAAAAGTTACCACCTTACCGAAACAACGTCTGCTTTCTAATATTTGCTGTACAACAACAAATTTTAAAATGATTCGAATGAAGCGATTTGCGACCCACACACCTGAAGAAATAAAAACGGGACAGATACTTTATTCTGTTTGTTGACAGGGGACATGGTCTCACGTTCCCTGCATTAAACATGTATTCATAATCGGCTGACGCCTCGGTTGAAAATAAATTCCATGCAGGGAAGGTGAGACCATGTCCCCTGTCAACAAGCAAAATAACATATTGACTTGTGGGCGGGGTGGGGTGGGGGCGGGGCTCAGAAAGTTAATAGTGCACACCCACGCAGTGGCGTGTGCGCACATAGGTAATGGGTACGTGTCCATGATTTTATATTTTTTCTATATACCATGCAACAGAGTTTGGGGTGCCATCTGGCGGCGTGGCTCTCCCACTGGCAAAAAATCCAGAATCATTGTAACGGATACTTAATTGTTTTGGGCCTTTCAAAGGACATTATGTAAAATATATTGTTGCAGAATGCTGGAAACTATGATAAATAATCAAGTAATGAAGTGACTTTCGAAATTAGGTAGTTGTTGGCGAGCAAGGTGTTGTTTGAAAGTTCGAAGTGCCAATGCCGTCCGTTGCCGGTTTCGTCAGATCTGAAGCCCAGTTTCAATTTTAATTGAGAACGTACACTTCACAAATTGTTCATTTTGTTGACAACGAATAAAAAATAGAACAACTGATTTATTGACACTTTTAGTGGGCCTTTTTCATTTGTGGGGAACTTAGCGCGATTTTCTCAGAAACAGCCGGAGTTCGGATGAATTTAAGTTATGTTGACGTAAGGTCAGGGGAAATCTATGTTCTCAAAACACGGGCATGCAGTCTTGTAGTAAAGTTTTACAGAAACAGACATGCACGCGAACAGCGATACCAATTCATTTATTTCCTAGATTTTTCTTCACAAGTTCACAGGATCCAGTCTATGAACTGTTTTTACCAATGATATAATACAATGTCAGTTTAAGACTGTCAGAATTGCAGTGTAGCGTCCAGCGAATTTTGTGATCCGACGTGTTTTCCTGAAGACTAAATACCAGAATCACTCAGAACTCCAATTTAAATTACATGCACACTTCCTCTGTGTTTTGGTAAACAATGTTTTAATTCCTGGATGCTTTAGGCATTGCAACCAGAATAGAACTGAATTCATCTTCAAACTAGTCAATGTCGCCCTTCTCGTCTGACCAACATCTGGAGGTGGGGATTCTGATATTTAATTTAGTCTTGAGCGTGTTTCTCCAAAAATGGCAAAACACTTTTGAAAAGCCAAAATACCAACCTCCCCAGAACTGACCTCTAAATAATATTTGGCACTGCACTACAGAATCAATATTTGATGGTTTCAGGCATTTTAATGGTGCTATGAGATAACATATGACCTGCACTGTTATGCTGTTGGAAAAAAATTCAAAAAATCAATGTGTAATGTTTTATCAGAGACATACCATACCAATGACTCAAAGTGCCTTAATTAAGAAATGTGAAGGATTTAATTTTTTTTTTTTTTTTACAAATATTGCAAAATATTCATCAAACACAATGTGAAATATCTTAAGAAGCCAGAATGTGATTAAAAACTATCAGAAATGTGAAATTTAATATCATAAGAGGTTTGTTTTGTGTCAACATCAATTAATTTATGAATTATATCATAATTTGTGATGAAAGTGGGTATGCTGGGGGTCTAGGGAACACATTCAGGGCTATATTTTACCACATCAATATGCAGAAGAAAATTTGACATAATTTGTTAGGATAAAATGGCACTGTCTATTGATATTGGTGATTTATATAGCTGCAACACCAGTTTTTAAATCAAAACTGACATTCATTTTGTGTGGAGTGGAGAGGGGGGAGGGGGGGGGGGGGCTGGTGAACACCACTCTTTCTCTTGCAGTATGGTTAAATGAAACAGATTTTTCCCCAAACTATTGTCTGCTGATGCAGATTTTAGTTTTATTTTGGGATTGGGGTAGTTTTTAAAGAAAGCAGTGAATTCTCATGCAGAAATTACTTTTATCAAATGAAAGAGATAAAATGTATCTTTGGAAGGATTAGAATGTAGGTTAAAATCCCCCCTACAAAAAATACCCCCAATCATTTTTACACACTTAGCAAAAATTCCCCCCACAGTTTTTGAGTAGTACCACATTCTCTCACATTATTTTAAGAGCAGTATAATAATCCCCCTCCCGGCCTCTTACACCAAAAGGTTAAAAGGCAGTCCAAAAGGATTTAAAAACTTATGTATTTAATTTGTAAATTACATAAACACTCATCACTATTTACAAGAAAACATGCCTCAATAACTATTTATCAACACAGTTATTTAGTTATTGGAGTTTAAGGACACTTTCAACAGCCAGTGTCACCTCGTGTCGGACAGTTTTATGGGTGGAGGAAACTAAAGTGCACTGAGAGAACCACCTGGCAACAGTGAGCAATTATCCAACGTGCTAACTCCACACAAGCAAAGTTAGCATTGATTGAAGCAACAAGTGCTCGGCCTCAAGTGGTAAAAAGCTTTGGACATTTTTGTATGGCTTTAAATATACATGTACTTCTAAAAAATTAGGGGGGGCGGGGGCGGGTTTGTTCACCAGAAATTATGAAGGGAGGAATTTCTGTTTACCTGAAAAAAACATGGGGGGGGGGGGGGATTTGTGCGCATTGTGTGAAAATGATTGGGGGGGGGGGGGATTTTTATCAGGGAAAAGTTTTGTAGGTTACCCTTCGAAAGGTTTGGGTTTGATTATAGGAAATAAGTACATGTACATTGTAAATGTACATTATTTTGGCTTCCAGCACTGATTTAATTATATTTTTTTGGATATTACACATATTTCACTTTTAAATGTTCATTCGAGAACCACAGACTGAATAATACTGTTTTATTTTTGGAAAAGTTATATTTTTGTCACAGTCGGCAATAAAGGCCATATATTGCCAAAAAGTAATGCAGTTAAATGCATCTTGAGCAAGTGTGGCATCCAGAACTGAGAAGCACACTATAACCTCTGACAAATACATGTACACATGTAACCACCTTATCTAATGAAACCATGCTTTCCCCTCATTGTACTTGTGAAAGAGGGGATTCCAATTATATTCCAATCCTCTCCCAAATCACCATCCAAACATTTAGCCAGAAAATCCATACTTTACTTGTATTCGCTGAACAAGCTCATTCCAATAAGGGCATCACTTGCATTCGCCCATACTTCACTTGTATTCGCTGAACAAGCCCATTCCAATAAGGGGGGGGGGGGGGGAGGGGGCATAAGCTATGTTTTTGATGCCAAAAAACGCAAAAAAAATTAACATTGAATTTGGTGAATGGTGCTAGCCGGTTTGTGCCATTATATTGAGTGAATGATTAATAGAAGCTTTCTCCATATTATGATGTTAACCCTTTACCTCACATGAAAAGAAGATAGCACTTTTGAATAACTAATTTCTTTTCATTTTTTGCGTCAAAAACATAGTTATAACCCCTACTGGATTGAGCTAAAGGAGTTCATTCCAATGAGGGGTCATAAGCTATGTTTTGGGTGCAAAAATAATGAACATTGAATGGCTGTTTCGGGGAATGGTGCTAGCCTGTTTTGGCCATTACATTGAGTGAGTGATTAAAAATGTTAAAAAACAATTTTTTCATTCACAGAGTATTTTGGAACATAAATTTGGGGAAAGGGGGTGGGGGGTACAGTGGGAAAAGTAACAAAGTTGCAAATGTGAATGAATGGCTTCTGTGCACAGCTACCAATATAGTAGTCTGATACTAGTGCTGCCAGGGTCCCCATGTTATAGCACAAAACTGCATTGACAATTGTCCCTCTACCACCCATACTAAACCCTTCAGCTGATGAGAAAGTTAACAGCATGCAATCTCAGTTTCCTATGATTTGCTTTAGTACTGCAGCACTCAGGGTTCACTGAGTTTTTTTTTCTATTTGACAACCCTGTCCAGGCTCTTCTCGCTATATTTTTCATTGTATGTCAGTCAGTATTCCTATGTACATGTAGAATGTCACTTTCAAAATATGTGATTGCATGTCTGTCTGTCCATCATACCATTCCTATGTACATGTAGACTGTCTCTTTCAAGATAGGTGATTGCATGTCTGTCTGTCCATCATGCAAAGTGTTGGTTTGTTTCCATTTGAACAGTTCTACATTTTAAATAACTGGCAATTGACCCCCCCCCCCCCCCCCCCCACACACACACACCCATACACACACATACACAAATATATTAAACATTAAAGAGCACTACATTCCTGAAGCAAATATCTGAGTCATCCTCACTGGATACTAGGCATGCATGTATTTTCCCTAATTTCACTCTTTTTATCAGAATGGGTGCCTGCGGGGATTAAATCCAAGGTTGTAAATGAGCCCTTGTGGGTACATGTACTTGTAGGACATGCACATCACTACAGAATCAATATTTGATGGTTTTAGGCATTTTAACAGTACTATGCTATAACATAGGAGTAGTGCTCAGCTGGTCATGCTGTTAGAAAAAATCAGTGTTTAATGTTGTGTCAGTGCCATACCAATGACTCTAGGTGTCTTAACTGAGAAAGTGAGGCTTTTTTCACAAGAATGGCAAAACATTCATCAAGCGCAATGTGAAATATCTTCAGAAGCCAGAATGTGATTTAGAAATTATCACAAATGAGAAATTTAATATCACAGGCGGTTTGTTTTCTGTCAACATCAATTAATTTATGAATTTTATCCTAGTTTTTGATAAAAAGGGGCATTCTAGGGGGACACCTTCAGGGCTATATTTTGCCACATCAGTATGTAGAAGAAAATTGGACATCAGTTGTTAGGATGAAATGGTACTGTCTATTGATATTGGTGAATTATATAGTTGCAACCCCAATTTTTGAATCAAAATTGACATTTATATGGTTTCATGGGGTTGGAACACCACTCTTTGTCTTGCTGTATGGTTAAAGGGGACAATGTTTTCCTCAAAGTATTACATGCTGATGCAGATTTTAGTTTTATTTGGGGATTGGGTTAGTTTTCAAAAAAATCTACATGAATTCCTTTAGGTAACAGAGCAAAACAGAGTAGAAAAATGTATTGGAGGCAACAGCAGTTTTTAAGCCATTTGACACAGTTTTGACAGTTTTCTTTAAAAATTCATTGGGGTACCACACACCTTACAATACTTTTTTATTGTTTTGAAAAGTATGTTTTTGTCATCATCAGCAATAAGGGCTATATATTGCAAGCAAATTCACATCTTGAGCAAGTGTGGCCTCCAGTGGCACACTACAGCCCCCAGCAAATGCCAAATAACAACCTATTTTACCCTACATGTACACATGTATTAACAAATGTAATTAAACCATGATTCCCCATCATAGTACTAGGGGCAGAGGGGGATTCCAATCTTCCAACCCTCTTCCAAATCACCATTCAAACCCACAGCCACAAAACCCATATTGCACTTTTATTTACTGGTATTTAGATGTTTGCCTGAATTATGCTGTTAACCCTTTACTTACATGTAACATGAAAAGCTAATTACCCATGCCCACAAACTTATTGATTTACTAATTTTTTGTGTCAAAAACATGACTTTTTACACCATTGGAATGACCTCATTCCAATGAGGGGTCATAAGCTATGTGTTTGACACAAAAAAACGAGAAAATAATGAACATGGAATGGCAATACTTGTGAATAGCACTAGCAGCTTTTGACCGTTATATTTGGTAAAGGGTTAAAAAGTGTTAGAAAATAATTTCTTCAATGAAAGAGTATTTTAGAACACAAATTTGGGGGTGAGGTACAGTGGAAAAAATAACACAATAAAGTTGCAAATGTGAGTTAATGGCATTTGTGCACAGCTACCAATAAAGTAGTCTAGTACTAAATTTCCCCTCTTATTTGATGCACGCCCCCCTGTTTTGGGGTCGGAAAAAGTTCTCTGAAGGGTTATACTTGACAAAGATATTTGAATCCCAAAATTAAAGAGATGCGATCAAATTTTGTTCAGATCGAGCGTTGTTGTCATGGTTCCCATGTTACAGCACAAAACTACAGTAACAGCTGTAAAATACTGTTCTCTCCTTGAATCAAGTCCCCCCCCCCCCCCCCCCCCCCCCCCCCATACTTCAGCCTCAGTTGATGAGAAACAATTGGAAAGACTGTACAGTATGTTTTGGAAACTAAAGTCAATCTCATACTCTCTCAGTTTCCTATGATTTGCTTAGGTACTGCAGAACTCAGGGTCCATTGAGGTTTTTTTTTTCTGTTTGACAATCTTGTCTTGACTCTTCTAACAAAATTTTTCATTGTATGTCAGTTTTTATTTCTGTGTAGACTTTCAAAACACTAAAAAAACAATTTTTTTAAGCAAATATCTCATTCATCCTCCTTGGAGACATATTTTCCACAATTTCACACTTTTTATCAGAATGGGTATTTGTGGGGATTAAATCTAAGGTTGTGAAAGTGCCCTAATGGATACTTGCTTCTCAAGCACAGCACCACAGAATCAATATTGGATGTTTTAGGCATTTTAACAGTGCTAAGAGATACCACATGAGCAGTACTGGTCATACTGTTGAAAAAAGCAGTGTTTTATGTTTTTGTCAGTACCATACCAATGACTCTAGGTGCCTTAACTGGGAAAACTGGCTTTTTAGCTCATCTTGACAAAGTCAAGCTGAGCTAATCTCATCGCTCTCCGTCCGTCATCCGTCAACACCATGTTTTGGTCTTCTCCTCCAAAGCCACTGGGCCAATTCAAGTGAAAGGTTTTGTGAGTGATGGTCCCAAAGAGGCATTTCATTTTTGTTCAACTCATACACTCTCAGTTTCCCATAGGGAGGGAGTGGGGGAAAATGCTCCAAAATATTTATAAAATCTTCTTCTCAAGAACCAGTGTGTTTTGGCCTCGCCCAAAATTTCTTCTTTCTGAACCGATGGTCCGGTGTGAACCAAAATTTGGTGTGTGGTATTTTTAGGTCATAAGTACTTGACCCAAGCAAAAAAAAAATTCCCGCATCCCCATGGGATCCCAGGGAGCTAAAAATAGAAATATTTTCAAACGCCCATATTTCCCAAACCACACGGAACAGAGAGCTGTTATTTGGTATGAAGAATCCTTAGGTCCAGTAGAATTGAATGGTAAAAATCAATTGCCATCGGTTATGTTAGGGTGCTCTGTAATGGGCATCATCGAAAAAATGCTGAGTCAGCATATTTGCAAAAATTAAAAAAAATCTTTTCTCTGGAACCAATCATCAGAATCTTTTGATATTTGGTATACAGCATTCATAGGGAGGGGAGGGGGGCAAATAAAAGTTTGTTGAAATAAAGCTCATTGGTTCATATATGGGCTCTCTTTGTGAGCTCGAAGTTTTAACATAGGGTAATATGGGGAATATTCTTTAAAAATCTTTTTCTTCAGAGCCACCAGTCAGAATATTTTAATGTTTTGTATACATCTTTGTTATGAGGGTCAGATTCAAATCATGTCGCTAGGTTAATATTTGAGCTTCCTTTTTCAAATTTATTTCCCCTTCACCTTGTGTGAGGACAATAATAATCTATGTGAATCATTGAATTATGATCAATCACGAAACGAACGTCAACTCAACAAAATTTATAGAAATGATCCGCATCGCCGATGTGAGGTGGTGTTTTCGTGGCTGACAAACACAACGGTGAGTAACTATGAACCAAAAAGCTTGAGAGGACCTTTTTCTGAATAACTAATTTGAACAAAATGACAACGTCAACTCAATAATTCTGCGGTCATATATCCGACCGAACATTTTCGAACTTGATCGAGACAATTATCCTGGAAACCCATACAATAAAAAAAGAATCAAATCGGTTAACAGTTGTTCAAGTTATGGCGCTAGTATCATTAATATCAAGCACAAAATTTGAAAACATCTTCAGCCGTACATCGGACCGAGCCAGTTTTCGAACTCGACCAAGACATTGGCCCTTGAAACCCACGTGCCAGATATCTGTCAAATCGGTTGACGTTTGTTGAAGTATCGCGCTATCAAGCTCAAAATTAGTAGATTTTAACAAAGGGCCATAACTCTTGCGAAAAAGCGTGGACACGCCCTATTTTGCGTCATCGGGTGTTGCACATGAATATCAAGCCACAAATCAAATATCAAAATCCGTCCAGAAATAACTAAGTTTTTTAGCAAAAAGGGCCTCCTGCCCGGCGACCGGCCCTCGCCATACCAATAGTGAGGGTTTTTTTGTTGAAACAATGGACTGAAAATAGGAAACTAAATGAATAGAATTAAATGAGTATGTCTTAAATGAAGAGAAAAAGCCGGTTTATGCATTTTAAAACTGGCAGCAATTGCTTATCAAATAATATTACTGTCTTACTTTTGTTAACGATTCCCATTTTTCTACCGCCCCAAGAGATTCTCCTTTTAAATAGCGAACCCGGACCAGAAGAAACGGATAAATTACCAAATAACGGCGACGTTGTTTCGTAAATCCTCGACGGAACACCGGCGACGTTTTTTTTTCTCGAGTCTGGCAAATGATCGACAACATTGGTGTCATTAAATTGAGATAGGTCGGATATCACACATAAATCTGTTACTACGCGCCCCTCCCCCTTATACATCCTGCAAGTATAAATATCTCGATATTAAAATGTCTTGCCTGATGTTCCCTATATGGGTTAACTTGGAGGGAAGAGTCGGGGGTGGGGGGGCATATGGCTGATTTTTAGCTCACCGAAGGGAACTTAACTTATCACTTGCCGTCCGTCGTGAACTTTACATTATTGACTTCTCCTCCCAAACTACTGGACCAAATTGAACCAAATTTGGTGTGCATGTTCCTTATCATATGTCAGTTCAAGTTTGTACAAATAACCTTGCCGCGCCGAACCACAAGGGGCATTACTCTGCTAGCACCCATACATTTTTTTAAAAAATTGAAAAAATCTACTTCTCCAGAACGATCATTGAGCTCCCTCTAGGAGTCCGAATTTTAACTTGGTGAAATATGAGTAATTTTCTTTAAAAATATTGCATATTTGGTATGAATGCTTTCATATTTGGTGTACAACATTTCTAGGGGGGGGGGGGGGGTCAGATTCAGATTCAAGTTTGTACAAATCGGGTCCCTCAGTTAATATTTGGGCTCTCTTTTGGAGCCCAAAGTTTAACTTTGTGCAATTTGAGGAAATTTCTTTAAAAATCTTCTTCAGATTCAGATCCACCAGTCAGAATCCTTTCATGTTTAGTATACAACATCTATAGGGGGATCAGATTCAAGTTTGTTCAAATCGAGTCCCTTGGTTTATATTTGGGCTGCCTATGGCAGCCGGAATTTTAACTTAGTGCAATGTGAGGGAATTTCTTCAAAAATCTTTTTCTTCAGATTCACCAGTCAGAATCCATTCATATGGGGGCGCGGTGGCTGAGTAGTATAGAGGTGCATGCTGCAAGCCGAGAGGTCCTCGGTTCGAATCCCACCTGCGGCAACCGCGTTGTGTCCTTGGGCAAGACACTTCACCCCGCTTGCCTACATGGGGGCACGATGACGCTGTGTACTAAGGCGTACTGCACGTAGACGGTGCACATGTCTTCAACCAATCTAACCCTGCCTGTGCCGCGGTGCAGAGTTCAGAGTTACGATGTTGGGGAGCTGTCAGCTGCTCGTCGTTGCTCGGTGGTTCTCTCCGGGTACTCCGGCTTCCTCCACCCGTAAAACTGTCACAGACATGATATGACCCTGGCTGTTAATGTGTCGCTAAGCCCAAATAACAATAACATCCATTCATATTTGGTATGCAACATCTTGCGGTCGGTCAGTTTGGTTACCTGGGTAAATATTTTGGCTCCCTGTTTGAGCCAAAGTTTAACTTAATGCAATGTGAGGACATTTCTTTTAAAACCCCTTTCTTCAGATCCACCGGCCAGAATTCTTTCGTATTTGGTATATAAAATCTCATGGGGGATCAGGTTCAAGTTTGTTCAATTCGAGTCCCTGGCTTATTATTTGGGCTCTCTATGGGCAGGTGGGGGTGGCATGGGGAGCATGTTAGGTTTGTTCAAATCGATTCCTTAGTGTTTTTCCATAAAATTTGCCTTTCATGACTTCATTCCTTTGTAGAGTTGATGAACCATGTATAACTGAATGTGACCCCAAATACTTATTTGAACCACTTTGGCAGGTGAGCGATTACAGCCCCTTGGGGCCTCTTATTTAGTCAAGTTGTGACGAAGTCAAAGCTCGACTTATAGTTTGGTGAATGGCGGACGGGTGTAAACAGTTGGTTTCCGGATGATAACTTGATAATGGTTCGACCCATGTCATGAAACTCCATAGGTAGGTTGGCATCAGTGAGTGGAAGAACCCTATTTATTTTGGACTTGCTTGGCCAAAGGTCACAGTGACCATGAACATAGTAAAATGTAAACAATTGGTTTCCGGATGATAACTTGTCTATAGTTAAACTCACATTCATGAAACTTCATACGTAGGTAATGGTTGGCGTTCATGAGAGGAAAAACCCTATTCTTTTGGACTCACTAGGTCAAAGGTCAAGGCCACAGTGACCCTGAACATAGTAAATCAAAACAATTGGTTTCCGGATGATAACTTGATAATGGTTCGACCCACGTTCATAACACTTCATAGGTAGGGTGGCATCAGTGAGATGAAGAACCCTATTTATTTTGGACTTGCTAGGTGAAAGGTCAAGGTCACAGTGACCTTCAACATAGTAAATTGTAAACAGTTGGTTTCCGGATGCTAACTTGACTACGGTAGAAGCCGCATTCATGAAACGTCATAGGTAGGTTGGCCTAGGTGAGTGGAAGACACTTATTTATCTTGGACTCGCTAGGTAAAAGGTCAAGGTCACAGTGACCTTGAACATAATAAATCGTAAACAATTGGTTTCCAGATGATAATTTGACAATGGTTCCACCCACGTTCATGAAACTTCATAGGTAGGCTGGCATTATTGCAAGAAAGAGCCCTATTTATTTTGGAATCAGTAGGGCAAAGGTCAAGGTCACAGTGACCCTTCACATAGTAAATTGTAAACAATTAGTTTCCGGATGATAAGATGATAATGATTAAACCCACTTTTGTACTGTCACAACTCGACATTGGATCGGTGATCCTATCGGAATTATTTTTGTTTTGTGTGTGTGTGTGGGGGGGGGGGGGGGTGCGCCACCGTTCCGCCACTTGAGCAATCGTGATTAAGTGCCTTGCCCAATGACACAACGCAGCTACCCCTGCTGGGGATCGAACCGTGTATCTCTCGGCTTGATGTTAGTAGTAGATCATGTACCCAATCGACCCACATTGGCCGGATCTCTTGTGACGTCATAGGCACTTGGCCCAGTTACTTCATTTTTGGTTGTCATGGTAGCGTGCGTGAGCGCCATCTTGTGACAACATCCCCATAGTGATACGTGGTCCTAGTGTACATGCGCAGCGCGTTTTGTTGAGGTGAGACGAGTGTACGTCGTTCATTTTGTACATCAGAGGCTGCCATCTTGGTTTCTATGGTAGCACATGTTTGCTATGTGACCCAAAACCTTCTAGTAGGAAAGGGGTGTGTTCGGAGGGTGTGTTCGATTGCATAGGAGTAATTTTAATTGCAGCAAACAACCCGACAATCCCTCTTAATAATCCAAAACTACCGAGACGGACTTAGAAAACCCCCACCTAGGGTTTATAATAGTAGCACGTAGTGCTAAATGAATGATGAGAGGTCTCATGTGGATAAATTGAAGTGAACTAGAGTACATCGAATTACCACAAACATCCAGCCAATCTCTCTAAACCTTCAAAACCTCTTTATTTGGCACGGATTCCTCAATACTGGACTCAAAAGAGTAGCATACGGTGCTTTAAGGTGCGTTTCCTGGTATGAGTAATTGTATTTGTTCGAATACTCTGTAAAATTACCCAAATGAATCAAACAGTTCTTTTACTAGTGTGGATTTCCCACTAAATATTCGGTTTCTATCTGTTGTCCCCTAAAATTCTTATTTTTGTCCAACAATAGACATATTCCTTTGTATAAGATTAACTTTATTGTTTCGGATGTGCACCATAGTCTCGGTATTTTATCTATCCCGATATTTTCTGTGGTTTATCCTATTTCGTGGCCTGTTTTGCCTTTTACTGGTCCCATTTCTGCCTATCCCAGCAGACTATTTTTTCTTGGCCGTCTCTGTTTTTGCCTTTCCTGTGCGTAACGAAGTCCTCTATGATTCTCAAACCCAAAATACAATCAAGCTGGGTTAGGTATTATCCGAACGACTCGAATCTTATTGAGCAAATAAGCTTTTGAGCAGTTACTGAAAAAGTCTCTACTCGAACGACTGAAATCCCATTGAGCAGATGAGTATCGAAAGAGCGATTTCTTTTACGGCTCTTAATGCTCATCGGGGTATATGAGGATACCTATGACATGATGATGTAGTACTATATATACCTGATAATAATTTAGCTCCTAGCATCTGCCCAGTTCTAGACCTCTCCATGATCTTCATATCTCGAACACCACGATTACTGATTTTCCCAATATTGCCATCGTCTGTCCTATGATTAGCTTTTACAGTAGTCACCAAATCCCGCAGTCTTCTTCCACTCTTGCGGCCTTGTACCATTACTCGCACTGGTACAGGCTTGCTAACCATCTCAGATTGCTCGAACGACCAGAATCCCATCGTACAAATGAGCCATAGAGTAACTGCCGGAACGAGTGACTCCACGTACGACTATTTTGCTCGTCTAGGTATTGAAGGATGGGAAGGATCTTGAGAACTAACAACGTGATATAATAACCTTAGTTAGTGAAATTGACGTACAATCCCGCTTATAATATAGCCTTGGTTTTTGAAAGTGTTGTTAAACCCTAACGAACCTATTTGCCATTGAATTATGATCTTTTGTCAGTTTAAAAAATGAAGGTTTGTTTTACTATAGCTTGTCTGAAGTTTGATCTTTCCGCAATCTTTCAAAATTTCTCGATTGCCATATTTGTCCCCACAGTAACATATGAACATACATGTGTGGTTCTATGTTTATTGCATGTCACTGTACAACACGTTTTGGCAAATTGTTATATTTCTCACAACCGCTGCTATTTCTGCGATATATACCATCTCTTTCCTGAAAAATCATGCTTGGGGCCTGCAATATTTACCGCAATTAACAATATTGGGTGTGCACCATTACGTGTCACGTATTTTCATATTAGTTGACGCTGTTAGTCAATGGTCAGGTTGATGGACTGATCAAGACTAATTTCGGAATTGTCATGAAAAAAATCATTATTTTTTCAGCAATGTCAGTCAATGATAATTGGATGTTTTTGTTCACTTAACTGAGCAATAATAAGCAAAGAGGGCTACAGACTACCATAGACCAATGACTCCCATTGATAGAAAAGTATTCAAATATGTTCATGTCTCTGTGTTCTCCATCTAAGATTGCTGTATATTTGTTGCAAATCATTGTCCAATGGGTGGAGCTCCATAATTAGAGGAGATGGGGGTGCACACTGACTATGACAAGCACAACATTTGGTGAACTTCAGGTCTGGATCCCTAAAAGTCTGGTTTGAAACAATATTTTATTTGCAGGGCCGCTCCCATTATGGACAGATGCCACAAAGGGCATATAGTTCGTACGCCGTGGACTGGTCACTTTGCACAGGTGGGCAATATTTCCACGGACGCTAAAATATTAGACTCCAAATACTAATGCTTCATTAATTAAAATTTTGATGATGATGATTTTTTATTACTTGGTAAACGCATACGTGGATATCACTTCCCTCGTGTGAATTACGGCCTGTCTACGGCGACTGTAATGTATCACAGCACTGGGCGCCTGAGTATATAACTTCATTTACAAGTTTACCTGGCTGTATTCTGACTGAATGCGGTGTCCACATCATTACATGCAAACATGCACACCGTGATATCTTTATTCACAGTGATCTGAATTGGATATTTGAAATTTATTTGGAGCGCGGTTATAAGTAACATCGCAAACGAAGTGCATCTTCCATGTAACTCGTCCTTTGAGTTACAATGTGTTCTATGTGTCAGCAGGAGCATAGAACACATTGGAACACAGAGGACGAACTGTTTTATAATATTGGAAAAAGTGAAAAGCTTATTACGGAAATGCCGTCCGCAGTATGTCTACTGAACACCCGACATCAGAAGTCAACGTCGTAATAATGTTAGTGAGTTGGTTTCGGAAGTAGAATTGTAATAATTTTCTCTCTCTCGGAAGTCAACATGTGATGAATTACAAACCATGTACAAAAAAATCTCAAAGAATCTTAAATTCGTATTGTTAATCTACGCGTTATGACCATAGTAATGCTATCAAATTCCGTACATATGGTCTGTGCACATGCAATATTTCAGCCAATGGACCTCCGGGTAACCTGTGTTTGCTATGAGTAACCAGGAGAACCTGCGTGCTTTGGATGCCATTCGATATGGCAATTGTGCGCAATTCATACGCCCAATTACTCCTACAGTTAAAACTAGAAGTCCTGTCCTGAAATGCGCACAAATAGCACGTCGATTTGCGCGTTAATCTACGCGTTATGACGATGGTAAGTCTATCGAATTCTGCACATACGGCCTGTGCACAAGCAAAGTTTCAGCCAATGGACCTCCGGGTAACCCGGAGGTCAATTGGCAGAAACATTGCTTGTGTTTGCTATGGGTAACATGTAGAAGATGCCATGCTTTGGGTGCCATACGATATGGCAATTGCGCGCAATTCCTACAGGCAATCAAGCCTAGATAAGCGCACAGTTCGTGACAGGACTTCTAGTTTTAACTGTAGATAAGCGCACAGTTCGTGACAGAACTTCTAGTTTTAACTGTAGATAAGCGCACAGTTCGTGACAGGACTTCTAGTTTTAACTGTAGATAAGCGCACAGTTCGTGATAGAACTTCTAGTTTTAACTGTAGATAAGCGCACAGTTCGTGACAGGACTTCTAGTTTTAACTGTAGATAAGCGCACAGTTCGTGACAGAACTTCTAGTTTTAACTGTAGATAAGCGCACAGTTCGTGACAGGACTTCTAGTTTTAACTGTAGATAAGCGCACAGTTCGTGACAGAACTTTTAGTTTTAACTGTAGATAAGCGCACAGTTCGTGACAGAACTTCTAGTTTTAACTGTAGATAAGCGCACAGTTCGTGACAGAACTTCTAGTTTTAACTGTATTCCATGATATTTTAACTCATGGACACTGATTCGGTTAAACTTTGTGATCTTTGAATTGAATGTTTGCATGTGCTTCAGTAGCTCCTTCTTAATAAAACCGGAGTCATATTTCTGGTAAAAAATTCCTTAACTGTGGGTTTCTAGCTATAATTTATCCAGGATCGCGGGGGGGGGGGGGGGGGGGGGGGTGGGTGGGAAATGAACAAACAATAATTCCTACAACGTGCAGAATGATTAGTAATGAATAATTGTTTACTGGCGTTTAATTACAAATGATAATTAATAAGCACCAACTGCTTATCAAGATCACGTGGTTTTATTCCTCTCAGTTTTTTTCGGACGTTTCAAATCTTCAATAGTTTGTGGAAGTTCTCTACCTTTGGTTTCTGGGAGGAATGTCAGCATCCACGCAACGAGTAATGATGACGAAGCAAAAATTGCTCCCGGCAGCCAGCTCACAGCCCTTGCCTACAAATAATACAAAACGCATAAAAAATAGATCGAATAGGAAAAAATAACGTGCTACGATATTATCCGTGCACATTGCGTGATGCTGGAAGTCAAACACATTGCCGGTATGGCTGCAAAAAGAAAACAAAATAGTTCAACACGTCGTGACATGAGTGCTAGAATGTTCTATGTCCCCTATGGGACATAGAACATTCTAGCACTCAGGCGACGACATTGGGAGACAACTGTTGTCATCTATTGTCAACAACGTACTGACCATTTGTCATGTTCTATACCAAGGGACTGACTGACACCACACAACTATATACAGGTCTATTGCCCCGGCTTTTAAACACTCGAATCCCAGTTAATGGAAGATCTATGAAAACACAGCTGCTTCCATTGTATTTTATATCGCCCATATCAATGATGATTTCCGTCAGGCCTAATGGCGCATCCGAGCCACAGAAATTAAACGTGTAAACGTCTTCGGAAGTTGGCCGCGTCGGGAGTCGATGTAGGATCAACGGTACTCAAACGCCCAACTGTAATCCCCCCCCCCACCTCACCATACCAACAGAGCAAATGACACCTATCTACCACACACACATACACCCACAAGTTTGCAGTTAACTCAGCCAGTGTCAGTTCACATTTACAAACCTACTCAGACCGCTGTTCGAGAATCGACAATTGCCGGAT
Organism: Pictodentalium vernedei; assembly: GCA_031216915.1. Lineage (NCBI taxonomy): Eukaryota > Metazoa > Mollusca > Scaphopoda > Dentaliida > Dentaliidae > Pictodentalium > Pictodentalium vernedei. Next base: position 531,682,418 of record CM062293.1, read on the forward strand.
TTTTGGAATTGTTTTTTAGTGGTAAATGTCTGCACATCGCCTTGTTTTCTGAGATTTACCTACGGGTCGCTTGCTCTAACATTCGATGCAACTGGAACAGATTACTGTTGTATTGGACCATGGCCCCATATTTTCAACACATAAATCTCAATTAATGGAAGATATGTGAAGATGCAACTAATTGAATTTAATTTTGTATCAATTCAGGCGCTTCTGTGAAGGAAGAATTCCACCAAGCATAGTGATGGACGGAACTTAAAGCTCTTCGGAAGTTGGCCCCAACGGATCTAACGGCAAACCCCCAGAAGGTTGCATTTAACGCATCTAGTATGTCAGTTTACATTTACAAACGATCCGCTGGTAAATCTCACAATAAATACAGGCGCAATGTGGATAATTCGCAGTTAACCCCCTGCACTCTGATGACGAAACGCCTGATTTGTCATCCATGGTTATCCCCCCTGTGTTGTCAGAAATTCAGCAGTTTAGATTTTGGTTGACAGAGCTCCAATTGAGCTCTGTCAACCAAAATCTAAATTGCTGAATTTCTGACAACACAGGGGGGATAACCATGGATGACAGGGAGGTGTAGTAGGGCTTAGAGTGGGGGAGGTGTCGAGTATTCTCGACATCAGAGTGCAGGGGGTTAAGCTTGGCAGCGCCGCAATTCATAACAATGCGACCACTACACAGACCAGTTTTATTACCCATTATGTTGTTTCTAGAGTATTTTGAAATCACAAAGCGAATTTCCAGAAGTCATTAAACGAAGCGCGGCCGCGCCGTTTTGACGTCCAAGTCTGAGGGAAGGTGTGATTATATTTACAACATTCCTAAAGGCTAATGTTAAAAACTGTTTGAAAATAGAAGGTAAACACACAAAACGTTAAATTGGAATCGGTCGCATCAAGGGTCTAAATTTCAAACAAAATCAACGAGGTGTACAACATAAAGTGACTTTAATTTTTTTGTTTAACGTCGACTCCTATGATGTCACTACAAAGTTCGCATTAAGGGTTGAACATTTTCTAAGACGCCAACACATTCTTAGATATTGTTCCTGTGTAGATTATATTTCTAAAATGGTGAAAGCTGGGTCTCAAACTGAGATTGAAAATGAAAGGTAAATTGAATGTGAAATTGGCATTGCCGCCTTCGGGTGTTTAAATTTGAAACGAAACTATAATTGTGCTCCATTTCAAATGATCAGAAATGGGTGTATGAAGTTCGCCAACTGTATACCTTATTAAAAGGGAGATATGGCACTCATGAAATTGTCCCTTATTTATTATCGTTTTAAATGGTGAATGGAAAAAAAATATTCTAAACTTTTAAGTGACGTAAAGATCGTCAAAATGACGTTGAATCGAAGAACAAAAACACAGAACGCGGCAAATACATGTCCAGAAAGCACTAGCGGGAACCTACAGTTAAAACTAGAAGTCCTGTCACGAATAGTGCGCTTATCTAGGCTTAATTGCGCGTTGGAATTGCGCACAATTGCCATATCGAATGGCATCCAAAGCACGACAGGTTCTCCTGGTTACACATAGCAAACACATGCAATGTTTCAGCCAATGGACCTCCGGGTTACCCGGAGGTCCATTGGCTGAAACATTGCTTGTGCACAGGCCATATGTACAGAATTTGATAGCTTTACTGGGGTCATAACGCGTACATTAACGCGCATATCAACGTGCTATCTGTGCGCATTTCATGACAGGACTTCTAGTTGTAACTGTAGCTAGTAGTTCTGTCGAATCCCACAAACAAAAATCAACCCATAAGTCTCATATATTCACACATCACAGAATGCGTCGCGAATGGTAGTCACTCGAATACACTAGCCACAGCTGGTGAATCTTTCACCCCAACACTCATTAGGTCAGGCGACGTGCAAGAGTTTGATGAGTTACACACCGAGCACGAAGAGGCTGATGCTATAATTTGCCAACAAGTCAATTATATCCAGAGATCATGCAAATACATTTGCCACAATAATGTCATATCAGATGCCACGGACGTGTTTGTCCTCCTAACTTTCTTCTATTGGAAGAACAAAGTGGGCTGTTTATTGACAATGGAATCTATGAGTGGGAAAGTAAAGGTAATTGACATAGATGAAACAGGCAAGAAAAATGCCATAATTGTTCCAAAACTCATCGCAGCACATGCACTATCGGGCTGTGACACTGTCGCGCAATTGCACGGTGTGGGCAAAGTAGGTATGTTGAAGAGACTGCAGGGTTATTCATTGAACGGGCTTGGTGGTCATAGTGCAGACATGTGCGCTGTGTTTGTCCAAAGTACTCTCCTGATTAGAGCTTGTTATGGTTATCTGGTTACAGAAATGATCGAAGTCAGGGTCAATGTCTGGACATCCAAAACAGCAAAGGTGCGATTATCTGCCCCCAAGCTAGCCAGCATTTCACCCACAACTGAGTCGTTCCACGAGAATGTTAAAAGGGCCCACCTTCAAGTCATGCACTAGTACTCTTGTGACATTCCACCAAAACTCGATTCATCTGATTTTGGATGGACCACTGATGACAAATCTAAGACTTTGACGCCAACAGGTATTCCCGAGTCTCTACATGTTGCCCCAGAGCACGTATTGAATTTTGTCAAGTGCGGTTGTATTTCGTCCAATGCAAGCATGTTCATCCAAAAGATGCACTTGTGTCTTTACAAGCATCCCATGCACCATTGTATATCATTGCAAAGATGATTAAAAAAACGTGTCATAGTGAGCTGACTTTTGGGAATGTCGAGTCACACGACAGCTCAGATGATGACGCTGTTGACGAACACTTGAAATGATGGGTGGATGTTCGTGAAAGTAGTGGACATGTTAGGAGCCATGTCTGAACTCAGTGGACTGGAATAAGTTGACGTTTTGCGCACAATCTATGCCAGAAACATGTTGGTATATTGACTGACTTGATCTCCTAATTAAGCCTCCAAAATACCTCACAGCTTGCTATGAAAATGATTTCCTCGGCAAACTGGTTGATTTTCCAGCCATTGTGGCGGCAATCTTTATACCTACAATGGTCAGATATATGAAATTCCTTGGAATTAGCGAAATCTGTAGGTTGACTTTATTTTATCACAATGATATACCATATGAATAACGGTACAATAGCATAGAAATATTTCATTCTTAACGTTCCGAAAATTCGGCAGCCATTTTGTCGGCCATTTTGAAAAAAATGCAAATAACTACAACTCCTAAAAGTTTACAGATCACATGGCCATCTTTACGAAAAAAGACAACCAATACGCTTCTGAGGATGCATGCTCCACAATGAAGCTTCGCGCGGTTGTCATTCCGATATTTATAATAAATCATTAACCCATGCTGCCCATCAAATTTATATTTGCGTTGGAACTTTAAGATGATTACAGGGAACACGATAAATCAGAGCACAACGTTCCGTAACTAACTCTTAACTACAGATAGGTTACATAAGTTCGATGTGGATAACAGTTAATTAATAAGACTTCGAGTAGGCACCAGTTTATCGCGGGTCCTAGATGAGGAGGCCTTGGTTACACCTGTGCCCCTAAATCCAACCACCTTCATAGAGCTCTTCCCTGAACACCTGCAAACGAACTCCCTGGTGATATCCCGCACCAAACTTTTTCCATTTTCACCGAAGAGCTTATTAACCCCGTCATATGTATCACCCAATACCTTTCTTTCTCCATTCCACATCCCCATTATACTTCCATTGAATCCTAGTCTGTCCGACTGGTTTTTGGACATTCTGGGGAGAAAGTGTTCCAGGTTCACCATTAATCACATATAACATATTTGGCTCTCCATTTGTTCTGTCCGTTTTCTTGGCAGTCTCGTTCCGGTATTTAAAAGAATAAGCTAGACTTTTTGTCCAGTAGTAATGCATCGTTTTCACAACATAATAAGTAAACTTAAACTAACTACGAGGGATTCATGTGAATCCGGTTTTAAGTGCACGAGAATTCTCCTTAATTGGTGCCCTATTCATTTCACTTATAATGAAACCCATGAGGCAATTCATTCCGAAATACACAACATCAAACTAGGCAACATTCTGATTGATCAACTGTACGCCAGATGTTTATTGTTAAAAGACAAAACAAAAGGATGGTGTACTTTATGCTTTATAAATTCTTACCAAATTGTCAGAATAGGGAGACACTGCGCCAGCAACCCTGCCGCAAAATGAGGCAATTCCAGTTCCAGAGTTTCTGAAATTAAAATTGAAAAACTGAACAAAATTCAACGATAAAATGTAAACAACTTACAAAAACAGACCTACCACGAAAAACAATCGTGCCTTTTATTGGACAAGGCAAAGTTATTTATTGGTCAAATCCATGAGAAAATGCGGTTTATCTTTGTCTCTTTTTGGAGATGTAAATACTATGGGGGTCATGAAACCATCTGTGTGTCTATAAAACGGGCAACAAAAAAGGCTCCCATGCAGTAGAGTCGCAGTGGACAGGACGTAATTCACGCTGGGCATTGATGATCGCGCATGCGTTTACCAGGTAATAAAAACAATCATCAGCAAAGGTGCTTCATTAAATAAATTTTTGATGATTATTCCAATAATTATTGTTTGGGATCTAATATTATTGCTAGAGCTGTCACGATTTTTTAATTTAGGAATCGATTAATCGTCGCAAATAATCGACGATTAATCGTACCTAAATGACCCCCCCTCCTCTCCCTCTCTTTGAAGTCGATGAAAATGAAGTTCAAGTCAGTTGACCTACCTCAAGGAAACAACGAAGACGATCCTTTTTAGGTGCATTCAAAGCTTTGATGTTCTGAACTTTTGAACCGTCAGTGTAATAATCAAGACCGGTCGGCAGTTGCGAACTTCGCAACTGCCGACCGGTCTTGATTATTACACTGACGGTTCAAAAGTTCAGAACATCAAAGCTTTGATGAATGTACCTGGAAGTCTATTGCTTCCAACAGCGTCTTGGGGTTTAACATCGATGTTCTTAATTCTTTACCTTTAGAAACAAAAGTTTTTTCATCAAATTTTCTTTTAATTATTAAACGTCTAAAACGGGATACAATTTACCGATTATTCGACAACGAAAAATACTAATCGATTTCGCCGTGACCGATCAACAGTCGATTAATCGATTAATCGTGACAGCCCTAATTATTGCGTCCGTGGAAATATTGCCCAGCCATGGAAAGTGGCCAGTCCACGGTGGCTGTACTATAGCCGTTCAGTTTAATCCCATTCTATAATAGAATAGTGCGGGAAAATAAATAAAACATCGCGGGTGTATGTTTCACCCGATAAAGATTTGGAATTTCCTAAAGTTACACAAACACTAATATGGTTAAAAATTTGAAAGTTTCCAGGTAATTGTGTTTGATCATCCGACATCGGGCTGATAATCTACACTTCATCAGCAATTTAAAGTTTCCGAGTAACAGAATTATGCAGCACGGATGATGTAAATTTATTTTACAATATCTGTCCGACAGCCCTTACATGACTCTTCCACAAGAACATCTATTTTTTATTTCAATTTCAAAACCCCTGCCTGTGTCTTGTTCTTCATTTGTGCATTTATTTTAAAAATCTCACACCAAATAATATACTTCAAAGAAGAATGTGCAACAAACGTATTCCTTTTTTCGTGATAACACTTTGAATTTGATTTATCCAGATATGGCGTTTGGTGGTATCCAACAGACCTCCGCCCCACTTCCCAAATAAGCCTATCGCATCTAGTAAGGGGACACTGTGTACAAAAGATGGCACCCATGATAAGAAAGTTAAATAAAATAGTAATTTAGTATTGGTCATTTTAAGAATCACAATGGTTTAAATTACAGAAAAGAGATCAGATAGAGCGAAATGAGCCACAAATGGCTGTGAGAGGTACATGTACGTCGAACAAGTGAGTAGTCAGCCGTTTGTGAAACAGTACAGTATATGGGGTATCTGTTCGTGCAGCGCCGCGAATTTTAAAGTGGACGGACGGAGAATTTCGAGTGAATCGCAACGCGACTGTTTTTTTTTTTTTAAATTAAACTATAGTTGTTACATTATTGTATTTGCGTTTGTTCATATGATCTTTATTTTTCAATATTTTGTTAATAACCTATAGATGCAGTAGGGTAAGAGTGTCGCGACAAAATAACGACCGTGGCGCGCGGTGGCTAAGTGGTTACGGCATTGGATTCAAACTGAAAGAGCCAAGGTTCGATCCGAACCAGGGGTAACAGTGCTGTGTCGTGTGGGCAATTCTTCTTTTAATCCCGATTGCTAACGATTGGGCACGGTGGCGTACTGAGATGTATGGCGCGTAGATGGTACACCTGTCTTCAGCGAATGCTAACGCTGATTGTGAGGAGTTAGTACAATGGGGAGGCTGACAGTTCGTCGCCTTAGTGCTAGAATGTTCTGTGTCCCATAGGTGACATAGAACATTCTAGCACTCAGACGACGAGTTACTCATGGTTCCCTGTGGGTACTCCGGCTTCCTCCGCTCGTTAAACTGTTCGATACCAGGTCACACGAGATGGCAATGGTTGTCGAATGTGTCAGTAAGGTCCAATAAAATGTCTGATATCCGACTTAGAAAAAAACTCTTTTGTGATTACAATACTGGACCTCTCAATCGCGTAAATGTCACCATGAGGTATTTGCTGCAACGTTTTAATCATCTGAGTTATCAGACATATAACGTGAATGAATACGAATCATATCTGCATTTTAAGTGTTAAAATTTTAGTTGTGACGTTCTTTTATGTGAAGGTTTCTTAAAAAGTGGTCTCAAATATTATCTTAGAAACCTGTGTAGCAAACATACTGACTGCGTGAGTGGTACGTGAAAACAAATACAGATGGAGTCAAAGCAAAAGAAGAATTTCAAATAGGACGTTTCGATTTTTAGCAGCAGTGAATCGAAATTATTTTGGGTCTGAAGAAGCGGAGTTCAAATTTAACTCTTTACCCAACGAATCGCCCGCATCCGCCCGCGTACAGTTAAAACTAGAAGTCCTGCCATAAAATGCGCACAAATAGCACGTTGATATGCGCGTTAATGTACGCGTTATGACCCAAGTAAAGCTATCAAATTCTGTACATATGGCCTGTGTACAAGCAATGTTTCAGCCAATGGACCTCCGGGTAACCCGGAGGTCCATTGGCAGAAACATTGCTTGTGTTTGCTATGAGTAACCAGGAGAACCTGCCGTGCTTTGGATGCCATTCGATATGGCAACATCGCGCTATTCTAACGCGCAATTAAGCCTAGAAAAGCGCACAATTCGTGATAGGACTTCTAGTTTTAACTGTAATATGCAAATTCAGCAAAAAAAAAATTTCGAAAAAATTCAACAAAACCATATCATGTGACCCCTCTTTGGAACGAGCTCGACGAGCTCGTTCCAAAGAGGGGTCACATGATATGGTTTTGTTGAAAGTGTAAAAAAGAATTAAAAAAATGATATTTAAAGTAATAAATTTTGAAATCGTCCGCGTTGGGTAAAGGGTTAATAACAGGCGATGTAACGGAGGATAACAGAGGATCTGTAATGGGAAAGAATTTGATATGGATTTTATGAACCAATTTCAACTAGAGCTGAAGTTTACCGAAGCTCAAATCGATTTTAGTGAGCAAGGTTCAATAACTTTAATATTAATTAGTGATGAATTTGAAATTCTTTTTATTACATCATGTGTGATATAAACCCAACGAGTAATGTATCGGTGAGAACCAGCCAGCGCTGTACATAAAAATCACCAAACAATTTTTTTTCATTTTTCAATGTTTGCCTCCAAAAATAGGTTTTGCCATAATGAGCTATGTTTTTGAGGCAAAACATGGAAGTGTTTGGTTATCAGTAAATATTTTCTATTTTTTTTCCCAATATTTTCTGTTGTTCGCATTTGGTAAACATCTAAAAAAACATTAGAGAACGTTAATTTAATGCTACTTTCGAAATAAACTCACTCACAGCCGTACGGTGTCGACGCTGACGTATCACATCACATGTTTATTAGACTTGTTGTGATCTATAACGATCTACTTAATGGTCATTATGTTATAAATACGATATATAGAGATTACTACCATTGTGTGGATGTACAAAATATAAATATGCATCCGAGTCGAGCTCCGGGTTCTAAGGGCAGATCACGACGAGTCGAAGACGGAGTCGTGATCTACCCTTAGAACTCGGAGCGAGACTCGGATACATATTTTGTACATCCACATAATGGTAATAATCATTTTATCTTACAATATATTGGGGATAAGTCAAGAATGTAGACGATTATATAACGAACTATTTATTCGTACGGATGAACAAAAAAGAAAAAAATGGTCATTATGTTATAAATAAGATATCATGCGCTATTGTTACCATAGTAATATGACCGTACTCGTTACTGATATAAGTGCTCAGTAAAAGCCGAAGAGTAAAAGTATATACGAGAAAACATGGTTCAAGCGCATATGTGCTGCATGAATGAAAACTGCTATGCAGCGACCGCAGAATAGTGGGAAGGGTTTTCTCCCACGTGTTCCAATATATAGAGAGTAATCAATTTGTTTTGAGCGTTACGGTAAATAATTCATCTCTGTTTATTACATGACATTTGGAATAAAGAGGTCTTTTACTATAATAATTCAACCCAAACTATTGTAAGATATAATCGAATTTAGTGTAAACACGGAAACATTTCTAACATTAGCAGGAAGGAAATACGAAATAGTCCTGTCTCGAGGCGAATTATATACCGTAACTTGCCGTAAGAATGGGTCACTCTCTTTAGTAAATGACATTTTAGACCAAAATGTCTTTCATTAAAAATAATTCAACACAAAATATTCGCAAATGCAACTCTGAAATACTTCTGAAATTAGCGCGTATGGATACATCACTTTCTGTGTCAAATCTTTGGAAGTGGCCCAGTTTTATTTTTGTGACTTTCGTTCGATATTTTACTATTTTATGTGGCGTTCCAGTCGCATTTGGGGAATGGCATTCAACCATAAGATAAAACATTTCTATTTGGATTTTGTCAACTGTGCTAACGAACCTGTTCATAGAGGAAAGAAAGGATTTTTAAAAATATTCAGAAGGAAAATTCCTTTTAACTGATGTGGAACTGGAAAAAAAAAACAGTGGGCGTGTCTTATATACGTCAGTCGTTCCAAAGTTACTATTGAAGTGACATAATTCACTCGTGACACAAATGTGTCCAGCACTGTTGAGGATAAAATAACACACCCAAGGGCTTTACCTTTGAACTCCAGTGGCATAGTCCATGTCATGTCAATGACAGCAATAGGAAGAGTCCATGTTCATTGTTTGAGGGAAAACTAATTAATATTTTCAACGTGCGGTCATTCGGGTTCAAAGAGTTAATCTATCGACACTTAATTATTCAAAGGGTTAATTATTATTAATTGAAACTCCCCGGTGAATGTGGACGACATTTGTCAAAATTTTAATTTTTAGTTCTAAAACACTGAATTGGGTAGACTAATTTAATCAAGACTGATGATAGAGTGTTGTTAGATACGAAATCATATTTTTTATCCCACATGTTAATTATTTATTTATTGGTATTTAAGGTCGATACTAGCATATATGGACATCATGACCGCAGTATACATATTGGTGTGAAGTCAAGTTTAGCCAATCCTTAAAATCTATACTCCTGCCCTCTATAGAGGACTACTTATGCAGGTATTGTCTGACGGGACCTATATTACCAGTAAGGCAAACCTTGATCACCCTCCCAAAAACAAGTACTGCTCAACTTTGGCACAGGATTCAGCTGATAAATAAACATACATTTCGAATTGTTTTTTATGATGATATGGAGAGTAATAGCTTATCTGGATCGGTTACGTGAAATAATTCATGAGAGGTGAGCATGAGTATTTTACGATATGGTCTCTCTCCTCGAGTTGATTTATTTCACGTAACCATTCCAGTCAAGCGATTACTCTGTTTATTACTTTTCATTATTAACGATAATTATATTATTTAACCCTTTACCTAACGTAACGTCAAAACGGCCTATTCTCAAACTCGCCAATTAATTTTCATTATTTTTTTCATTTTATGTCTCTAAAACATAGGTTATGACCCCTCGTTGGAACGAGCTAATGAGGGGTCATGACCTATGTTTTTGAGACAAAACAAATAAAAGTAAAGTTATTCAAGAATTTTGTTTGAAAGTGTCGTCTGCTTTTCATTTTAGCTAAAGGGTTAAAAAAGCAACAAAAAAACCCAATGAAGTTCTGATTACACCCACGGCAAAGCGTGTTCGTTTGCGCGCACGGATACATGACACAACTGTTGATTGCATAATTCACTTGTGAAGTTATCGTTTATAATCAAGCCCAGAAATACCAGTAAATCACACTTTGTAAAGTAATTAGATTTATTTTACAAAATGAAATGAAATGGCAAAATTGAAGATCATTGGTACCAATGTTATTTGGTGAAATTTCAACATAATAACATTGTGTGTGCACATCGTCAAGAGCAATCCATGCATTTATAAATGTAAACTGTAAGACTGCCTAAAGGAAGAATGTTGGTACACAAATGCAGTAAGTTCAGAGGTTATTGTAAATGGCAACTTTTTTCACAGAAATGAATGCTAATCAACAGTTCTTTTCTAAAGGTCTCGCCCAATGAGCACACCAAGTTCAAAAACAATCCTATGATAAATGTGGCCTGTAGGCCATGTCAGAGTAGAATGTTGATGCACAAATGCAATAAAATCAAAGATTGTTGCTAACAGCAACAGTTGTTGATGAAAATGAACAGAAAAGCGATAGCTCCTATCTTTGTCTCCCTGCATAAGCATATAAAGTTTCAAAACAACATGATAATGAATGCACCGTCTGACGCATGCCAAAGGAAGATGTTAATGCACAAATGCACTAAGTTTGAAGGTCATTGCTTGTGGCAATGTTTTTTTTCTCTCTTTTTTATGGAAATTCATAAATATACCCTGCACAGAGTGCAAAATGAATAAATCGCTACACAAATGCAGTAAGTTCAAAGGCTGGTGATAACGACAATAATTTTTAAAGGAAATGAAAGAAAAACAGGAGCTAACATCTAGAGCTCACCCCGAACACACATACCACGTTTCAAAGTGATCCGATCATAAATGTGCCCTGAAGGGTGTGCCAGAAGACAATATTGAAGCCTGACTAAACTAAGTTCAAAGGTTGTTGCCAGCGGCAACATTTTTGGACAGAAATGGAGGAAAATCGATAACGCCCATATAGATATCACCCCACATAAGCACACCAAGTTTCCAAGTGATCCAGTTATAAATGTGCCTTGCAGGGTGTGTCAAAGGGAAATATTGATGCATAACTGCACTAAGTCTTTACTAAGTTTATCAAAGGTCATTCATTGCCAATGGCAAGTATTTTGGACGGAAATGGAAGGAAATCGATAGCTCCCATCTAGAGGTCACCACAAACAAACATACCAAGTTTCAAACCAATCTGATCATAAATGTGCCCTGCAGGGCATGCCAAAGGAATATATTGATGCCTGACTAAACTAAGTTCAAAGGTCGTTGCCAGCGGCAACATTTTGTGATGGAAATGGAAGAAAATCAATGGCTCCCATCTAGAGATCACTTCAAACAAACATGCTAAATTTCAAAGCAATCCGATCATAAATGTACCCTGCAGAGTGTGCCAAAGGGAAATATTGAGGTCTGACTAAACGAAGTTCTAAGAACGTTGCCAGCGGCAACATTTCTTGGCGGAAATCGAAGAAAATCGATAGCTCCCATCTAGAGGCAGCTCCAAAGAAGCATACCAAAAATGTGCCCTGTACGGGATGCCAAAGGAATATATTGATGCCTGACTAAACTACGTTCAAAGGTCGTTGCCAGCGGCAACATTTTTTGACGGAAATAGAAGAAAATCGATAGCTCCCATCCAGAGGCCACCCCAAACAAGCATGCCAGGTTTCAAAGCAATCAGATCATAAATGTGTCCTGTAGGGTGTGCCAAAAGGAAATATTGAGGTCTGACTAAACTAAGTTCTAAGAACGTTGCCAGCGGCAACATTTTTTGACAGAAATGGAAGAAAATCGATAACGCCCATATAGATATCACCCCACATAAGCACACCAAGTTTCCAAGTGATCCAGTTATAAATGTGCCTTGCAGGGTGTGTCAAAGGGAAATATTGATGCATAACTGCACTAAGTCTTTACTAAGTTTATCAAAGGTCATTCATTGCCAATGGCAAGTATTTTGGACGGAAATGGAAGGAAATCGATAGCTCCCATCTAGAGGTCACCACAAACAAACATACCAAGTTTCAAACCAATCTGATCATAAATGTGCCCTGCAGGGCATGCCAAAGGAATATATTGATGCCTGACTAAACTAAGTTCAAAGGTCGTTGCCAGCGGCAACATTTTGTGATGGAAATGGAAGAAAATCAATGGCTCCCATCTAGAGATCACTTCAAACAAACATGCTAAATTTCAAAGCAATCCGATCATAAATGTACCCTGCAGAGTGTGCCAAAGGGAAATATTGAGGTCTGACTAAACGAAGTTCTAAGAACGTTGCCAGCGGCAACATTTCTTGGCGGAAATCGAAGAAAATCGATAGCTCCCATCTAGAGGCAGCTCCAAAGAAGATACCAAAAATGTGCCCTGTACGGGATTGCAAAGGAATATATTGATGCCTGACTAAACTACGTTCAAAGGTCGTTGCCAGCGGCAACATTTTTTGACGGAAATAGAAGAAAATCGATAGCTCCCATCCAGAGGTCACCCCAAACAAGCATGCCAGGTTTCAAAGCAATCAGATCATAAATGTGTCCTGTAGGGTGTGCCAAAAGGAAATATTGAGGTCTGACTAAACTAAGTTCTAAGAACGTTGCCAGCGGCAACATCGTTTGACGGAAATTGAAGAAGTCAACCCAAACAAGCATACCAAGTTTGAAAGCGATCTGATCATAAATGCGACCTGTGAGGTGTGCCAAAGGAAATTGTGGACGTACGTATAACAACGCCACATTCATCTACACCTATGACTTTGACACACTGTACTAAGCTCAATAACCAGCACGAAGCTGATATGCACTGAGCAGATACGCAGTAAGCAGATACGCACTAAGCAGATACGCACTAAGCTGATATGCACTAAGCAGATACGCACTAAGCAGATATATACAAAGCAAATTAACACTAAGATGACACTAAACCAAACAAAAAAATCGACGTTCAGTATCAAAGCCACAGCCTTCTAGCATTATTTACCAACGACAAACGTCCACTATTGATGCTTATCAAAACAACACAATCAAACTAAATTAGAATCTTGACACAAACTTCTGATACTTTGGACATTCCGGATGGTATGATGCTACTATGGTACTGACTATGTGTGTTACGAATCATCGGATACCCCAAACGTGGCCACATAAAAACTGCACAATCACTCCCGAGAATATCTCTGAAAATCAATTTGTACTTCACGACCAACTCTAAGCCATACCAACTTAACATATAAAAAAACAAGTCCCCGCATGTTTCTATCCACTTAATACATGCTCACTAAAACCGTCTCCATTCGCACGATTTTTTTAAAGCTCCAAATTGCATATCAGTTCAATACACTCCAGGTGCAAAATCACACAGACCGTTATTAGTATTAACTGGCAGATACCTGCCTAAAAAAACTTCACAATCTCACCTCATCCCCTCGAAGGAAACAATCATTTTAATTTTAATCTGCAAGCTTAACTTAACATCCCAGATTCCAGTTGCGAAATAAACTTCAATGTATTTCAACACATTTCACACTGAACTTGTGACACACTTCTTGCAGATCCCACGGAGGGGGGGGTTGGGAGGGTGGGGGGGGGGGGGGGGGTAATACGTGCAAAACATTGACTATTCAAAACACGAGTTACAGTGATCGTCCAGGAATAAATTTGTTGAAATGTTAATATAAGTACCTTATCCGTTACAAGGTAAAGTTAGTTTGTGTTACACCAGTTAATTTAATCACATTATTTGTTACAAGGTTAATTCAATTCCCTTTACACCTGCTGATTAAAACACCGTATCTCTTGTAAATGTAAATACCGATGTTCCAAAAGTGTAAAGCAATACCATTAATTAATTTAGAATAAGAAATCTAAGCGGTGTCAAACTGACAAAATACAAAGCCTTATGTCCCACATTATAAATGTTGATTTGTTAAACTACCAGGTTTTATAGAATGTCGAGTCGGAATATTGTAGGAAAGTTCAATTATTGAAAGATTATTGCAAACGGAATGACCTGGATTAAAACCATGCCGAGACAGTTTCATTCAGTACCAACAGCCTAGAGAAATAATACTGAACCACTCAGGTCGATTGGACACTGGCATACTCAATATATACTATATTTATTACACGCCTGTCATATGAAATCCCAATCTACAGAAAAACTAAACCATGCGGAAAATGAAAACTCTGTTCCGGACCTATGTGCGGAACAGATACTGTTAAAACTAGATGTCCTGTCACGAATAGTGCGCTTATCTAGGCTTAATTGCGCGTTGGAATTGCGCGCAATTGCCATATCGAATGGCATCCGAAGCACGGCCGGTTCTCTTGGTTATTCATAGCAAACACATGCAATGTTTCTGCCAATGGACCTCCGGGTTACACGGAGGTCCATTGGCTGAAACATTGCTTGTGCACATGCCATATGTACAGAATTTGATAGCTTTACTGGGGCCCTAACGCATACATTAACGCGCATATCAACGTGCTATTTGTGCGCATTTCATGACAGGACTTCTAGTTTTAACTGTATCGTCGACGGAATATTTTTAAATAGAAGCGAAATTCCACTAGAATTTTCTACAAATCGTGCACCGCAATTATAATTTGTATCCCTAGCGACAGCTAAAAATCGTCCCCTGAGTTCCGATGCGTTGTATTTGCCAGAAGGCAGATAGGACACATTGGAACTCAGGGGCCGAAATATTAACATGGGTTCCTCTCGCAAAGTTGGTCTATTAGGATTTCAGTCTTGGCCATAAGCAGCCAAACGTGGAATATATGCGATACGCATGGCGAGCTATAAAGGTACGGACTAGCCAATGTTATTGATGGATAACACTATACAATGTACTTCAATGGAAATTAGCGAGGAAATCTCATTTAGATTTAATGAGTACTGCAGAGTCAAAAGGGATAATGGAATATTGCAAACTATACTTTATCACTTACGCGTTACTAAAAAGTACGGCATTACCATATTGATGATATATTATTTAGGCATCATGCAATATTATTTAGGCATCATGCTACATTATTTAGGCATCCTGCTATATTATTTTAGCATCATGCTGTATTATATAGGCATCATGCAATATTATTTAGGTATCATGCTATACTATTTAGGTATCATGCTATATTATTTAGGCATCATGCTATATTATTTAGGCATCATGCTGTATTATTTAGGCATCATGCTATATTATTTAGGTATCATGCTATATTGTTTTAGCATCATGCTATATGATTTAAGACATCATGTTATATTATTTAGGCATCGTGCTATATTATTTAGGCATCATGCTGTATTATTTAGGCATCATGCTGTATTATTTAGGCATCATGCTATATTATTTAGGTATCATGCTGTATTATTTAGGCATCATGCTGTATTATTTAGGCATCATGCTATATTATTTAGGTATCATGCTATATTGTTTTAGGTACCATGCCATATTATTTAGGCATCATGCTATTTTTTTAGGCATCATGCTGTATTATTTAGGCATGATGCTGTATTATTTAGGCATCATGCTATATTATTTAGGTATCATGCTATATTGTTTTAGCATCATGGTGTATTATTTAGGCATCATGCTATATCATTCAGGTATCATGCTATACCAGTTAGGTACCATGCTATATTATTTTAGCATCATGCTATATTATTTCGGCATCATGCTATATTATTTAGGCATCAGGCTATATTATGTAGGTATCATGCTGCTTTATTTAGGCATCATGCTATATTATTTAGGCATCATGCTATATTATTTTAGCATCATACGATATTATTTATGCATCACGTTATATTATTTAGGCAGCATGCTGCATTATTTTAGCATTATTCTATATTATTTAGGGATCGTGCAATATTATTTTAGCATCATTCTATATTATTTAGGCATCATGCTATATTATTTAGGCATCATGCTATATTATTTAGGCATCGTGCTATATTATTTAGGCATCCTGCAATATTATTTTAGGATCGTGCTACATTATTTAGGCATCATGCAATATTATTTAGGCATCATGCTATATTATTTTAGCTTCATGCTATATTATTTAGGCATCATGCTATATTATGTAGGTATCATGCTACATTATTTAGGCATCATGCTATATTATTTAGGCATCATGCTATATTATTTTAGCATCATACGATATTATTTTAGCTTCATGCTATATTATTTAGGCATCATGCTATATTTTTTAGGCATCATGCTATATTATGTAGGTATCATGCTATATTATTTAGGCATCATGCTATATTATTTAGGCATCATGCTATAATATGTAGGTATCATGCTACATTATTTAGGCATCATGCTATATTATTTAGGCAGCGTGCTATATAATTTAATCATTATTCTATATTATTTAGGGATCGTGCAATATTATTTTAGCATCATGCTATATTATTTAGGCATCGTGCTATATTATTTTAGGATCGTGCTACATTATTTAGGTATCATGCAATATTATTTAGGCATCATGCTATATTATTATAGCACCGTGCTATATTACTTAGGCATCATGCTACATTATGCAGGTATCATGCTACATTATTTAGGCATCATGCTATATTATTTAGGCATCATGCTTTATTATTTTAGCATCACACGATATTATTTATGCATCATGCTATATTATTTAGGCATCATGCTATATTATTTAGGCATCGTTCTATATTATTTAGGCATCCTGCAATATTATTTTAGCATCATGTTATATTATTTAGGCAACATGCTATATTATTTAGGCATCATGCTGTATTATTTAGGCATCGTGCTATATTATTTAGGCACCGTGCTCTATTATTTAGGCATCATGCTATATTATTTATGCATCGTGCTCTATTATTTAGACATCATGCAGTATTATTTAGGCATCGTGCTGTATTGTTTAGGCATCATGCTATATTATTTTAGCATCATGCTGTATTTATTTAGGCATCATGCTATATTATTTAGGCATCATGCTATATTATTTAGGCATCGTGCTATATTATTTAGGCATCATGCTATATTATTTATGCTTCGTGCTATATTATTTAGGCATCATGCTATATTATTTAGGCATCGTAATATTATATGTTAGCATCATGCTGTATTATTTAGGCATCATGCTATATTATTTAGCCACCGTGCAATATTATTTTAGCATCATGCTATATTATTTAGGCATCGTGCAATATTATTTTAGCATCATGCTATATTATTTATGCATCATGCTCTATTATTTAGGCATCATGCAGTATTATTTAGGCATCATGCTGTATTATTTAGGCATCATGCTATATTATTTAGCCGCCGTGCAATATTATTTAGGCATCATGGTATATTATTTAACATCATGCTATATTATTTAGGCATCGTGCTGTATTGTTTAGGCATCATGCTATATTATTTTAGCATCGTGCTATATTATTTAGTCATCATGCTATATTATTTAGGCATCGTAATATTATATTTTAGCATCATGCTATATTATTTAGGCATCATGCTTTATTATTTAGGCATCATGCTATACTATGTAGGTATCATGCTATATTATTTAGAGATCATGCTTTATTATGTAGGTATCATGCTATATTATTTAGGCATCGTGCTATATTATTTTAGCATCATGCTATATTATTTTAGCATCATGCTATATTATTTAGGCATCATGCTATATTATTTTAGCATCATGCCATATTATTTTAGCATCATGCTATATTATTTAGGCATCGGCTATATTATTTAGGCATCGTGCTATATTATTTAGGCATCATGCAATATTATTTAGGCATCAAGCTATATTATTTAGGCATCGGGCTATATTATTTAGGCATCGTGCTATATTATTTAGGCGTCATGCTATATTATTTAGGCATCGTAATATTATATTTTAGCATCATGCTATATTATTTAGGCATCATGCTTTATTATTTAGGCATCATGCTATACTATGTACGTATCATGCTATATTATTTAGGGATCATGCTTTATTATGTAGGTATCATGCTATATTATTTAGGCATCGTGCTATATTATTTTAGCATCATGCTACATTATTTTAGCATCATGCTATATTATTTAGGCATCATGCTATATTATTTTAGCATCATGCTATATTATTTTAGCATCATGCTATATTATTTAGGCATCATGCTATATTATTTAGGCATCGTGCTATATTATTTAGGCATCATGCTATATTATGTAGGTATCATGCTATATTATGTAGGTATCATGCTGTATTGTTTTAGCATCATGCTATAATATTTAGGCATCATGCTATATTATTTAGGCATCATGCTATATTATGGAAGTATCATGCTATATTATGGAAGTATCATGCTATATTATTTAGGCATCGTACTATATTATTTTAGCATCATGCTATATAATTTTAGCATCATGCTATATTATTTAGGCATCATGCTATATTATTTAGGCATCATGCTATATTATGTAGGTATCATGCTATATTATTTAGGCATCATGCTATATTATTTTAGCATCATGCTATATTATTTAGGTATCATGCAATATTATTTAGGCCTCATGCTATATTATTTTAGCACCGTGCTATATTACTTAGGCATCATGCTACATTATGTAGGTATCATGCTACATTATTTAGGCATCATGCTATATTATTTAGGCATCATGCTATATCATTTTAGCATCACACGATATTATTTATGCATCATGCTATATTATTTAGGCATCATGCTATATTATTTAGGCATCGTGCTATATTATTTAGGCATCGTGCAATATTATTTTAGCATCATGCTATATTATTTATGCATCGTGCTCTATTATTAAGGCATCATGCAGTGTTATTTAGGCCTCATGCTGTATTATTTAGGCATCATGCTGTATTATTTAGCCACTGTGCAATATTATTTTAGCATCATGCTATATTATTTATGCATCGTGCTATATTATTTAGGCATCGTGCTATATTATTTAGGGAACGTGCTTAGCATTATTCTATATTATTTAGGGATCGTGCAATATTATTTTAGCATCATGCTATATTATTTAGGCATCGTGCTATATTATTTTAGGATCGTGCTACATTATTTAGGTATCATGCAATATTATTTAGGCCTCATGCTATATTATTTTAGCACCGTGCTATATTACTTAGGCATCATGCTACATTATGTAGGTATCATGCTACATTATTTAGGCATCATGCTATATTATTTAGGCATCATGCTATATCATTTTAGCATCACACGATATTATTTATGCATCATGCTATATTATTTAGGCATCATGCTATATTATTTAGGCATCGTGCTATATTATTTAGGCATCGTGCAATATTATTTTAGCATCATGCTATATTATTTATGCATCGTGCTCTATTATTAAGGCATCATGCAGTGTTATTTAGGCCTCATGCTGTATTATTTAGGCATCATGCTGTATTATTTAGCCACTGTGCAATATTATTTTAGCATCATGCTATATTATTTATGCATCGTGCTATATTATTTAGGCATCGTGCTATATTATTTAGGGAACGTGCTATATTATTTAGGCATCATGCTATATTATTTAGGCATCATGCTATATTATTTAGGCATCGTGCAATATTATTTAGGCATCATGCTATATTATTTTGGCATCGTGCTATATTATTTAGGCATCAAGCTATATTATTTAGGCATCATGCTATATTATTTAGGCATCATGCTATATTATTTAGGCATCATAATATTATATTTTTGCATCATGCTATATTATTTAGGCATCATGCTTTATTATTTAGGCATCATGCTATACTATGTAGGTATCATGCTATATTATTTAGGCATCATGCTATATTATTTAGGCATCATGCTATATTATTTAGGCATCATGCTATATTGTTTAGGCATCGTGCTGTATTGTTTAGGCATAATGCTATATTATTTAGGCATCGTGCTATATTATTTAGGCATCAAGCTATATTATTTAGGCATCGTGCTATATTATTTAGGCATCATGCGATATTATTTATGCATCGTGCTATACTATTTGGGCATCATGCTATATTATTTAGGCATCGTAATATTTTATTTTAGCATCATGCTATATTATTTAGGCATCATGCTTTATTATTTAGGCATCATGCTACACTATGTAGGTATCATGCTATATTATTTAGAGATCATGCTTTATTATGTAGGTATCATGCTATATTATTTAGGCATCGTGCTATATTATTTTAGCATCATGCTATATTATTTTAGCATCATGGTATATTATTTAGGCGTCATGCTATATTATTTTAGCATCATGCCATATTATTTTAGCATCATGCTATATTATTTAGGCATCGTGCTATATTATTTAGGCATCATGCTATATTATTTAGGCATCGTGCTATATTATCTTAGCATCATGCTATATTATTTAACATAATGCTATATTATTTAGGCATCATGCTATATTATTTAGGCATCGTGCTATATTATTTAGGCATCATGCTCTATTATTTAGGCATCATGCTATATTATTTAGGCATCGTGGTATATTATTTAGGCATCATGCTATATTATTTAGGCATCATGCTATATTATTTAGGCATCGTGGTATATTATTTAGGCATCATGCTATATTATTTAGGCATCATGCTATATTATTTAGGCATCATGCTATATTATTTAGGCATCGTGGTATATTATTTAGGCATCATGCTATATTATTTAGGCATCATGCTATATTATTTAGGCATCATGCTATATTATTTAGGCATCGTGCTATATTATTTTAGCATCATGCTATATTATTTAACATCATGCTATATTATTTAGGCATCATGCTATATTATTTAGGCCTCGTGCTATATTATTTGGGCATCATGCTATATTATTTAGGCATCGTGCTATATTATTTAGGCATCATGCTATATTATTTAGGCATCGTGCTATATTATTTAGGCATCATGCTATATTATTTATGCATCATGATATATTATTTAGGCATCATCCTATATTATTGTGGCATCGTGCTATATTATTTAGGCATCATGCTATATTATTTAGACATCGTGCTATATTATTTAGGCATCATGCTATATTATTTAGGCGTAATGCTGTATTATTCTAGCATCATGCTATATTATTTGGGCATCGTGTTATATTATTTTAGCATCATGCTATATTATTCAGGCATTGTGTTATATTATTTTAGCATCATGCTCTATTATGTAGGTATCATGCTATATTATTTAGGCATCATGCTGTATTATTTAGGCATCATGCTATATTATTTAGGCATCATGCTATATTATTTAGGCATCATGCTATATTATGTAGGTATCATGCTATATTATTTAGGCAGCGTGCTATATTATTTTAGCATCATGCTATATTATTTAGGCATCATGCTATATTATTTAGGCATCATGCTATATTATTTAGGCATCATGCTATATTATGTAGGTATCATGCTATATTATTTAGGCAGCGTGCTATATTATTTTAGCATCATGCTATATTATTTAGGCATCATGCTATATTATTTAGGCATCATGCTCTATTATTTAGGCATAGTGCTATATTATTTTAGCATCATGCTATATTATTTAGGCATCATGCTATATTATTTAGGCATCGCGCTATATTATTTTATTAGGCTTCGTACTATATTATTTAGGCATCATGCAATATTATTTAGGCATCATGCAATATTATTTTATCATCATGCTATACTATTCAGGTATCGTGTTATATTATTTTAGCATCAAGCTTTACTATTTAGGCATCGTGTTATATTATTTTAGCATCATGCTATATTATTTAGGCATCATGCTATATTATTTAGGCATCATGCTATATTATTTAGGCATCATGCTATATTATGTAGGTATCATGCTATATTATTTAGGCATCGTGCTATATTATTTTAGCATCATGCTATATTATTTTAGCATCATGCTATATTATTTAGGCTTTATGCTATATTATTTAGGCATCATGCTATATTATGTAGGTATCATGCTATATTATTTAGGCAGCGTGCTATATTATTTTAGCATCATGCTATATTATTTAGGCATCATGCTATATTATTTAGGCATCATGCTATATTATTTAGGCATCATGCTATATTATGTAGGTATCGTGCTCTATTATTTAGGCATCGTGCTATATTATTTTAGCATCATGCTATATTATTTAACATCATGCTATATTATTTAGGCATCATGCTATATTATTTAGGCATCGTGCTATATGATTTAGGCATCATGCTAAATTATTTAGGCAGCGTGCTATATTATTTTAGCATCATGCTATATTATTTAACATCATGCTATATTATTTAGGCAACATGCTATATTATTTAGGCATCGTGCTATATTATTTAGGCATCATGCTATATTATTTAGGCATCGTGCTATATTATTTAGGCATCATGCTATATTATTTAGGCATCGTGCTATATTATTTTAGCATCATGCTATATTATTTAACATCATGCTATATTATTTAGGCATCATGCTATATTATTTAGGCGTAATGCTGTATTATTTTAGCATCATGCTATATTATTTGGGCATCGTGTTATATTATTTTAGCATCATGCTATATTATTCAGGAATTGTGTTATATTATTTTAGCATCATGCTATATTATGTAGGTATCATGCTATATTATTTAGGCATCATGCTGTATTATTTAGGCGTCATGCTATATTATTTAGGCATCATGCTATATTATTTAGGCATCATGCTATATTATTTAGGCATCATGCTATATTATGTAGGTATCATGCTATATTATTTAGGCAGCGTGCTATATTATTTTAGCATCATGCTATATTATTTAGGCATCGTGCTATATTATTTAGGCATCATGCTATATTATTTAGGCATAGTGCTATATTATTTAGGCATCAATCTATATTATTTAGGCATCGTGCTATATTATTTAGGCATCAAGCTATATTATTTAGGCATCGTGCTATATTATTTAGGCATCATGTTATATTATTTAGGCATCGTAATATTATATTTTATCATCATGCTATATTATTTAGGCATCGTGCTATATTATTTAGGCATCGTGCTATATTATTTAGGCATCATGCTATATTATTTAGGCATCGTAATATTATATTTTTGCATCATGCTATATTTTTTAGGCATCGTGCTATATTATTTAGGCATCAAGCTATATTATTTTAACATCATGCTATATTATTTAGGCATCATGCTATATTATTTAGGCATCATGCTATATTATTTAGGCATCATGCTATATTATGTAGGTATCATCCTATATTATTTAGGCATCGTGCTATATTATTTTAGCATCATGCTATATTATTTTAGCATCATGCTCTATTATTTAGGCTTTATGTTATATTATTTAGGCATCATGCTATATTATTTAGGTATCATGCTATATTATTTAGGCAGCGTGCTATATTATTTTAGCATCATGCTATATTATTTAGGCATCATGCTATATTATTTAGGCATCATGCTATATTATTTAGGCATCATGCTATATTATTTAGGCATCGTGCTATATTATTTTAGCATCATGCTATATTATTTAACATCATGCTATATTATTTAGGCATCATGCTATATTATTTAGGCATCGTGCTATATTATTTAGGCATCATGCTCTATTATTTAGGCATCGTGCTATATTATTTAGGCATCATGCTATATTATTTAGGCATCGTGCTCTATTATTTTAGCATCATGCTATATTATTTAACATCATGCTATATTATTTAGGCATCATGCTATATTATTTAGGCATCGTGCTATATTATTTAGGCATCATGCTCTATTATTTAGGCATCGTGCTATATTATTTAGGCATCATGCTATATTATTTAGGCATCGTGGTATATTATTTAGGCATCATGCTATATTATTTAGGCATCATGCTATATTATTTAGGCATCATGCTATATTATTTAGGCATCATGCTATATTATTTTAGCATCATGCTATATTATTTAACATCATGCTATATTATTTAGGCATCATGCTATATTATTTAGGCATCGTGCTATATTATTTGGGCATCATGCTATATTATTTAGGCATCGTGCTATATTATTTAGGCATCATGCTATATTATTTAGGCATCGTGCTATATTATTTAGACATCATGCTATATTATTTATGCATCATGCTATATTATTTAGGCATCATCCTATATTATTGTGGCATCGTGCTATATTATTTAGGCATCATGCTATATTATTTAGACATCGTGCTATATTATTTAGGCATCATGCTATATTATTTAGGCGTAATGCTGTATTATTCTAGCATCATGCTATATTATTTGGGCATCGTGTTATATTATTTTAGCATCATGCTATATTATTCAGGCATTGTGTTATATTATTTTAGCATCATGCTATATTATGTAGGTATCATGCTATATTATTTAGGCATCATGCTGTATTATTTAGGCATCATGCTATATTATTTAGGCATCATGCTATATTATTTAGGCATCATGCTATATTATGTAGGTATCATGCTATATTATTTAGGCAGCGTGCTATATTATTTTAGCATCATGCTATATTATTTAGGCATCATGCTATATTATTTAGGCATCATGCTATATTATTTAGGCATCATGCTATATTATGTAGGTATCATGCTATATTATTTAGGCAGCGTGCTATATTATTTTAGCATCATGCTATATTATTTAGGCATCATGCTATATTATTTAGGCATCATGCTCTATTATTTAGGCATAGTGCTATATTATTTTAGCATCATGCTATATTATTTAGGCATCATGCTATATTATTTAGGCATCGCGCTATATTATTTTATTAGGCTTCGTACTATATTATTTAGGCATCATGCAATATTATTTAGGCATCATGCAATATTATTTTATCATCATGCTATACTATTCAGGTATCGTGTTATATTATTTTAGCATCAAGCTATACTATTTAGGCATCGTGTTATATTATTTTAGCATCATGCTATATTATTTAGGCATCATGCTATATTATTTAGGCATCGTGCTATATTATTTTAGCATCATGCTATATTATTTAGGCTTCGTACTATATTATTTAGGCATCATGCAATATTATTTAGGCATCATGCAATATTATTTTATCATCATGCTATACTATTCAGGTATCGTGTTATATTATTTTAGCATCATGCTATACTATTTAGGCATCGTGTTATATTATTTTAGCATCATGCTATATTATTTTAACATCATGCTATATTATTTAGGCATCATGCTATATTATTTAGGCATCATGCTATATTATTTAGGCATCGTGCTATATTATTTAAGCATCATGCCATATTATTTAGGCATTATGCTGTAATATTTAGGCATCATGCTATATTATTTAGGCATCATGCTATATTATTTAGGCATCGTGCTATATTATTTAGGCATCGTGCAATATTATTTTATCATCATGCTATATTATTTAGGCATCGTGCTATATTATTTTAGCATCATGCTATATTATTTAGGCTTCGTGCTATATTATTTAGGCATCATGCAATATTATTTAGGCATCATGCAATATTATTTTATCATCATGCTATACTATTTAGGCATCGTTTTATATTATTTTAGCATCATGCTGTATTATTTTAACATCATGCTATATTTTTTAGGCATCATGCTATATTATTTTGGCATCATGCTATATTATTTAGGCAGCATGCTATACTATTTAGGTATAATGCTATATTATTTGGGCGTCATGCTATATTATTTAGGTATCATCCTATTTTATTTAGGCATCATGCTATATTATTTAGCAATCGTGCAATATTATTTAGGCATCATGCTATATTATTTAGGCGTAATGCTGTATTATTTTAGCATCATGCTATATTATTTGGGCATCGTGTTATATTATTTTAGCATCATGCTATATTATTCAGGAATCGTCTTATATTATTTTAGCATCATGCTATACTATTCAGGCATCGTGTTATATTATTTTAGCATCATGCTATATTATTCAGGCATCGTGTTATATTATTTTAGCACCATGCTATACTATTTAGGCATCGTGTTATATTATTTTAGCATCATGCTTAATTATTTAAGCATCATGCTTCATTCATTGATTTATGATTCTGCTCGTACGCCGTATCGAAGAAGACTCCCTGGAAAACAACACGTTTTTAGGAACGAAATTAGATGCTTAATAGATGTTGTTAAATTGTCATCTTCAGAGAATATTCTTGCCGTGTCTCGAATAAGATCTACATGTACTGCGAGTAAAATATCATTCACTTTACAGTTCCCTCATTATGGAATACACTCCCCCAGAATTTACTGAAAATCTCCAGTACTGAAAGTTTGAAGAATGGTTTGAAGACGCATTTCTGTCGGATAGCCTTTCATTTTGACAACTGATTTTTATTTTCTTTTTGATTGTTAGTTTATTGCGCTTTTGGGTGTTTTGCGGGTAAAGCGCTATATTAGTAAATTATTACTATCAATTATTATTATTATAAATTAAGGTTAAATTTTTATCCGATGTTTTGAGAAAATGAACCCAGCAAATATTTCGCCCTTAAATCCTGTAAGTAGGAACTTTACCCGTTTTAACTCGCATATAGTTTTGGTCAATTGCCCAAAAAATAAATCGAGTGTCTTGATTCAAAGTACTGGATTGATTTAATCAAATTGAACCTCTCTCATACACAAGTTTCACAAATGTACAATCACAGAACATGTCCAATAAACATTGAATAGTCTGAAATTATAAACTTCGCAATATCGTTCTGGAATTCGAGTTAATTGCATTTCCACGGAAACTCCCGATTGATCAAAACATCAACGGTCGGTTCATACCTTTCGTAGTACTTCATTTGTCAAACGCATGTACTGTGACTGAGTCTGTGATTCATAAAACAGATATAGAGGATCTCAAACGAGTGATGTTTGGATGTAAGATATTTTGAAACTCGTTTGATGAATTCGATTCACAACTCGCCTTTAGGCGAGTTGTGAATCGAATTCATCAAACGAGTTTCAAACAATCTTATATCCAAACATCACAAGTTAAAGATTCTGTATATCACATGAATTTTCGAATGCTTTTACACTTTTTTATTAATTCATTGTCGCTAAGTTCCCCCAAAACAACCGACAATCAGTTCGTTGGCTCAGACGCTTCACACCATGACGTCATGAATGCGCTTTACTTGCACCTGTTGTCGTAATTGACGCCATGTTCACGAACGGCATGTCAAGAATACAATACTGTTGCTATGGGACCACGCGCCGATTAGACACTAGTAATAATAATAATAATAATAATAATAATAATAATAATTTTATTGTCTTTCATCTCCATACATGGGTATATGACATACATGTTCAATAGATAACATAACATAATGCAAACATAAACTGACATCACATATATTACACGAAATTGATTTTTTTCTTAAGGTTTATTGTGGTTCGACCTCCCACCTGTAGTTCAGGGATGGAGTGCAGTGCACATAATTTTAGCCGAAATCATCCGAAAATTCTTAACCCTCCGCACAACGTAACGATCAAAAGCCGACTAGCGCAATATAGTTCTTCTGTTTTCCAATTGTTTGTCTCACAAGCACAACCTATGATGCCTCACGGGAACGAGCTCACTGAGCTCGCTCCAATGAGTCACCGTAAGCGTTGTTTATGAGCCAAAACTTTATATTTCACCAATTCGAGAATTTATTTTGCAAATGCCGTCCGTTAACCGGGCTGGGCAAAGAGTTTAATGTTTAAGATGAACCTTATATATAGATAAATTATGTTTTCTCTCCCCCCACCCCCCCCCCCCCCCCAAGTAAGGGCATATGGTGAGAATGTTCAACATCCGGACACATAACCTCTTCAGGTGTACCTGAAAGTCGTCTTAAAGACCAAGTTCATGTAAACCGGCAGAGAATGAAATGATAGCATTCTGGTCACCATTTTTCTGAAGTCTGTTAATCAGCTGGACGCTCTCTTGCCTGTTAATTTGATGTTATCTGAGCTGTCGCTACAGCTGCCTCACGCATGGAGAACACATTATGGACAAAGCGCATGACTCTGGGTGTTACATCATAGTCAAAAGACCCGATCAACGCCTGGGATAATGAGGTTCACTTCCTGCATGAGTGCTTGTCTTTCTTCAGAGTAGAACGAACACTCAAACAGAAAATGAAACTCGTCCTCCACCCTATCCGTACAAAACAAACAAAATCTTTCCCCAGAGGGAATAGGTGGCCTCCTATGCCTACCAGTCTCTATAGCCAGCCTATGGGCACTTATTCTTAATTTTGTAAACGACTGTCTGGTGGCTTTGTCCTTTTCCGCCACGAGATAATCCTCCAAGGCGAAAGCTTCTTTCATTGATCTGTAGAAGGCAAATTTAGAGGAGTCTCTCATTTTCGATAACCACCAGGCTGCATATTTTTCTTGTAGAGTTTTCTCCAAAGAAAATGTTAATTTATTGGCGTCAAAAGTACCCTGATTATACCACACATGCTCAAAATTTAGGCTTTGCAGAGTGTTTCTAACGGCTTTCAACCAGGAATTTGTTTCTAGCTGGTATGCTTCACCTAGGCATGCAGATGTTAATGATTGTTGACTAGTTGATAATCAGGAAATAAGGCATGGGTTGTTACGTCGAAATTAACGACGTTTCGTGTGATATATGTTTATTCAAAACTTCAATGCACCGTGGGCGTTATGCCCATTGGTGGAGATAGTACAAAGAATAGAAGACAAAAACATAAGCACATGCGTCTGACTCTACCTGCGTTTTACAATTGAAGACAAGCAATAATAACCATGTAAAAATCAACAACTTCTACAGCCCTATTTTGTTACTGTGGGTTTGTTCCATTATAGACCATTGGAAAGTGCCCGTAGACTCTCTCCAATGATCTACAAAAGTACAAATCAAATGGGTACCTTATGTATACTGAAGGTGAGGCAGCCCTCATGCAGTATGTCAATAAAAATAGACATACAAAGTCAACTTCCCCCAGCCCTATTTTGTTACTGTGGGCTTGATAAAAAAATCAACAACTCCCCCAGCCCTGTTTTGTTACTGTGGGTTTGGTCCACTATAAATCATCGAAAAGTGCCCGTAGGCTCTCCAATGATCTACAATAGGACAGATGAAATGAGTAAAAAAAGTAAGGTAGATCTCATGCAGTAAGCCAACAATAATCGCTCTGTAAAAATTCAACAACTCCCCCAGCCCTGTTTTGTTACTGTGGGTTTGCTCTATCCAATGATCTGCAATAGCACAAATCAGATGGGTGGATTAACAATGCCGTAGGTAAAAAAATAACCGCCATAAGAAATCAACACCTCCCCTTCTCCTGTCTCACACAAGTCAGAGGCTGTTACTACTTTGTTACTGTGGGTTTGTACCATTATAAATAATTGGAAAGTGCCCGTAGGCTCACTCCAGTGATCCACAATAGTACCAATGAAATGGGTAAATTATGTATTCTAAGTGTGAGGTAGTCCTCATGCAGTGGGTCCACAATAATCGCCATTTAAAAAATCAACAGCTTCCCCAGCCCTATTTTATTGCTGTGGGTTTGTTCCATCATATATCATTGGAAAGTGCCCGAAGGTTCTCTCCAATGATCTATAATATTACAAATGAAATAGGTGAATTATGTATGTTGAATGTAAAGTGACCCTCATGCAGTAGGTCAACAGTGATCGCCAAATAGAAGAATCAACAACTCCCCAAGCCCTCTTTTGTTGCTGTGGGTTTGATCCGCTATAGATCGCTGGAAATGGTCCGTAGGCTCTCTCCAGTGACCTATTTTGTTGCTGTGGAATTAATCCAATATAGATCACCGGAAAGGGTCCGTAGGCTCTCTCCAATGATCTACAATAGCACAAATTCTGCTCCTTTGCAACTCACCGGATGGGCTCCGTCAACTCTCTACAATAATTTACAGCAAAACAAGCGAATTCAATTGAGAGTAAAGTTGCCCTTAGTAGGTCATACGGCATTATCCGGATTATCTCGGCGATTGAATGCATTCTTCAGAATTATGCCTAATTGTATTTGCTTACCTCGATTTTGTTCTGAAAATAGACCACACAGTTGAAACATACTTGGGCTTTGGATATAAAACCGTGGGATGTATTTTTTTTCGAATTACTCTCAGTGATGGGCATTCAAGAATGAAATGAAATTCATCTTCAACCTGATTAGAGGTACATACTGTACACATTCTGTTCTCTCTTCGACTTTCGTCGTATCGACCAGTTTCAATGTTTAATTTGTGGGAGGACAACCTTATTTTAGAGAGTAGTCAACCAAATGAGGTGGGATATTTTGCTTGAGGTACCATTGTAACTCGAATTTATCAACAATGTTCTTATAAAGATTACGTTTAGCTTTAGCATTTAGTTCGGCCATAATTGTTTGTTGGTATTGATCACGAATCCGTTGTTTCATTTCCGATAATGCTGAACTGGCTGCAAGCGGTGATAAACCCAGCCACATGTAAGATAAACCCAGCTCATCGAGTGTACGTTTTATTTTCGTGAGCCAAGCGCTTTGATTTCTTTGAAACATATATGAATAGAGATCTCGAAGTACTGGGTTATCTGTCACAGTTTACTGTATGTGTATATTGGAAAGGGGTTAATCTCTGTTTTATCACAGCTCATATTGTGTTTGTTGGCTAATGCACTCTTATGAAAGAAGTTTTGAGTGCGTGTGTACTGAACTGTGTAATTAATTAGCTGACAGTGTGGACAGAGTGAATTGTGCTCTTGCATGAAGTTTGTGTGTGAATCAATTTGTATTATGGGTCAAGCCAGCTTTTGGTGATTAATTGTGGGAAACTGACTTGATGTGGAAAGATGTACATTAAATTGAAGCATCAGAAACATTGGAGGGGACATAGGAAAGTTATGATCCCTATGTCATGATAGGAATTGGTAGACTCTGTAAGTAAAAGTCTTTATATATTGTTTTTGGTTATTTTGGAAATAATGACACACTGTGGGCTGTGGGTAGTGCTGCTTAAAATGGGGTAAAATTGCCTCTGTCAATCATGGGTTGACAGGGATAAATTTACAACATTACCATTTCCAGTTGGATGGAAGTAAATTGCCTCACCTTTTTACCAACATAATTTGTTGTATATAAATTTCATGATTTTATTATATGGCCAAGTATATTTGTGTATAGTTTGTGTCTGTTTGTAGTTGGTCAGTGCTGGAGGCTTTGACCGACTGTAGCCAGACGCATGCTATATTTGGGTATTATTGTTTTTTTTTTTCAGGTGGCCATTACGGGTGTCGATAGATCCTGGTTGTACTTAGAGGAACGTGATTGTCATGCCATCCTATGTTCCATCGTTGTGATAGGTTAGTGCCAATTATAAACGATTTTTACTACAATGCTTTGTGTCATATATTATGAAAAGCTTAGTGCTGAATTGCTTTGTACTAAAGTACTTTCCTGCTAAAAGCTTAGTGCTGAATTGCTTTGTGCTAAAGTACTTTTCTACTAAAATGCTTTGTGCTGAATGGCTTTGTGCTGAAATCATTTGTGCTGAATTGCTTTGTGCTAAAGTACTTTTCTACTAAAAAGCTTTGTGCTGAAATGCTTTGTGCTAAAATGCTTTGTGATGAAATGCTTGATGCCATATAAAGATTTTATCCTTGAAGTATTTAGTGCTACTCGGTTTAGGGGAATAATCCCTATAGTGAACAGTATGATTAGTTGGAGTGTTTGATGTAAAGCTGAAAGCAGCAAAGACACAAAATAATAAAAATAGAAGTGAGGTCAGAAGGTGGAACTTGTAAAATCGTCTGTATAATTCATTACCAGATCATTTTGTAATAAACTAGCAAGAATCTTATATGATGTGTTTTTATGGCCCCGGCTATCGTGACATTATCCGTGCATAGCAGTTTAACCCAATATTTCAAGATGCGAACACATCATTCTATAATCATTGGATACCAGGCAAGTTCATAATATACATGTACCATGACATTGGCTGTTTTACTATACGTGCAAAGCACCCGTTTGCTTTATGAAAGCCCCAAACTTCGTACCCATAATTCAGTATTCTACCGACATATGTATCAAATAAACTCAGTTTCATTTCAATATCGGCGTTCATGTTTGTATAATTCTTTATCAAGCTATACATTGCTTTACGCCCCTGGGAAGCTAAAGTCTGTTGGGTGATGTCGTGCTTGCCACTATAGTTTAGTACACATCCCAGGTAGTTAAACTGATCAATCTCCTCAATTTGTTCTCCCCTATATAACCAGTTCTCGTTTTTTAACTTCTTCTTCCTTCTTCTGAAACAGATTATTTTAGTATTATTTATATTAACATTTAATTTATTTATTTGGCAATATTGTGAGAGCAAATCTATGTGATCTTGAAGCTTCCTGGGTGTATCCGCTAACATTACTATGTCATCAGCATACATCAGCACAAACAGCATGGCAGGTGTTAAGTCATATTTCATGTCATCATTATTTTTTAAAAATTTCACTAGGTCGGTAATAAACAAGGAGAACATAATTGGTGGCAACGACTCCCCTTCTAGTAGGCCCAGCCCTAATATAAAATGGCGGGCGATTTTCCTCTCCCACTTGACTGACATCTTTACTTTACAGTACATGCTTTTTATTATATTGACAAAGGCCCCGCTTATGCCACATTTTAGGAATTTCGCCCAAAGTAAGCTTGTATTGATAGAGTGAAATGCTTTTGCATAATCGACAAAGCAGCAGTCCAATGTTTTTTTTTTTTATTGTCCATGTAATCATCAATTAAGGATTTTAGAACGAATAATGCGTCCATCGTACCGATGCCCTTTTTGAACCCGAATTGCGCATCTGTTATATTATTGTTTATTTTTAGCAATCTTCTATTAAATTACGGATGTAAATATTTTACCAAGAACAGATATACGTATTGTTCAGAAGTGTGTTGACTTCGGACTGGTCTTGTAAACTATCACACTCTTAGACCTTATTAAAAACCCATGTAATGTACCGATAAAAGATCACACCTTTAGACCTTAACAAAAACTAATTTGGTAATGTTGAAGGTCGCACGATTTTTGCCAAGTCGTTGTGTTGGATTGACACACTTGGTGTGTGTGTAGTCCGTGCAGCAACGGATACTGTTGGGAGTTTGCATGGAAATGTTGTTAAATATGCAAACGCAGAGAGACAGCGATTCACTTTCTTCTTTGGACGTCATGTGGTGAGTTGTTATTCACTTCGATAGATTTTCCATCCATGGGCCCCCGAGCAGAATTATAATGGAGTTTACGTTATTTGGTGTGCGTGCTTAATATATGGAATTCGCAAAATGTGAGTTTTGACGGCTTAGTATTGTGCAGTCGAATGTTGAAATTTTGGAATGTTTGCGACAAAATTTAAGGCCGATAATAGCCTTTGAGAAGTTTGTGTTGAAGGTTCGCACACTGATGTGGTTTGCATTGAAAATTGGAATATTTTGTTCCACTCGACTCAGTTTCTGAGACGAGTGGCACAACATGTTCTCTTTTTCTGTGGTATTCATTGTCATGTTAATAAGATTGATTTGTGGAAACTTGCGTCTAAAACTTTAGTAATTTCGTGAGAAATTATATTCTTATGTGAATTCGTTCATATGGTAGCCCGGTAGCACCAATTGCGATTCGTATCTGGCCATATTTTACGTTAAAGATATTTTCACCTCAGGCACTGGATTGTGATTCGGATAGTGTGACCTATTCGATTACGGAAACCTAGTTGCTGAATTTAGCGTATATGCTGTATTTTTGGCATGTTTTCCACAATTTAAGGCGTTAATAGCCTTTGAGAAGTTTGTGTTGAAGGCTCGCACACTGATGTGGTTTGCATTGAAAATTGGAATATTTTGTTCCACTCGACTCAGTTTTTGAGACGAGTGGCACAAAATGTTCTCTTTTTCCGTGGTATTCATTGTCATGTTATTGAGTTTGATTTGTGGAAACTTGCGTCTAAACCTTAGTAATTTCGCGAGAAATTATATTTTTATGTGAATTCATTCCTATGGTAGCCCGGTAGTATCAATTACGATTGGTATATAGCCTATCTGACAACGCATGGAGATTGTGATGAGCACAATTCTGGTTGTGGAACGTTTTGTTATAGGGACTTTGAATGTTGCGTATATGGGAATGGTTGTTGAATAAAATGTCATATCATCTAGATGAGTTGTTGATTATTAAATCTATCATATTTTTATGAATAATGCAGACCGGAGTATGGTGTTCCCTGTTTAGACCCTTCGCGTATACAGTCGTGGGTGAATATCTCAGATAATTTTCCAGCCAGAGTTATACCTAGTAAATGTATTATTTTAGGATGGGGGTTACTTACCTGTGTGGGTGGTGTCCCAAACCCCACTTTCTTAAAGCTTAACGATACCCTTCTCTTGGACCTGTGGGACACTTTATATTTTCTTTTGACGATTGGTCCGAGTTGGGACGTTACAGTATTATTCCTCTATAATTATTAGTGTCATTAACGGACCCCTTCTTTTTAAAGATTGGGACAATTACACGGTGACACCATGCTTCTGGGAAGTAACCAGATTAGTAAATTTTAGCAAAGAGTCGAACCAGTAAGGGAATAAATACGGGCTTACCCGCTTTTAGGTACTCATTGATTATCTGGTCGCATCCGGGTGCTTTGCTAGATTTTGAATTACTTATAACCTGGTCTATTTCTTCTGCGCTAAATTCCTCATTTAGAAAATTTAGTTCATCTTCTATACCCGCCTCCAAAGGGGGTCTGTTTATTGTATCGTCCATTTTCTCTGAAGGAGTTTGCTCTTGGTGGGTTAATTGTTTGAAATGTTCTATACAATCTTTGATTTTCAAATTACTTTTGTCTACTGTCTGCCTTTTACGGAATTTTTTATAAAATTTAGCAGGGTTATTACTCTGTAAGTAATTTAACCATTGGGTCACTGTCCTATTATATACGGCCTTGCACTTCAAAGTAATTTTTTTATATTCCCGGCGTTGCACAACCAACACCTTGTGATTAGAATGAGATCGTAATTTATTAAAATTATTAAGTGCCCGTACATGTAAATAGGCATTTCGTTTATCACGCCACTCAGAGCTAAACCATGGCTTGGGTTTATGTCTGTGCGCACCTTTATTGCATTTATGCCAGACACGTTTTTCCGAAAGGGGTTTCAGTAAATAACATTTTTTTTTCGGGGAATTCCTTAACACAGGCGTCTATTGACCTTTGCTCATTGGCAACAGAATTTATAATCGACTCAAATATGTTTGCGTTATCTGTACAAATTCAATGTGCTTCAACGCTTAACTCGTCATTCCATGTGTGCATAACTCGCTGTTCACAAATCCCGTGCAGTGAACTGGTATCTTGTTTGTTATTGTTGGGCTGGGAGTGGCATTCAGCGACAAGCTAAAGTATTGGTGAGTGATTGGACCATTCGTTGAAACCAAGCACCTCGAATGAATGAATTAGATGGGTTTTTGGTTGACAACAGATAGTCAATAACACTGTACCCATTGTGTGTAAAACAAGTGTGACGTTCAGTGTCAGGTCATTGGTCGAGTCCATTCATAGTACGCAAACCAGTAGTCTTACAAAACATCGAAAGCTTGCGTCCAAAATTGTTTACCCCAGTATTTGCCGACTTCCTGCAGATACCAACTGTATCAAACTGTATATCAACTACATCGTTCAGTTTGTCAACAAGTTCACTCGGGAGGGAGCCATTGACAACTGCATCGGCCAAAGTTCCAGTTCTACTATTGATGTCCCCACACACAAAAACATTGCCATCACCTTTCAAGTTTGTCACACTCTCTTCCAAACAATGGAAGTAATCGACGTCTGTTTTTGTGTAGTGGGAGGAGTTTTCTGGAGGAATGTAAACACCAGCAACATAAACATTTCGGCACGTGCCGCTCACAGAGGAATCATTTTTTTATTAGGGTTTAACGACACATTAACAGCCTGGGTCATATCATATCGGTAACAGTTTTACGGGTGGGGGAAGCCGGAGTACCCGGAGAGAACCACAGAGCAACGACGAGCAGCTGCCGGCTCTCCAACATCGTAACTCTGAACTCTGCACCGCGGCACAGGCAGGGTTAGATTGGTTGAAGACATGCGCACATTTGACGTGCAGTACGCCTTAGTACACAGCGTCATCGTGCCCCATGTAAGCTATCGGGGTTAAGTGCCTTGCCCAAGGACACAACGCGGGAACGCGAATCAGTCGCTGAAATGGTCACCCATCCAACTACTAACCACGCTCGACGTTGCTTAACTTCGGTGATCTGACGAGAACCGGTTACCGCGACGCCACCGCGCCCCCAGCCAAACAATAGTTTCATTAATAACTTTATATATAGATAAGACATCGGCCAGTGAGTCCCTATATAACACCACAATACCGCCACTATCTCGTTTGGCACCATATCGCCTTTTTCTGGGGAAAGTCTTTAACCCTTTACCTAGCATGAAAAGCAGACGACACTTGCAAAAATAATTCTTGAATAACTAATTTTTTTCATTTTTTGTCTCAAAAACATAGGTTATGACCCCTCGTTGGAACGAGCTCGACGAGCTCGTTCCAACGAGGGGTCATAACCTATGTTTTTGAGACAAAAAATGAAAAAAATAATGAAAATTAATTGACGATTTTTGAGAATAGCGCTGGCCGGTTTTGGCCGTTACGTTAGGTAAAGGGTTAAGACATACCCTTTAAATGTGCAATAAACCCTCCCGGTAACCAACATTCATATACGAAAACAACGTCGTACTTCCACACAGATTCTACAAAGTTAGGATCTTGGCTCTTAAGTTTAAAATTACCCTCAATGATCCAAGAACAAATGGATAGTTTACAAATGTTCGCCGTTCTACCCCCACTCCTGTCCTATCCTTGCAAGGACACATTTTCTACAAGCTTGCCATTGATGTAAAGTTTATCCCCAATTAATCTAGCATCTTTACCGTCACTTTGGGCTTTCTTGAACAGAGGCAGAAAACCTTTACGTCTGGTCAACACTTCCGGTGGGAATTGCTCTCTGATTCCGTATGGGCTGTTGTACAGAGACTGCCTCAAAGAACGAACATATTCGCGATCTTTAAACGACTGGACTTTTTGCAACAAGAGGTCTAGATTTGTCCACTGTCTTCTTCCCTAATCGATGAACTCGATCGAAGCCTATACTCATCACTCGATCGTCGGGTACTTTCAGGATACTTTTGAGAAATTCCTGCAACACACTCTCGGGAGATTCATCGTCGTTTTCGTTAACCCCAAAGAAAAGTAAATTTTCTGTCATCGATCGTGTCTTCAAATTCAACACTTCATTATGTAACTTTGCGTTATCAGATTTGTTGGCTTTAACCTCACTGGATAATTCATTGCCAAAAGACACTTGACCACTGCAGGCCTTATCCACCTTTGCACTAAGATAATAATATTCATACCGTTTTTAGTATAGCCAAGATGCTGATCAAAAAACGACATTTCGGACTCAATATTCGACAAATGTGACTCGATGCTGTCCATTTTACGGACTGTAGATTCTATTGCTGACAAACTGGATAATATGTCAAGCTTCTTGGCAATTTCTATAGACGCAACAGGGCGTGAAGTTTGCGAGCATGCAATTGGTGAATATGCTGTGTTTACATTTCCAATTGGAGTCATACGACGAATATTCGTTACTGATTATTGCGATGATTACATAATACATTCCTCGTTAAATTATTAATATAATAATTTAATAATAATTTATTTATATTGCGCTTTCCCAGCGAAACGCTCCTCAAAAGCGCTGAAAACATAGGTGACGGTAACAATGGTATAATCAGCGGCCGAAGGCTGCTTGAAAGAGATGGGTTTTCAGAGCTTTCTTGGAGTTATCTGTACTTAGGGTTTTTTCTTAGGTTCTGAGGAAGGGAGTTCCAGAGTGAGGGAGCTGCGAAAGTGAACGATCTCTTCCCTGCCGTTGATCGAATTCGCGGTACGACAAGGAGATTCTCAGAAGCTTATCTGAGATTCCTCGACGGTGTGTGTACTTTGATGACCTGCTTAAGGTAGATTGGTGCTTTGTCGCTATGTAAGATGTTGTGTGTCACCGCCAGTACCTTATACTTAATGCGAGACTCAACTGGCAGCCAATGCAGGGATTTCAGGATTGGTGTAATGTGGTCATATGTTTCGCACCAGTAATGATCTTAACTGCTGTGTTTTGAATACGTTGAAGCAGGTACATGGATTTCAGAGGAAGGCCGAAATAGAGAGAGTTGCAATAGTCCAAGCGGGACAGGACCAAAGACTTATAACAGTTTTCAGAGTGTTTTGGTCAAGTAGCTTTCTCATTTTGTTGACGTTTCTTATTTGGAGGAAGCAGCTT
The DNA here is from genome assembly GCA_031216915.1 of Pictodentalium vernedei. Taxonomy (NCBI): domain Eukaryota; kingdom Metazoa; phylum Mollusca; class Scaphopoda; order Dentaliida; family Dentaliidae; genus Pictodentalium; species Pictodentalium vernedei. The sequence goes on from CM062293.1 coordinate 531,721,161, forward strand.
TTGCTCACTTTTGTGATTTGGCTATGCAGATCAAAGCAATCATTAAAAGTGAAACCGAGGTTTAGGGCAGTTTTACTCGAGCTAACTGCGCTATCGCCTATTTTCAAGCAGTTAATTGAAACTTTGTCTAACTGATGTTTGGCGCCTAACTGTACACATTCTGTTTTATCATCATCTAATTTCAGAAAGTTTCTCCCCATCCACTGTAGAGTATCCTCAATGCAGTGAACGTTATATAATAAATGGGAAACCTACAATGAGTTCCCGGTTTATAGTAAATTTGTGTTGGATGCTCTGGGCCATCATTAACAGAAACACGATGGCCGAGAGCATCCAATACAAATTATGTATTTAAATATTTATTATCGCCGAAAGTAGCGCGGCGCCCACGAACGCCTAACGTATTTATTTATTTGTAATTGACGTCGACAAAAATGAATAATTTAATATATAATTTGCTGTGGGTGTTCGCGGGCGTCTTGGTACTGCTTATACGTTTACACTTACGCTGCCGAAAGCCACTATTGTCACCTATTTTATGATGATTACCTGTACGCGCAGACCAAACGTAACATTTGATTAATTGTTGGAAAGGGCTCATTGAGCCCTTTCCAACAATTAATCAGATGACAGAGTTTCAAGTATATCATAAATTTTATTAAACATAGAGGTCCTCCATATATGATTAAAATCGGTGTGACATTAAAAGGGTTAATGTGATATGTTTTAGGAAAGCATCACAATAACCGGAAAATGAAAAATATCTAAAGTAGGTTTGCCTTTTTGGGTGGATAAAGATTGAACCTTTCTAATTTCCAAGTTCCCAATTTTAATTACCCGAATTCCGGGACACAACGAACGGGAATCGGAACCGATAATTTCCAGCTAGGGATTTAACCATATTCTCAAACAATCGAGGCTTCTATTCTGGAGTTTGAAATCGTTCACCTCGTTCCAAGTTTATACAGACATTTACGAAACTGGTGCAGTACATTGTCTGACCCACGATTCGTATATTTTACCATAAACCGGGGACTCATTGTAGGTTTCCCATTTATTATATAACGTTTATTACACAGTGGACCGCTTAGTTATTCGTCTCTTCATTGACTACCACCGTTAATTGAATATAACTTCCATACACGAAATCATGTCCTATAACAGGAGTTCAAATTTGGCTTGTTAATTTCATATAGGTTTTAGGTTAAACGTCAGTTAATTGACTACAAAATCTTGTAGTATGCGACATATTATTATGACCATACTGACATTCCTATTGTTTATGGAACTAACTCTTTGGCTACACAGGCATTTAATCCAAAATAAGTGAATCTCTGTTGATTGAATATTCCTGTTAATTGAGTAATCTTCAATGGCGAAGTGAATTCGTAGGGTGCCACTGTGTAGAATTAGCCTACGTCACCATTTGACCACCACTATTACAAGAATCAGATTGTTTCTAACGTATACTGTAACCAGCATCCAAATGTAAAATAAATAAAGACACTAGACAAAATAGTAGATTTGTATTTATTTATTTCTTTATCTTTTCTTATTATTTTTTCTCAGTTTAATTCTAAATTACCTCAATGTTGTTGGGAAGAGTTCAGGAGTGTAGGCGTAGAGACAATTAAAAGACACTGATATTCCAAACTTGCCTATCATTACCAATACCGTTTTTAGACCTGGCATGTTCTCAGAAACATCTACAATTATAAGAAAACAGTCATAATTTACAAAATAAAAAACAACTGGCATTAACATGATGGAAACGTATAATAATGGTTCATTTTATTTCAAAGAATAATTTCTGGTGATTTTACATTTAATTTTGATTGGGTGCTTTGGTTTTATAATATAATATATGAATGTAACCGTTGAAACGTGACCTTGCACAAAAATGGCAGCTCAGTTTTAGATGGGCCATTTTTCGTGTTTTATATCGGTCAAGGTTTAGGACGGATAACTATGCATTTAATAGTGAATGACATACTTTTTAAGATAATCAGAATATGTTTGTCATCAAATGCTTCTATAAAATTATCCGATGCTGTCAATGATCTCTCGACAAGTGGATTGCTGGGCCGCCAGCAAAATGAGTCACAATTCAATTCGACACACCTCGTCCGCCCAACGAGGCGTCAAGTCAATCATTACAGTAACTCCTCCTGACTCATGGCGCTTGATTCCATGAAAGCGGTTACGCTGTGACTGTAGTCACAACATAACAGCTTTCACTTCATCCAACGTGCTGGTGTTTACATACAACTAAACATAGTGACACAGTATCAATTTTTCAACCTGGCACTTTTTTGGACAATAATAACTAACATATATTGTAAATATTGAATTTGTATTGTCGTAAAAAATACAGACATCATCAGTATATTAATTTTTGATAGACATAAGACTAATGTCCTTAAAAAGCGGCGGGCGATTGCGAGGCGTCAGAAAATTAAAAACCTCCGAGAATCCAATATTTATGTAGTGTTGAGTATTGTAAAAACCCTTTCACTTCTAAAGTTATGCATTGAATACGGATACAAATTTTAATGTCCCTTGTTGTACGTCCGTATTGAGTGCTGGTATACACCATCCAAGGAAAGTATACCATAGCACATTGTTATTCTCAATATAAGGCATACGTTGTAATAAATGCGAGCGACATTACTCGGCTTTTTTTCGCAATTCTGAAATAAGGCAATTACATCCTCAAAGTCACAGGATGGCAAAACAAATATATATATATGGCCTGTTGGGCCACATTCGGACTTCGTGCTAAGCTACCAATCAGTTAGCTTTTTGATGTTTAACTAAGCCTACTACAATTCGAGTTATATTACGTGATATTATCCGCACTTTTGTATGATGGGAAGAAATTCAGTCCAATAGGAGCTAACTTCAGGTGGTAAGAGACTTGAATCAAGTCTCTTACCACCTGAAGTTAGTTCCTATTGGACTGACTTTTTCGAGTCATACAAACGTCGTTTCTAATTATATGATTGGTCTGTGGATACTGAGTTGGGGTTGGGAGTATTTATGTAACAATTAACGGCATTACTTAATCCTTAAAACGTTGTGTTTCTTATGAGATTACTACATAATATTAATATATGTACTAACGATTTAAAATTACATGTAACAGAAGCTTCCATGAGTTTTCATTTTTTTCGTTTCAACTCATTTCCGCCAAGTATAGTTCAGAACAGAATGTTACCAAATTGGGCATCAGTGAAGTGGTTGAAAGCAACGTCCACGTCTCACTGAGATTGAGGCTACTGAGACACGTTTTAAGATGTGACTAATGGGGCGTTCCATCAATCCATTTGTATTGTGATTACTGAATACTGTGTGCAGACAATGTTTACCAACCTGCAACTAAACAATTCCAATACTGATCAGAACTAATTTTATTACACCATCATTACACTGACAAACTTTACCAATGAAGAATTGAATGCGTTTTGTAACTCAGATAAAATGAATATATTGGTTAACCCTTTACCCAACGCAGACGATATCAAAATTTATTATTTTAAATTTCATTTTTTCAAAAAATTTCAACAAAACCATATCATGTGACCCCTCGTTGGAACGAGCTCGACGAGCTCGTTCCAACGAGGGGTCACATGATATGGTTTTGTTGAAATTTTTTGAAAAATAATATTTTTTCAACTGCTGAATTTGCACATTACGCGGGCGGATGCGGACGATTCGCTGGGTAAAGGGTTAATACCGTGATTGCGGTACCATGACGGTGTTCAGAAGTCGTCGCCAGGTGTATATCGATGAGCCATTCGTCGTATTGCCCAATGTATCTTACAGCAACGCTGACTCACATCTAAATAGTTTCTCAATCGGTTGTTTCAACAATGGACTATTTTATTCTATGCAGACCAACACACGGCGCTATTGTCATGAGAGATTTGACCATTCAAGGAAAAACAGGCGGGCTAGCTTACAAACAGTGTCATTACTGATGAACTGTTCGTATTGGACGCGAATCAGTTGAATTCAGAGTGCGTGTGACGTTGTTTTGAGATGGGTTGGAAACAATTGATTTCCGAATGCGCTTGACGCTACCATGCATATTATGCCAGCCAACTTCATTGTCTTACTTAGTATGAACTCCACTAAAATCCCATTATAATGTATAATCTACACTATACAATGTTATGCCATCTGATGACTACCCAGGATGTTTATCCTAAACCGCACCCTCCACCCACCACTAATGCACTGATGCCTGAACCATTATCACTGTAAGTTTGGTATAACGTGGTCATCACCAGCAAATGTTTGTCATTTAACGCAACTGTTTGTGATAATTATAGCACGATGATTTGCGCTATAACACAGACACTTTTCATATATAACATAAGTGTTTTACAAAAAAATGCAAAGGTTTAGAGTATATTCTATTTTTAGGATATATTTTCCAACAGTTTGTGATATAACGCAAAGGTTTGGTGATAAAACGCAAACGCTTTGCGATAAAATGAGGAACTTTTGTGATATAACGCGGAGATTTTGTGACATAACGCGAATGTTTGCGATATAACGCAATTATTTTCGATTTATAATTTTTGCGATATCACGCAATTATTTTTTATATATAATGTTTGTGAAATGACGCAGTAATTATGACATGAGGCAATGTTTGCTTTATAACTCAAATATATTGTTCAAGGTAAATGGCATGTTCTTGGCTAATTATTTCAAATGGCCGTAAAATGAATGTCAGTGCAGCTGATAGTGCTGTCGAGTGGTCTAGTAAATCCCAAACACGAAGACCCGTGAAATAAAACATTTCTGAAATACCACCAATCTTAACATTCCCGACAAACAATGTGCAACTCTGCAGCATTATTCATATTTATTTAAACACTATTAACACTGAATGTTACAAAAGATGACGACTTACAAGCAAATACGAATAGTAATGTTGAGGAGAGCAGAGCAACACCGGATACAACATGACCGAATATACACGAAGAGCGACGACCAAATCTACAAAGAAATGTAAAGATGTTAGTTTACTCGTCAAAGTATTCATCCGAAACGAGTATATATAAAATCCATATCACAACATCGTTACAACCAGAAAGCGTCTATAGCCCACCAGACAAGAGCTTTGTTCATTGGTTTTAGAAAAGATTGAACTTTATACACAACCGAACTTGGACTCGGGTACCTGTAAAATATTTTGTAAACACAATCGATGAAAGGGAAAAGCAATCTGTGTCTTTCTTTGAAATGGCTGTTTTCTTAACGTTGATAGATTTTTCGAAATCGTAGTCGACGTTTTTGCATTAAGTTGGTAGAAATTATTTCTACAACCCAATGGAAGTGCAGTTCCACCAACCAATCTCTTTGAAAAAGGTGTTTCTTATTAAATGCGTTAGCAATTACTTACTCCATATGCATTTGCTTCGCACAAAGCATATGGCCGTGAACTTGTTTTTCACTTCAGAATAAGCAGCGGATGTTCGCACCTTTCAGCGCTGCTGTGTATTCATTCTTCACGTTGCACACAGAAGAAACTTGCAACATGTTGAAAAACTAAATATTATAAGTTATCTTTTGCATTGATGCGATGAAGTGATTTGATCGATAACTTGAACAGACAGCGTCTTGCAATCCCATTCAGCTGGCGGATTTCTAGTTCAAACATGGCTTGAAAGTCCGTAATATAAGTTTTTGGTTTGGTACGTCCTTTGTAAGGACGTACACGCTAAAGACTAAAGTGTTAAAAACTACACTTGAAGTGCTGTATTTAACACTTACTAAGTGCTTAACTAGCACTTTGTTCAAGTTTAGATATCCCAGAACTTGACAGGTGTTACAATAATACCACTTGACAAGTGTAATTTCGCGACACTTAAAAGGAAACAACGCAGATGACGCGGATCAGGCTCGAACTCTCGAGCCTGATCCGCGTCTTCTGCGTTGTGTCCTTTTAATTGTGTACCCACCAAGCGGAAATCAAATTATGGAGGATTCTGGAAGAACCACCAATGCTAGACATATGGGAAGCGCCATCCATTCAAGTTTCAGATGTCTGACGATACGATTGTAATGTCTAAGTGCTTAAAGCATTTCACTTTGAGTGTTAAAATCAAACCCTAAGAGTTAGAATGGGTTTAACACTTTGAAAGTGTCAGTTTTAACACTTTAGTTTTTAGTGTGTACCAAACCAAAAACTTATATTACGTACTTTCAGGCCATGTTTGGACTAGCGGGTTTGATGCACCAATTCAAGGTGAATACGTGTTGAATTATTGATGGAAATGATCGGTAACCACTCAAAAACACTAGATTCACTTTTCATTATACGTTATTAAAACAAATTGACAATTCCCAGTGATAATTTGACTCGTATTGACCTTGAAGTGATGGTTTGATACTGTGAAAGTGAAAATTTCTATTTCTTCACAGTGGGGGGATATGATTTCTATCTTTCCTCAATTTCTTCGATAATCTAACGTTTAGTGTATAATAATATACATGTATGTTATCTTTTGCATACAATTCAATGTTATTTCAGTGTTATTTCTGGGGTAGATGACGAGACAAAATCAATATTGGGTGTACCATCCAGGGCACATGCAGGTTTTAATACCCGGATGTACTTTGTGAACCCCAAGGCTTTATCTTAAGATTTAAACACGATATCCCGATGTTAACCCTTTGGACATCGATGCTATATTGATACCTGTTACGAGCCATCAGCTGACAATGTCTATATTCGTTACAAACAATATTATTAGGCGCTGCAAATTGAAAAACTTGATTGGCCTACGGCACAAATTCCGTTCGCAGCTATCTGTTTTTGTGGATCAAGGCAGTTTCTGGTCAGAAAAAGTAACCTTTCGTATTTAAGGGTTAACTCTCCATGTGGAAATCCGTTTGCATTTTCCTGACGAGTTTATCTTTCATGGATGTTGATAAAGGTAATCATAAATAAAAGTATTCTGCCTTAAATTGCTAATTAAATGGTGTTTCACATTGATTCTTTTCACGAAATAATATAAATCCAAAAGTGTCGAAAATCGTTCTTATAATTTCTAAGTATCGATAATAATAATAATAATAATAATAATAATAATAATAATAATAATAATAATAACAAATGATTTTCTTAAGCGTCGGTTTGTCTCCATTATTTGACCCCTATCTGTGATTAGCACTCCCGCAATCATTAGCGCCCCTCACCTATCGCCTCGGGCCGCTAATGACGCTGGGTTGCTCGTCGCAGATGGCGGTCCAGTGATAGAGCCTAACGCCCTCGAAGATCATATTATTATAAAATTATCAAATCATGTTTATGCATTATTCTTTACAAATGTTTGCGAATTGTGTAATATGTATCTGCTTTCTGAACAAACAAATTTAGTATATATATATATATCAGATATATATACCTCTCCATACTGTAACCAGCCAAGAGATAACCTGGTACTTCAACCATGCTGTTTAGGAAGAACTGCAAAAACCTGTCGCTCGTCATGATGGACGGTGTTAAATAGAGACCATAAAAGACAATAACATTAACGAACCTGTAAAAAATTAAGTTTACACATTTAATACATATTAACATTCCGCCACCTATAAGTACAGGTAAAACTAGAAGTCCTGCCACGAACTGTGCGCTTATCTAGGCTTTATTGTGCTTAGGAATTAAACGCAGTTGCCATATCGAATGGCATCCAAAGTACAGCAGGTTCTCCTGGTTACTCATAGCAAACATTGGAAATGTTTCTGCCAATGTCCTCCCCGTTACCCGGAGGTCCATTGGCTGAAACATTGTTTGTGTACAGGCCATACATGTATGTACAGAATTTGATAGCCTTGCTATGGTCATAACGCGTAGATTAACGCGCAGATCCACGTGCTATTTGTGCGCATTTCATGACTGGACTTCTAGTTTTAACTGTATCTCCATTGAGGGCAGCCTAATTTCCCTTTGATTATTCTTATTGATCCAGATAAAACCCTCTAAACTTAGGTAATAAATGAATAAATTCGTTGGGTGAGTCAATACAGGAGAAAATGTGACAATGAGAATACAAAATATTCGCCCCTTCGCCGCAAAGGTTAAGTCATCAGAGTCCATAGGGACCACTAGTCCAGTTCCCTCCCAGAAAACAAGTTAGATCAGTTTATGAACACAGAAATTAAAACCGTTGTTTTAGGTTCACCACATAAACCGGGCACAACCCACCGCAAACAAAACGCCTTGAGCTTCTACCAGAATCGATTTAATGTACATTGCGCAATATACTATCTAGTTTCATGCACAGTTGTTTGATCGGTATTAAGCTTAAGCTTGCAAACATATCATTTTTCATGATTCCGGAGTGACACGAAAGAATTTTAAATTTTAATGCTTCCAGCCCATTCTGCATGTTTTCGTTAATGGAAATACGGTAGAAGGCTAGCAAGCATCGTGAAGAACAATTTTCACTGAACGAGGGTCAATACTAATGAAATGAAACAAACCCATAAAACTGTGAAAGTAAATTTGATCCGACCCACACTACAATTAAAAAATAGCTTCGCCAATTCGCTGTAGCCAATATCGCGTGTGGCAACATCATTATATAATTTGAAAGGGTTAAGATACGTGTATGTAAAATTCTAACAGGCTATATACTAATGTATACATATACTTGTAATGATATCAGTCTACGGTTGTAATAATGCAGCAACGTGCCTGTAATAATGTAGTTTAATTTTCGTAATACTGTTGCCATATACTTGTAATGTGCTGTGTACTTGTAATAATGTAGCTATATGCTTGAAATAATGTAGATATGTGTTTGTAATAATGCAGTGATATACCTGTACTTATGTAGCCGTATACATGCAATAACGTATTATGTACATGTAATAATGTAGCAATATGCTTGATGTAACGTAGTTCTCCGCTTGTAATAATGAAGACATATACATGTGATAATATATATATATGATTGAAGTAATGTAGATATGTACTTGTAATAATGTAGCAATATGATTGTAAAAATGTAGCCATGTGCTTGTATTAATATACAGTTAAAACTAGAAGTCCTGTCACGAATAGTGCGCTTATCTAGGCTTAATTTTGCGTTGGAATTGCGCGCAATTGCCATATCGAATGGCATCCAAAGCACGGCAGGTTCTCCTGGTTACTCATAGCAAACAAACGCAATGTTTCTGTCAATGGATCTCCGGGTTACCCGGGGGTCCATTGGCTGAAACATTGCTTGTGCACATGCCATATGTACCGAATTTGATAGCTTTACTGGGGCCATAACGCGTACATTAACGCGCATATCAACGTGCTATTTGTGCGCATTTCATGACAGAACTTCTAGTTTTAACTGTAGCTATGTACGTGTAATTGTGTAGCTACGTGTATATGCTTGAAATAATGTAGCTACGTAATAGTGTACCTCTATACTTGTAATAACATATATATACATCTGTAATAATGTAGCTATACGTTTGAGATACTGTTTATATGTTTGCAGGACAAGTCTGCTGTGCTGTTATTTCGAAACTCTAATTACCCGTCCTCTTTCAATTCCAGACACAATTACGCCGACAGGAGAGAACACCCAATTTGCAAACGTATATGTGTTGGTATATCTTGGTGGAGTACATCACAGTTTATAAGAATCCTTACATGTTAAATCACAGTTCTTTCGTATTGAAACTGGCAGAACAAGCTATGACACACCAACCTGACCATGCACATGTAGAGGTTGGTTTTTCACGATCTGGAGCCAATACTGTAAAACCTTTACAATTGTGTTTTCTAGAGTTGTAACTTCTATTTATTAATATAACTGACTAAAACGAATCATTATCATTTTAGAAGATATGTCAATTTGCCAACTGGAAACATTGCCTTACCTTTGAACATGCTAATGGTTAATTTGTACCCTTTAAAGTCATAAAAAGAAAATACAATGCTAGAAAATATAACCTTAAAAATTTTGTAGTATTGACCCTGGTCGTAACTATCCGTTCGTTTTCCTTCCCATAATATCGTGTAATCTGACTTTACAAAACGTAATCGCGAGAATGTTAATACTCATTGAATTATTTCTATTTTAAAGGTGCAATGCTTTCTTTCTAAATCTCAACCCACTGGGTTAACTCTTTGAACTCGCAAGACCAATAATTTCGTCCCATTTTGTTTTTACTATAAGAGGTCTATACACAGGGCAGTGATGGTAAAATAAACTGATGATAAAATAATAACGGCTGCAGACTTCAGTTTTTACTTTTTCCGCCCTATATATTGATATTGGACTGACCCATCTCACAGTAAGTGAATACAAAGGCGATACCATTCCACGAAACGAGGTTTCAGAGGGTTAAATCACTATCAGATCCAGGTGAGCGCCTTTTGATACAAGTATTGTAGCCTATTCCTTTTTGTTAAGGGTGGCATATTTTGGCACAGATGTCCACATATAGTTTTGATGCCACAACGGTTATCCAGGGGTTCGGAAGGTTATGAGACCGTGCTGCTTGAAGCACGATATTATCACAAGGCATCTACTGTCTCGTTAAAAACAAACCACTTTTTCAAACACTTACCATGCAGCCCATACAATGACTGTCTGCTTCAGCAACTCCTTGTCTCGAAATATTCCCTTCATACTGTCTTGGTGGATATATGCACCCGACTCTTGAACGTTGTCTCTTTCTTGGCAGTATTCCATTTGCAGGGTAGCATAGATCGATTCTGTTTGCAAAGACAAAATCCGATCCGACTCTAGATGCCTGACTGTACCCACCTCTTCCAATGTCAAGCTTTCTTGTTCGTGGGTGCCGTGTGGTATGAATAAATTCTCTACGGGAATTCCGTTCATGGAACACGCTCTGTTTAGTAGCTTTAGTGCACGTTTCTTTTTACCTGTCACAATCAGCCAACGAAACGACTCTTCCATAATACTGAAAGGTAAATAATTACTTGTATCATGAATCTGATATTTGTAGACTGATTATGAAATCGGTACATGTACCGTTCTATACAGAGCTATCTTGTTCCGGAAAGATTATAGTTGTTTATTACATTTGCATGCAACAAAACGGGTAAATACTGATCTATGAGCCAACTGTTAAAACAGTCACAGTCGATGACAAATGTGTCTCTGATCACTATCTAATTATACATGACGCTTAATGTCCGCAAGCCAACACCCAAGAGAGTAGCCATCTCTTCTCGAAATGTCAGGGCTATCAGTCATGACATGCTTACGAGGAATATTGCTATCGCATTTAGTCAAATCGCACCTGGTGATAAACGCGAACTCGTTGAGATCTACGATCCAACTCTCCAGATAGGTTTTGACAAACATTCTCCACTTCGATCACGTCAAATCAGCGATCATGATCCAGCCCCTTGGATAAACGACGAAATTGTGCAGGCCGAGCGAGCTCGCCGCCAAGCGGAGCGGAAGTGGCGAAAATCTCAACTCACTGTTCACCGTGAAATATTTACTCATTCCAACCACAGAGTAACTAGTCTCATTAACGATGCTAAGTCATCGTATTTTAGCAGTAAAACTGAAAATTGCCAGACAACAAGCGAACTGTACCGTGCGGCAAACTTGTTCACAGGAAGGTGTAGATCATCCGCCCTTCCCTCCAACCGCTCCGAAAAAGAGCTACCCGATGTATTTGGTATTTTTTTCATTTTTCAAAGACAGAATTCCAAAACTTCGATCTGAGCTCGATTCGAAGTCGACTAACCCGCCCTGTTATGAATTTTTTCAGGGGGACTTATTCTCCAAATGCAAGCCTGTCACTGAAGATTCCATCAAAAAGTGCATCTTGGCTTGTAGTAAAATGTCGTGTGCCTTGGATCCAATCCCCCACCGACCTTTTTGCATAAACACTTAACAGACTTAGTGTCGCTCATAACGGACACTGTAAACTTATCACTCAATCAAGGTGTTTTTCCATCGCGTCTCAAGCACGCAGTTGTAACCCCGCTTTTGAAAAAACCGAACCTAGACCCAAATATACTTAAAAACTACAGACCCGTCTCAAATATACCATTCATAGTTAAAATTATTGAAAAGGTGGTCCTTACACAACTGAAAGATCATTTAGTCGACAACAACCTTTTGAAAATCTTTCAATCTGCCTATCGACCGAATCATTCTACTGAAACGGCTCTGTTGCGCATCAGAAACGACTTACTCGTGGCTGCCGACAACGGAAATGTTTCTATCCGTACATTGTTAGATTTATCTGCAGCATTTGATACGATCGACCACGACATCCTTATTAAGCGACTTGAAGTTACATTCGGCATATCGGGTCCGCCTTTAACGTGGTTTCGATCATATTTATCTGACCGCACACAGTCTGTTGTAATTAAATTGGTTCATTCACAGAGTTTCCCCTTACGCTTTGGCGTGCCACAGGGTTCTGTCCTTGGACCAATTTTATATTCACTGTATACCCAACCCATCGACGACATTCGAATTTGTAATGAGGACATCAAGTTTGCTGGCAGAGCCAGGAACCTTGGTGTCATCACTGAGGCCAATCTGACAATGAAAGATCACATCAATAATTTAACCTGAATTTTATTCTTGGAACTTAGACATGTAAGTCATTTGAGATCATACCTGTCACAAGATGCCAGAGCAAAACTAGCATGTTCCTTTATCTTGCAGCGTCTTGACTACTGCAACCCACTCTTCACTAACATCACCGAAGAAAGCCTTGACATCTTGCAGCGCATTCAAAACAATGCTGCACGGGTAGTTCTTGGTCATAAAAAGAGTTCAAATGCCACACCCATGCTGAATACTTTACATTGGCTTCCTGTAAGGGCACGTATAGAGTTTAAGATAGCTACTCTGTGTTTTCGTAAATCAGACTCAACCCTCCCCCATTATTTGGCATCTCCTATCCACGAGTATACGCCGTCCCGGGTTTTAAGATCTCATAACAAGTTATTGCTAACTGAGAAAAAACTATAACCTCGAAATGTACGTTTCAAATCATAGCACTCAACATTTTAAATTCCCTTCCCCTCAATGTCCGTGATACCTTCAATTTGGACTCTTTCAAAAAGAAACCGAAGTGTTTTTTGTATAAAAAATACCTCCACATTAATATTAGTAATACCGCAACTGTTGATGAATCCAGAGTGCAACACCCATCAAACGAATGTGTACAGCCAAAATACCATTTTTTATATTTTTCATTACTTTCTACATACTATATTTATACTAAATTTGTCAAGTTAGAAAAGTTTTAGTAGGTACGCCAAGCGCCTAGATCCTTTTGGGATTCGGCCCTCTATAAATGCTCTTATTATTATAAAGTGAACTGAAGAAACGTAACAAAGTGAACAAATACTGTTTCGTGAATTGAATATACTTTTGAATTGAATGAACTCGATATAATGAAATTTACCTCGGTGATAACTTAAAAAGTGTCCTTATTGACAGTGAGTCGTCAGACAAGGTTACACTACGTTTTGGCGTCCCCCCAAGATTGGTGTTTGGTCCCCTACTGTACACTGTCTATGTTTTACTTCTCGGTGACATTATCCGAAGCAATGGCCTCGACTTTCATTTTTACGCAGATGATATACAGCTGTATATTAGTTTTACTCACGCCTTTGGGCCTGAATCATGCAGTAAGAGTGAACTTTGTATTTGAGACATCAAGGCATGGATGACTAAAACTTTATTAAATTGGACGATGACAAGACACAAGTAATATATAGAGGTCTACCCCATCAATTTTCAAAAATATCCAAACTGTCCCTCAATATTGGAGGTTCTGCGATAAAACCCAGTAGCTATTCTCGAAACTTAGGTTATTTCATGGATGAAAATTTGGCCGCTGATGAACATATCAAACATGTCTCTCACAGTGCATTTTTCATCTTCGAAATATTAGCAAAATTCGATCCTTCATTGATGCGCGGACGTCACAACAGCTTGTCCATGCCTTTGTTACCAGCCGCCTTCTGGTTAGCTTTAAAACGTCTATTCTTGAAAAGCTACAACTTATCCAAAGTTGCGTTGCGCGGATCATAACCAGAACTCAAAAACACTGCCATATAACACTAGTACTCTCTGAGTTACACTGGCTACCGTTAAGCAAAGAATTCAACTTAAAATTGTCCTTCTGGTGTTTAAGTGTATCTCGGGATCTGCACCATCCTACCTGTCCGATCTGCTTACCATCCACAAACCACGATTTGTCTCATAGGTCATCAGGTCAACTTAATCTGGTTCAGTCCGTATCTAAATTTACTAGTGCTGGTGATAGGACGTTTGCGGTTGCTGGCCCAAGGCTTTGGAAATCTCTTCCAATCGACATAAAAAAATAGTAAATCACTTCAATGATTCAAGTCTGATACTAAAACCTACCTTTTTCAAGAGGCATTTCCTTCAGTGAGGATTGCCTCGTTACTCGTCAAGTTACACTCACATACTTGTTTTAGAAAAGTTGTAGTTTGTTTTGTTTTTTTTATTTATTTTCATTCAATACACTTTTTCTTTTAGGTTCTGTCGCTTATCTCCACGATATAGCCTCGGTTGATGATGTGGCGTTTGGCATCAGTAACGGATAATAGTGATCCATGTATCAATATATCTGTGAGAGAGTGTATGTATGCAGTTATTGTACAGCCATTGAGGACCGTGTGTGGATTCTGGGCTTTAAAAATATTATTATTATTATTATTAAAACCCTTTGAACTGCACACACTTCCCCGACCAGACGTGTGGAGTTCCTGGACACTCAATACTTGATAATGTACATTTGTTATGTAATATGTTTGATTACGTAGAGAGAAATAATTTATCTTGTTCTTTCATTAATCTAGATCAGACCAAGCTTTTGATCGAGTAAGTGATGAATATATGTTTCAAACTCTAAAAGCATTCGGTTTTGATGATCAATTTATACAATGACTTCATCTGTTATACCGGGTCATTTCGTCTAGTCTTGCTGTGAATGGTTCGTCTTCCGGACCCTTTCCTGTCACTAGATCGGTTCGTCAGGGCTGCAGTTTATATCCCTTGTTATACATAATGTGCCTGTCTATTCCAGGTACCTCAGATGTGGTTCAACTATCATCATACGCCGTTGATTGTACTTGTATTGTAACGTCTGATAGTTCTATGAAACGATTGTTTCATTTATGCAATCGTTTTGGTAAGGCCTCAGGCTCAAACTTAAATAAGACAAAAACTAAAGGTTTCATTTTCGGCAAATGGCGTACTCGTGAAGACCATGACTTTTGAAATTTCGTAGGTGGACAATCGGAATATTCTTGAAATCAGATTCGGCACGTCTCTCACGATGGATGGTCTTATCTTATCTTATCATTATCATTCTTTGTACTTAAAAATAGCATCGTCCCTCCGTTAAATTTCAAACACGTTCTATATCTTTCTTTGGGCATGTAGATTTGGCCAATTGTTATGTTGCTAGCAAACTTTGGTATATATGCTCAGTTATCACAATGGGTGTACGATACCTTAATTTGTTTCAACGTGCAATTTTTATATTTATTTGGGGTCATCGTGGTAATGAATCCCCTGCTAGATCTACCATGTATCTGCCTAAAACTGAAGGCGGTATGTGACTTATTAACACAATAGCTAAGATTGGGGATCTTAGATTACGTCATCTTCGATCCTTTTTGGATACCGAATGCATGGCTAAATGGAAGCCATTTAACATATGTTGAATTGGCTTTCATTTGCGCCACTTTGATTCTTCTGTGGCAGCAAATAATGTTCCCCATTCCTTTTGGAAGAAAGTTTTTTTTTTATATATATATTGAATGCTGGATAGCCTTTCGGCTATTTACCTCAAATAATGACATTAATGACTTTCTCACCGTTTCCAAACATCAGTTGTATGCTCTCCCCTTACACAAGTACCCCAATAGTGGTTGCAATAAATCGTTCTGTAGATTATGCCTCTGCGTGGAAAAATCTTCTTCTTGCTTTCATTTACCCCTTTTCCAGCGTCACCTTATGAAAGATTCTACACAATATTCTTCCCCTGGCTGCACGCTTGGTGTGGTTACGTGGTAGCTATAAATGTCTGTTATGTCGTGTCGCTACTGAAAGTAACAAATGTTTTTTTTTGTGACTGTCGTTTGGTTAATCCTTTATGGGATCTTGTTTTCCGCGGGACGTCAGTTCTCACCGAAGTTGTTGTATCTCCAAATGCAGTCACAATTTTATTTTTGACGATTCCGCCTTCTTGTCCAGCCTTTGCAAAAGCGAAGCAATTAGAGCTATATGATTTAGACGAAATGACATTATTTTCTGTTTGTCTGTTGTTTCAGTTAGTTCCCAGGCAATTGTTTCCTCCTTACTTGGAAGAATCCGATTCCGCTTATTTGTTGATTTTTATCGTCTTCCTCGGGATGTTTTTTGCCGTTATTGGACCAAGACCTCAGATATTTGCTCCGTATCCAATAATAAATTATTGTTTCCCTTTCACTGGGGCCTGTTAAAACATTCCCTGTACTTTTATGAAATGGTCTAAGCCGGTTAATCATATTTAAGTTGTGTAACTCGGTTTTCTTATTCCTAATTACCCGTCTAGTTTGGTTAATTTCTTCATTCCCTGTTATTCTATCGTGACTGATTCTCAAAGGTGATTTTTGTACATATTAGTTTGCTACACCGCTCAGCATCTGCCCTTGTCGTGATACCTTGTTTTTATGCCGATGCAGACGTTGTTTTATTTTAATAAAGATTTTATTAAAATAAAAAACAAAAACCAAAAAAAAATTATACACACTTTTGTACTAAATGAACTCTATAACGATGTTTAACAGAACTGAATGAACTTTATATACAGTACGTGGAGAGTGTATTATCACTAAATCACCCGCAGAGTGGAGATTCCACCCAAGCAATAACTGCAAATTTGTTGCAAAGCATAACAAGCACAAGCAAAGTTTCAGCAAATGAACCTCCGGGTTAAACCCGGAGGTCCATTGGCTGAAACATTGCTCGTGTTTTTGTCGATATGTACAGAATTTGAAAGTTATAGCTTGTATGATAACTCCACTCCGCGGGTGATTTAGTTGCAATCCACTCTCCACGTACTGTATTATATGTAATCTTAACTGTAACGCCCCATGAACTCAATCAAGTATTCAAGATTCAAATTGTAATTGCGGAGCACGATTTGCATAAAATTCCGCCAACATTTCGAGTCAACTTTAACATATTCAGTCAATCATTCCGTTCCGCATGTATGTGTGGAACGGATTTTCATTTATTTTCCGCATGATTAGTGGTGCTGTAGACGGGGATTTCAAAGAACAGGAGTGTAATAAAAAGCCTCGTGCATCATATATTTGAGATTCGCATGATGGATAACTCTTAGACTACTGTCCATTTTGTTTTTGTACAAACAAGGTGGATGAGTGTTATAGTGTGGTGTATAATACTTGATCTGACAACAGAAAGAAATCTGAGATCGACAATACTAACACTGATTTTAGGTTTCCAGAAATTCCTTAATAATAATTATAAATGAAAATTGAACCAAATATTTTAAGCTGTGTGAGTATCACATTAGTAAAATAGTCCGCAGGTACTTCTCAGTCAGTCCTAACCATAGTTCAATATAACGTCGACTGAGTGCTAGAATGTTCTATGTCCCATAGGCGACATAGAACATTCTAGCACGCAGGCGACGATAATCCAGAAACTTGTATGCTGTTAGAAAGGAAGAAACTTCTCAGTTGGTATTATGGTGTTCTAGAATGTCCCACAATAACAGTATCAAACAGTAATAAAGTGTTCTGTCAGAAAATTCACTCGAAAATGTAACATGTAGCAGTATCTGATCACTTCTAACACAGCTCTCAGAAAACTTCAGTAGAAAATAACGTATATTGTGTATTGGCAACAGTCAGGTTTAAAGTGATTCAGTTGATCCCGGTTTTCGCAAGCATAATCTTCTACAAAATTTGGAAACACTTTTCCAAAAACACAAACTGACCCATGTTCAGCATAATAACATTATTCAGAATGTTAACCTCAGCTACTATATAAAACTAACTATATGTTATTATAATGTTTGCACTGTCCTACAGTAATTACCAATGTATGTATTTAACTCAATTCCCAATTATGTGTGTGTTTTTGATAAGCGATGCTAACTGTCTGTAGTTTATATAGTAAACATTTGAAGCTTCTAGAAAATATGCAATAATCAACAATGTTTTGGTCATAGTATGTTTCTTTCGTTCACTAATTCCTAACTTGTTCAATTAAATCATCTCAATTAAGGCCTTCGAATATTCTGTAAACAACTATAATCCACCGAACACACAGAGAACTAAACCATATAAAGCTTAATAGTATGATGTAAACATCTAACATGTGTATGTATGTGAATGAAGTTCTACAGTTACAACTAGAAGTCCTGTCACGAACTGTGCGCTTATCTAGGCTTAATTGCGCGTAGGAATTGCACGCAATTGCCATATCGAATGGCATCTAAAGCATGGCAGGCTCACCTGGTTACTCAGATCAAACACAGGCAATGTTCAATGGCCCTCCAGGTTACATGGAGACGATAATCCAGAAACTTGTATGCTGTTAGAAAGGAAGAAACCTCTCAGTTGGTATTATGGTGTTCTAGAATGACCCACAATAACAGTATCAAACTATAATAAAGTGTTCTGTCAGAAAAGTCACTCGAAAATGTAGCATGTAGCAGTATCTGATCAATTCTAACACAGCTCTCACAAAACTTCAGGATAAAATAACGTATATTGGGTATCGGCAACATTCAGGTTTAAAGTGATTCAGTTGATCCCGGTTTTCGCAAGCATAATCTTCTACAAAATTTGGAAACACTTTTCCAAAAACACAAATTGACCCACGTTCAACATAATAACATTCTTCATCTCAATTAATGCCCTCGAATATTCTGTAGACAACTATAATCCACCGAACAAACAGCTCGAATATCGAATGACATCTAAAGCATGGCAGGCTCACCTGGTTACTCAGACCCAGAGGTCCATTGGCTGAAACATTGCTTGTGCACAGGCCATATGCACATAATTTTAAAGCCTTACTGTGATCATAACGCGTAGATTAACGCGCAGATCGACGTGCTATTTGTGCGCATTTCATGACAGGACTTCTAGTTTCAACTGTATTAACAAAGGCCATTCAATGCAAATAAGTACTGTACTGAGTCACAGACTGTCTTTTATTTGTCAAAATAATATGAACTATTAATTGTATTATTCCTGACCAATCAATATGTGCCCACAATAGTGGATACAATACATAAAATTCATATCAGTGAGGGTTATTACCAAATACAAATTTACGCTTTTGGTCGCGTGGATCACGTTGGCGCTGGTGGAAGACACGGTTAACAAAATAATCGCTTGTGCAATATGGGTGAACAAGATATGTTCAGCGTATGAATAGCCAGAATGGTACCACGTAATGATTCAAATCAATTTCACAAGTTGTCAGGTATGTGAAACAGGAGCGGGAGCAGGAGCTTGAGAACTGTAGAATTATCAGACTGGTGCAATTAAAAGTTTGCTGGACATGCTCAGTAACATCATCTGTAATATGATCCTGCTTTTCTTTAAACGAGGTGAGCTGAAGCTCCATCAGCAGTAATGGTTCCCTGTAACTGTTAATTGTATATGACATACTACAACAGCAGTTAATACTCTCATTACCGTACAATATATTGTATTATCTTCACACTTATTGTTATTGTTAGGTGTATATCATGCAATCCGCCCGTCTTTGGCGTTTGTGCTGCATAAACCTATCTTATCTTATCTTATCTTACCTTATCTATGACAGTTCTATGCTACATTCAAAAATCGCTAAGAGCCAAGATTTTACCGAGGCACAGGACGATTTTAATGAAAGAGGTTCGGAAATTTCATGTTAGATTCTGACGAAATTGAAACTATTTTATGACATAATGTGTAATTTTACCTTTTACCCAAACCTAACGACTAAACTAGCCAGCATTATTCTATTCACAAAAATCTCAAAAGTTTATTTTTTCACCTTTGCTCTGACAACAGATTATGGTCTCTCATTTACACGAGCTGATCGAGATTGTCCCAAATGAGGGGTTACGAGCTATGTTTCCAAGGCAAACAATAAAAAATTCTAATTATTCAGGATTTTTTTAAATTAATGTTTGCTATTTGTATTAGGAAAACAATTAATGAAATATAAGAGAACGTTAACCCTTTGAATCCTCGTTTCCTGGAATGGTATAATATTTGTGTACACTACACTAAGAGTGGGATTGGTGAGAACAACATTAATATACGGGAAGGAAAAATAATAACTACAGACTGCAATTATTATTTTACCATCAACACCCCGTGTATAAGCCTCTATAATAACTTAAACATAGGACGAATTTATGCCTTGGTCCGAAAATTCGATCTTCCGAGTTCAAGGGGTTAGTTGATTTCTAGTTCCGAAACCACCTCTCTCACAACATTACCGCGTCGACGTTGTCTTGAGACGTCATTCCCGTATTACACATGCTGTGAATGATAATTTCCGTAATGAACTATCTGATGTTTATTATTTGATATTTACTTACAAAATGGCAAAAACAAAATGTAGCGGCCCCACGCATAAGACGAGTTGAGTAACTCTCCAACTATAATTTTGTAAACTGTAGGCAACAGGAGTCAGTAACATTGTACCAATTGCCCACCAGACACCAGTCACAGCAGAAATAACTCCTCGATGTTCGCTTGGTACCAACTCCAGTATCGCTGTCCATGCGGAGAAAGCGGTAATCTATAAAGAAAATAAATTCACATAACTTGGGTCACAACTCTCTGACAGGTACCACACAATTGTACATTGCGAAAAACAGTATGTCGCGAATAAAACCCCATCTGTATCATAAACAATAAAGGAACAGAGTTTATTGTGAACCGTTAGTTTCAATTTGTTCGAAAGGGCCAGACAATCAGAACTAAACACCCCAGAAAGATAATGTGTAAAGAGGTAAAAGATATTTTTGTGCAGAAACTTTAACCCTTTACCCAACGCAGACGATATCAAAATTTATTATTTTAAATATAATTTTTGAATTTTTTAAAAAAAATTTCAACAAAACCATATCATGTGACCGTCGTTGGAACGAGCTCGACGAGCTCGTTCCAACGAGGAGTCACATGATAGTTTTGTTAAAATTTTTTGAAAAATAATATTTTTTCAACTACTGAATTTGTATATTACGCGGGCGGATGCGGGAGATTCGTTGGGCAAGGGGTTAAAGATTTGCATATTTAAATCAGAAATAAATGTTTAAAGAAATCGGAAGTACATTTTGTGCACGGCAATTGAGGAATTTTTTACAGAAATCAGAAATGGATTATTACGAAAGCAGAAATACATGTTTATCTATTGCATTTGAAGAGTTTCATACAAAAATACATAAACAATTTGCAAAAAAAACCCGAAGCTCTGCATCCCCTCCCGTACCTCTTACCTTATGTTGGTCCCTAATCCATATGTCACACTTTGATACGGTGACGGATATTATATATATATATAATTTTGTCAAATTGCCGTAATGCTCGGGAGATTACTCTCTTCTAAGCGTCTTTCATGTTTGACTAATTCATATTCCGTTACGTTAAGTGCCGTACCAATATATACCCCATCATGGGAACCTAAAATGTAGCTTACCCTAATTGTTAGATAAAAATTAAAGAAAAATCGAGATGGGCGTAAGTCTTACATGTCGATTTATTACCTGGCAGGCGGCTGTCTAGTTCCTAATCACGAACCCAGTTGTAAAATCACCGTTTCAAATCTTCCTTGGGTGGCAACAAGTAAAGATATGTTCCACGTTTCACGTTATTCTCTGTATTCAAGTGTCAATTATGCATAAAAATACCGCATCATATCTTCCTTGGGTGGCAACAAGTAAAGAAATATACCGCGTTATTATGGGCAAAATTTGTTCTGAGCTTCAGAATTACGACCCTTTATCATTTTTCTCAACCTCGCCATGGTAAAAGAGGCAGAGGCAAGTTCGCATACAGTATTCACACATCCAGCCAAATAAAATATAAATTATATATATATAGACAATATGCATATAGTATTTTTTTATATCTGGTTTATACAACGAGTTGAAATATAGTTAATATTTTCGAGGCTCTGCCGAGAAAATATTAACTATATTTCAACGAGTTGTATAAACCAGATATAAAAAAATACTATATGTATATTGTTTTTATCTGATAACAAACAGCAGTTTCACAAGTTGAGGCTTATATTCACTTTTATGCTCATTCCCACGGGCCTCCGTAGAAAATGAGACAAAGCAAACGCGATCTTTTGGTTGTTGCTGTACAGTCATAGCCACTGGTTGCAGTTGATCTATTATTCGTGTTTTTTAGCTCTACCTGGCGACGATGATAATGTGTATTCAATCGAGAAGTTTCCAATTTCCATTAATTATGGTCCACTTTTGTTTTTGCGCGTTACACATTACTGACAGTCTAGTAATGTTTTGAACAAAGTAGGTTGTAATTATTTCTTTATTACAGCAAACTAAACTGAAAATTTACACGTTTATACTTATAGAAAATATGTCATATATATTTCGATTAAATTTCACTTGATCCTTCAACGTAGAATTCAAACTTGCATTACGAAGTTTATGAATGAATGGAAATGGAATCGAACGAGGTCAAAGGCCGTTCGCATAAATTATAATTATATACAACACCCGTTGTATATACTTCAAGTATATACAACGGGTGTTATACTCTATGGTTATCAGATAAATACATATATATTAAGTTTTAGACTTCCACTATATTTTATGCATAATATCTCTTTTAACCCCTTTTGTATTTTAAATACCATGCAAGGAAAACATTGATCAATTAATGAATTGATTGTGTGCAACAATCTGCCTCCAAGCACATCGATCTCCATATAACTAGATTGCTAGGACGCCCATCGTTCACGTATAGAAAAGCGTCTCAACTGTCACCATCTTAGTGGGAGGAGGCGGATGTTGCTATAAATAAACATTGACTGAGAACAACAATAAAAAAAAAGAATTGGAGGTCTTTAGCTTTCTGATTCTCAAGAGCCGACAGAGTTTTAAAGACTCTCCTTTGAGGTCCGTGAAAAATAAATATAGTGCCTATGTGCACTCTTGTGGTGGAAATACAAGAAAATATCTACAACATAGTGGTGTCATTATTAACAGAAAACAATTGTCGAGATTGTTAAGTTGCTAGAGTGTAACTAGTGTCCCTGCTGGGTAAACAGCATGGCATTTTATCCAGTGAAAGCGGTTACATTGTGACTACAGTCACAGTGTACAGTTACAGTGTAACAACTTTCACGACACCATACATCATCATTTGGGAGAAGTTATTGCGTTACTTGACTTGATTTAATCTCGAAGCAGTGGCGATTGCTTTGCGACGATATTTCCGATGTTTCAGTGATACAGTTGCATAGGGGTAAGTCCCTTTATCTAACACGACTAGAAAATGACAGTTGGGACATTATTTCTTGAATGACAGAATATGCTCATTTTTGCCTTACAATTAAAGCTTACAGTTAAAACTAGAAGTCCTGTCGTGGAATGCGCACAAATAGCACGCCGATCTGCGCTTTAATCTACGCTTATTGACCATAGTAAGGCTATCAAATTATGTATATGTGGCCTGTGCACAAGCAATGTTCAGCCAATGGACCTCCGGGTAACCCGGAGGTCCATTGGCAGACACATTGCCTGTGTTTGAGCTGAGTAACCAAGAGAACCTGCCATGCCCTGGATGCCATTCGATATGGCAACTGGGCGCAATTTCTAGGCGCAATTAAGCCTAGATAAGAGCAAAGTTCGTGACAGGACTTCCAGTTTTAACTGTATGGCCCTTCATTGGGACGAGCCCGGCGATCTTGTTCCAAGGGAGATCTAAAGTTATGTTTTCACGACAAAACAAAATGGAAAATAACATTGACACGGCACGACCGTTGCCTTCTTAGATAAAGTGACAACGTCATGTGTACTCTTAAAATGTCAGTAGGTTAAAAGTTACATGCATTCGAAGTCAAACGTTACATACATAATTGCCCAACACTGGACTTATCTAAACTTTTGACATATAGATTGTTGTTTTCTTTATTTTGTCGGTATACACTTTGTCTCTATAGTCTTGCCTGATTGGAGGATGAAAGAACTAGGCTCTGGGAGTGGGATAGAAATGAGCCATCATCACTTGATGTGTGACATGGAAAATCTCACTTTAGGGGACAGACTTTTGAGTCGGACACTTGTCATTATATAATACTGTGTAATATATTATAGTCATCCTGCTGTCCAGTTAAGTGCTTTGTGTTGTCTGCCCACGATCTTCCAAATTTGCTTTCACGTAAACTTTATTTTTATAAAACTGTCGAAGGATTTAATGGTTTTCCTGGAGCAATAATGTTGTTCTCTGGTAGAATTGTTGATGGCACATGCATTTCTATTGTATTCTAGGTTATTTGGGATACATAGAATGCCAGTCTTTTTTCTCTCTAAATCTTTGAACAAATCATAGAGTATTTGTTTTTCCTCATTGGCCAACAATGAATATTATACTGAACTTTTGCTGTATAGTTTGTCGTATTTCTTAATGTTGCTGGTACTCACATTTAAAAGCACAAACGACCTGGGTTTTTTCCAGATAACGCTAAGCAAATTAATGTTTCGTTTTGTGCCTCCCTGATTCATCATCTTGTATTCCGATGCACGGTAAATAGATGTTGGACGTGCCCCCATTACTACAATAAATGACAGTGATATTTAAAATATTTCTGACGTATCTGGCAAATCTCATTAACCCTTAAGTCCTCAGATTAATTTTAAAGTATTTATGGCCTTTTTCTGCTTACATAGTTATTGATGACTTGGCAGTGGTTCTATGATGTAGAACCACTGCCAGGGAAAATTCAGTCTACACACAAGAGTAATAAAAAAGATTACACAAGGGAGAACCTGCTTCAATGCAATATAAAAGTGGCGGTTTGGGGCTATATGGGGGCTTAAGGGTTAAACGTTAGAGTTATAAAATGCATATACCTTCATCAACATCCCTGTGAAGAAACGAAGAACTGTGAAACTCCAGTAATTGGGCACGAATGCTGTCCCAACAGCCAAACCAAAGAATATTCCTTGTGTAACAATATATGTAGGCCGTCGACCGAATCTATCTGCAATAGTTACTGCGAAGCTTCCAACTGCTTCTCCAAAAATAAATACCGACTGTGTAAGGCCAGGCAGAGTATCTCTTTCGCAAACTAGGTCCCACTGAAATATAAGATACTTAGTATAACTATCCACCAAATTTGAATATATCTATCTTTGATTTACACATTTCACAAGACTTTTAGGTACATTATGTAATATCCAATCAGGTCGACCAAATAAATTATCCATATCATTCGAGCTCCCAGGTCTTGTCAATGAGAGAGGACAACGTTTTTTAACACACATCTTCCATGGTAAACTGCCCTATAATATATTCCAAACAAGAGGCCCCATGGGGCATGAAGCGCTCACCTTTAATTACCATCTATGGCTAGTTAACATTACAGAGAAATGAAGTTATTTAAAATTATCCATATTTCTGTTGTCCGTGTTTTTTTTCTAGTGATGGGATGCAACCACAGAAATAATGCCCAGATTTCTAGTAATGAAAACTACGGAGTCCAAATATCAACTTATGACTTAATTTGAAAAGCCTTGATTCTGTACCTCTCCTCTACACCCCAAGAATGTCATATACCATTGATCAATAGATTCTGAATGGTGGATCTGAAGAAAGAGACTTTTAAAAAAGAAAAAAAAAACATTGATGAGAGATATCCAGCAGGCCATCCTAAAAATCCAAAGTCAGCTCCAGAGAAGAGCTCAATGAGCCCACAGGTAAATACATTGAAACTGGGAACCACACAGGGAAAATCGACTGGAAAACAGTCCAGGAGAAATTCTAAGACTGTGGAATTAAATTTTTGCACAGCTTCTTTAGATAGTGTGATGATTCATGTGGGGGAAGCAACGAGTAAAAGCTTTGTTTGACTCGGAAGCTCAAACTTTGTGCATCAGCACAACATTTTGGAAAAATATGCACAATCATCCTCAATTAGTGGGCGATAGGAATGAACTGCCAAGCATAACAGGTGTGGCTGGTGCAAGTATTAAACCCAGGGGGATGGTGCGTTTGTACTGTTCCATTAAGGGGTTACCCCAGTCACATGAGTTCTTGGTGTTGGATTAATTAAATAGGAGTTTGATTTTAGGGTTAGATTGGATTGCAGGAAATAATGTTAACATTTATTGGGGATTAAGAAAAATGAAGTAAATGGACAATTGATTCCACTAGTAAAAGATTTGCATGTGTCATGTTTAACCTGTCTAGTGAACAACATTGAGTTGCGACCACAGAGTACTTGTACTGTACTTGTGTTTGTACAGCTAAGGCTGTAGGGGTGAGATCAACTTTTGATTCTGAATGTTGACAACATCATGCTGTAAAGAAAGGTTATGTTGCAGAGCAACCAGGGTTAATGGCAAGTAACAGCATTGTAAGTAATAAGTGTGGTAATATACCAGTTATGTTGATTAACAGTACCAATAAGTATTATACATTGAAGCGAGGTTACATTGTGGGAAAAGTTGAACATGTAACTGTCGAGGAGGACTTAGTAGATATCAAACAGGAAGTGGTGAAACTTAATACAGTTGAAAACATAGATAATGATGATCAAATTACAGATAGTGACATTCAAATGCCACCAGATGAGAGGGACTTATTAATGAAATTAATCTGGGAACAGCGGGACATATTTGCAAAAAACTGATAAAGATTTAACCCAGACTGACACAATAACAATGAAAATAGATACAGGGGATGCAAGGCCTATTACGCTTATCATGTCCCACTCTAGAAATGAAAAATGATAGATGATGCAATACAAGAAATGCTAGATGCAGGGATTATCCAAATGTCACAGAGTGCATGGAGCTTTCCTTGTCTGCTTGTAGGCAAGAAGGATTTACGTTGTTGAATGGGTGCAAATATTTCACCACCATTGACTTGAAGTCAGGTTATTGGCAAGTCAAGATGGATGAAGCTGATAAAGAAAAGATGGCTTTTATGTGTCACAGAGGGTTATATGAGTTCAATGTCATGCCTTTCAGACTCCAGACTGTGCCAAGTTATTTTCAGGAGCTCATGACGGTGGTCCCAGATGGAATGAGCGGATTTTCATCAGCATATTTAGATGACATTTTGGTGTTCAGCTGTTACGCAAAGTCCCATATTGAACATTTAAGAGCAGTTTTGAAATGCCTAAAGCAACATAAATTAAAAGCAAAAAAGTGCTCATTCTTTCAAAGTGAAACATCTTATCTTGGTTTTGTCATTAGTGGTGATGGGATTAAGCCAGAACCGAGCAAAGTTGAGGTTATCAGAAAACTAGGCCTGCCTACAACTGTGACAGAAGTAAGAAGCTTTATGGGGATGGTGTCCTATTATAGGAGATTTATACCAGATTTTAGTGAAATTGCACAGCCATTAGTGGCTTTCACAAAGAAATATGCAAGATTTCAATAGAAGGAGGCCCAAGAAAAAGCTTTAAATTATTTAAAACAAAGTTTGACACAAGTGGCTCATTTGAGATACCTCAACACCCAAAAGGGTTATGTTCTGTACACGGATGCCTCAGGGACTTGTGTAGAGGCGGTGTTAACCCAACGGTGTGAAGATTGTGCAGGACAGCTACCCGGGGTGCCTGATGAGAAACCCATAGTATTTTTGTCTCATAAATTGGGAGAATCACAACAGAAGTGGTCAACGTTTGACAAAGAGGCATTTGCCATCTCATATGCCTTGGACAAACTCAACAATTATCAACAGGGTGCACAGTTTGTCATCAAGAAAGACCATGTCCCCTTGCGATACTTGTTGACAAGTCCCCAAAACAATGCCAGAGTGCAATGATGGGCATTAAAAATAGCCTGTTACAATTGCAAAATCGAATATTTACCCTGGAGACAGAATACTTGTGCAGATATGTTATCAAGGTTGCCTGAGTGGTTAGCTACTGTTGACCCAAATTACAATATGGATGATGTAGACACATAGTCCCTGACATTGGGGGTAATTAATAGTGATAAAATCAATCCAAAGCGATTTGCCCATGTGTCGGTACAAAAGCAAAGTTCAAGTTCATCTATGGAGCCTGAAAAGGTTAATTATCGAGATTTAGATATGAAACTGGAACAGGAAAAAGATAGTAACCTTATGGAAATTAAAAGGAGATATTTTGGTAGTAATACCCCAACCATTATTAGTAGTAGATATATATTAATTGAAGAAGTATTATATTATATTAGTGCTACGGATGATACCCCACGAGAGAGGTTATGTGTACCTGGTGTATTACAATGTTAGTAGAAAATATTTCTGGCCAGATTTATATAAGCACATTTATCAATATGTTGAAAAATGTCTCACCTGTCGAGCTTGGAATATAAGGAAAGTACATTTACCAATGCAAGTGGCCAAGCATTTCCAGTACCGGACAAGTAAATGGAAACAGTTGCAAATTTGTTGATATATCGAAAATTCTCAAGATTTGGTTGTCCATTGGAGTTTTTAACAGACAATGGCTCCAAAAAATTGCAATGAAGTAATGAAATATTTGACTGAACATTTGAAAATTCACCATGTGACCACTTCATATTACCATCCACAGTCAAATGGGAAAGTGGTATGATTCCACAGAACACTGGATGATTGGAGTGAGTCCTCTGGATTTTGTCCCTACTATCTGCTGTACACAAGGGATGTGGTTTTGCCATTAGACACTATTTTGAATCACAGACAGAAATATATAGGAGAAGAACCCCATAACATTTCTATTCAAGAACAGCATAAGTTATTTTCTCAACAGCAGGCGTGACAGCAAAAACGTGTCACGAAACAAGAATGCTTAGGGAATGAGAAAGAAAAAGACATCCAGTTTGAAGTAGGTGACCCCATTATGTATCAAGATGGGAGATCAAAAGGTAAGTTGGCCTGGTGAGTTATAGGATTAAATATCAGTTGACAGGACGAGTTATAAAATGTCATGGGGAGAATCTTGGTTTTCCACAGGAATGGGATGTCCCAGCTCCGGATAGGTGGTGCAGAACACAGAGCTATGTAGCCCCACCAGTACAAGCCACCACTGCCAGTGAAGAGAGTAGTGAGAGTGAAAAGGGAAATGAACAGAGAAATCCATTAGTTCCTCTGATTCGAAATAAGAGACAGATGAGAGAACACTCCTTGTTTGAAGAAGATAGTGTACCTCTTGAAGAGTTAAGGCATTGGCTGCGATGCTACAGAGAACATAAAAAGGCCACGCATGCACTTCTATCAGATGCGCCGATGGAGGTAAATATTCAATGTAAGACAGAAAATGAAAGTAAAAGTAAAGAAATTGGGAAATTAATTAGTAATTTTAGAAATGTCTTACATAATAATGGTCAGGGTGGAACAGCTTGTGATACAGATGTCACCGACGTTGTTCCCTGGAGTATCACTGATTAAAGTACAACAGCTCTGCACAGAGGGAGACGGGATTACAGAGTGGGTGACAAAATAGCATTAACTTATGATTTGATAGAAATTAAAAATCCAGCCAGGCCACTATTGATGTCATGAACCAATGAAGTGGTTTCAGTGGGTTTAGAAAACTTCCAGACATTCATGGGTGCACGCTGAATTACGGAGTAATAAATTGTATTGGTATGGGAATCACGCACCATATTAACCCATGCTTTCCTTCTCATTGTAGGAGCATGGTGTTGTACTGGTGTTTTATTGAAAGTCTGTTATTGGTAGCCATAAAAGGGACTACTACTGGAGTAATAATTAGAAACAATGTGATATTCATAAAAAGTGAAGGACGTTTATAAGGTCAATAGTAACTGGTCGACTGTTTACAATATGTACAACCATTTATACAGCTTCTGGAACACTTGAGAGGTCAAGTGTCAAATACAAATAGATATTGTGAAGCAAATAATGACATTTTGAGTGAGTTTGTGAGACGTATGGCAGTGCAAATGATACACTTAATGTTGCATTACAATCAATGATAACAGATACATACCGAGAGATAAGGTTCATTAATCATCGCCATGAACGAGTGAGACAGGACCTGGACGATTATCACAAATTAAGTGGATATACACCCCCAATTTCGTGTTGTAATTTCATTGGAGCGGGGTTGAGCTTTCGATTTGGTACTGTCACTGAATCGTATCTAAGGGGTATCATGAGGAACCTACAACGATTATCAAGAAATCAAGAGATAATGCACCATGTGCAAAGGCAGAGTTTAACTATAATTATAGTGACCAACACAACAGTACTAGAGAATAGGGAATTCCTATTAAAACTGTCTAGAATAGTAGCTGATTTTCGGGAGCAAGTTACCCGACAGCTACAGGATGAAGAGAATCATCTGGCCTTGATTGAACATTTTACACATGCGTATCATCAGTTAGAAATAGTGGTGATGCAAATAAAACTGATGATTACAACTGCCGAGAATTATGAGTACGATGCCATGAACCTTCTCTGGCAACAGTGAAGGATACCGTGCAGATCCTCTGGAACTCTATTGCGAAGAATCCTCAATGTCTGACGCAGAATTAGACCTGACATGAGATATGTAGCGGGAGTACCACCCGATGAGTAAATCCACGAATTATAAGGCTCCATGGAATACTCTGGCAATGTAGCTACTACTTTTTCCTTGAGATTGTATTAAAGAGTGGAGAGGAGGGCGGGAGTACGGGTTGCGTGTGATTGTCTTATTTGGCTCTTTTACCTTTCGATTCACTCTGAAAATCATGACGTCCAAAAACATTTCAAAAAGTTAGATGCGTAAATTAGCAGATCTGGCAGTGTTTAGAAAAGTACTCACCAGAAACCCTACAATACAATCGGAAAAAACTAGTAGGAGTGTGACTTGATTGTCAGGGGAGGTACTAGAAGCACATACACCTGGGGGAGCGGAGTGAGAGATTGTGTCTCACAGGGCAGTGTAGATATATATATAAATAGATACATATTTGCAGAGTAATAAGTCAATAGTTCTTTTAGTCCCTTTATTTTAAGGATGTAAGACATAGCATCGGTGTATTTACCGGAATTTGACGAGTACATACAGTAACAACAAAAGTACAATCATCAGGTGCAGCAGGCAGAGCAAAGGTCATGGAAGCTGCGTGAGGTAACCAGGTTCGACCTCCTTATACAGGCAATAGCAAATCGTTCCTTTGCGCATGGTATGGGGGGCGTGCGATGCTCCCAACTCTGGGTTTGTTATTGGGAGGTCCTACGTTATAATGTAGAGACCAACCAAAACGAATATGTAATGCACGAGATATACTATTGCTACTGTATTACCCGTGAGGGACGACTCCTCCTTCCTAGGTTTGTTGAATGTGTTAATCCACCACGAGCAGCACATATCACCCATTACGACCGAAAGTGTGATCAGTTATTGGAGGGACTACCACTAGGACGGTAGATACTTCAATCATTCAGCCTACACTTGGTCGATGGGAGGGAGAGCAGCTGACGAGTTACCAAATCCTGCATTTTAAGGCCGTTCATTGAAGAAGAGTACGTAGAAGAGGTTATTGATACTTATGTTGAGAATCACCTTCTGCGGGGATGATGTACGTGAAACTCATCGTCGAGAGAAACAAACGTCAATGTACCATTCGGTCATGAAAGCTCTTTGTCACTATAGAGAGCAGCAACAAAGACAATTGACACCCCCACGACTTGTTACAGGGCATGGGGAAAATAATTGCATTTGTTTCGAGGTCATCGAGACATGACCAGAGGTGGCGCTTCATTGTCCAATATGCAGACATTGCGTCCGTGAAGCTTGTGGTCTCTGGTGGATGGATGAGCGCCGAACTTGTCCACATTGCCGACATACTATTCATTGGCAACCAGCTACTCATAGACATAGTGGTTTCCATAGTCCACACATTTATTTCCGGTTTCCACCGCCAGGTGAAGTCTGAATGATAAATGAGAACCGTTGCCATGTACAAGTGATGTAAATATATTTTGGGGGATTGTGTTTCCTTTGATTTTACATTTCAGAGTTTGCGAGTAGTTAGCCATGCACCAGGCACCCGAGGTAATCCAGGACAAATTCCTAGTAATCACGAATTATGACTTAATACCCTCCGTATGTTCTATTTCAACTTTTAATTCCTTCATCGAGATCAAACCCCCGCTGGGTTTTGAACTTAGGTGGGGGGGGGGGGGGGGGGTATGTAGCGAAAAGTAGCCTACAATAGGGTTAATAAGCCTTACGGCCCGGGGTCGTGGGAAAAGACAACCCTCCCATGGGAGTAGAAAGGGGGGATGGAGAAATAGAAATCTATTCACTTAGAAGTTGTTCGAATTCAGTTATTTCTGAAATATAAAATCTTCCAATTATTGAACAGAAATTCTCTTCCGTTATTTTCTAACTGATGTGATTAAGTACAATTTAATAGAGTACACATCTGACAAACGCCTTGAGAACTGACTTTAGAACTTAGAAGTCACTGCATGATAAGTATTAGAAGTGGAGAGAACAGTAAACAAAACACTGTCAACCTACTTGAGAGTTAATGAACAGCCGACCATCGCCGGACGATAAGAGATTTTCAAGACCCAACAGAGACAACACCCTGTAGTTCTAAGTATGGCTACTCTATAGACGGAGTGTTGAGGTAGTCTTCAAAGTCACCGTATTTCACTCATTAACGGCTAAAGATTAAGAGAGGTTCATTACCCTATCAGTTGATCAAGTAGACCCGCCATGGGTTGCGGCTGATTCAACATGGCGGGTAAGGAGTCAAGTGAAACTTGTCACAAGTTGTTTACTACCTTCAAGTCACGCAGCTCTTAATCATGCTGACTGGTGAAGCATGTACTCTGCTAGCAAGCCTGGCAACAGTCAGTCGCCGCCTGATCCACCAACCAACAAAGATAGAAATTCGAACTACATAGCATGGGCTTTGAGAGAAAAAGCCACTAAGAATTTGATAGTTAAGTCGCGTCGCTGTTAGGCTGTTAGACTGTTAAGTTAAGTAGCAGTATTGAGTATTGAGATATTGAAATACCTGGTGCACTGGTAGAGAAGCTGATGTCAAAATGGTGTTGTTCCAGCTCCAAACGCTTGTTTGAATTTTATTGAACTGTGCTAGAATGAATATGAATAAACGATAGAAGAAACTGTATCTTGGAGTTCCATTGTGTTTGTTGACTTCCCAATTAATCAGTAGTGGCTGCCACTTCAAGTAACCATAGATTGCCACATACACAACGCAACTTGCTGCCTTGTTGTAGAACAAAAGAGCCACTTTAGAAGAAGCCTTCGGAGTCCGAAAACCTAGATGAACACTAAGGCCGCAAAAGACTTTAGGACAGAGATTTCCAAGACCGAAAACATATTTTCCGAAGAGTGTTTTTCACGGAGATTATATTTTCATCGTGATTTTGTTTATCCGTTCATCACGATGACTTGTAGTCAAAGGGAGGGTTATTACACTTTGTGTACCTCTGTTTACTTTTTTATTCCTATGTACTAAATGAAAATGAGATTAAAAAACGTAAAATGTAAAAAGAAACAAAAACATCAAATTGTTGTTGTTTTGGATAATAAAGTTGGAACTATAAAAAGTGGCTATTGCATGTCTAAGTAGTAGTAGTGTGTGAAATTTCATGGGTGTAGGTGGAAGGGTGTAGCCAGAACCGAACCGAAGTTTGAAGACAAATAAAAAAAATAAATATGTTTACGTTGTCCACATACTATTTTAACGTCGTTGAATGATATCATTTTGATATAGTTAATGCTTTGAACTCCGATGGTATCTTCCTCGTCAGTTCAATGGCAGCAATTGGAAGAGTCCATTTTCATTATCTGGGGGTAGCGCAATTAATATTTGATTGGTCTACCCCATACATTCACTTAACAGCCATTCTGCTTGATGAAATTATGTTCGACCATGTTCCTAGGCTGGTGGGAAAGCGTCCTCTCCCTTCAAAGTGTTAAGTGTTAAGATGAATAATCGAATGAAAATGTGGGTTTTCCATGGCTAGTTTTGTTTTGGGCTCATTTAGTTTTGTTAGGCTGTTGCAGGCTGAATTGTCAAGAAAACACAAACAAAATTATTCTCTAGATATTTGGCATCCACAAGTATCCCTCGGGTACATACAAAATAGCATTGCACAACACCCTTCGAAGAACTTAAGGGACATCACCAAATACCTTAGCGAATAATGCAAAATTGAAAAAAATCTCGAATAAAAATATTGGGGTTGGTTGCTGATAAAATCTACCAAAATGTAAGCTGAAAACGTCTCCTTCCCTTAAACCGTTTTCCGACATCGACCTCTTCTCGCCGTTCCCCTCTCTCAAGTTCTTCGCAGAATTATTTATAAAAACGGACCCAGCATAATCCCCTAACGAAATGTGGAAAAATGTTAAAGGTAAACAAATCAAACGTATAACACCTCAAAAATAAGGACACACTAACTACATCCCAAAAATAAATATCAAATTACTTGGTTCAATATTTTTTCGTCATCCGAAAATTGTTATCTGCAATACAAAGATAACAGGAAAAAAACCCAAAGATCAAGTCTGCCTATGTTAATTTAGAAGAAACTATTAAATGTATGCATAAAGGCAAATCCAAGATCAAATTTTAAAACATCTGTCACAACCCTCATCTGAACTATTATTATAAATTATGAGCGAAATACGGGCCACTGGCCAGTTTACATCATTCAGGCGAAAGCATTGGCATATCCCACTACAAAGCCTAAAAAGGGCGATTGCAGTCCAATATATTACAAATACATTGCCTTAACAAGTTATCAGCACAAAACCATGGACAAGATTACAAGAACCGATTTGTCTGGTTTCTGGAATCGAACAGTTTAATTGAAAATGTTCCATGTGGACTGAAAAACCAGAGCCGCACTACAGCTCACTTGGTTAGACTTGAAACGGTAATTAGGAATTATTTTGCCAAGATGGAACACATGGTCGCCATCTTCTATGACCGGAAAAGGCATATAATACAACATGCAAATATGGGATTTTAAACGTTTTTTGACATGCAGTTAATGTTACGTATGAACCTTTTTTATAGAAAACAAATGTTTAATGAATAGTCATTTTAACGGAATATTTTTATATTTGAGTTGAGGTATCGAAATCTCCTTTTTAGAAATATATTGGTATTGGGTTTACATTTTGTTATCAACACGAGCAAGGGGTTCCTCTGAGTAATATTATTTCAATTAACACTTTATCAGAATAGTCAAGTACATCGACAAAAGACTTCGGAATATGGGAGATTATTCATCGGATATCAGTGGCTTTTTAGTCTGCAAAAGACTCCAAAAATAAGAAATGTCATTGAGCGCTAACTTCACATGCGTTTGCATAATTTCAAAAATGGGCAAAAGAGTATGTTTTATTGCTATTTTTTCTAAGAGCAACTCAAATTGTGTGCATTATTATAATCCCCGGAAGCGTTACCTCAGTCTGGAGTTTAAGACAGTTGGGAGTATCATAAAAAGATACTACTTAAATAAAATGCCTTGGTCTCTTGACTTACAATAAACTGAATTTTATTTCTCTTATCAAACAACTATGCGCAAGATGTGAATTCCCTTTTAACTTTCTAAAGGTAGTTAGTTGCTGCGGTCGGGATGCTGATCCCAAAACAGTACACCATCTGTAATGTATTTATTTATTTATTTATTTATTGGTGTTTAATTTCACATATCTTTGCACAATAGCTAGTCATGTGCACAGCATGAGTATCAACTCAAGACCAGGGGTGAGCCATGTTACCCATTTTAGAGAGGGTTTGCACCTCCCAAGCATTGTTGACTGGGTCCTATTTTACCAGTACCACCTGTAATGATCACCAACAAACAGTACACCACCTGTAATGATAACTAAAAGAAACAATAAATATCCGAAATATCGATAGTGATCGCCATCCCACGCTTAAAACGTAATAAATCTGGCGCTTCTCCTTTGGGATAGATTACACCTCGAAGCCGCGTTGTATGTATTGAGAAATAGCCGACTTTGGCTTCAAGACTTCGTTAATGATCTGCAATTTCCGTGAGGACTGAGTAACTGTATAACCTATTCCGTAGCATGTATACAAATGAACGTTGTCGAGTACGCACTATGGAATAGTTTCTGAGAACACCGCGTTCCAGTTCCTATAGTTTTGATCTGAATCGGTGAAATAATGGCTACGGATAACCGGATATTAACCGACTATAGCTCTCGGTTAGTCGGTTGTGAAAATGAGCCAACCGTTTCAGTCCAAGTGTATGTTTGGTTCCATGCAACCAAATCTAGTTCTTCCAGCAAGGCTAACTGAAGAACCAGTGTTTGGTTCCTGGAAGAACGGACATTTTCTCTGTGTGTACATAATATCATTTATCACCGATCTCAAAGTATCGAACTGATTTAAACACATTGACCGACCATTACGTACCTCAGATACAATAGTTCTCTCAGTAGGTATGGAATAATCAAAACCAAATTCACAGCCAGTTTCATCAACATAGGTTTCATTCAAGGTAGTTATTAGGCATTTTGAATATTGGGTCGTCATGTTTTCTTCCGAGTGGAGCTGACGCCATTGCAATATATTTTCCGGGCCATTGCAAACAAAATCAGGAGTGTAAGCTGCAAAATAAATGACATTGCCAACACCAATGTACCGTGTCCAAAATTTGAGAACTTTTTATCAGGGTCAGTTCGAGTGTGTGAATACAGAATACAGTATGTCTGGAAAACAAAACAGGGAAATGCTCGTTAAATTTTCGTGAAGGCTGGGGGGGGGGGGGGGAGGGGGGGAGAGGGCGGAGTTCTCAAGATCTTAACAGTTAGTTTTTTTCCTCATGTTTTGAGTTCCGACTTAAGATCCTCAGATATCCAGATGAGGCTAGGTGGAGTGATGCCTTAGACATTATTGGGAGGGGGGGGGGGGGGGGGCATCTCTGGGCGGTCATGATACAAATACTACAACAATGTACAAAGCATAGGCTTTTAATGACGCGGAGTGTTATCCATTAGTGTATTAACCCTCAAATACGCTGATATGATATGAGCCTGTTTGGATGCCGTAGGACCGTACTGAGTACTTCCCAAATTTTTATGCCTAACTATGAATCCGTACTGAGTTCGAAGATACCACACAGGGAGTGGATACCACGGTACATTCTTATTCTCAATAGAAAGTATACGTTGCAACAAATGCAAGTGGCAACTTGGTCCTACAAGCCATTATATATATTTTTTTATTTTTGTTTTTCTAAGCCACAGAAGCATTTGCGTAGCAAAGAAATACGATAGGGGGAAGGGTACTTTCTAGCAGATAAACCAGGGTATCCGTCACGAAGCGCCCGATACACGCTGTGGGAAAGCACGTGGGTGGGCAAACAATTAAAATCTGTTGTTAAAACAAGCAGTTTGGTGGCTTTTACGGTTGTTTCAAACTGGATTTCTCTACAACACAAACTGAAATTCCCCCTTTACCCCCAAAGTGTCTACGCCACTGCACACAGGACGAGAAAACAAACAAAGTCGTATATCGACGGCGGAGCTGTCAATCGAAGTTCTGATGTTCCAGAAACGCAGATTGGACTAGAAAAATAAAGACGTCAGAGTTACCTTTCTTTAGCGGGGCGAAAAATAGTTCGTTAAATTGGAGAGGAGCTAAACTGAACCAGACGTCTTTTCTAATGAGTTTTGGAGAGTGTGGGTTCGTTGAATTGTCAGGGTAGCTGGGGGTGGGGAGGGAGTTCTGAAGATCTTACCAATTAGTTCTTCTCTTTTTTGGGTTCCAACTGAAGATCCTCAGATATTCAGATGGAGATAGACGGAAAGAGGCATTGGACTCCATGGGGTGTGGGTGTGGGTGTAGGGTCCAATGTATACCTCACCCCTGTCTATGGGTAATATCAAACTGTTTAACTCAAACCGGACAGGATACAACAAAACAATATATAAAAAAATTAACAGTACTGCTTTCAACGTTTACTTTTGTTCACCTTCTAATATGCTGTAAAAACACAAATCTGAAGAGAATGTGAATAATTTAGAAATAGTTCGTAAAAATGGAACATTCTAGCAAGGCTTCTAAAAAAATATCAACGTTATCAGAAAAAAATAAAAACATACAGAAATAATCCAAAACTAAGTACGTCTGCCGTGGACTGGTCACTTTCCATGAGTGGGCAATATTTCCACATACTCAAAAATATTAGATACCTGACACACTAATTGCAGGAATAACTATCAATAATTTAATTTATTAATTACAATTTTGCTGCTGATGATTATATTACCTGGTAAAGGCATGCGTGGACATCTCTGCTCATGCCTGGGTGGGTTTCTACCCACCCAGGCATGAGCAGAGATGTCCACGCATTTTTCATCTCGGATAATTGTGAAATAGACAGTACACTAGCCACAGTGTACTGTGAAATAGACAGTACACTGTGGCTAGTATACTGTCTATTTCACAATCATCTGATATGAACAAATAGACTACAAAGCATAAACTAGGTAGTTTATGCAACTATATTATGAAGTTTAGTTATGAATCATATTTTCAAAATTTTATCCAGTTTGAGTTTTCATATCTTCTTCATTTGTTTCTATCTGATATTTCATTCACTTCGCACATTATTCAACCAATCCACTATTTCAGCATGTTTCTTTACATTTATCATTGAACATTGACCAGGAATATAACTACAGTTTGTACCCATTTTATTTATTAGATATGGTTTTCTTTACCAGAATTACACATTGACGCTCTCACCAGATATGACTCAAAACTCGGCTGATATAACCTCCTTCTCGGAAGATATCAAACAAGCCAGAGTCGCTCCCCTTGATGCGTTTCTAGGCGGAATCAATTTGTTTATATCAAAACCGTTCACCGTTATTTGTCGCCTGCATTAAAAAAAATCGCCGTTACTAGGTCTTCCGGGGCAGTTTGTCGCTGAGAAGTTTTGGTCATCGTTGATGCAGAAGAAAAAGTTCAGATCTCCATACGCCGTGACTCCATCAGTTGGGTATATTAGTTATCCTTATGTTTTCCAAAGTGTATGGGAATTTACACCGGTTTGGGAACTCATTCACCCTGAGGCAAAGCCGAAGGGTGTGTGAGTTCCCAAACTGGTGTAAATTCCCATACACCCTGGAAAACACAGGTATAACGGATTTATTTCCAAAACAATTGGTGTAATTAATACTTTAACCTACATTGTGGGCAAAAACTGACAAAAAATTTGTACTTCGTAAGTTTCTTAATAAATAAAACCAGTCAAATATGATAGCATTGGAACTGGCTCAATGAGCTAGTTCCAATAACATCAATATCTATAATATTTTATTGCACAAAAATATTAAATTTCCTGATTTTTATTTTTGTTCTAACATAACTGAGCAGAAAGTAAATTAATAATTAAAAATTGGTACTTTTTTAGCCATACAGCTACTGTACTGCTATTGTATATTCTTGTTTTTACACCGTGGTTAATCACGGTGTAAAAAAAAAAACACCGTGGAATGCAAGTTACACAGTGCCTCTCAGCCAATCAAAACACAGTATTTTGTTTCATTTGGAAATAAACCGAGATATTCAGATAACTGAAGAGGAAACTTTGGAATTGGTAAAATGAATGAGAGCCAATAACACTGTCAGAAAACTAACAGTTCTGAGAAAATTTTGTAATTATTTGTTTGTGTTCAATATATAAAGACGTTTTCGTGCTCTCAGCCTGATATGAAGTACCATCGGGCTGATATTTCGGCAGATATGAAAGTATCATCTTCTTTGACAGATCTCAGATAGTTCTATCAATAAACATATGATATATAGAGGATATGGAATGAGTGTTTTTCTCATATAATATTTATGAAACGAGTCTAAGTATTTTCCGTTTTGGCGAGCCTCTGGCGAGCCCAAACGGAAAATTCGGACGAGTTTCATAAATATTATATGAGAAAAACACTCATTTCATATTCTATTTATCATATGACGCACACACGCATACATTAGCCACTTAGTATGACTTTTTAACCCACCACCTAACTTGAGTTGCAGACGGCACTTGAAAAAAAACATCCTCGTATAACTAAAACTTTTCATTGTTTGCTTCCAAAACATAGCTTATGACCCCTCATTGGAACGAGCGCGACACGCTAGTTCCAATGAGGGGTCATAACCTAGGTTTTGGAAGCAAAAAGTGAAAATATAAAATAAAATGAATGGCGTTTTTCTTGTAGGTAAAAGAATAATACAATATAACCCACCCTAAATAGGACAGATAACGTAAATTCTCCCTACTGGAATTATGCAAATGTGACACAGTTTTATTTTGTTTAGTCAATCAAATTGTCTAGTTTTGAAATTGACCAATGAAAGTTCCCAACTCTAATTATGCAAATTATGAAAATGTGGCCCAGTTGTATTTTGTTCAGCCAATCAAATTGTCTAGTTTTAAAATTGACCAATGAAATTGACGGAAGGTATTGTTTGTCACTGTTTAATGTGAAAGCAAAATATCAAATGTTTTAAAGTGAAAAAAATGGACGAGTCATATGATAAATTATATTACGTACTCTGCTGAATCTGAAGGGATATGCTGTTGGATCAGATATTGATCTTGTCCATCATAATAGTAATAAGATCGGTACATTGTTGCGAACCGAGAAACCTAACAAGTTATTTACATTGTCGTATAAGAAAATCGAATTGCCATTTTAACTTTTCGATCGCGACAAAATGCTCTCATTTTACTTCAACGCCTGCGCCAATCTCGGGCGACTCAACAGTTACATGTGGATAAAACATTCTCTCGTGGTCCCAAAATCAAAATATATTCGTATTTATTTTGGATATTATCTACCTTTTGTGTTTTAAATGAGTTGACACGCCAATATCGGAAGAGACCACTCCCCCAAGCAACGCCTCTTTTGAAAAGTAATTGAATGGTCTCTCGGAAGCAAATACAGTGTGAGTGTCCACACAGACTGTTAAAGTAAAAATTATCATTACTAAATCTTTCATTCTGGCGTCTTGTTTAAATTTTACGCCACGCATCGCAAATAATTCCAATTTCTTTCACAGAATCGGCTGAACTCGCGCCTGAATTGGTGCGACGAAACTAGCATTGAATTAGCCGACTATGCACTGTTCAAGTCGAGTTGTTATTCAAAATGGCACGTTGGTCTACTTGGAATTGGTCTGTATGGAATTGGTATGAACGGAATTGGGGAAAGTTCTAGAATGTGACCGTTAGAGGAGCGCCTATTCAAAAGCTTTTAAAAAGGTTGTGATTGTAAAAAAAATAGGGTACTGACTCCGGATCACGATCCGGACGGAAGTATTTGTCCTCTTTCCTGTCCATAGCTTTATAAAGTCACAGCTGTTAAAAAAAAAACATTACACCTCAGACATTATCTTCTCGGCAATATTCTATCTAGAACAACTCTAGACATTGGTGTATACGTATCGCTTCCAGCTTCCGTTCCAATTGCGATACGATTGATAAATTAGGTACTTTTGTGATCATATCATCGCATGAGTGACAGAATGTTCTATGTCCCCTATGGGACATAGAACATTCTAGCACTCGTGTGACGATATTACTATGTTATCGATCCCTTACCTATGAAAACAAATGATAACATATGCCATGGTTGCGCTATGAATCCTAACACAAGAAAAATAACTTGTGATATTTGGAATTTGCCGTATTTTCCAAGTTTTCGCCAAATATCATCTATTTCAGTCTCTTTCAACTTTCTGAAGATGTTTTCTTCTTCTCGTGATATCTCTGATGCACACTCTTTCTTCCTGTGTTCATTCTCCATATCTTTTTTTTCGTATCACCTCTCTGGATTGCTTGAAATGTGTCTGTAAATGTTTTACTACAATTAGATAAGGCACCCTTTTTTAGTTCAGCAATACAGTGTGGTGTATTAAGAAATTCTGGAAATAACAAGGTATTACGTGTTTTAATCGTAAAATCGTTTTTGTCCTTTAATCGTCCGAACAAATCATACAACCGTAGATACATATCGTGTGATCATACGCCATCTAGCATCATACATAATACATCTCCCTTTGGGTGGATATGGCGTCATCTGAAATGTAGCACTAAAGCATTGCAGATGACACGTTGTTCAATTCAAGGGAAGGTGTATATGTGACTTTTTCTTCGAACAAATCAGGTTATAGCTGGACAATTTCGTTTGCATGTAGCTCCGTTGCTAAGATAATTGCGGAATGGGATGTCACCACTAGAATATAAAGAACATAAAAATCAAACCGCACTGCGGTAGTCATCCCTTCAAGTCGACAACTTCGTGTAACTTGAATGTGAATGGGCACAAGCCCCACCTTACACAGTTCTCATACAAACGAAAGTATACTGAAAATCAGTTCCATGCACTCAAATATGCGAACTGTCTGCAAGGAATGTCATTGGATGACGATTCAGTGAGCGTTAGACAATATGAATGGTCTAACCACCGTATTTGCCAGACAAGACCCACCTCTATCTATAATTCTTTGGAAATCAATCTATAATTTATATCACTTATAAAGCATACTATTTTGTGACTTTCGATAAAAATAGTGTATGAAAAATATATCAAATGCCAAAATTGTGCACTTATATATCTTTGTTTCCACTATATTCCTGAACAAGGTGTTTTGCACGCATTTTTAACTACGACTTGTGTTTGTCCAGCGTTACCCAGAACATCATTGTCATCAATCGTCAGTAGTATAGCTCGAATGTTTCAGGAATCATTTGCATGGCCCCGGAAGTGACGTCATGTCACGTGACCCAGAGGCGCCATGTTGTGTTGTCATGGTAACCCGCGTGAGCGGCCATGTTGTGACGTCATCCCCATAGTGATACGTGGTGTTAGTGCACATGCGCAGCGCGCTTTACTAGGGTGATACGTGTTTCCGTCGACCATTTTGTATACTGGGGGCCGGCAGCTTGGTTTCTATGGTAGCACGCGGTTGTTATGTGACCTAAAATCTTCTTATAGGACAGGGGTACGTTCGAGGGGTGTGTTCCTTTGTACAAGAGTAATTTCCCGATTCGTAGAATTACCTAAATGAACCCGAAAGTGGTACTATTTCGAATTTTTCATAATTCTCTGCTTCTATCTCTCTATGCTATAGTTATCGTCTACCTGACCATGTTTATTTGTCCCGGAGTATACTCCAATAGAGTAGAAGAGCCTATCAGGTGGTACAAATTTACTTATTAGTACTATATTTAGCTGTTCTTGTATGTTCTTGTCAGTTCTGACCCTATTCCGAGTACTCTTGTTGTTTCATTTATCTAGATTACCCAATCACTTCACATTCCTGACGCTAACTAACCAATCAGATTGTTTCAGCCCCCGTAATCTCTATGCAGAGTTACCCCCCCCCCCCCGCCCCTTATTACAACGTAGTCCTATCCGATTCTCATAACCTCTATATCCAATAGCCACGTTCCATGGAATGCGTTTTTGTGAAACGTCTGGGGTTATGGAATCCCTTTTTAGTCGGATGAGGCCCTGGGATCTATGAGAAAAACCATCAATGAAGCCTAATTTACTATCCCTCATAGCCTCATTTTTCTTGAGGGCATGAGAGCCACGAGAAAAACCCTCAATAGGGCCTAATTTACTATACCTCTTAGCCTCATTTCAGTATTTGAGGATACCTATGGCCTGGTGTTGTATTATTTGAAGATACCTATTGAGGATACCTTTTGGAGAATCCCTTTTCAGTCGCATGAGGCCACGAGGGCTATGTAAAAACTCTCATTAAGGCCTCATTTACTATCCCTCATAGCCTCATTTCTTTTGAGGCCATGAGGGCCACGAGACAATCCCTCAATGAGGTCTAATTTACTATCCCTCTTAGCCCCATCTCGCTATTTAACAGCCATATCCTCAGGCACCCCAATTTCGCCACCCCTTTCTGGAAAACGTCTGGCCTTTGGCACCCTTTTTAGTCGTATGAGGCCATGAGGGCTATGTGAAAAGCCCTCAATGAGGCCTCATTTACTATCCCTCATAGCCTTATTTTTTTAGGTCATGAGGGCCAAGAAAAAACCCTCAGTGAGGTCTAATTCACTATCCCTCCTAGCCTCATCTCGGTATTTAACAGCTATATCCTCGGGCACCCCAATTTCGGCACCCCTTTTTGGAAAACGTCTGGCCTTCGGCGCCCTTTTTTGTCATAAGAGGCCATGTGGGCCATGAGAAATCCCTCAATGAGGTCTAATGTAGTGTTACCAACGGCTTTCATCTTATCTCCAAAGCTCAAAGGCCACTACTTGTCTATGGTCTATCAGTCCCTTCATTAGCTTCTACAGCAGTCACCTAATACTATAGTTTTCTACCACTCTTCCTGCCTTGAACCAATACTATTGACTAAACTACCATTCATTAATATTGACTTGCAACACTACTTCCTAGCTATACCTTCGCTCAGGCTTCAAAATGTTCAATCAGAATTCATCTATACTACTATCGTCAAATCGCTGAGTAGTATTTAGATCATGGCGTGAACAGCCAACCGCCTCTGCCTCGCAGAACAAATCTTTCTCGGTCTAAATATGCATATGCAATCAATTCAGCTGTCTTTGCTCGAAATAACCATGTCAGTTACTTCCGTGCACACCCCCCCCCCCCCCCCCCCCCCACAATAGAAATGTATTGGTGCTTTTCGCCACATCAGCATCGAAGGATATATCGTACCTATGGAAGAGATGTGTT
Organism: Pictodentalium vernedei; assembly: GCA_031216915.1. Classification (NCBI taxonomy): domain Eukaryota; kingdom Metazoa; phylum Mollusca; class Scaphopoda; order Dentaliida; family Dentaliidae; genus Pictodentalium; species Pictodentalium vernedei. Next base: position 531,766,139 of record CM062293.1, read on the forward strand.
AGAAAAAAACTCATTAATTTTCATAAAATGAAAAAAAAAACGTCCCATTAATTTTCAAAAAATAAAAAAAAAACAGTCGATGGAATCTGGAAAGAACACGTGTAACAGAAACGAGAAGTGGAAAGCGTAATAGAAAAGATAGAAAAGCTGCTTGAAGAATACTGTATTAGTCAATTACAAATCAACCTGTTAAATGGGGTGATTATATGGCAGGTCAAAGTAATAAAAAGAATTAAAAATTTATTAAAAACATTGAGTTCCTTCTGAAACGATAGAATTTAAACCCGGAGGTCCATTAGCTGAAACATTGCCTGTGTTTTTGTCGATATGTACAAAATGTGAAAGTTATAGCTTGGGTGATAACTCCACCCCGCGGGTGATTTAATTACAATCCACTCTCCACTGTAAACGAATTCCGGATTACAATTATTTTTAGACGACGAATGCTTTGAAAATTGAGGCTAATTTATCTGATATTTATTTTGTTTATGTAAGTCGTGTGTTGTTATCTTCCAGGCGTTGTACAGTTCATTTTGTTTCTTTTCCATATTTTGTTAATCATTTTCCAAATTCTTTTGATGAGTGTTAGTTTTCTACTTTTTTTGTTTGTTTTATAAATCGCCCTGTTATTGGGGGTGAATACACAGTTTGTCCAAATTAGGTCGTGACTTAACAAATTCCCGTTCAGTATTCTAGCAATCCTTTATAGCATGTTTGCAATGAGTATCCACGAGTTAGTGAAACCTTTTGGTGTTGCCGAGGTTTCAGGAATGACTGTATTTGCAATGTCAAGCAATTCGTTCGTAAAATCGTCTATTTGGTTTGAACATTTCTGAAATTTCTTCAGTTTGAGGCGTTTAGAACAAAGCGTTGAGAAATTGTTCTGGCTGGCATTTTTATAGTCCACTAGGACACTTTCTCATCAGCGCCGGAACCACACTTTGTTTTTCCAACAAAATTGGAAAGTGGTCACTCCCGCACTAGTCGTCTTTAACCTGCCAAGAAAAATTAAGGAAGTCCGAAGGATATAGAATCGTAAGATCAAATGAAGTGTAAGAACCAGATTCGCAAATAAGTGTCTGCACCATCATTAAATAGAGAGTAATCAATTTGTTTTGAGCGTTACGGTAAATAATTCATCTCGAGACGGGACTGTTTCGTAAATCACTCGGGCGTACTCTGTTTATTACATGACATTTGGAATAAAGAGGTCTTTTACTATAATAATTCAACCCAAACTATTGTCAGATATAATCCAATTTAGTGTAAACACGGAAACATTTCTAAAATTAGCAGGAAGGAAATACGAAATAGTCCTGTCTCGAGGCGAGTTATATACCGTAGCTTGCCGTAAGAATGGGTCACTCTCTTTAGTAAATGGCATTTTAGACCAAAATGTCTTTCATTAAAAATAATACAACACAAAATATTCGCAAATGCAACTCTGAAATACTTCTGAAATTAGCGCGTATGAATACATCACTTTCTGTGTCAAATCTTCGATTGGAAATGGCCCAGTTTTATTTTTGTGACTTTCGTTCGATATTTTACTATTTTATGTGGCGTTGCAGTCGCATTTGGGAAATGGCATTCAGCCGTAAGATAAAACATTTCTATTTGGATTTTGTCAACTGTGCTAACGAACCTGTTCATAGAGGAAAGAAAGGATTTTTAAAAAATATTCAGAAGGAAAATTCATTTTAATTAACTGATGTGGAACTGGAAAACAAAACATCAACAAAGCGCGTGTTTGGCAAATACACGACTTGCACCCAATCGTCCTCTGGACGAACCGTCCTCTGCAATGTCACCCGAACCGTCCACTCGCTACATTTTAATGCGAACCGACCCAAATCATTCTTCAGTGGAAAGACATGACTTTTTTATGCAGTACGTGTAGATTGTATCAATACCATTATCAATAAATCACTCATAGAGTGGTTATTCAGTAATTTCCACCAAGAGAATACATGCTAATATGTTGGAAACCTCAATTTGGCACAAAGTTTCAGCCATTGGTCTCCAGATTTCAAACTAGAGGTCCATTGGCTGAAACATTGCTTCCGGTCAGTTCCGCATTTTGTACATAATTTAAAAGTGGTTCTTTTTGGGTGATACCTCCACTCCACATGTGATTTGGTGACATTCCACTCTTCACTTACTTACATTATAAAGGAACGTTTTCTAGAAATTTATCAAATCATTGCAACAGGTTGAATAAACTTTGCATTTATTTATTTGTGGAAATGTTTTTTGACCAAAACATTTAGTACACATCATGACATGTGTGACGGTCTGTTATTGTTTTTGAATAGCAGTTGCTTGATTTACATGTAATCATTATTGTGAAAACATTTATAAGTTGGGTGCAGTTAATCAATGGCAGGGTAGTACCCTACTATGATTAACTGCTCCCAACTTATACATGTTTTCACAATCATAATGGCCTTCTCATCTGAGGATCTTGGCAAATCAGCTACAGGCAAAAGTTTTATTATTATTATATGATGTTCTATATATTTTGTTGTCATTTATTTAGCAACAATAAATGCAAAATATTTTTTTTTTAAATATACAGATACTGTCTGCAAGAGAAACTCTTCTGCCTGCTTAGGTTTAGCCGGGAATCATTCCCATTATAATTTATAATGGGAACTAATTCATATCTTGAATGATTCCCAGCTAAACATAAGCAGGCAGAAGAGTTTCTCTTGCACACAGTTCATGTATCTGTATATATATATTTTTTAATTTATTTTGCATTCATTGTTGCTAAATAAATGACAAAAAATACACTAGTATAGAAAATCATTTCCAAAGTATTGAATCATCCAATGTAGATGCCGAATTTGTCTGAAAAGTGTCTGTTATTCTAATTATTACCAATTATTGGGAGACTAAAACAGTAGAGATTTCCTAATCTTTTACCCAACAATGAGAGCAGATGACACTTCAAAACAAATTTCACTAATAACTAAAAAAATTGTTTTTTGTCTTCAAAACATAGCTTATGGCCTCCCATTGGAATGAGCTCAGTGAGCTCGTTCCAATGGGGGGTCATACGCTATGTTTTGGAGACAAAGAATGAAAATATAAAAAAAATCTGAATGGTGTTTTTTGTGAAGACCACTGGCCGGTTTTGGTCGTTACATTGGGTAAAGGGTCAAGTAATAGCAAATTGTGTGCTTTTTCACAAATATTATTTTTTCACCACATACCGTCGCCTAAGTGTTAGAATGTTCTATGTCCCATAGGGGACATAGAACATTCTAACACTCAGGCGACGATACATGTACATGCATTGAAAATTGTCAGGAGTAATTTTCAAGACCTGATGAAAGAATTATATTTTGTGCACAGCATAACAACCCTTCTCTCCACCACTAGCCCCCACCAAATTGAAATAAATTACAGATTGTGCGCTTGTTCAAAAATATTGCTGGAGGACTGTTTGGCGAGTTGACGGTTTGGGTGTATTCAATATCCAATGGAGAATTTCACGATTCACGGATCAACTTTACATTTCGATGTCAAAATCATCACTGTCAGAATCATTAATGGGTAAGATTCGTCGCCGCTTTATAGCATTACTATTGTTTGTATCATGTTTGAAATCATTCCCATAAAAATTAAATGTGTATCCCGTCATAGTACAATTTCCGCTGAAAATAGAGTCCATCTGATTCTGCATGTTTGATTTGGCTACATTTGTTGTAACATGAGAATGACGGGGGCGCGGTGGCTCAGTTGGTAGAGGTGCAGGCTGCAAGCCGAGAGGTCCTCGGTTCGAATCCCACCTGCGGCAACCGCGTTGTGTCCTTGGGCAAGACACTTCACCCCGATTGCCTACATGGGGGCACGATGACGCTGTGTACTGAGGCGTCCTGCACGTCGATGGTACGCATGTCTTCAACCAATCTAACCCTGCCTGTGCTGCGGTGCAGAGTTCAGAGTTACGATGTTGGAGAGCTGACAGCTGCTCGTCGTTGCTCGGTTGTTCTCTCCGGGTACTCCGGCTTCCTCACCCCGTAAAACTGTCACGGTTACGATTAGCCGTTGTGCATAAGTATGTGACCTTAAACACCAATAAATAAATAATATATACATGAGACTGACTTTGTGCTAAGTCCATGGCCTTCTGATATTGATTATTATCACCAGTGTTAGTAATTCCCGATAGTGGAGCGAGAGGCAATGGTTTTGAAACACAAGGAACTGCGCCATCAGTTAACGGCTTTGAATTATATGACATCAGTGCGTTAGAGATAACTCTCTGTTGTTTTTCATTTAACCAACTGTAACTATTCGGGCTTGCCACATTCTTGTGGCCACTTATTTGAATCGTGCAGTTTTCTGGTAATTCCATGTCATTATATTTTTGCATCAGGTGTTTACGTATGCTATGGTTGGTAATCTTTCGTGCACTCAATGTTGTGACAGTTCAATCGCATATTCTTCACTAACGTGTAGATGTGATTTACACTCAATGGAGAATTTTTGAACCATAAGGCATTTGGCTCACAATCTCGCATGTGATTGATCGTTAATAAAGAATGGTGCATCGTCACGATCCACAGACTTCGGCCTGTGTTCCCGATAGATTTCATATGCCATTACAGGACACCGTTGGGGATTCTTCTTATTGTTCCACGCTCTCGGTTTGAATTTTCGAATGTCAGATGGGTTTGCACCCGTTCTTGTTTTTGTCTGCCTCTCACGTTTATGCTTCAAATATTTATCACCATCCTCATCTACCGACAAAAACTATATCACGCCATTTCAGGTCCCATTGCTCCCTCCCACCCCGCATGCCGAGAACAAGTGAGAATGTCAAGTGCAATAAATTTATAATTTGTTTCCCAGATTGTGTACCAAGCAGTTCACATTTAAAAAAATTCTCAGTGTCCTCATCAGTTAATTCCTCACTTTCATTCGGTTTATTCCCATGACCGGTTGATTCCAACTGCTTCATTTTAGCAACCACAGCCTTGTTTGAGTGTGGGGAGAGCGGGTTTCGGCTCATTGTATGAGGGTATCCACAGAATTTAAGGTGCCTCTCCACACTAAACATGAAACCCCGAATAGCTGAAGGCTCATAATTACTACCATCAGCTTTCTTAACAACCATCAAGAAATTCCCAAAGTGCAGATCCAAGTCACTTAGTGGCGGCATGAGTTCAGGAAGAAGAGTAATATTTTGTTCTTCCAAATGAAGTCTAAACAACCTCATATCACTGTCCGTTTTGCGTTTAGTATTGACATTCTCTTGATTTAGAATTGAATTGTTTATTGTGACCTGGTCAACAGTACCAAAACGATTTTTGTTAACAGCCGTCCCATTGTCTGCACTGTGAAATTTACTTTCCGTTTGAGCTGTCAAACTACGGTCGTTCTGATGCTTGCCACTTATCGTGGATTCTTCAAAAAATCAGTTGCTGTTGTTCAATGACTTTCGCTGGAGAAGTGGTTGTTTTGATAGCGGTATCGTCAGTTAGCAAGTGGTCAAATTCTGTGACCAGAAAAATTGTGTTAAGTCTACAATTTCTGACCGTTTTGCCATTTTTGCGAAGAGCAGATGACACGGTCAGTTCGAAACACGCGCCAGCGATAAACAAAAAAAAAATATAGTTCCGGTGGGGGCGTGGCTTATATACGTCAGTCGTTCCAAAGTTACTATTGAAGTGACATAATTCACTCGTGACATTACCACTTTTTAATCAACATTAAATTCAATGCAAAACGAACTGAGGAATGTAATAAATAAGCATAAGTCATATTTTGAAAATTAGCTCTTCAATTGTTTTGCCTTTCATCAGTCTGTCGAAGGGGCTTATTTGGTGATACGGAAGTGGAACATAACGTTACAGTCTTGGCTAAAGTTGGGTGTGCTGTTACATCCTGGACGTTTGATTGCAAAGGCACATAGAGATTATTACCATTATGTGGATGTACAAAATATGTATCCGAGTCGACCTCCGGGTTCTAAGGGCAGATCACGACGAGTCGAAGATGAGTCGTGATCTACCCTTAGAACCCGGAGGGAGACTAGGATACATACTTTGTACATCCACATAATGGTAATAATCGTTTTATCTTACAATATATTGGGGATAAGTGACAAAGATATAAGGACCTATTCATTTGTACGGATGAACAAAAAGAAAAAAATGGAACTCACGCGGAAGGAACGTGCTTGTATCCGACCCCTTGATACAAAAATCTGTATCGGGGGCTCGGATACACAACAGTTGCGGAGTTAATACAGACAAAATACATGTTGATATTAAGATAAAATACTGTGATTGAGACAGACGTTACACGATCATGGAGATGATGTTTATCTGCCAGGGCGTTATACGATGTATAATGCTTGGCAACAGAATGATCTCGAGTGTCTGGTTTCTTTAGGGGTGTTTCAGTCACACAAAAATGCAACAGGTTTATATTTTTGGCTTAGACGGCCCAATCCATTAAAATTTACTCTACAGCCTCGACAATTCCATTGCATTATAATGTAAGGGTTGTCATGTTTGGTTGGTGATTTAGATGGTGGGCTGTGGGTGAAGTTGCCCCCGTGTTTCTCTTCGGTGAATTTGTGATTTTGGGGGGTCTACCCTGAGAAGAATTCTGGCGTTGCTTGGTCGAATTTCTTTTTCTTTCTTTTTCTTTCTTCCAAGCAGGTCAGTCCTTTGAGGCAGCTACGTGACTGGACTGGCAATTACTACACTTGATGGTATTCGTACATGGTTTTGAGTGTTCTTCGCCAGATTTTAAGCATAAACTTTTCCCTCCACAATTATTTCGGCCATGGCCATACTTCTGACATTTCAAACATCGAAGTTGATTTGAGATATACAGATCCACATTGATGTTCACTTTTGATAACGTTGGTGGATGATCTCTGTTCTTTTAACATCGGTAACACCCTGTGATTTTAGCTCGTTTTGTATTGCCATATCATCAATGCTTGTCAGTTCCATTTGCAGCTTTGTAGGGGTTTGTGTGCAAAGCGCTAACCCTTTTATCGATGAGGTTTTGCAGTATTAATAAATTCATGGCCTGCATCTCTCTTCTGCATTCGACGAGAATCCCACCTGATTGTTACTCTGTCATGTGTTAACGTTAACAGCTTTTCCTAATGAAAAGGGTTAATATCTGATGTTACTTTATTCTTTTTTGGCGTACAAATGATAATAAATTTTTACTACGTGTTTCCAGTAATAATCCCTATTTCCTGATCCGAGTCGGTTATTCTTTTTGATCGTTTGTTGGTGCATTTGCCATATTAAGAATATAAATTCATTGCCCGTTTCCCACCCACCACGGAGACCAATAAGGGTTAGGTTTACTGCTACACAGTGAATCCATCCAACTGCCAGTATTCACAGATACTTATACTGCGGCAGTATACTCAGTTAGTGCTGATGCCAGAGCATGTCACTGACCGATTATCCCGTGCGCGGGTGTGTCCTGTCTTCAGGTGGCGGCCATTCAACCATTCACTTCTCAATGAGCAGAAATAAAAGTAGACACTGCAAATCAAAGCAGACAGCGCGAGAAAACCAACGAGGATTAAACTTGAATAATTTAATTAAAAGCTAGTAAACAATGCCAATGGCGGGATTAGATTAAAATAAATGCCTTATCGAATGATCTCCAAATGCCTCCGACGTGACAACCTTTATGGGAGCTCCCGATTGGTCCGACCATCCGTCTGCTTCCGGAGTTGAGGCCAAATCAGTGTTCTGGTCATTTATCTTCAAAATGGAGATTACATTAATTGGGGCACTGTTTGTTATCACTTACCAGGATGACTTCTCAGGGGATTATGGAACGCACCTCAAAGTAGAGCAAGGTACCCGCATAACAGTTTCGTACAATTTTACTCCTGAGCTGAGTATTCGGATATTCCGCAGCAAACATGCTCAATTTAGCAGGCCGTCCTCTATCCGCCACCTGCGCCACCTGAGGACCTGCATAGTAGGATACGGTCAACGGAGACCCTAACGCCATAGGCCATTCGATATGAAAAAAAAAGTGTAGAGGAATATATCTGCCATCCACAATGCCGTTGACAATGCACATTGGTACTAGAATATAGGACAGGCCAACACACTAAAAAGTGTTCGGTATGAGGGGGGGGGGGGGGGTGGCTGAATCCTGTAAGGGGTGGCAGAGTCCGTCAAAAATAATAAAAACCATTGCCTCGTCGTACATTAATCAGGCATATACCTTTTGGTCAACTAGCTTTGATGGTCAAAGAGATAAATCACGAGATGCCGGGAGACAACATATAATTATCAGTCAGTTGCGAATATCAGTTAAGTTATATTCTATATCAGTACTGGACACAGTTTGTGGAGGATTGTAAGAGAAATGGATTTATATTGATATAATTCATGGGGCGATGCCTATAGACACTCTCCCATGAATTGTAACAAAGCAAAAGTATGCGAGCAAATACTGGCAGGCAAGGCCGTGTAACGGTTATTGAAGAAATATCAAACACATTTGTGTTCGGTTATATTTATGCACCGTGTTTGAAAAATAAATACAGTCCACATAATATATGAGGTCTTTTTCTGTAAAGCAGAGCAAACATAATATTTACAAAGCTTTTATAACAAACATACACTGCATAAACAAAAAATAAGATTTTAAAATCTCACACTGAATTTGGAATACACTGCAAGCTTAGAAAAAATAGGGGACATTAATTGTTATAAGGGATCGTCCTCGAAGCAAAACATGTTTTTGGGGTCTATCGTTGAAAAGTTTTATTCCTATATCTTTAGTTTTATATGTGTTCTAAAATAATAAAAGTAAAAAAAAAAAATTACGAGCGATAGTCATAATAATATCTTCCAACAAATCTGAAAAATAAGATAAGACTATAAGTGATAATTATTTAAACATCCGGATTATTTATACCTAATAATCTTAGGACTGGAGACACATCGATACGATGCCGTTCAAAGACCACCACATACAGTTAAAACTAAAAGTCCTGTCCTGAAATGCGCACATATAGCACGTTGATATGCGCGTTAATATACGCGTTATGACCACAGTAAGGCTATCACATTGTGTGCATGCGGCCTGTGCACAAGCAATGTTTCAGCCAATGGACCTCCGGGTAACACGGAGGTCCATTGGCAGAAACATTGCCTGTGTTTGTCATGAGGAACCAGAAGAACCTGCCGTGCTTTGGATGTCATTCGATATGGCAATTGCGCGCAATTTCTACGCGCAGTTAGGCCTAGATAAGCTCACATTTCGTGACAGGACTTCTAGTTTTAACTGTACGCAATAAATTGCCACAGGTAGTGTTCTTTTTAATTAAAATGCGAGCCGGATCACATGTCAAAATTAGCCAAAGTAGGTTTGCTTTTTTAAAATTTACTCCGTACCTTACAGGCAGAAGACAATGATGCAAAAACAAGGTCAAGGTAAATGAAGCCAATCAGTAGAGTTCGTATGTACGAATACACATTGGCCAACCTTTTCCGTGCAAAATAAAAGAGCAGTTTGTGACTATCTGGGGCTAAAGGTTAATTTCGGAGTATCGATTACATGTATATATATATATATATTTTATACCGTCTGTGTCATAAACCATTTATTTATTGCGGCCAGGTGTGGGGTGGGGTTCGAGTTATACCTCCAGCTGATACTTACTACTGTAGTAAGAGAAAGTGGAACCTCGTGTCTCACGGTCATTGGATTGTTAAATTAGTAATTTCAATGTGACATTCACAAACAAAGCGTGTATTCAGGGCACCACGTGGGGCTCTACTACAGCTACGTTAGGAACCTAGTTCACCTCTCGACTCTTTAAAATTTACTCCGTAATATCCATGGGCGCCAATACAAATCTTGTTTATAGCTCCGTAGTAGGTAGTAAATGTGAAAGCGCATGTTGTTGTGGAGTCAATATATTGTAATAAAAGGTAAACTCATGCATGAAATAAGAGTTAATGGTATGTTTTCAGGTTACTAAATTACTTTGTAACAGCCTTGTTCTGCCCTGAGATCATTCCACTGGTTGTTCTCTAAGTGAAGATAACCCGATAATTGTGTTCAAACTAGCAATAATTAAATTTATTACACACTTGTTCTATGAAGTTCTATGAACTCCCCATTTGCTGGAACATTAGACCATGTGGAAAATGAAAATCCGTTCCGCTCAAATGTGTGAAACGGACATTGTCGTCGCACTAGTTTTATAAAGAAGCGAAATTTCATTGGAATTTTCTACAAATCGTGCACCGCAATAACAATTTCAATGTCAAGCGACAGCTACAGTTAAAACTAGAAGTCCTGTCACGAACTGTGCGCTTATCTATGCTTAATTGCGCATAAGAATTGCGCACAATTGCCATATCGAATGGCATCCAAAGCACGGCAAGTTCTCCTGGTCACTCATAGCAAACACAGGCAATGTTTCTGCCAATGGACCTCCGGGTTACCCGGAGGTCCATTGACTGAAACACTGCTCGTGCACATTTCATGACAGGACTTCTAGTTTTAACTGTAAACATCATTGCATAAGTTCCAACGTGTTCTATGTGCCAGTACATTGTAACTCAGGCGATGGAAGAGTAACATGGATTCCCATCACAAATTTGGTTGACGTAAAATGTGTTCTTTTTGTTGATAGTTATCAAGTGAATAGTTATGTGTCCTTCTAATAACTGTTTTTAGACAGGTGAAGGCGTGTAATAAACACAGAACGACACGCGTTAGTGAATGGGACACTTGTTCAATATCGATTAACCCATTCACACACTCATGTCGTTCTGTGTATTACCTAAATACCACCCGATTCACTTGCATATGATTCACCTAGGTGCGCTTTTCATAATTCGGAAAATGATGTTCTTATTATATGAACGTTTTTTTGTTGTCCCGACCATTTGTGACATTAAAAAGTATGGGCGTTCCCCACTTCGCATTTAAATTGCAAATACAATGCAGTGTTTTTTTAATTAATATTAACGTGAGTTGTTTTTCCTCTTTAGTATCAGAAATCGGGTCTCATTAACCCTTGTATTGCCACGCCCACTTTAGTCATATATAGAAGGACCTCTATGTCCACCTGTATGCGAGGAAGTTTAATAAGCTTTAAGGAATACTTGAAACTCTAACAGCTGGAAAGAGCTCTCAATTAATCACATACATGGTAGACTTGATATTCGCATACAAGAAATAATCATCATAAAATACGTAACAATAGTTGTTTTTGCCAGCGTAAGTGTTATTGTGGGTTGTTTACATTTTTTGCCTCTTCATTATTCGAGACAGCGTGTATTAGCCTTCATTGAATATAATAATTAATAAAATAAAATGTTGTCTGCAGATAAGCTGATATATCTGCAATTGCGTCTTCGTAAGGGTACATTTTAACATAAACAAATGTTCTCAATGAAATTATACTAGTACTGAAATGGTTAACCGGATAACCGGTTTGAAACCGGTTGCCTACCTAATCGATTAAAAAAACGTCAACCGGTTATCCGAAATATCGATAGCGATCGTCTTTCCACGGTTAAAACGTAGTAAATCTGACGCTTCTTCTTTTGAGATAGATTACACCTCGAAGCAGCGCTGTATATATTTAGAAATGATCGACTTTGGCGTTCAAGACTTGGTTAATGATCGGCAATTTCCGTGAGTACTGTGTTACCGCAGAAACTATTCCGCAGTATGTATACAAACGAACGTTGTCGAGTACTCGACAACGTTCGTTTGTATACACACTACGGAATAGTTTCTAAGAATACTGCTTTCCAATTCCTATACTTTTGGTCCCAGATTCGGTGAAATAATGGCTACGGTTAACCGGATATTAACCTGTTATAGCTCTCGGTTAGTCGGTTGTGCAAATTAGTCAAATTAAACCAACTAAAAATCTCTGGATACTAGATAAATACCCAATCGAGTAATATCAACCCGCCCAAGTGAACGGAAGTAGATACACAATGGTTACGTTTGCTAATATGACAAGCTTATTGTTTCTACAAAGAGACAAAACACCAAAATACATCCAATGCTTGGGATGCCTACCAGAACAATTCTAAAGAAACAGCTGTTCGGAAAGCTGAGGAGATTTATGTTTCCAAAACTCAAAATACTCTAACTAACCCACCCCTAACAAAGGTATGGTGGAAAACCCACAGTGGACTTATAAATCCTAATTCGAAACATTCTACCCCAGTCATCCAGACCAATGGTGATAATTTGCTTTATAACATTACTACCAAAAATAGCCCATCAATACCACAGTACTCGGCCCATGAAATCTAGCTCTACAGAAAATAAGAGCGCCAAGTTTTCCAGATCGTTATCATGTCTGTCTCAAACGAGGCGCACGTGGAAGGTCTATTCCTACCAGTTACCTATACATAAATATAGAACATGAGAACAGAACACAAAAACGAGTGTCTCCTCATTAAACTCAGTTGACAAACATTTCAGTCAAGGTCTCTGCGAAAATACCGCGCTGAACAATTGCAAAATAACAATTAGTAACTATTTTCGAGATGGAAATCCAACAAAACATGGGATAATCTCTGTTATCGAAAGCGATTCCGACTGGAATTCAAGCTTCATGTTTTACACGAACGTTCTATATTACTACGCATTTGGGAGGAATTCCCCACATCCGTAAATTGCTAATGGTTATTTGCCTAGTAGAATTACTGTTGTTGATTTTCCGGTGTTGTGATCAGTTTGAAATACTAATTGTCATATAGTAAACAAATTACTACAACAGTCGTGTGATCTGTGTTGTTGAGTTCCGTCTCGTTGACGAGATCAGATCGACGCCTGATGCGTCTCGTTTGATCTGGCCGATCTCATATTATCAACTCGACGGAATACAACAACACAGATCAATTGACTGTTGTAGTAATCTGTATATCTGATGCAGAAAAGACCGAAGCATTTAATGAATTGCTTTAAGTCACTAGCGAAAATAGATAGCAGCCAGCATAACCTACCACCTTGTTCTTCCAATCCCGTAAGGCTGACATTAAATGCAATAGATCATACGTCGATTTATCGGAGGATGATTGCGGATGAAGCGAGTTACCTTTTGTATGAAATATTCTTCATTTCAGTTTATATGTAGGGAAATCATCTAATACTTTATGATGCAGTCTAAATGTTACGCATTAAGTATCATCTGTGTTGTCTGAAACAGTCCTAGTTTGAGAAACTTGCAGTGTGTTTCCAGGTCAGGCTACCTTATGAAAGTCATATTATCTATATAAATCACCCTTCTGTGTGTCACAATTTATTTCCACATAAGTCATTGTCCGAACGCATCGCTCAGACTTGAATAGTAGAGTAGATCAGAGTACCTTCTGTTTCAACTCAAAGTTGAAAATGTGAAGGATTTGCGTTTTCTGCGTTGTCTCTAACCGGTATAAAAGTAAGTCATCTTTATATTTCCTGCTGACATAACTGTATTTATTTACCAATAATAATTATAATATATGTGTCAGTTATAGCCCTATAGATAGCTTTTTCCTGTTCCAAACACAGTGTATCATACAACAAAAAGAGAGAAGTGTGACCCTTGCTTTATCATTGCGAAATACAATTTGAGATGTTTGCATCATTGCTGAGCATTCCAGAGCAATAAAGAGGGCGATGTTACAAATTTCCGGCTTAAAATATACAATTGACTATTTGTTCGATATTGTTAGAGAATACCAATAAAATGAGCATGTGACCGGTAATTCCTTTCCATTCAATATTCCACCACCAGAAAAGAACTTTTAGAATTTATTAGGTTCACAAGACAATTCCGGTATCACCTGCTAGGACGTCCCATTATTTTTAAAATTTATCATAGCAAACTAACGTGACTAATACATGTCAAATCATCTTAAGGGCGACTACCTGGATGACCATAAGAAATATGTCAGCATAACGTTACTCTTTAAGATCGAACTTGGAAAAACATGCAAATGCTGATTCATTATCTTGGATTCCCCAAACAGAAAAATCATGTGACAATTATTGTGGAAATGCAAACCTAGAGGACCTTCCATGCCAGGGCTGTACATCTTGTTCAAATGTAATGCAAACCTAGAGGACCTTCCATGCCAGAGCTGTACATATTGTTCAGAAAATCACAACAACTGGGATAAATTTATAAAGGACGTGGATTATAAAGAACCACTATCTATTTTAAAACTTGCATGTTTGAACCTTCACTGACGTGTGGAGGTTGTAATGGCTATGATCAACAATGTTTCTAGGAATATACTTCACTGTGCAAATAAAACAATGCTATCTAATAGCAAACTTAAAAGTCATATCAGTAAAAAATGATCCCAGCGGCAAAAGAGTCAACACATTACAAAATTAATGATTACGTTACAAATTTATTTTTGGCTAACTAAATATTGTTAATTCTATGTTTCAAAGGCATGACCTCATTTCCTTTCATTGCAAAGGCCTGTGTTTTGAGGTAAAAATTAAAATATACATTTGATTAAGGAGCTTTGTGATAATACTAGTCAGCTGATGCCAATTCATCCGCCAGGTGGAGAAAGTTAGTTGTACATCACCGGTCTTTTGTTGCCAGATTTGAAGAGAGTTGTGGGAACACTTATGTCATCTCAAACCTCCACGTGACGTGTTTTACTTTTTTGCATTGTCCAAGCGAACACAAAGGCGATGGTTTACCGCTTCCATCTGAAAAGATGAGACTCAGGTCCGCGATAACTCAAGATATGTAGAATATTAACACTTTACCCAACGTAACGGCCAAAACCGGCCAGCGCTATTCTCAAAAATCGCCAATTAATTTTCATTATTTTTTTCATTTTTTGTCTCAAAAACATAGGTTATGACCCCTTGTTGGAACGAGCTCGTCGAGCTCGTTCCAACGAGGGGTCATAACCTATGTTTTTGAGACAAAAAATGAAAAACATTAGTTATTCAAGAATTTTGTTTGCAAGTGACGTCTGCTTTTCATGTTAGGTAAAGGGTTAACCATTTGGATATGTTCTAGACCAGTCCAGAATTATTAACGGGTAGAGTTTGTATCCGTTATCTATGGGAAACCAAATCAATATTTTCAAAGTGCAGCCTTGATTGGTCCACCGCATACACTAAGCAACTATCTCCTTTAAGAGTTCGGGCAGTACGGCAATCCCTGACAAAGAGGAAAAGCGACCGTGCTATTTGTGCACATTTCATGACAGGACTTCTAGTTTTAACTATATGGTAAAAGTATAATTGTTCAGTGTCCCAGGTGTTCTATGAACTAGTCCTGGCCGCAGACAGCATTATATTCACCGGATGCATGTAGAACTGTACAATTATTTTGCCATACGCCACAAAACATGTGGTGTATCTCTTTTCATCCACACTGACATCCTATTAACTAGCAAATCGATTACTGCAATGTCGATTAAACGTGTGGCACGCTTGGTGAGGTTAACAGTTAGAGGTTATTCGTTGGACCTTAACATGTACAGTTATTTTAAACATTCATACATAATTAAAATCTTGTAATCCTGTCGAGTGTAGTGATCTGGGAATGCAGAGAAACTTTCTGGATGTTATTCAACAAGTCAGGCCAATAAAATTTCATTTACAAGAAAGAGGTAGTTACATGTAAGCATTTTATCTAACAGCGCGTTTATCAACCTCCCTCTTACTGCAATTGTAAGCAACCTTAACATCCAATGGGAATTAGCTACAATATGGATCTATTGTTGAACATGTCCACACATTAAAATCTTTTGCACGAAAACGTCTGGAATTTAGGGTGGTGGTTGAGCTTAAGGCGTCCACAGAAGACCTCATGCGGAAACATTCGACAAATGCATAACACTGACAACGAACATGGTAATTTTTAGAAGGAGGAGAACAACGCTAGGTCTCCAAAACGCCTGAATTCAGGACATGGGTAACAAATGCACATTTCGCATAACATAGTGTTAAACAAAGGGTATCCACAAGGGAGCATCACACGCTACAAATGCCTCTGGTTTGCTCTGAGAGCACTGGAATTTGCAGTTTTTTTTTTGTCGGGGAAGCGAAGTCGTAACTATGACCCTCTGGTCCTTAACCCTGAAGGGCTCTAGTTAGGATAAGGAGAGGTTCCTGAGCACCACAGTGGACTTCTGAATATTATGCCACGCGTTAACGACATTTTTTGTACGTATTTGGCCTCCGATTTACTTTATTATCAGGTTAAATAATTAAGCTTCGATCGGGAAAATTCAATTTCGACTGTCTTTTTTATTATTGTCAAAACCTATTGCAATTGAAACTTTAGGAGCAACTCTTTGAACGCTATAAAGTCAACCCATGAAAATATTGTGCTTGTTTAATTCATTGCTTTTGAGAAAAACTTTTGACAACAAGTTGGCGACATCACCATGACGCAATTACATATTTCATTACGTCATACATCTGACGGAATATTTTAATTAAAAAATCTCTTACTCCTCATTTGGAATCCCGAATGCTAAACGTTCATTTCTGTTTTACAATAAAAACATGATGATGATCTCATTACTTCTGAATCATTTTCCAGGATATCTCAGTAGTTTTATGAATAAGTTTTAGTTTCACCCTGACGGAAATTACATCGTATATTTAAAGTCTGAATATCCATTTTTAATTGAGATTGCTAACCACGTGACGATGCAGAATTAACCTTATATAATGTGATTTTAAAATATAGATATTTCAAGTGACCATTTTATTCACATAGTGCGACTAAGAATTTAAAGTATTCAAGCAATTAATTCAATTTGCTCATGACGCTTTGTACATGTTCGGGTATCTGTTACACACAAACCGTCAGCTACTTCTCTATTGTCAAAACAGCAACTACAGTACGTGGTGAGTGGATTGTAACTAAATCACCCGCGGAGTTGTGTTATCACCCAAGCTATAACTTTCAAATTGTGAGCATATCGACAAAAATACAAGCAATGTTTCAGCCAATGGATCTCCGGGTTTAACCCGGAGGTCCATTGGCTGAAACTTTGCTTGTGCTGGTTATGCTTTGCAACAAATTTGCAATTATTTCTTGGGTGGAATCTCCACTCTGCGGGTGATTTAGTGATAATACACTCTCCACGTACTGTACCTTTGATATTTGTGTGATTAATCGTGTTCGAAGAATGATTTCACAAATAGTTGAGGGTGACGACAATTCAGTTTTACCCCTCACATTTGATGATGTGATTTAAAAACTCGTTCATACTCGTTTCGAGCGATATGCTTTTGAGACAAAAATGAAAAAAATAATGAAAATTGAATGGTGCTTTTTGTAAAGAGCGCTGACCAGTTTTGGTCTTTATGCAGGATAAAGTGTTAACGACTACTGTGTTTGCATAAATTCAGCTTCAAGCGATAAATTTTAAATTTGCCCTTCGTACATTTTCCGATTATAGCGTCATAGCTGACACGTTCAGTTAGATACTATAACGAAAACATGAAATACATCTCTCAAAATAGCATAGCAACTACTTCTGAAATTCTAGTGCTGGATAATTCAGAGCTCGATCTTGAGGATTTTGTTTCACGTCTTCATACTATTCAATCGGTATGCAACAATTTAAGCTTCGTATGGTCAAAATTATTATTAATTATTTTTTAGTTTTTCAAATTTTCCCATTATAAGATGTCATAGCAAATACGCAATCAAAACATCAGTTTCAGAATTTGGACATTGCGGCAGTTATCTGGAAAATTTGGGTTTCGAATCACTCATACCCACTTCCACCAGTGTGGGATCTACTTGGTTAGAGGGCTTCAGTACTGACCAGTTCACGGCGGCCGTACTGTAGTTTCAGCCAGATCTTGACGGACATACCCACTTCCACCAGTGTAGGATCTGTGTCTTCGTTAGAGGGCGTCAGTATGTTGAAAGTGACCATTCCACAACGGCCGTGCTGTATTTGTGTTGTTTTCTCACCATTTTAGACTAAACACACTGAATACTATTAGTTATCCTTGTGTTTTCCAGTGTGTATGGGAACTGACACCGGTTTGGGAACTCATACGCCCTGAGGTGAAGCCGAGGGGTGTATGTGTTCCCAGACAGGTGTAAACTCCCATACACCCTAGAAAACACAAGGATAACGGATTTATTTCCAAGAATGTTTTGTGGACTTAATACTTTAACCTACACTGTGGGCAAAAACTGACAGAAACTTTGTACCTCGTATGCTTCTTAATAAATAAAACCAGACAAATATGGAAGTCATTGGAACTGGCTCAATGAGACAGTTCAAATGACATCCATATCTGTAATATTTTATTGCACATAAATATTAAATTTCCAGTATTTTTATTTTTGTTCTAACATAACCGATCAGAAGGTATGAATTAATAAGTAAAAATGGTTATTTGTTTTAGCCATATAGCCTGCTATTGTATCTTCTTGTTTTTACACCGTTGTTAACCACGGTGTGAAAAAGCCACTGTGGATTGCAAGTTACACCGTACCTCTCAGCCAATGAGCATGCAGTATTTTGTTTCATTTGGAATTAATTACCTTTATATGGGAAACGGTGTAATTATGTATTATCATCCAATTGCAAATTCTCTAACTTCTTCAAGTGTTGATACTACTGAATCGAGATTTCACGAACTGTTTGTGGCTGTAGTTTTCTCTAAAATGAGGATTCGAATGTACTCATAAACGGTATAAATCATGCTGTACGTGCCTCAGTATTTTCAGATTTACACCACTCTTCTGACATTTCAAACACGCACCTCAATTTCCGCCCTCTTGCAGTCTTGGGCATGAAAGTACTGGGTAACAGTGATACTCATATCTCTGAATATGGAGTAATATTCCATTTGATCATTTTATTACTAATTAGGTGATAGTGACGCCAAGCATTTTGAAATCTGAACAACGGCGAGAGGTACTTTCATGGGAAAATAAATTCATCAAAACACTTATTTATCTGAAGCCCCAAATCCCACAACAGATATAGTAGTGTTCAGAAAGTAGAAACTCGTATTCGTACTGTGATCCGTAAGCAATGGACTTTATGAATAGATAAGGTGCGAAAAAAATTGTGAAAATTGCACTTCAGCACACGAAGATTAAACTTAAGTCTCAACACATTTGAGTTCCCTAATTGTTAGTTTAAAACACTGTTCAAACTCCGATCTCAAATAATGCAGGAGATTTGAGATAACTGATGCCAACCCAATTTGTATTGGGGCATATTTCCCTAAAAGCCGAATGATCCAAGAGCAGAATGATACAGGTAGTCACCGTGGGATCTGGAGAGGTTAGTGTCGTATTTGTACTGTAATTCTAAACAGAAAATACAAGTTGCAATGCCATAAACAGACAAGTCCCGATACGCGCCAGAATTGAAATTTATCGCACGAAGTTGAAATTATGTAAAATAAAATAAAAAACAACAACAACAAAAAAACAACAACACAACTCCAAAACTACAAAATGGAAAAAACAAACATCCAACTGCACCTTCGACGTGGTTTATTTTTTTTTTTTTCATTTATTGGGGTTTAAGTTCACATATTTTTGCACAATGGCGAGTCATGACCATCTTCGACGTGGTAGGCAAAACTGCACTGCTATGTCCTAATATATCGAGGTAAAAACAATGTTTTATTTTTATAATATTTTATAATATTTGCAAGTAAAATTTTAGTGCCTAAAACAGATGAAGGCTGGAGGGGGAGGGGGCAATAAAAAAAACACGTGCCCATGGTTACCACTGGAATGTACCGGAAAATATACATCAATTTAAAACACATAGATTATTTTGAGTGAGAGGAATATGAATTGATTACGTATATAATGACCCATCGCCTGTTTTGACATGTTATTTATTTTTATTTATTTATTTATTGTGTTCAAGGTCACATATGCTCAATGGCTAATTGTGACAGTGACAGTTTTACGGGTGGAGGAAAAGAGAGTACCCGGAGAGAACCATCGAGCATCGACGAGCAACTGTCAGCTCCTCAACATTCTAACTCTGTTCGTTCAACGTTCGTTCCAGCAGGGTTACAGCGGTTGAAGACATGTGCACCATTGACTTGCAGTACGCCTTAGTACATAGCGTCCTCGTGCCACCATGTAGGCAACCGGGATAAAGTGCCTTGCCCAAGGACACAACGCGGGCCGTCCCGCACGGGGATCAAACTCGGGTCCTCTAGAATAGAAGTCCAACAGTCTACCACTGAGCCACCGTGCTCCGCTTTGACATATCAAAATACAATGGACACACTCAATGCCGTTTTTTTTTTTTTGCTTTTTTCCCGCGCGTTCCTTTCCGTGGTTGAATTATTTCCGAACGTGTGTGCTCATGCTACGTGTTGTGTACGAAATATATTATTGGAAGGATAGATATATAGAACTTATAAAAGTATCTCTATGTAGTAGTCCCATTTAAAATACAATTAAAACTAGACGTTCTGTCGTGAACTGTGCGCTTATCTAGGCTTAATTGCGCGCAGGAATTGCGCGCAATTGCCATATCGTATGGCATCCAAAGCACGGCAGGTTTTCCTGGTTACTCATAGCAAACACAGGCAATGTTACCCGGAGGTCCATTGGCAGAAACATTGCTTGTGCACAGGCCGTATGTACATAATTTGACAGTCTTACCATGCTCATAATAACGCGTAGATTAAAGCGCAGTTTGACGTGCTATTTGTGCGCATTCCATGACAGGACTTCCAGTTTCAACTGTACATTGACTTTCTAAACCCGAGCATTAATGTTATTTATTGAACATTGAACAAAAACCGTACTAAAAGATAACGATTGATTGTTGAAGAAAATATCACAAAGAATGAAACATATAGAACAATTTCGCAATCTCATCCTACGGGAAATTAAAATATAAAATAAAGAACAGTCAATAAATAATCATGTACCTTATGTTTGTTGTGTCTGGATAGGTTTTTTCTTTTATACCGCCACGTTGTTGTAATCATATAAATCCTTATAAAAATGATGATACAAGATTGGTGAACCAGTAACAACCACAACACATGTAAATGTAACAGTTACAGCAATTTCACAGTCAGTCTACTCCCCACAGGGGACAATAATCAATAGCTATGCATTTCTCTCGTTACAAAAACCTTTAGGATGTTTTGTTGAAATTCGTTTGTTCTTTTTTTTACGTTGTTATAATTAATATATCCTCGGTAATACGCTGCATACAACATTCGCCAACAATTCTCCTAGTGATGTTCAATGTATACTGATTATTATAACAGCCGGTTAGCTGGGCCGTCGGATTTCGTTGAGGTGACGAGACCACATCGGCCAAGTGAAACAAGATTCCGTAGGAGTCCTGTTTGATCTGACTAAGCTGGTCTCGTCAACGGTATAAAATGCGAAACCACAGTTTAAGAGATAAACTGTTTATTATGTGACAAAAGATCATTACAAATTGAATACGACGTCTGAAATGTAAACGAAACGTAAAATATGGATGTTTGCTCAAAGTGTTCAGCACCCATGCACTCATGTTATTATTTCGCTTTTGTAGAATTATCACTTCGAAAGTCCACGAACGTAGGTGATGGTCTTAGATAGAGGCGATAGATTTGAAAGCCATGAAGCTTTCGTTTTTCGGTGAGCTGAAATGGACGGACATGCTTCTGTGATATTGATGGGATATTTGCGACTGTCAAAAATAAAACAAGAGGCTCCAAAAGGCCTTAATATCGTTCACCTTAATAAAGTGTATAAAGGGGAATATAAGGTCATATCAAGCGTCTGTGGCTAACTAACACAACATGGCCCAAACATGACTCCAGGCTTTTAATTTAAACACGCTTGAATTTGACACACCGCACCCACCACCATTAAATATACTGAAGGACAGATATCATAAGATTTTGATTGGTTGATATCAGTTATAAAATGTCTACAGTTAAAACTAGAAGTCCTGTCATGAAATGCGCACAAATAGCACGTTGATATGCGCGTTAATGTACGCGTTATGGCCCAAGTAAAACTATCAAATTCTGTACATATGGCCTGTGCACAAGCAATGTTTCAGCCAATGGACCTCCGGGTAACCCGGAGGTCCATTGGCAGAAGCATTGCATGTGTTTACTATGAGTAACCAGGAGAACCTGCCGTGCTTTGGATGCCATTCGATATGGCAATTGCGCGCAATTCCAACGCGCAATTAAGCCTAGATAAGCGCACTATTCGTGACAGGACTTCTAGTTTTAACTGTAAATAATACTTCTCCTACTGCAAATAGTTAATATTCGGACTCGCATAAGAAGCCCAAGTATAAACACTAAGATTTGCTTTGAACAAATCTAAATATACCACCTCCCTCAGTTGCTATATACAAAATATACCACCTCCCCCAGTTGCTATATACAAAATATACCACCTCCCTCAGTTGTTATATACAAAATATACCACCTCCCCCAGTTGCTATATACAAAATATACCACCTCCCTCAGTTGCTATATACAAAATATACCACCTCCCTCAGTTGCTATATACAAAATATACCACCTCCCTCAGTTGCTATATACACAATATACCACCTCCCCCAGTTGCTATATACAAAATATACCACCTCCCTCAGTTGCTATATACAAAATATACCACCCCCCAGTTGCTATATACAAAATATACCACCTCCCTCAGTTGCTATATACAAAATATACCACCTCCCTCAGTTGCTATATACAAAATATACCACCTCCCTCAGTTACTATACACAAAATATACCACCTCCCTCAGTTGCTATATACAAAATATACCACCTCCCTCAGTTGCTATATACAAAATATACCACCTCCCTCAGAGGTACTATATTTCGTTAAATGTCTGTGGTAAAAGTTAAATACTAGTGAAAAAGTAGATACGTCCAATTCTATACCTAAAGGGTCAAAGTGCTGTCATGTGTAACATTTCCACAGTGTATATCTCAAAAGTCAACATATTTCATTCACTGTGTATATCTCATAAGTAAGTGAAAGGTAAAACTATGGAGTTTAGTAAACCTATAGTTGGGGTGAGCCAGCAGTGAACATGTAGAAATGACAAACTCTACACATAAACAGTTAAATTATTGCCATATAAATATATCCAGAGTATATATTCCACTATAGCTCGTACAAAACTATGGTTGAAGTGAATAATCAGTGGAGGTGTAAATATGGCAAATACTACATCCAAAGGGTTAAGATTTTCATATGAACAGACAAGAAAAGATTTTGTGGTTGGACAACGTTGCATTTAATGTGTCCCGGCGAAAACGGCACCGTGCAAAAACGGCACCAACTCTCGTTGGCGAAAACGGCACAAACTGGCGAAAACGGCACCAAGTGTGGCTGGCGAAAACGGCACTAAATTGGCGAAAACGGCAGCAAGATCGACACTATGATACACGATCAAATGTTTAATTTTCATCAGATCGTCGTTTTGATTTTTTTTAGCTTTCCTCTCATATATACAATGGTATCGAATATGAACACAATATGTTACACATTTGGCCACAAGTTATTCTCGTCAATACAATATACAACTACAACATGTACACATATTTCCAGAGGCGACGCAAGCCTGATTAAAATACGTGTGGAGGGGCAACTGAGCAGGCACGTAACCAGGGTTTGCTTTTTTTTTGGGGGGGGGGGGGGGGGCGTCAAAAACATAAATAATCCACATTTTAATATATTTTTATTAACAGTAATTCTTGGTACACCAATACTGACTACAGTGGTCAATATAAAGATATTCTAGTATTACCATTTCGTTTTGCAAATTTATCAACCATATCATATGGATTGTTCATATGGACAAATATATGACCCCTACGTCTGACAATCTTTGGATGGCGCCATTTTGTTTCTCTGATAATTTTTTTATATATTGGAGATCCGAAAAACTGAGTTGACATAACGCGGAAGACACTGGTAGGGTGAATGCTGGATTAACTGCTTTTTGTAAATTTGGCAGTGCTGAGTATGGAATACTTGTCTTTTCAAGTACCAGACATTCTTGTTTGAAGTTATTCAAGTCAGCATTATTTATTTATTTGTTTATTTATTGGTGTTTAAGGTCACACACTTATGCAAAATGGCTAATCGTGATCGTGACGGTTTTACGGGCGGAAGAAGCCAGAGTACCCGGAGAGAACCAGCGAACATCGACCAGCAACTGTCAGCTCCTCAACATTCTAACTCTGTTCAAGCTCCGCTCAAGCAGGGTTACAGCGGTTGAAGACATGTGCACCATCGACGTGCAGAACGCCTTAGTACACGACGTCATCGTGTCCCATGTAGGCAACCGGTATAAAGTACCTTGCCCAAGGACACAACGCGGGTCGTCCGGGACGGGGATCGAGCACAGAAGCCCAACAGTCTACCACTGAGCCACCGCGCTCTCAAGTCAGTATTAACTGTGTGTATGGTCAGTTTGTGAATGGTAGCGACATAACCAGCGCGTGTCACAAAGACGAACGAATTCTTGAACACGTACGTTATCCCTCTCCTGAATTTCCACAAACAATTTATGCACACGTGAACGGGACATAAACATATAAACGTCCAACTAGGGCGAATAATTCACCTGCTGATTTAACACTTCTACACACATCAAGGCGAACCAGGTTTCATCGATGTGCATAACAATGAACATAGAAAGCATTGGGAAACTGCTCCCTCAGACGGGTTTGAACACCACATAGGTGTACAGGTGTTCTGACATAACACTTGCGCCGTCATAATGCTGTGCAACAAGATTTGCGCTCTCTAATCCTAGTGATTTTATTCCTATCGCAATTTGTTGGGTAAGAACTTCGGTGTCTGCCCCATGAAATTGGAGAAGTTCCTCTTTTACGCCACAATATAATGTGACATCAAATAGTTTCGCGCGCCGAAGGCACGCTGAGACTGTTTGAAGGAAGCCTTTTTCGACCCTTCTTTGAAGTAATTTGTTGAAGCTTTTTCACAGATGCCGACCATGACAAGAAGCGGCAGAGGAGGGAAGACCAAGGGGGAGGCTTTGGTGCTCTTATTGGAGATCTGGTTGAGGTGTTAACCTCCCTCGGGTGAGGACCAGTGATAGAGGGGGCCCTCTCGACAAAGGTGCTACTTCTCCCCGAGAGTGAATTGGTGTCTTTTTCAGGCAAGTATCGTCTGTCACTTGTTAAATATTATTTCTGAGGCTTTCATTGGCATTTGGCAAGTATAGTCTGCCTCTGGCAATTGTCGGAGAGGTTGAGCTGGCTTCTTCGGAAAGGCTTCTTTCACAGGAGTAAACCGAGACATGTACAAAACCAACGGAATTTTTCGGAGTCCACTAAAAGAAAGACCCGAACTTCGGGGTCAGGCCTACATGTCAACCTATTTGGTCGGGCCTGAATGGGCTCTACTAGCTTTTATAAAAAAAGGGCAAGAATAGGGACGCTGGACCAACGCTCGTCTCCCCGGAGGTGGGGGCCACCTATCGGGTTGGAGTGAAAGATGGTCAGAATTCATAATGGTTACTAAGTATCCACAGCGGTTATAACAATTCTGTACCGTAACGGTTGTTGGGGAAATGAGGAAAACAACGGAAAAGAAGTGTGTGTGAAGGGCTGTCTTCGTCTTGTAACTCATCCCTAACGGCCAGATGAATTCAATTCGTTATCAGTGACCTTAATTAACTGCAGTAACAAAATATATATGGCGTACGAACAGGTTCGAAAATAATTATTGAGGTACATGCTATATTTTTTGAGGTTCATCCTATATTATTTCAGGTTCATCCTATATTATTTCAGGTTCATCCTAAAATAATATTCATGACCCTCTCGTACGCGATCAATAATTTGTCCGACCCTGGATGGACTATAATTATTGTTTCATGTTGAACCAGGTTCGACATCAATATTTCAGGTTCATCCTATATTAATTGAGGATGAACCTGAAATAATTTGTCCGACCCTGGATGGACTATAATTATTGTTTCATGTTGAACCAGGTTCGACATAAATATTTCAGGTTCATCCTATATTAATTGAGGATGAACCTGAAATAATTTGTCCGACCCTGCGTGGACCATAATTATTGTTTCATGTTGAACCAGGTTCGACAAAACAATTTGAGGTTCATCCTATATTAATTGAGGATGAACCTAAAATAATTTGTCCGACAATGGATCGACCATAATTATTGTTTCATGTTGAACCGGGTTCGACATCAATATTTCAGGTTCATCCTATATTAATTGAGGATGAACCTGAAATAATTTGTCCGATCCTGAATGGACCATAATTATTGTTTCATGTGTTGAACAAGGTTCGACATAAATATTTCAGGTTCATCCTATATTAATTGAGGATGAACCTGAAATAATTTGTCCGACCCTGGATCGACCATAATTATCGTTTCACGTTGAACCAGGTTCGACATAAATATTTGAGGTTCATCCTATATTAATTAAGGATGAACCTGAAATAATTTGTCCGACCATGGATGGACCATAATTATTGTTTCATGTTGAACCAGAGAAGTATGTGATGTGGTTTTCAGGGAACATTTGGATGATCTCATTTGGATGATCTCATGTGACGTCATAGCCACGTGACCCAATTGCGCCATGTTGTGTTGTCATGGTAACCCGCGTGAGCGGCCATGTTATGACGTCATCTCCATAGTGATACGTGTGGCGTGAATGCGCATGCGCAGCGCGTGTTGTTAGGGTGATACGTGTTTCCGTCGTCCATTTTGTATACTGGAGGCCGCCGTCTTGGTTTCTATGGTAGCACGTGGTTTCTATGTTACCCAACTTTTCTGCAATAAGACGGGGTATGTTCGGAGGGTATGTTCGATTGTAGAAGAGTAAATCTAATTACCACAAACAACCCGAAAATCCTTCCAAATCACCAAAATCCACCCGAAATCACCGAAATTGACTTTATTTGACACGGATTTCCCATTTTATCGGCTTAGCACGTAGTGCTATAGTACCAAGAGGTCCCCTGGCGTGTGTTTGATTGAACTAGAGTATACCTAATTACCCAAATAGACCCGACCACCCTTTCAAACCACCAAAATCTCCATCAAACCACCCAAACGGACATGTGAAGCCCATTTTGGGCATATAAAAATAACACGTTATTCTATAATACCAAGGGGTACAAGGGGTATGTTCTATTGAATAGGACTTCAGGGCCTGATTTCCCAGAATCCCCTGTACCCCTTGGTATTATAGCATTTCGGTGATTTCGGGTGGATTTTGGTGATTTGGAAGGATTGTCGGGTTGTTTGTGGTAATTAGAAATGGACGACGGAAACACGTATCACCCTAACAACACGCGCTGTACATGCGCACTCACACCACGTATCACTATGACATGACAACACAACATGGCGCCACTGGGTCACGTGACTATGACGTCACATGAGATCATCCAAATGAGATCATCCAAATGTTCCCTGAAAACCACATCACATACTACTAACCATGTTCGACATAAATATTTCAGGTTCATCCTATATTAATTGAGGATGAACCTGAAATAATTTGTCCGACCCTGGGTGGACCATAATTATTGTTTCATGTTGAACCAGGTTCGACAAAACAATTTGAGGTTCATCCTATATTAATTGAGGATGAACCTAAAATAATTTGTCCGACAATGGATCGACCATAATTATTGTTTCATGTTGAACCGGGTTCGACATCAATATTTCAGGTTCATCCTATATTAATTGAGGATGAACCTGAAATAATTTGTCCGATCCTGAATGGACCATAATTATTGTTTCATGTGTTGAACAAGGTTCGACATAAATATTTCAGGTTCATCCTATATTAATTGAGGATGAACCTGAAATAATTTGTCCGACCCTGGATCGACCATAATTATCGTTTCACGTTGAACCAGGTTCGACATAAATATTTGAGGTTCATCCTATATTAATTAAGGATGAACCTGAAATAATTTGTCCGACCATGGATGGACCATAATTATTGTTTCATGTTGAACCAGAGAAGTATGTGATGTGGTTTTCAGGGAACATTTGGATGATCTCATTTGGATGATCTCATGTGACGTCATAGCCACGTGACCCAATTGCGCCATGTTGTGTTGTCATGGTAACCCGCGTGAGCGGCCATGTTGTGACGTCATCTCCATAGTGATACGTGTGGCGTGAATGCGCATGCGCAGCGCGTGTTGTTAGGGTGATACGTGTTTCCGTCGTCCATTTTGTATACTGGAGGCCGCCGTCTTGGTTTCTATGGTAGCACGTGGTTTCTATGTTACCCAACTTTTCTGCAATAAGACGGGGTATGTTCGGAGGGTATGTTCGATTGTAGAAGAGTAAATCTAATTACCACAAACAACCCGAAAATCCTTCCAAATCACCAAAATCCACCCGAAATCACCGAAATTGACTTTATTTGACACGGATTTCCCATTTTATCGGCTTAGCACGTAGTGCTATAGTACCAAGAGGTCCCCTGGCGTGTGTTTGATTGAACTAGAGTATACCTAATTACCCAAATAGACCCGACCACCCTTTCAAACCACCAAAATCTCCATCAAACCACCCAAACGGACATGTGAAGCCCATTTTGGGCATATAAAAATAACACGTTATTCTATAATACCAAGGGGTACAAGGGGTATGTTCTATTGAATAGGACTTCAGGGCCTGATTTCCCAGAATCCCCTGTACCCCTTGGTATTATAGCATTTCGGTGATTTCGGGTGGATTTTGGTGATTTGGAAGGATTGTCGGGTTGTTTGTGGTAATTAGAAATGGACGACGGAAACACGTATCACCCTAACAACACGCGCTGTACATGCGCACTCACACCACGTATCACTATGACATGACAACACAACATGGCGCCACTGGGTCACGTGACTATGACGTCACATGAGATCATCCAAATGAGATCATCCAAATGTTCCCTGAAAACCACATCACATACTACTAACCATGTTCGACATAAATATTTCAGGTTCATCCTATATTAATTGAGGATGAACCTGAAATAATTTGTCCACACACACTCACACTCACACTCTAAAGAGAGAGACCTGTGCCCCTGAATTGGACCGCCTTGGACCGGTCCATCTAGAAAAAAACGGACCGCCTGCCCGAATATCGGACCGCTATTTCTTGGACCGGACCGGATCGGAACACCATTGGCGGTCCGGTACGGTCCGCATCACTGCTAACCAACATATCGGGAAAACGTCTCGTGAAGTTTAAAAATTTAATGGAGCAGTTCAAAAAAGTGCCTCTGTGGGGTAGGGAGGGGAAGGGCAAAATATGATGGATTTCGTATGTATGTTTGTTTGTCTGTGTGTCTGCTATATAAATAAATATGGGCCCATCCATAGTGCCCAAAATTGGCCTACTCTATGGCGGAGGTCATTGTCAGGTTTAAAAAAGTGCAGGGGTGGGATTGGAGAGGGGCACCAAAAGCTATGACCATTTGTTTTTTACTGATATAGGTCATCAAAGGGGTCTACTAGTGGTGAGTTCTTATCAGGAATCTTAAAGGTTTCAAAAAATTGCCGGTGGTGGTGTTGGGGAGGGGCAAAACTTGTGGATTTTGTGTGTATGTCTGTATGACCACTATAAAAAGGCATACGGAGCCACCCACAGTGCACAAGCTGGTTCTGCTAGGGTTTTTTTCTACACCGGGAGTCATGGATTGAATAAGTCAGGATTGAATAAGTGCCGGGGTGGGGAGAGTCACCCAATGTTATGACATTTTTTCTTTTTACCTCTATAGATCTTCAGAGGGGTCTACCTGAGGTAACTTTTTACCGGGAATATTGTGGTGCGGTTAGGGCCGCAGGCCTGCTCAAGTTACTCTTTTGAAGTTTTATGAACTGTTTTTTTCTTAGAAATTTACCGTACATCATCGGGTAACCCTGCTAGTATTTGTTAAAACCTGTTTTGACTCATCATTTCCACACAGGTAACAATGTTGGGAAGCGGTTTAGTATGCCAGAATGCTCGAAATGCATCCCCACCCCCTGTTCCCCCACAGAATTTCAAATTGCTCTGCGGCTCCTGGGTCAGCATGTTTTCGGTGTCATTGTGGGGCATGTCACGGTGTTATGTTCATGGAAGCAGGTGACTGTTTTGAACAAATCACGCGATAATGCCTCAGCTGTAGGGCCATCGCTAGAGCCTTTTAATGGGGGAGGGGGTGGAGGGGGGGGGGTGAGAGCCCTCGAAATCACAACTGGGTAGTGGGCGCGTTCTTGGCAAACTATTAGAACTGTAGATCTTCCAAATTCGGCGAGCACGGTCGCGCCGGGCCGTGAGAAAATTTAATTTGGCATTAAAAGGTGCAATTTCCTGGCTTCTGGAGTGTCAATCCCCACTTCAGAATACCTCAAAAAGTTTCATTTCGGCCGATTTAGGGCGGGAAAATATCGAACCTGGTTCAACATGAAACAATAATTATGGTCCATCCAGGGTCGGACAAATTATTTTAGGTTCATCCTCATTTAATATAGTATGAACCTCAAATTATTTTGTGGAACCTGGTTCAACATGAAACAATAATTATGGTCCATCCAGGGTCGGACAAATTATTTCAGGTTCACCCTCAATTAATATAGGATGAACCTGAAATATTTATGTCGAACCTGGTTCAACATGAAACAATAATTATGGTCCATCCAGGGTCGGACAAATTATTTCAGGTTCATCCTATATTAATTGAGGGTGAACCTGAAATAATTTGGCCGACCCTGGATGGACCATAATTATTGTTTCATGTTGAACCAGGCTCGACAAAACAATTTGAGGATCATCCTATATTAATTGAGGATGAACCTCAAATATTGATGTCGAACCTGATTCAACATGAAACAATAATTATGATCCATCCAGGGTCGGACAAATTATTGATCGCGTACGAGAGGGTCATAAATATTATTTTAGGATGAACCTGAAATAATATCGGATGAACCTGAAATAATATAGGATGAACCTCAAATAATATAGGATGAACCTCAAATAATATAGTATGTACCTCAGTAATTATTTTCGAACCTGTTCGTTCGCCATAAATATACTCTATTGACAACAAGCCTACATAAGTTTAAGTGTATCTTTATTCCTCTGGAGCAGCTGGATTAAGTAGCGTTATCAATGAAATTAGTTGATTGGCATAAGGTAATAAACTCCACGGACAATAATTAACTCAATGCAGCACACCCGAACTTTAAAATCTACATATTTATTTTTAACAAATTTTAATTTTTTTCTAAAATAATTGGGTTTCGACTGACCCAGCCCAAACATGGCATAAAAGACAGTGTTTTAATTTTTTGCTTTGGTACGTCTTTGAACAATACAATTAAAATACGGGCTTCCAGGCCATGTTTGGACTAACCCCAAGGTTCTGACTTCTTCGCCTATAGTAAACAAAGGGGTTGTATCGTGAAGCCGAGTTGGAGAGTAGTAACCCCGGGTTCCGAAAGTTCGTGGGCCTTGGGTTTGGCTCAGGAGTTTTGGGTTAGGGCTGCCCCAAGTCCAAACATGGCCTAAGACTAAAAGACCGTGTTTTAATTTTTGTTTTGGTGCGTCCTTTGAAAGGACGTACTAAACCATTAAATTAAAACACGGTCTTCTAGACAATGTTTGGACTACATCCCCCCCCCCCTCCTCACCCCAGGTTCTGATCTCTGCACCAACAGTAAAGAAGGGGCTATATCGTGAAATCAGGAGGGAGTGGGGGTGGGGCGTTTGCAAAAAGAGCAAGACTCGGGACCAATCCTCACCTCTCCAGGGGTGGATGACCATGCATCTCTGGGGATGGAGTGAAGGATGATCCGAGTCCATAAAATGTTCTATAATGTCCATAGAGGCTATAATTTGAATAGTTGAATTTAGGGTCTCGGTAGACCCCGGGGTGTCCATTGATGAAGCTATCTATAGCGTGTTTGACTTTGTTGTCATATCCAGGGTCTTCACGTGGGCGGTGAGTTTCATTGAGGAGGTCGGCATCCCGACGTTTGGTCGGCGGAGATTTTCTTTTTCTCTTTCTGTTTCTGTTCAGTGGTGGTGGTGATTGGTGCTTTCTTTTCCTTCCTCTGGGGTGGACAAGAGCGGGCGGGTCAGCGAATGGTTCTACCACTCCCAGAGGCGGGTTTCATCCGATACATTACGGTGAGCTGAACGCAGCCACTCTCAACATGGACATCCCAGGTTGAGAAGTGAACTGGCGTCCAACACCATGTGGGTATCCTTAATTTTCTTCGGCAGGAAATCCCTGGCTAATTAGTTAAAGAACCTAAAATGCACCCACAAGCTTAAATACTCAGTTTCAAAACAGAGCACAGAAAATGACAGAATAAAATGAATTAAATAATGGTGCCGTTTTCGCCATCCAAATTGGTGCCGTTTTCGCCAATCCATGGTGCCGTTTTCGCAAGCGCAATTGGTGCCGTTTTCGCCACATTTGGTGCTGTTTTCGCTCACTTGGTTCACTTTTCGCCAGGTGCCGTTTTCGCATGGTGCCGTTTTCGCCATAACTCCATTTAATAAGCCACTTGTACTAGTACATAATAATAATAATACTTGTATCAATGCTTTCTTTTGTAAGTATGTTTGGACTAACAAAAGGTGTTGTTCCCTGTGTTTATTGACAAATGGCATGATATGGATAAATGAACAAATCTCCATTGTATTTAATTTCTGTGTCAGTGCTTTTATCTATATTGAAATAAATGGGGAGTTTGTTTTTTCACAAATAAAACTTGAGATCTTTGAATGGGTTTGTAGGACGAAGTGTTCCAAAGATGTTTTTAGTTGTGGTTCTTCCCACATCACATACTTCAGAAACATTAAGCTAAGAAATAGTGTTGGTATCTTAAGAAACCAATCTACGTAATATTCCCGATATTAACCTCCCGCCATTCAATACATAATGTAAGTGTATGTTTTCTTGTTGAGTGTGTATTATATACATTTAATTGCTTCCCTGGAATATCCAACATAACCTTCCTCTGAAATGATGGCAATTTTTTCCCCCAATCGTTCATACAGACAACTGCTATCGGTTAATGTGACGGCTTCTCTTCCTCTCTGAACTCTCCACAACTCTATGTAAAATCGTCGTTTAAGTGCTAGAGTGTCCATGTCCCCTATGGGAGATAGGACACCCTAGCACTCAGGCGACGAATTGTCAACATCTCATCTGCAGTATATTTCTATTTGGTTGTCAGAGGCAGAATTATTTATAACAGTTTTGATTACATCATCTAATGAATCTTCATCTTGTTGAGCGTGACATCCCATGAAATCAGTTGGGTTAATGCTTAAGAAAAAAAAACAAAACAAATGAACTGAAAATCTGGATGGTGAAAAAGGGCTAACATAATTGTATATATGCTTACATATGTTTGCAGTATAGGAAGTATAATTTTGCTAATTCAGTCAAGCCAAATAGTTCAGATAATTTAGTCAATCCCGAAGACGGAAAACCTTAAAAGTCAATGATATTAACACCGAAAGGTTTCAGACGTAATTTTGTTACTATTTATGTTGAGTTTAGGAGTTGTTATTCCATTTAAAAAATGTACATTCGTATAAACAGTTCATCTAACCCTTGTAAAGTGCAAACAATATCTGTTGTCCCAGTATGATCAATATTAAAAAAGTCGATCAGAGTCAATCGCGAAAATCTGTCAATGAAGAATAAACATTCAAATTGTCTTCATTCTCCCTATATTTATCCCGAATTTGCATTCTTCATCTGAAGGTTTACAAATACATTCCCCCACAAACATGTTATATGCGATAGAATAATTTAGGAGGTTTCGACGTCAAACAAGATCACCACCTAGCGTTGCATAAATCACCCGATAGAGTTTTTCGAATTCTACATAACCAATGTTTTCATCCCACAAATAACATCGCACACAATTCTGATTCCAACGTAAGCTGTATTTTAGTATGACTGACACACACACAAAGTTTGGCGCTGATCAACAGATCCAAACTCCAATCAAACTTAACATCACACTTACACGTGTTCTCATGGTGGTTAACGTCTGTGACAGTTGAACAACAAATGGCTCAGAAACGCTCTGGACAAACATGAGTCCACAGACTGCATAATTTCTAAGTCAGACTGTACCATAACTCTGGTTTGAAACTCCAATCAAACTTAAAATAGCACCTGCACAGGTTCTCATCGTGGTTGACTTTTGTGCCGAGCTTGAAAAGGATTAGACCAGCAATGGCTGAGAACCACCCCCCCCCCCCCCGGACAAAGATGTACCCAGAGACTGTATAATTTCTTAGTCAGACTGTACAATAACTCTGGTTTGGAAAATCCACTTATGTGGCACTTTTGAAAAAGATTGGACAACAGTTACTGAGAATTTCTCCGAACAAAAATCAATCCGGATGGACGGACATTCTTAAGATTGGGAGTTGTGTGCTTAAGACATTACGGAAAAAAATATCATTTTAATTCGTTGTGACAACGGATAAAACCTCGTTTTTTGAACAATTTCGGGGGCTTTAGACATGGTTAAAATCCCCAACCCTAAACCCGAAGAGACACTAATCCTAACCCCAACCATGAACTGATCCCTAACCCTTAATATAAACCCCGAAAATTCGTAACTTGCCTCATAAGTCTCATATCTTAGTAATTAAGCTCATAATATATCAAATAATCTCATAGTATTTCGGTAAAACTCGTAACTCCCGCATTATAGCGATGTCGGACGAACGGACGGACACAAAAAAACTCGTAACTCCGGACGGACGAGAAACCCATTTACAAAATACGACCGTTTTTTGTAAACGGGCGTATGAAAAGATAAAACCTACTTTTTTGTTTTCTTCCATGAGAACTTAGGAATATACGAATGACGTTCACACTGCATTGGTTCATGAGAGGAGACGCGCTGGCTTAGTAGGTTGAGGTTCAGGCTGCAAGCCGAGAAATCCTCGACGTACGACAACCACATTGTGCCCTTGGGCAACACACTTCACCCTCATTGCCAACGTGGGAGCACGGTGACGATGTGTACTAAGTTGCACTGCATGTCGATGGTGTACTTGTCTTCAACCAATGCTAACCCTTCTGGTGTGGAGTTAGTATGCGAAGGAGCCTGACAGTTGCTCGCCGTTGTTCGGTGGTTCTCTCGTACAATTGCCAGACACGAGATGTCCCTGGCTGCCGAAAGTGTTAAACCTCAATAAATAAACAAATAAGATCATGACAATATTTACACTACTTATATCCCGCTTGTTCCCCTACATTTAACACAACAGTCATATGATACATTTCATGTTGTTTTATTATTTCAGAAATAGGCATTTATTGACTTTCTTATATAACTATGTGGTTTTAGCAACAACTTCCGATTACGATTTTTCCAGGGCAGCCCTCTCATTTAATTTTTCATCCCATCTCTCCATTAGTTATTCAATGAATCTTATTTTGGTGGGGTTTAACGACACTTTCGGCAGCCATGGCGACCTCGAGTCAAAGAGTTGTATGGGTGGAAGAAGCGGGGGTACCCGGAGTGAACAACTGAGTAACGGCTACCAACTATCGGGCTCACCAACTAACTAAGTCCGCTCAGGCAGGGTTAGTAATGGTTGATGGCAAGTGCACCATTGACGTGCAATACGTCTTAGTACACATCCAATGTTACAATCAGGATTAAGTGCCGTGTTGAAGGGCACACCTCATTTACCGGTAGTCAAGAGCGAACCGTGGACCTTTCGGTTTGAAGTTTATTGCTCTAACCAGTGAGTCACCGATCTCCCTCACAAAGTTTCATTCATTCCACAGGGAAAGTATTTGAGACCTTTCTAAATGAAATGTTACAACTCCCCTCTTACTCCATAGAACTTTTCATTTTAGAATTCATCAAACACCCAATGTAAAATGTCGACGAATTGGCAAATAATAATACGTGTTTCCTGGAGATTGTGATTCAGAAGCTTTATGTGTTTGTGTCATGTGTTTCTCTCACAAAGCAATGAAATATTAGGTTTTGTTCTATCAGTTTGTTTGTTGTCCTCTTTTAACTCCAACATGTGTCGGGAATGTACTGTGTGTATCCCAATCAAGTGATTCTCAAATATTCCATGAACTCCAAACGAACTAATGTTAAAGAGTACAGCAGAGTGGGGAAAATACGCTTCCTCCGACTTCTGTCTTCACAAATCGTCCCCTGAGTTCCAATGTTTTCTATGTGCCTACTGCCTAGGACACATTGGAACTCAGGGGACGAAATGTTGATTTCCGTATTATGGCAAACATTTATAGATAGTGGTGTGGACAGATGTGTGTATGGGTGGGGATGGCTTAATGACCATCGTATAATACTTTTTTAAAATCGACTGAACATCTCAGACAATATTCTTGAAGGGTTTATTTCCCACCTCACATGCCATAAACCGACTGAACATCTCAGGCAATATTGTTGATGGGTTTATTTCCCATCTCACATGCCATAATTCGACTGAACATCTCAGGCAATATTGTTGATGGGTTTATTTCCCACACCACATACCATAAACCGACTGAACATCTCAGGCAATGTTGTTGTCAGGCAATATGGTTGATGGGTTTATTTCCCACCTCACATACCATAAACATAAACCGACTGAACATCTCAGGCAATATTGTTGATGGGTTTATTTCCCACCTCACATACCATAAACCGACTGAACATCTCAGACAATATTGTTGATGGGTCTATTTCCCACCTCACATACCATAAACCGACTGAACATATCAGACAATATTGTTGATGGGTTTATTTCCCACCTCACATGACATAAACCGACTGAACATCTCAGACAATATTGTTGATGGGTTTATTTCCCACCTCACATGACATAAGCCGACTGAACATCTCAGACAATATTGTTGATGGGTTTATTTCCCACCTCACATCTAATAAACCGACTGAACATCTCAGACAATATTGTTGATGGGTTTATTTCCCACCTCACATGACATAAACGGACTGAACATCTCAGACAATATTGTTGATGGGTTTATTTCCCACCTCACATACCATAAACCGACTGAACATATCAGACATTATTGTTGATGGGTTTATTTCTCACCTCACATACCATAAACCGACTGAACATCTCAGACAATATTCTTGATGCGTTTTTTTCCCACCTCACATGCAACCGACTGAACATATCAGACATTATTGTTGATGGGTTTATTT
The DNA here is from genome assembly GCA_031216915.1 of Pictodentalium vernedei. NCBI lineage: Eukaryota > Metazoa > Mollusca > Scaphopoda > Dentaliida > Dentaliidae > Pictodentalium > Pictodentalium vernedei. The sequence goes on from CM062293.1 coordinate 531,803,350, forward strand.
CCCACCTCACATGCCATAAACCGACTGAACATCTCAGACAATATTGTTGATGGGTTTATTTCCCACCTCACATACCATAAACCGACTGAACATATCAGACATTATTGTTGATGGGTTTATTTCCCACCTCACATACCATAAACCGACTGAACATATCAGACAATATTGCTGATGGGTTTATTTCCCACCTCACATAACATAAACCGACAGAACATCTCAGACAATATTGTTGATGGGTTTATTTCCCACCTCACATGACACAAACGGACTGAACATCTCAGACAATATTGTTGATGGGTTTATTTCCCACCTCACATAACATAAACCGACAGAACATCTCAGACAATATTGTTGATGGGTTTATTTCCCACCTCACATGACATAAACGGACTGAACATCTCAGACATTATTGTTGATGGGTTTATTTCCCACTTCACATACCATAAACCGACTGAACATATCAGACAATATTGTTGATGAGTTTATTTCCCACCTCACATAACATAAACCGACTGAACATATCAGACAATATTGTTGATGGGTTTATTTCCCATCTCACATAATATAAACCGACAGAACATATCAGACAATATTGTTGATGGGTTTATTTCCCACCTCACATACCATAAACCGACTGAACATATCAGACAATATTGTTGATGGGTTTATTTTCCACCTCACATACCATAAACCGACTGAACATATCAGACAATATTGTTGATGGGTTTATTTCCCACCTCACATACCATAAACCGACTGAACATATCAGACAATATTGTTGATGGGTTTATTTCCCACCTCACATACCATAAACCGACTGAACATATCAGACAATATTGTTGTTGGGTTTATTTCTCACCTCACATACCATAAACCGACTGAACATATCAGACAATATTGTTGATGGGTTTATTTCCCACCTCACATACCATAAACCGACTGAACATCTCAGACAATATTGTTGATGGGTTTATTTCCCACCTCACATAACATAAACCGACTGAACATCTCAGACAATATTGTTGATGGGTTTATTTCCCACCTCACATAACATAAACTGGACAAAATATTTATCTGTCTTGTATTCTATTAACCCTTTACCCAGCAAAAGTAGGGAACGACACTTTCAAACAAATTTCATGAATAACAAAAAGTTTCATCCTTTGCTTCTAAAATATAGCTTACACGTATGACCCGCATTGGAACGAGCTCAACGAGTAGTTAATCCTGACTGGGATCGAATCGTGGATCTTTCGGTTCGATATCCAATGACGTAACCACTGAGCCACTGCGCTCCCAGGGATGGGATTTACAAAAATTGAAAGTTGTAGGCTTAACGTTAAAACATCAAAAATGGCGATAAATCGAAAAACTTAAAAAATCAAGAGCAAGATATTCCAGATTTTACTGGACACTTCGCCAATTTCAGGATTTTTAGTCGCCATGGATGGTATAAAGAGATTAAGTATTATATAAAACAGGCTCGTCTGTTGTAGACACCCCTAGTTAGCTTATTCGCAAATTTATGAAAATTAATTTTAATCTTACACACATAAGTTTATTACAATAGCGATTGAGGTAAAAGTTTGAATCGCCAGTTATTCTAATGAGTTTATCACAAAAGTGGTCAGTGAAAAATTTTGCATCAACCGCTATTGTAATAAGTTTGTTACAATGGCCGTCTGTGAAAAAGTTTGTATCCATCGCTATTGTAATAAATGTATTACAAAAGCGGTCGGTGAATAAGTTTGCATCAACCGCTATTGTAATACATTTTGTTCAGTAGCGGTTCCATTGCAATAGCGGTTGGTACAGAGCAGGTTTGTCAGCTCTTATAGCATAACCCGGGCTGTGCAGAGATTATAGTATACGATATTCCTCATATCTACAAGGTTTGTTGTTATCATCTCTTTCTTGGCGCACCAATAGGTTTAATAACTTGATTGAGATTATTGAATAGGTTTGTTGGATCTGATTCTGTTAATGTATGTATATTGCCAAAGCACAGAATTATCTTTATTTGCATAACACTTCCCTGCTACAATTGCCCATGCATGGAAGGAACACCGATTCATTAATTTTCATAATTTCAACCCTCTTTCTTTTACCTTCAATAATTTCTCCAGTGGAAGCAAACAAATTCAGTGTAGGTCGTCCAAGCCCTTGTAATGGAGATGGGTGAGTAAGTTCCAACAATACATGACCTTAATCATGTATAGTAAAGTCCTGATTAGATTGAACAACTTTTTCAACTTCACCTTACACTGTTTTATTAGTGATAGATGGAACTTCAATGAGAGGATTAAACAAACCTTAGCTCAGTCCTTGGGGATCAGTTGATTCTATCGGACATCATATATAATTCGAATCAGTCATCAAACTGTCGAACAGTCTCTGGTTTAAGTGGAAAGAGCTATTCCTGTCGTCATTTTTTCTTCACTGTCAATCTGTGAACCTGGCTGATGATCAGAATTTTGTCCGGGCCTGAGACTCTACTCACTTACATATGCCTCTCCCTCCCCAAATACTGATCTTTTTTTTACAAGTTGAAATGGACATTAACAAAACGTCCCTAAAATGTACGTTTTAATGTGTGAATTGACAGCGACCAACTTTGAATGTCCTTTCCAAATTATTTTACGCCCTAATTTTCCCATCACTCAAGCACTGAATATCAAACTTGGTATTTTTAATCATTTTGTAATATTGTTTTTACAAAACATTTCGACAGAACCATATTATGTGACCCCTTATTGGAACCAGCTGGTGTCATATGATATAGTTTTGAGAATTTGATTTTTTTAAAGTATTTTTCAACTGCTGAATTTGTAACTTTGCACGGTCGGATACTCCCGTTGCATTTGGTAAAGAGTTAAGATGCATGTTTCGCGGTTATAGGCTCAAGTACTGCACCTACAAATGCACACTCACAGATGTTTAAAATGGACATTTAATGAACCTTTTTCGTGGAATTTGATATTGTATTACCCGATACAAACCTAACTTTTAGAGTGTCTAGTCACAATAGAAACTTTGCGAACTTTATTTACTGAGCAGTACAATGTTATAGTAACAGTAACGTAATCAACAGTTAACGCGTATATTTGTTGTTATGTTTTCTTCGCAAATAACTAGATAATTGTAACCCGTCAAAGATTTGCGATAGTGAATGTCTTATTTTAACAGTTTACCTAACGAATCGTCATCCACCCGCGTAATTAACACATAAAGTTGTTCAAAAAAATTTATTTTTCAAATCTTTTTTAACAAAACCATAACCTGCGCTCTCTCATTGGAACGATCTCGTCGAGCTCGTTCCAATAGTGTCACCTGATATGGTTATGTTGGCGTTTGTTTTTTTGAGATCCCAAGCGACCGCCTTTCCGGCCCAGGCATAAGATACGTCACAGTTTCATTAAGGATGATCCCAAGCGACCGCCTTTCCGGCTCAGGCATATGATACGTCACAGTTTCATTAAGGATGATCCCAAGCGACCGCCTTTCCGGCCCAGGCATATGATACGTCACAGTTTCATTAAGTATGATAGCTGCTAAGTGAATGTGTGGTGCAGTTCCAGAGCTGCAAGTTGAAAATATTAATTGGTCTTTCCCCAAATAATGAATATGGACTCTTCCAAATGCTGCCATTGAACTGATATGAAAGATACCACCAGTGTTGAAAGGGTTAAACAACAATAACTAAAATAATAAATTTTGTTAACCTGTGCCGTGTGTAAAGGGCTAATAAAAAGAGACAGAAAATATTGGCGTTATTACTTGTATGATCTATAGCTCAGAAGGTCGTTGGTCCATTGTAACAGTAAATGCGCGGAAAACAGTTTGCTATTTTTTTCTCTTCTGAGGGTTTTCTCGTCCAGTGAGAGCCCACAATATTAGTTTGGTTGATAAAGTTGAATTGTATGTGTTTATTGTGTTCGCAATAGAAGTAAACGAAGACAGCTGACACACCACTAGTATTTGTGAAATTTTTCACGTACGCATATATTCTAGCATCTATATAAGGTGCTGCATTTTAAGAGTAAATCAATCATTGCCTGGTTAGACTCACTACAGGAGAAGCATATAGATATGGCTGCTGGGAAGGTATCAGCAATATTTGTCGTTGGTGTAGTACTCTTGGCTGCGTTTGAGGTAAGTGGACTATGTGATTTATGGAGGAACCTGGTTTATAGTGAAAATTATAAAAAAAAATTCGAAATAAGTTTCAGGTCTAATTCAATGGAAACGTTTCCTATATTTCACCATAAAGTCAACATGTTCTATATCATTTGATCAATAAAATGGAGGGCTTTACGAAATGAATGGAGAAAAAAATAATGTTGACGTCGAAACAGGAAAAATGGTGTATATAACAACTTATTCGCGTTTTTGGGACCTTTTGGCATTGAATCCGAATCCTATCTCTACCACTCTGTGAACTTTGGTCATTTTTACACATTTAATAATTTTCCAACCAAACGGCTGGGAAATTTGTCTTCAGAACGAATATAGGACGTCGAGAATCTTAAAAATACAATTATCTATGATGGATTAAATTAAAAAACAAATTTCAGAATGTTGTTTGTGAGAATCCTCAGAGTCCTGAAATCTGAAATGTTCTGAAGGAAAACGGGATCAAAGTCTTATAAATACTGATAAATGTTATTATCCTCCGAATGAGAGCAAAACTGAATCTTTTTTTCTGGCTTAATTTAGTTCAACTGGATTCAAATATATTTCCCAGCATACACATCCAAGTAAGAGATAACAGTTCGTGTATACCGTGGGGGTGGCATAGTCTTGTGACTGTCTTCCTGTAATTCCCTTGATAATTGAAATAGTGAACAAAAACATATTAGATGTCTGAAGGCGTCAGAATTGACTACAGTAGTTGTAGGCAGCACCTTGGTGTTGGACGTTGGGTTAAGATTATGTTGATTGAAATTAGCTATTGTTTCGTCATCTTGTATTAATCTTTTAAACCCTCGTAGTATTTTCCATGTCAACCCAACCACAGCAACTGGAAGTTCCATATTCATTATTTCGGGGTTGGGCTATTAATATTTTCAACGTGCAGCACCAAGGCTGGAAATAATTATTTTTGTGCCTTCCTATTCAGCTCCAAGGCTGGAGATAATGACTGGTCTACCTTACCTATTTAGCTCCAAGGCTGGAAATAATGATTGGTCTGCCTTACCTATTCAGCTCCAAGGCTGGAAATAATGATTGGTCTACCTTACCTATTCAGCTCCAAGGCTGGAAATAATGATTGGTCTGCCTTACCTATTCAGCTCCAAGGCTGGAGATAATGATTGGTCTACCTTACCTATTCAGCTCCAAGGCTGGAGATAATGATTGGTCTGCCTTACCTATTCCGCTCCAAGGCTGGAAATAATGATTGGTCTACCTTACCTATTCAGCTCCAAGGCTGGAAATAATGATTGGTCTACCTTACCTATTCAGCTCCAAGGCTGGAAATAATGATTGGTCTACCTTACCTATTCAGCTCCAAGGCTGGAGATAATGATTGGTCTACCTTACCTATTCAGCTCCAAGGCTGGAGATAATGATTGGTCTACCTTACCTATTCAGCTCCAAGGCTGGAGATAATGATTGGTCTACCTTACCTATTCAGCTCCAAGGCTGGAAATAATGATTGGTCTGCCTTACCTATTCACCTAGCGGACATCCTACTGAATGAAATTATGACGTATCATGTCCCTGGACCGGAAACGCGTACTCATGGGATCAACAGGTTAAATATTTTAAATGTTTATTATTTACTTTATTTCCGAATAAGAGGCGTAAAGTTTTAACGATATAATTCGGCGCAATGGTTGTGGCCTAACAAGCAGGAGCTTAGGTGGAAAACTGCAAATGGGGGGGGGGGGGGGGGGGCAACCAGGTCGTGAGATTGCTGAGAAAAAGGGATAGTTAGCCGAGACATTAAACTAGTCAAAAGAGTAAAAAAAATACCAAATGTATCGCCTGTTTCTTTACCACCTCTTACTATTTATTAATTATGCATGGCTGACAAGGGTATGGGAATTTCATTTAAGGACTGAATTTCGAAATCCAAGCGAATTTGAATCATCCATGGGCGTACATTTCATAAATGTCAGGCATTTTCCTCTAGAGTAGAATAAAAACACAGAAGTTTGCCTTTTACAGTTTTATCCAATCAGTTTGAACGTTTGACTATTATTATATACAGTCTCGGGGGCCGAAGGGGGCTTGTCCTGCACTGTCCCTGTGCGCATTTGGCGCACGAAAACATTTATTCATCAAAGCTAATTATTCCAAACCTCGGGGGTAACGACTGGAGGGTCCAAGTTGGAACTAGGAAGGCTCTCGAAACACCACACAACGGTCTTTCAAATATCAACTATGTGTCCCCCGTCCCCACCAAAAAGGAAACAAATGGGTAGGACACCCCTATTATAGTCCCTGGCTACTCGCAAGGGTTTAAGCCGATGCCAACTTTAGCGGCTGTTCACCTCAGATGTTAATTTTCGGGTGCTATTTCACCAGCAAAGAAGAACTTGTTTCACGGAAAAAGATCACTGCTCTTCGTCCCGGAGTTCCCATTAGGGTGACAGGTGTTTAATTTCCCTTACCCAGTTTCAAGTATTTTGTAAGGCTTTTGAACAAAAGATAAATTGTTAACATTTTCCACATATGGATAGACACTATTCCTGTCTTTAAATGTGCAAAATTCGAAAACATTTTCTCTCGCTCAACTCAAAAGATATTGATCTGTTGATTTGGAACAATCCTCTCCACCTGCGTTATCGTGCTGGATAAAGCGGAATTATTTGAGAGTTGGATACCTTTGTTATTTTTTTCACAGCGATTATCTTTGACAACCAGTCAGAAGATTATATGCTTGAAATGGAAAATGTAGCGCCACTCTTGAATGTAGTACTTTTTATCCAGATTTTGACTCGGAGACGTATTTATCTAGCTGAACTCCAAATTACATTCCCTGAGCGCTATACACCGATCCTCTGAGCTTCCGTCCATTATTTAATCTTAATAGTTGATGTTGTCACCTACACAACTTCTGAGTCAACCCAGGATGTATACCCGTATGTGCAATGGAAATTGTGCAGTGGCGAGAAAATTTCCAAGCGCCGAAACATCAGAAACCATGACCCACCCCAATTCATCATGACACATGTTGATTTTTCAGAACACTTCGAACAAAAGGGGTTTACAAATTTCGAAGTCATACACGTTCTCACTATAACTACATAACCCAATAAATCCGGCACTTGCAAGACCAGAATAATTCCGTAAGGAATTCGACTCTGTTGTGGGTTGTTTGTTTACGAAATTTTCGTGTAGTTTGCTACTACTATTGATATAATGCGACGTCCCTTCATTCACAATGATAAACATATATTCTTTCGTGCTCAAGTTATAGATATTTCAATCAATATATAAATATTTATTTCGCCTTGAAAAATATGTTACCATTATTGATGGAACTACATGGCGTAATCATATACCTTTAGCCAAGGTCAGTCTTCATTCATAAGTATTTAGTTTGCAAACATGATTTATAATATTGTAATATCATTTAATGATTCAGTGAAATCACGTCTCGGTTGAGAAACAGTTCATACATTGATTCAAAGTAAACAAACATTTCATGCATTTTTAAATTCAAGCATCTGGAATATTTCTCTTGGTCAGAAAAGCGAACCGTTTGTTCGCTTTTTCCGACCTGCTGAAATATTCTAGACGACTGAATGTAAAATTTATTCGATGGTCTATTCAAGGAATAGACTAGTTCCCGGCCATACCATCATCGAATTCCTCATTTGACTGGTGACTTAAGAGCTTTGTACGATTCATTCCAGTGACTATCAACAGTCACATCATTAACATCAGAATTGAAATTAATTATCAGTTGTTATATCGGCGTATTAATGTTAACATGACTTGTTGCTAATGTATGAAATTCTACTGTTGTAACTTAACCATTAGAACCCTGGCGGCCGCTTTTCCGGTCAGGAACATGATATGTCATAACGTCATTAAATATGCAGATTGTTCATTAAATATGTGGGGGAAACCAATCAAGATTATCAACGTGCAGCCCCGATTGATCTACCACAAATAATGATGAAGGTCTCTTCTAATTGCTGTCATTGAACTGGCATGGAAGATACCACAAGAGTAATAGGGTAAATGTGGGGTGGCTGCTTGTACTTTTATGTACACAAAGGAAATCGTTATCATTTATGACACTGAAATATCACAGGATCACATGTTATCGTCATCAACTTTAGGGAGTAATTTAAAGTGTATCGCATCTCATCGCATCGCAACACGCGCTGCATTTGATATGTTTGGCGTTGCTTTTCATCGGGAACACTAACAAAAAGCGAAACCAAAATTTCGACGCTATCACAATTATTCTACAGCCAGTGATAGTCATTTCGTCCCCTGAGTTCCAATGTGTTCTATGTGCCTACTGGCACATAGAACACATTGGAACTCAGGGGACGATTTGTTATTCATATGTGATTCTCATAATGAGGGAGGAACAGAATCATCCGGGTTGTGACGGGAAAATAATATTTACCATAATATGTGGAAATGAACAGAAACCCTCAAAATGGGCCAAACATCGCAGCTATATTTTGATGCTCGAATCCAGTAGCGTCACAACCGATTTTTACTGGACAAGTGACCTATCCTAGCTCTTTCGGGGGCTGTGAAAAATATGAGCTCAAGTAGACTGAACCAAACTGATCCACATTCAAATAGTGGTCCTTTATGGTTCCATGAGTGCAACAAGGCAACATCTGCAATGTGTCAGTATTGCAGACGACACCTTGTGGTACCAATGGCCCAAACAGTAAACAATATCTTGTCAGATACGTTGACGGAATGAATCAAAATGCGTCACCTGAAGAGCTTTTCATACGGGTTCAGACAAGCCTGACATGTTTCTTAGAAAAATGCACTGTTGTGTCAAATGTGTCAGAGGTCCAGTAGATATATCCAAATGAAGAATCGTCTTGACTAATTTCGGATTGAAAATGATTTATTTATTTATTTATTTATTTATTTATTTATTTATTTATTTATTTATTTATTGTGCTAATGTTACATCACTATCTAAGGCTATAAGATCGTGGCGATGAAAAATATGAATTAAAAAAAAAGTCATTATGTTCTATGAACTTCAAACAAGTAGATGACATCGGGAAAGAACACGAGAAATAAGAAATGAGTAATGAAGACAGTAATAAGAAAATGAGAGAGTTTTTAAAAAAAATATGAGAGAGTTTTTAAAAAAAATACAATGTAAATCAACCTGTTGAATGGATATGAATATATGAGAGCTTAAAGGAAAAAAAAAACAATTTCAAACTGCTATACAATCACAAGACGACATATTTCCACTCACAGTATAGAGACTCGTTTTTTTTTTTTGGGGGGGGGGGGGGGGAGGGCGTATAGCTTCGAATCGTGTTCGAGTGTCGAGTAGCTATTCCTCCACCAAAAATGAGTCGCGATAAAAGATTTTATTTTACAATCAACATGTATTTTGTCTGTATTAACTCCGCAACTGTCGTGTATCCGACCGCCCGATACAGATGTTTGTATCAGGGGGTCGAATACAGGCACGTTCCTTTCGCGTGAGTTCCATTTTTTTTTTTTTTGTTCATCCGTACGAATCAATAGTTCGTTATATATTCGTCTACATTCTTGACTTATCCCCAATATATTGTATGATAAAATGATTATTACCATTATGTGGATGTACAAAATATGTATCCGGGTCTCGCACCGGGTTCTAAGGGTAGATCACGACTATTCTTCGACTCGTCGTGATCTGCCCTTAGAACCCGGAGCTCGACTCGGATACATATTTTGTACATCCACATAATGGTACTAATCTCTATATATACAAGCACAATGAGTACACAACCATTTTATCTTCCCTACAGTCATTAAAAAAACATTACCATGACTTCTAAAAAATTATACGTGTTGATAAAGTAATAATCAAACTCGACCCAAGCATGCTTTTTCGACGGGAAATGATATTCCAAATCGAATTCAGTTCAATTCATGAGGTCAATCCAGGGGTTGGAGGGTTGTTTGCGAAAACAACTAGGGAATTAATTATATTTTGTATTGTGCAAGAATCTCTTTAAATACTTGACGTCACTTCAATCATATTTTTGTCGATGCCACGATGAGACTGACGTTATGTTTTAAAATATTTGCCCGCTTTAGCTTTCTGTTATTGCTATTCACCTTCAAGTTTCTTGTTATTTGGTGTTTTGCACGGTGGATTACCTATTTATTATTATGATTATGTAATTTAACCACCGCTAAATATCACTACTGTTTGACGATCTTTTCCTTGTTACTTTTCCGAGGTAACTTCGATTAAAACTTACGTTTTAAAAGAAGACAAAATATTTTTCATTAGCAATCCAGATGGAATCCTTTTCATCGAGTGCGTTATTATTTATTTATTGGTGTTTAAGGTCACATATTTCTGCACAATGACTAATCATGACCACGAGAAGCCGGAGTACCCGGAGAGAACCACAGAATAACGACGAGCAACTGTCAGCTCTCCAACATACTATCTCCACTCAAGCAGGGTTACCATTGGTTGAAGATAGGCGCACCATCGACGTGCAGTACGCCGTACTACACAGCGTCACCGTGCCCCCACGTGTGCAATGGGGGTGAAGTGTCTTGCCCAAGGACACAACGCGGTTGCCGCAGGTGGGATTCGAACCAAGGACCACTCGGCTTGCAGACTGCACCTCTACCAACTGAGCCACCGCTCCCCCATCTAGTGTGTGTGTGTGTGTGTGTGTGTGTAGGTGTGTGTGTGTGTGTGTGTTTTTCAAATGGCACAATCATGTTTTAGAAGAATTTTGAATGTTGGTTTCTGATCCCCCGCCGGGATTCGAACCCTCGGCTACACCGCCTGGCAATCAGGAGTTCAGCGTCTAAACCACTAGACCATTGCACACCGTCAAAAACGATGGCTGGAATCTAGCTTTTTAGATGAAGTCCTCATGATTACTTGGTTCATCTTCCATTCGGCAGCAGCATGAAAGTGTGGAACGCGCTGGCTACAGTACGACGAAAGTGCTGTGGATGGCCTCAGACGAAGACTGGCACGGGCGTGTTTTTTCAAATGACACAATCATGTTTTAGAGGAATTTTGAATGTTGGTTTCTGATCCCCCGCCGGGATTCGAACCCTCGGCAACACCGCCTGGCAATCAGGAGTTCAGCATCTAAACCACTAGACCATTGCACACCGTCAAAAACGATGGCTGGAATCTAGCTTTTTAGATGAAGTCCTCATGATTCCTTGGTTCATCTTCCTTTCGGCAGCAGCATGAAAGTGTGGAACGCGCTGGCTACAGTACGACGAAAGTGCTGTGGATAGCCTCAGACGAAGACTGGCACGGGCTTGTGTGTGTTTTTTCAAATGACACAATCATGTTTTAGTGGAATTTTGAATGTTGGTTTCTGATCCCCAGCCGGGATTCGAACCCTCGGCTACACCGCCTGGCAATCAGGAGTTCAGCGTCTAAACCACTAGACCATTGCACACCGTCAAAAACGATGGCTGGAATCTAACTTTTTAGATGAAGTCCTCATGATTACTTGGTTCATCTTCCATTCGGCAGCAGCATGAAAGTGTGGAACGCGCTGGCTACAGTACGACGAAAGTGCTGTGGATGGCCTCAGACGAAGACTGGCACGGGCTTGTGTGTGTTTTTTCTAATGACACAATCATGTTTTAGAGGAATTTTGAATGTTGGTTTCTGATCCCCCGCCTGGATTCGAACCCTCGGCAACACCGCCTGGCAATCAGGAGTTCAGCGTCCAAACCACTAGACCATTGCACACCGTCAAAAACGATGGCTGGAATCTAGCTTTTTAGATGAAGTCCTCATGATTACTTGGTTCATCTTCCTTTCGGCAGCAGCATGAAAGTGTGGAACGCGCTGGCTACAGTACGACGAAAGTGCTGTGGATGGCCTCAGACGAAGACTGGCACGGGCTTGTGTGTGTTTTTTCAAATGACACAATCATGTTTTAGAGGAATTTTGAATGTTGGTTTCTGATCCCCCGCCGGGATTCGAACCCTCGGCAACACCGCCTGGCAAGCAGTAGTTCAGCGTCTAAACCATTAGACCATTGCACACCGTCAAAAACGATGGCTGGAATCTAGCTTTTTAGATGAAGTCCTCATGATTACTTGGTTCATCTTCCTTTCGGCAGCAACATGAAAGTGTGGAACGCGCTGGCTACAGTACGACGAAAGTGCTGTAGATGGCCTCAGACGAAGACTGGCACGGACTTGTGTGTGTTTTTTCAAATGACACAATCATGTTTTAGAGGAATTTTGAATGTTGGTTTCTGATCCCCCCGCCGGGATTCGAACCCTCGGCAACACCGCCTGGCAATCAGGAGTTCAGCGTCTAAACCACTAGACCATTGCACACCGTCAAAAACGATGGCTGGAATCTAGCTTTTTAGATGAAGTCCTCATGATTACTTGGTTCATCTTCCTTTCGGCAGCAGCATGAAAGTGTGGAACGCGCTGGCTACAGTACGACGAAAGTGCTGTGGATGGTCTCAGACGAAGACTGGCACGGGCTTGTGTGTGTTTTTTCTAATGACACAATCATGTTTTAGAGGAATTTTGAATGTTGGTTTCTGATCCCCCGCCTGGATTCGAACCCTTGGCAACACCGCCTGGCAATCAGGAGTTCAGCGTCTAAACCACTAGACCATTGCACACCGTCAAAAACGATGGCTGGAATCTAGCTTTTTAGATGAAGTCCTCATGATTACTTGGTTCATCTTCCTTTCGGCAGCAGCATGAAAGTGTGGAACGCGCTGGCTACAGTACGACGAAAGTGCTGTGGATGGCCTCAGACGAAGACTGGCACGGGCTTGTGTGTGTTTTTTTCAAATGACACAATCATGTTTTAGAGGAATTTTGAATGTTGGTTTCATAAAATTGATTTAAACTAAGTGATGAGCTTAGGAACTGGTTAAACTGACTGGCAAAAATTGATGTTATTCATTGATGGGCTCTAATTTAGTCCTTACAAAGATGTTGCGCAAGCTTTTGTTTTTCTTATAGGCGGTGACAGGTCGAAGATTCAAAGGTTCATTTAATTTAGCATTGGTAAAATTGAATTCATCTTTTAACATTTTTGCTATTTCGATATTCTTTCTGTTGTACGTTAACGTGAAAGGAATGATGGACCTCCTTTCGCATTCGCCCTCTGATATGTTCATACCAAATGGCCAGAGGGTTTGAAGCTTATTGATCCAAAAAGCTTCACGTTTTTTTCTAAATTCATCCGTTTCTTCTAATGTGTCTTTAATTGGTGGTTGTTCAATAGGATGGATTTCGAAATCGTCCAAAGAATGGCCAGGAAGGTTAAAATGTTGTGTTACTGGGGCATCAGCATTATGTTTTATATCGTGTTTGTGTCTAGTAGCACGTTCTCGAAAAGGATTTTGACTTTGACCAACATACTGTTTCCGACATCGCTTACAAGTGATAAGGTAAATAATGTTTGGTGAATCACAATGGAGGGGGTTACGGATCTGATAATGATTTTTGGTTTGTTCGGAGGAAAATTCCTCTTTCTGATCAGGCATAAAAGTATGCAGTCTACACCGAGGCTTTTTTGCAGTTAAATACCGCGCCACTACCATTTTGTTGTGTTCAATCTTCAGTGGTTCGAAATCGGTAGTTTCAGCTGGACTTTCGAGCTTTTTCAGGGTTTGGGATTTCAGGATACGCAAAAGGCGCAGCGAGTACCCTCTCGATCTGAGGGCGCCAAATAGAGTAGAACAAGCCTCATTGAAATTTACCTTATCACTTAAATTGCGGTAGAAACGAATGAGTTGTGATTTGATGATACCTTTAAATGTATGTTGAGGATGAAATGATTTTGTCTGCAACAATTGATGTGAATCAGTTGGTTTAAAATACACTTTATAGTCTGAATGACCGGACGCCTGAAATTGTTTGCCTTTATACACGGTCACATCTAGAAAATCAACATAATTTTCACTGATAGTAGCTTTCAATTTAATATTTGGATCGTGATTGCTCAAAATTTCTAAAAATCATCAAAATCTTCTTTTGGATGTTCCCAAATAATAAAAATGTCATCTAAATACCTGAGATATACGAGAGGATGCTTTGCACATTTGCTTAAGGCATTTTCCTCCCATTCCGCTACATAAATGCTTGCAAAATTAGGACTGAATCTTTTGCCCATAGGACAACCCATTATTTGTAGAAAATATTCTCCATTGAATTGAAAGTCATTACCTTTTAAGCTCAGCTCTAAAAGATCCAAAATTGGTTCATCCGGGCGTTTCGCATCCGGATATTTTTCAAATGCATTTTTAACTGATTTAACACCTTTATCAATATCAAAGTTCGTATACATACTGTCGATATCCAAAGTAGCCGGAATTGCATTTTTCGATATTTTCAATTTCGAAATTTTTGACAGGAAATCCTGTGTATTTTTTAGATAGCTCGGATGTCTATTTGCTATAGGTTTCAGATGATAATCAATTAATTCCGAGATCGCATAAGATTCCGAATTACAATCTGATACAATTGGCCTCCCGGGTGGAGTTAAGTCATCCGTCCATGAAGAACGGTCCTTGTGGATCTTTGGTAGGATATAAAATTGTCTTGTTTGAGCACTGAGCTTAGCTGTTAAGTATTTCAATTGTTTTTTGGTAATGTGACCTTCGTCCAGGAGAAAGTTTTATTGAATTTTTCGATATTACTAGGCCAAATAAGTGAATCTATTTTCTTATAATGTTTAGTATTGCTGAGGGGGGGGGGGGGGGGGGGGGTGATAATGTAAAACATGAAATGGACTTTGTTGCCAATAAAGAATCAAACTCGGGTCAAATGTTTGCTTCTACGTTTAGACTGCACGATTTGTATGAAGGAATCTGGAAGTGTCTGTGGGAGAGAGGGTCGGAGGTGATTGGAGCTGTATGTTTAGCAAATACACGTGGGTAACTTCACGGGCATCGTTCTGAAGAGTATAACTGATTGTGTGTATAGGAATGTCAACCCTGCACCATCTCACACTTTGGGAGTCGGTTTAAAACTAAAGATGTAGACAAAACAAATCAAACGGGTCGACCATGGTTCGCAGGGTTTGAAATTAAAAAGAAATTAAATATCTCCTGAAATGTGATTTTCTTTGTATTTGAGAACAACATTTCACATTTTGTACGAGTCCTTTTTGGGCAGTGGGAAACAACTTCCTGTCTGTTTTGTATTGCTGAATGGTTTACACCTTTTGAAGAGGGTTTTGACATTTGCTGATGGAAATACGATTGTATTTCATCTGAGAATACCACATGCGTTTATGAATAATTATTTTGACGGAATTAATGGCCAAAGTACCACATCATATTTGATTTTATTTCCTCATTTGGATCAGCATTGAGGTAGATACGGGGTGGGGGAGAAAGGAAACGCCTCCCAAAAATTTTATCGGAAAATGTCCGGCTTATCGGAAATTTTGTTAAGCTTCTGGACAAAATTTCACAAAACGGAAGGAAGGTTATTATGTTGGGGGAAGGGACCACTTTTCGTACCAAACAACCCTCCCCAGTCAGCCCACACATTATCCAGGTTGCATATCTAACATGTGGATGTGGCCCAGGGATGACAGTTTTTACAACACACAGGGAAGGGGTGGGTCGGCACGTTCCAGGTGCAGAAAATTTCCAATTAGAGATGACTTGAGAATATTTTGCCTCATCCATCAAATCAAAATTGCTCTATTTTGGCTGGAAATATCTCATTATGACGCAGAACGCTCTAGTGACCAGTAAACATGTAGTGATATTAAATATTGTAGGGGACACAAGTAGGTGTACTTTGTAGAGAAGTATGCCATAAGTTATTTGAATGTTGGTGGGGTTGTATACGTTTGGCAACGGAAAAGAAATGTAGTGGACATGTAGTGGAAAGAAAATACCCGTGGAACATTTTGAAAGGATTTTGATAACTCTAGACACAATTACAACGCAGAGAATGGATCTCTCTACTAGAGCTGAACGGTACACCGGTAAACCGGTAATAACCGGTACTGAAAATGATACCGGATGGATACCGGTATTGTTTTAAAAAGCTCTACAGCCAGGAGATTTCTTGGCAGAAAAAACCCTTATCTATCCCCCTGTCTGAAATGGCTTTTTTTTTCATGGGTCACCAGAGTGGACTTCCTCCATTTTGGATTACACCATTATCTATCTCCATGTGACGTGTCTTTTTTCATGGATCACCAGAGTGGACTTCCTCCATTTTGCATTACACCCTTATCTATCCCCCTGTCGGACATGGCTTTTTTCATGGATCACCAGAGTGGACTTCTTGCATTTTGGATTACACCCATTTATTCAGCAATGAGCAACTGCAGAGCAAACCATATAATTAAAGTGAAAAAAACCCGTTTGACTATATTTCGTAGTACTGTAATGGGAAGGGTGGCGACCTCCAACAAAGAAAGTTAACAACGAAAACATGTGCAACGTTAACACGCAATGCTCTTGCACATTAAAACCACATATCATCGGGGTCCTAGGGGGTTTGACCATCCCATACTAGGCGGGTGCTCAGGTGGCGGATAGAGAGTAGCCTGCTCAATTGAGCAGGTTTTCTTCGGAATATTCAAAATACGCATCCCCGGACTAAAATGATACTATCCTGTTGTAACATCCTGCAGGCACCTTGTGCTACCGTGACGTGCGTTCCGAATGCCCCAGAGGAAGGAATCCTGGCTGTTGAGGACAAACAGTGTCCTGGCTAGGGCGGTCTCCATATTGGGGATACCTATCCAATATACATCTTTGGCTCTAACTTCGGACGGAGACGGATGGTCAGAAGGACCCAGGACCCGTTCTGTCCAACTGGGAGCCCCCAAAAAGTGTGTCACGTCGGGGGTATTGGCAGGGGGGGGGGGGGTCGTTCAATCAGTTATTTATTTTACCTAAATGTTACTATTTCCATTATATGCGGAGTTTTAACAATTTTTCAGAAATCGTTTAACATGTTCTCTTTTTGCACTGCCTGGGTTGATTGTAGATGGCAGTTTCCGTATCACAATATTTATGTTCAAATTGAATCTCAGATCAAATCAGGCAAAAATTTCGAAATCAAATCGATTGTAAAATTGAACCCACCACCCGACTGTTACGATACTACGGGCCTCTTACCAATGTTATCTGTGTACTCCATGTACCCCGTATCAACATGCATACTGGTTAGTCTATTCCGTACCATCGAATCGAACAAGTAGATGAACCCATAACTTGTTTTTGAAATTTAGAGCAATTTATTCATATGGCAACTAAAAATATTCAGTATGGATCAGTGCATGGGTCCGATGTACAATGTACTTTCATTAATTAGAATTGTATCGTATAAGTTTCTTACGCATTGGCATTCAAATTCTCGGTCCTTGTCTGAAGCCATTCACTAATCATCTGGCATGGGTATGGGGGTCATCGGTCGTAATCTGAAGAAATCCACTAAAGCAATCATCGGGTATGAGTATGAAGGCCCTTGGACTTAGTCTGAAGACGTCCACTAACGCAATCACCGTATGGAGGTCCTCTCTCAGAAGAGCAATCGCAAAACGTAGTACACCACATATAGAATTAGAAGCAGCTGTTTGCACTGAAAATATTTGGCTCAGATGGATGAAGAGAGGCCAGATATCGGATAAACGTCAGCTTTAGACACTGTTCTGCTTGTTAGGGACGTGACAACTGTTACTTATTTCCATTCCCTTATTCGATATTCGGTTTCACCCGATTAAATCGGTTGATAACGAATTCAGAATAAGAGCTGGAAACAAGTAACAGTTGTCATATCCGCCTTCTTGATCACAACAACGCTATTTGCTTTGGCGCAAAGTACGAGATGTCCGTTTTTTAATTGTTAAGAGACAATGTATGCCCCACCCTCTTCCACATCCCCCCAGTGTTCTATTATTCCCAAATCAACGATATACAAAAGTAACTTGCATGGGCAATATTTCACAGTAGGATCTCTTAGAGATCTATTTTATCTTACGAACCCGAATAAAAGTTTGCCATGAGGGTTAGTTCGAATTTCCAATGGAGGAATTTATATCTGGTTAATGCTAAATAAATCTACATTTTTAAGATTGGAGACACAATCACCAGCGGGATTTGAATGATTAGCAAACAGTTTAGAAACATATTGGAGTGACGGTTTTTATGCTGAGCTTCTCAATAGGAGGTTCTTCTGATTTAATGAGCATGTAATTTATTAGCGATGTTCAAAATGCCAGCAGGCTAATTCTAATATCACTATTGTAGATCGAGTCAAGTGGTATGAAGTATGATTTTCTCGCAGAACGATAAACCACACAACAGTAATCTAGTTTTCATCTCACAATTAAACCAAACATATGGTGTAATGTCTTTTGGTCAGCACCCCAATCACTGCCACCAACTGGTTTCAGAAGGTTTAGTGTTCCTTTACATCTAACAGTTAGTTATTTTATATGATAAATGAAATTTAGTTTTTTGTCAAACAATAAAACCAATATTTTCACTTCTTTAACCCTTTACCCAAAGTAACGGCCAAAACCGGCCAGCGATATTCTCAAAAATCGCTAATTAATTTTTATTTTTCCATTTTTTTTTCTCAAAAACATAGGTTATGACACCTCATTGGAACGAGCTCGACGAGCTCGTTCCAATGAGGCGTCATAGCCTATATGTTTGAGACAAAAAATGAAAAAAATTAGTTATTCAACATTTTGTTTTACAAGTGTCGTCTGCTATTCATGTTAGGTAAAGGGTCCACAACTTTTATAGTTATTTCATAATTTCCGCAAACACAATCTGTTACGCGTTTTAGAGCACCCTAGGTGGTTTCACGCTATATAAAATTAATTATTATTATTATTATTATTATTATTATGATTATTATTATTATTTATCTATTTTTTCTCCAAATCCAGGTGATGTTTCTGGAGCTTACAACAATGTAAACAATTTGGTTTGGACTTCGAGAACTTCAAACCGTTTTCTGTGGCCCATTCCTGAATTCCTTTTAACACAGCTGAGGGTTGTGCTCGATGACTTTCATGCTTTTACTCCCGTAGAAAATACAAAATAATCATCAACATACAATGACGAATCTACCATATTCTCACTTTCATCAATGATTCCATTGATTTTAACGGAAGTTGTGGTAACAGATAAAATATTACCCCAATAGACCCCCAGCTCCCGTTCGTGGGGGAACAGATAATGCAGTTGTACCATTAAGTATTTGTTTCAATCACTTTCAAACCAACGTGAGATAATAATAATCTTATTTAGTTACAGTTAAAACTAGAAGTCCTGTCACGAACTGTGCGCTTATCTACGCTTAATTGCGCGTAGGAATTGCGCGCAATTGCCATATCGAATGGCATCCAAAGCACGGCAGGTTCTCCTGGTTACCAATAGCAAACACAGGCAATGTTTCTGCCAATGGACCTCCGGGTTACCCGGAGGTCCATTGGCTGAAACATTGCTTGTGCACAGGCCATATGTACAGAATTTGCTAGCCTTACTATAGTCATAACGCGTAGCTTAACGCGCATATCGACGTGCTATTTGCGCGCATATCATGACAGGACCTCTAGTTTTAACTGTACCTACACTGTTGCTCATAATTAAATCAATCACGTAGTTCTACATTTGTTCTAAAGGATGTTACTCACGTCGCCATTATATTATTATTACTCACCTATAGTTGGTTGTGTAAAAATACAGAATCGCACATACGTTTGGATGGGTTAAGAATTATCGCACGAGATTGCTTTGGCCCACGAGAGCCGAAGGGCGATAACTCTTAACCCATTCAAACGTGTGTGCGGTTCTGTATTTATCACACACCTCCCATGTAACAACCAGTCTACACGAAAATTGAACTAAAAACACTTTTAAACTGGATAACTGCCAAGTTTCCTTCGTTGCAAACAAGACACCACTGTTAGTTGGCGGGGTATCAACCCTAGTTTGCATTTTAAGTTTTACGGCATTCAATTGGTCGAAACCAAATGACACCGATCATTGTTCTTCACGATGACCGAACTTCAAATATTGGCTAAACTGCGGGGAATAACACAACAAAAAGCTTTTAAATAGCTAATAAGTTTAGCACACTCTATCATTATATGACCAGTTCTGGAAAGTATTGTTCATGGAACAAACTGTCAGAATGTTATGTTTAATTTGTAAATATTTGTCTCGAATCTGATTCTTTAAATATCCCGGATAAACAACGACGGGTATCATGTCTCTGTTTACGTTGGAAACGAAAACGAACGTGTTTTGTATCGCCACATGTGCGATACAACTTTATCGTAAGGCAGAACAGGGGAAATCCCGTGTTTTTCATTAACAGGTGTGTGATGATCCATGCCATTCAACAACTTGTGGGTAAGAATAATCTGTGGTGACTAGTTCAGTTGGTGGCACTGACTCAGTGGTAAATAGCGTTGGACTTGGAACTGAAAATTCAACGGTTAAAACCTGACCAGCGAAATAGTGTTGTCCTTGGGCTTGACACATAATCCCAAACGCAAACGTAAGAACACGGTGGCTCTGTGAACTAAAGAGTACTGCTCGTTAATGGTCAAACGTAAGAACTCGGTGGCCCTGAAAACTGAAACGTATTGCTCGTCAATTGTCAGACGTAAGTGCACGATGGCTTTGTGAACTAAGACGTATTGCTCGTCAATGGTAAAACGTAAGAGCACGGTGGCTTTATGAACTAAAGCGTACTGCTCGTCATTTGTGTATTGCCTCCAACAACTGCTTTTTGATCTTTTGCAGAGTTAATAATTTGGAGGGTCAGACAGTTTCTGACCGCTGGTCTGTGGTTCTCGCCAGGTCCTACGACTTCCACTACCCATAAAACTGTCCGATACGATGTAATCCTGGCTACTGAAAGCGTCGTGGAATCCCAAAGAACAAACAAACAACATACGCATTGGTATTATATTTGATTAGTATGTTGAAAGTTGGTATTGGTACGAATAAGTTCTATTTCTAAACGTTTTATGGCAAATAGTCACGTATCGTTTATTTGTTGATATGTTTTCTTTAAT
Source organism: Pictodentalium vernedei (assembly GCA_031216915.1). NCBI lineage: Eukaryota > Metazoa > Mollusca > Scaphopoda > Dentaliida > Dentaliidae > Pictodentalium > Pictodentalium vernedei. Next base: position 531,824,561 of record CM062293.1, read on the forward strand.
TCGTTTTCAGAGTGTATATGGAGATATATACTACAGATGGGGATCGTCAAAATGTGGAACAGACGCCACACTTATCTATGCATGTAATTTGTAACCTAATTATGAAATGAGGCAGGCACATAGCCAGGATTTTATAATAGGGGGTGCTTTGTTGGGGGTGGGGGAGGGGGCGATATTTAAAAGTCTGTTATGGGGGGTTTCGGGTGAAGGGAAGTGACCAGAGAATGTTTGTTAGGTCTACCCCCGCCCGCCTTCCACCACTATCACAGAAAATTTGCAAAATTTAGTGCTTCAAGAACGAATATGAAGCATTTGTAGCATGTGTAGCCCTCTATTGGAGACCATATGTAGCATGTGTAGCCCTCTGTTGGAGACCATTTGTAGCATATGTAGCCCTCTGTTGGAGACCATTTGCATGTGCAGCCCTCTATTGGACACCATTTGCAGCATGTGCAGCCCTCTATTGGAGACCATTTGTAGCATGTACAGCCCTTTATTGGAGACCATTTGTAGCATGTGCAGCCCTCTATTTGAGACCATTTGTAGCATGTGTAGCCCTCTGTTGGAGACCATTTGTAGCATATGTAGCCCTCTGCTGGAGACCATTTGTAGCATGTGCAGCCCTCTATTGGACACCATTTGCAGCATGTGCAGCCCTCTATTGGATACCATTTGTAGCATGTGCAGCCCTCTATTGGAGACCATTTGTAGCATGTGCAGCCCTCTATTGGAGACCATTTGTAGCATGTGTAGCCCTCTGTTGGAGACAATTTGTAGCATATGTGGCCCTCTGTTGGAGACCATTTGTAGCATGTGCAGCCCTCTATTGGATACCATTTGTAGCATGTATAACCCTCTATTGGAGACCATTTGTAGTATGCGTAGCCCTCTGTTGGAGACCATTTGTAGCATGTATAACCCTCTATTGGAGACCATTTATAGCATGTGTAACCCTCTATTGGAGACCATTTGTAGCATGTGTAGTCCTCTATTGGAGACCATTTATGGGCATGTGTAACCCTCTGTTGGAGACCATTTGTAGCATGTGCAGCCCTCTATTGGAGACCATTAGTAGCATGTGTAACCCTCTATTGGAGACCATTTATAGCATGTGTAACCCTCTGTTGGAGACCATTTGTAGCATATGTAGCCCTCTATTGGAGACCATTTGTAGCATGTATAACCCTCTATTGGAGACCATTTATAGCATGTGTAACCCTCTATTGGAGACCATTTGTAGCATGTGTAGTCCTCTCTTGGAGACCATTTATAGCATGTGTAACCCTCTGTTGGAGACCATTTGTAGCATGTGCAGCCCTCTATTGGAGACCATTAGTAGCATGTGTAACCCTCTATTGGAGACCATTTATAGCATGTGTAACCCTCTGTTGGAGACCATTTGTAGCATATGTAGCCCTCTGTTGGGGACCATTTGTAGCATGTGCAGCCCTCTATTGGAGACCATTTGTAGCATGTGCAGCCCTCTATTGGAGACCATTTGTAGTATGTATAACCCTCTATTGGAGACAATTTGTAGCATGTGTAGCCCTCTATTGGCGACCATTTGTAGCATGTGTAGTCCTCTATTCGTGTGAACCGATTCATTTTACAATCATCTTATTTCTATACAAACATAAGCGTGACTAGTCCAAACCATTTTTAGTACCCAGGGGCCAAGACAATAAAAAGTACAGTTGTATTATTATTATTGTTTCTTTTTTCTAGAACTGTATCTTCTACCTGTGAATATATGTGACAGGCGTGAATCAATAGTATTCTAAAAGACGTGCTAACTTTCCTGGCGGTAAATTGTCAAGTCTTTTGAAATGCTAATGTGTCCTTTAGTCATACCTGGAAAACACAACTGTGGAAAGTAGCCCAACAGCTAATGGGTAGACAATAACCTGAATGTGTAGTGCCATCCTGCCACACTAGAATACTAATTATGGGAGACTGAGGCCACGTTCAACATCTATGGCGATGTCAGACAGACAACAGGCGCGCAGAGAGGATTCTATAATATATAAAGTCGTAACCTAGCTTTGTTTGGGGGGGGGGAATTTTTTTGAAAGGCCCTTGTGTGGGGTTTTGGACGACTCCCCTAGTCCTAACTAGGACCCTCGATTCGTTGCCTTTTTTCCACTTATCAGAGGGGATTTATGGGAGGGGCTACGACTGGAAGGTACTAGTTAGGACTACCCCCCCCCCCCCCACACACTCATCCGAGAAAATTTTGTAAAATGTAGTGCTCTAAGAACGAATGTGAGGCATTTGTAAATCTATTGGAGACCATTTTAGCATGTGTAGCCCTCTATTGGAGACCATTTGTAGCATGTGTAGCCCTCTATTGGAGACCATTTGTAGCATATGTAGCCCTCTATTGGAGGCCATTTGTAGCATGTGTAGCCCTCTGTTGGAGACAATTTGTAGCATATGTGGCCCTCTGTTGGAGACCATTTGTAGCATGTGCAGCCCTCTATTGGAGACCATTTGTAGCATGTGTAGTCCTCTATTGGAGACCATTTGTGGCATGTGTAGCCCTCTACTGGAGACCATTTGTAGCATGTGTAGCCCTCTATTGGAGACCATTTGTAGCATGTGTAGCCCTCTATTGGAGACCATTTGTAGCATGTGTAGCCCTCTATTGGAGACCATTTGTAGCATGTGTAGCCCTCTATTGGAGACCATTTGTAGCATGTGTAGCCCTCTATTGGAGACCATTTGTAGCATGTGTAGCCCTCTATTGGAGACCATTTGTAGCATGTGTAGCTCTCTATTGGAGACCATTTGTAGCATATGTAGCCCTCTATTGGAGACCATTTGTAGCATGTGTAGCCCTCTATTGGAGACCATTTGTAGCATATGTAGCCCACTATTGGAGGCCATTTGTAGCATGTGTAGCCCTCTTTTGGAGATCATTTGTAGCATGTGTAGTCCTCTATTGGAGACCATTTGTGGCATGTGTATCCCTCTACTGGAGACCATTTGTAGCACGAGTAGCCCTCTATTGGAGACCATTTGTAGCATGTGTAGCCCTCTATTTGAGACCATTGTGGGGCTCTATGTTGTGTGAACGTTGCGTTGGTCCAATCTTTCTGGGGGGAAGCGAACATTTTAGGGGGAGGGGTAGGTCCCTCCCTGCCTACGCAACCGAAATGAGGACATACGTACTGTGTATATTAAGTTTTGCTGTCACCTTATACGTTTACGTCCATACCCCTCTCAGTATGTTATGAGAGCTCTTGGAATACTGTGTACATTTCCATGCCAAAGGGATTGGGCTCTTGCCATAATTCCGTCTAAACCGTTTTTACTCCGCTTTACATTGCTATTGCAGACTGAGAATTTAACCTTTCGGACTGAATCCCCCGGGTCTTCGAATTGTAACTATTTCACTTCTTACAACCATCAATATTACAAGTCTTCACTCAAAGTTTTGTATTCAAGGGAGACTAATCTGTTAGGGCCAGTCAACCATAAATGTAGAATATTCTCGTACCGAGTCAAAGTAGTTTCGGATACGGCGGAGTCTTGGATTCTTCTTCTATCACCACGAACCAAATACATGAAACCTGATGATAGAAGAAGACTTCAAGACGGGACAGTTGGTGGGTTATTGAGAGCATCTCGACGATTCGCAAATTTCCCAATCAGCGCGAAACGACGTGTCGAACCATCGGAACGATTTTTAATCAAATCGAATCTTAGCAGGGTCATATACTTTTGGACACGAAAGGCCTGTTGCTCGTAGCTTTTGGCTGTCTCCGTGGAGAGTCGCTGGTTTATAGTTAGAACGAAGGAAAGTTTATTTGGTTTCCGTTGCTGAGCTGTGTCACTAGAGTGGACACGTCACACACGCTGGCGTGTGTGACGTGGCCACTCTATTGACACAGCTCAACAAAGTCAACTAACTCTTTCACAGCACAATGTGTTTTTTAGGTGATACAATAAGTGCGTCTCGAGTACGCCAGCGTTGCTCAGCCGTCTAGCCAACTACCATATAGCAAAACCTGTCATGAACTGAACATTTTACGACTTCGGGGTCAAGCATGTTCTGTTTTCCGAGGACTATGTCTCGGGTGAAAATGACACGTCGTGAACAAATCTTCATTGTTTAAGCCGTTCAAAGACAATATCTATTTTATTTCATCGGGCAACAAGTTTCGTGACACGTAGAGTAGGGTATAAGGGTTCAGAGAATGCCACATACTGTCTATCGCCAATAACTCATTGGCTCTAATAATATTATTCAGCTTCAATATGCGTCAACTCTCATTGATAACGTTTCCATGACGTCAAAATGGGACACTGATATTGGTTGACTGGCGGGTATTATCTTCATCCTCTTCACGGGGAAGAACTGAATGGTAGTTATAACTGATATATATCACGAAAAATTTATTTCAGCAATCAGTTCCGTTAGTCGGTTAGTTTATGTTGATTAGGACGGCTTGGGACGTTTCAGACTGTGACGTCTCGTAGTATTATTTAAATTACGCTTTGAGTGAAATAAGGTTCCGCGACACAGTTTCGCTCAATTGAACAGGGAACAATTCTAAACTGAGGTCATATGTTGAAACTAATGCCATGTTAAGTTGGTAATGTATTTTCAGTATCGAATATATGAGTACATTATGCTATTTCCTGGACAAGAGAATTTGAAGCTTTGGCCACAGAGCTGGAGTCTGATGCGAAAATATTACCAGAGGAATTATGGGAAACTCTGGTTCAAAAAAATTTCATTTTTGCATGGAATTGTTAGCAGGCTTGTAACTAAAAAAATAGATGGATACATATAATTGTTTTTTCACATTTTACAAACCGGGAATGATATGCTTCAGAGGTAGATAAATCGGTGCAGTGGGAACATTGTGCTTTTGAGACTGCTGGGAAGCTGAAAATGACTGGTATCGACCTTTTCTCGTGCAAATTTTCATGTTAATGCCTTGCATTTGACAGTAAATTATATCACTCACATTCAGATTTGTTTGTTCTACTTGTTCAGATAGTGATGTATGTTTGTAGTGGATTTGGAAAATGTAGTACATGTTATGGGTTGGATAGCTAAGTTATTCGCATTTGAAGAAAGTGTATGGTATATACTATTTGGAAATGCCTGGAAAATTATGGAGCGGAACCTAAATGTCAAATTGGTTTTTATGGATGTAGAACGTTTCATCGCACGACCTTTTAGTTCCAGAAGAGTTGGACTGGGACGTTTCCGACTTGGATGCCTCGGACTGGAACGTTCGGAGCAAGATGCTTGGGCATTTCAGGCAATGACGGTTCGGACTAGGGCGTTTCGGAAGGGACATTTCGGAAGATTCTATTTCGGCCTAGGACGTTACGGATTACTGCTTATATTAGGCCTGAAGTAATTCTCGAGTCGGTAAATTTTGATGTAGGGTGTTTCTTTACCGAGCGATTAGTCCCGATTGTTTCCAACTGGAACGTTTCTGACTAAGTCATTTCGAGCCAGGATATTTCAGCCAGTGTGTTTCGGCCCTTGGAGTTTGGAATACGAACGATTGGGGCTAGAACGCTTCGGCTCGAAGTTTTTCGCCCGGAAATGTTGGGCTGCCATGTTTCGCACTCACCGTTTCAAACTAGAACCTTTTGGATTGGGATGTTTCGGGCACGAAAGTTTCGTATTTATTATCTAATTAAAAAATGTCAGTTACCAATTTGTCCAACAAAATAACGAAACACAACAAAACATCACACCTGTCAAACAAAACCTGTACCAAGCTGCAGTCATTCAATATATCTATAACAATGTAACAAAACACAACAAAACATCAAATCTGTCAAACAAAACCTGTACCAAGCCGCAGTCATTCAATATTTTTATAATTAATTTTATGAATCTGAACCTTATTGGAACCAGTCCATTGAGTTGACTTTGGTGGCACCAGTGGCTTAGCTAATAGGGGGTCTTGCCACCTAATGATGGCCCCAGTGGCGTAGCTACGACGGAGTGCCTCCCCCAAAAGAAAACATTAGCTCTATGCAACATTTATACAGCATATAGCCCCAGAATGGTCTCCATTATAGGGGTTACACACATTACGAATGCCAAATCTTCTTCGCTCTTATAGCAGTACATTTTGCAGCCTTTTCTTAGAGGTGGGGTTTAGTCCTAACTAGACCTCCCTGCTCGTTGCCCCCTTCCTCCTATTTTCCTTCAGGAAAGTGGGAGGACGGGCAACAACTGGAGTGTTATAGTTAGGACTAGGGGAGGATCGAAACCGCACTCAACAGCCTTTCAAATATTATCTTTGCCCCTCCCACCCCAAACAAAAAACTGGCTATGGCACCCCTGTCACAGAATCCATGCTACCCGCCTGGGTGGCACTGATATTGATGGGTTTATTGACAAATAAGTGCACTTGTAAAATATTTGAAAACGTGATGATCAATTAAAGAACTTGAATAATTGTAAAAAAATAACTTGAAAAAAGACCCGCGCATGCGCGAGAATAAGAGGAAACATTAAAGGAGAAATGACCAAATTGATATTCCATTATTTTTTATTGAAAGTAAAAAAAACTCAGAAACAATTTCCCCTGTAAAAATAAATGTAATGCACAATGTATTATTTCAGTAGTGTCGATATAGAAGGACAAACCCATTGCACGCCAAAATCTTTAACGGAGATTTTTGCAATGCGAAGTTACTTATGCAGCCGCATGGATACAGAGAAAGAGACGTTCACTCATTCCAGCAGTTTTGTCAGAAATTAGGCAGTGGACTTTTTTTTATATACTTTCATGCAGAGGGGACCGGGCATTTTACACAAAGTTCATTGACGTTTTTTATTGTTTTATTTGCATCCAGTCGTGAGCTGAAACACCCCTAAACTATTTAAATATATTTTATATTTCATTGGGATATTGGGCTTTGAATGTTGGGGGGGGGGGGGGGGTGGGAGGGGGGGGGGGGGTCAATTTTTCGGTTTATCATATGATTCGTCCGTTTTGTTCACTTTAAAACATTTGATATTTTGTTTTCATATTAATCAGTGATAAATAAAGCCCTCCGTCAATTTCATTGGTCAATTTCAAAACTAGACAATTTGATTTGCTGAACAAATACAGCTGGGCCACATTTTCATAATTTGCATAATTGGAGTTGGGAGCTTTCATTAGTCAATTTCAAAACTGGACAATTTGATTGGCTAAACAAATACAACTGGGTCACATTTGCATAATTTCAGTAGGGAGAATTTACGTTATCTGTCCTATTTAGGGTGGGTTATATTGAATTAAATTTTACCTAACGGAACGGCAAAAACCGTCTCGCGCAATACAAGAAAAACGCCATTCATTTTTTTTATATTTTCACTTTTTGCTTCCAAAACATAGGTTATGACCCCTCATTGGAACTAGCGAGTCGTGCTCGTTCCAATAAGGGTTATAACCTATGTTTTGGAAGTAAAAAAATATTTTTTTTTTAGTTATAAATGGATGTTTTTTTCCAAGCGCCGTCCGCAACTCAAGTTAAAAAGTAATACTAAGTGGCTAATTTGTGCGTGTGTGTGTCATATGATAAATATAATATGAAATGAGTGTTTTTCTCATATAATATTTATGAAACTCGTCCGAATTCTTAGACTCGTTTCATAAATATTATATGAGAAAAACACTCATTCCATATCCTCTATCTATTAAAGGGGATAGGCCACGGTGGCGCTGTGTAGTACGGCGTACTGCACGTCGATGGTACACTTGTCTTCAATCAATGCTAAACCTGCTTGTGTGGAGTTATTATGTCGGGGAGTCAGACAATTGCTTGCCGTTGCTGGATGGTTCTCTCCGGGTATTCCGGGCTTCCGCCACCGGTTCGACAGGAAGTGACCCTGGCTGTCGAAAGTATCCTTAAACGCCAATAAATAAATATTAAGGGTGATTTCGGTGTTTGGGACTATCGGACACATAGCACGATATTTTCAAAGAGAGGGGACCGGACATTTTACAAAGTTCATTATTTTTTTTTATTGTTTTAGTTTCATCCAGTCATGGGCTGAAACGTCCCTAAACCCTTTAAATGTATTTCATTGGGAACTTGGGTTTTTACTAAATTGGGGGGGGGGGGGGGCGATTTTTCGGTCTATTAAAGTTGGCGGGGGCACGACGGAGCTGTGTACTAAAGCGTACTGCACGTCGATGATACACTTGTCTTCAACCAAGGCTAACCCTGTTTGCATGGAGTCAGTACGTTGGAGAGTCAGACAGTTGCTTGTCGTTGCTAGATGGTTCTCTCCGGTGCTCCGGCTTCCTACGCCCGTAAAACTGTCCGACAGGGGATGACCCTGGCTGTCGAATGTATCCTTAAACCCCACTAAATAGATAAATAAATATTAAGGGGGATTTCGGTGTTTAGGACGACCCGACAAATAACACGTGGCTCTGGCATTGATTTATAACGTTGTGAACTAACTGCGATTTGAATGAAATTGTGTTAACAGTGGTTCTCACTCCAAACTGTCGGATTATGAACGTGAATAAAAGATACGGTCGATTTGTATTGTCGTTCGTTGTTGTTATTTTCGACAGTATTGTTGACAAACTGCGATTTGAATTACCCTTACTCGCCATGGTGCTAGGGTTCTCTATAGTTGTAGTGAATCCAGTTACCAGTGATCTAAATGTGTTTTGTGTTGGGTGTAGTTTACCATTTCAAATCTGAAATCCAAATTCCGAGAAGTCGTTAGAATGAAGAGCAAGTTGTGAAATTTTCTCTTTTCCATTTGTTTGGTTTTCTCCGGCCGATACGGGATATATGTATGTTGAATACATGATCGATGTCAAAATTGTCTGGATTCTCGACTGCTCGATGAAACGCCTGACATCGATGAAAGTCCATATGACCTCATTACTTATCTAAAAATACTTCATGCAGGAATTCCCTTGTTTTCTCGTAAATTTCTCGAACAAATGAAATCTGTGAAGCCCGAAACTTGTCGATAACGTTGCTTCAAAACGAGTACTAAGGTCCAATCCAGGAGTTGTGGCGTATATTCCGGAAACATTCATGGATCGCAATGTTCTCTGGCTAAATATTCTGCCTGAAATGCACGGAACGAAATATCTAAGTCCAGGTCGAAGGTTGAGGTCTGAAAAGTCCGGCTTTGGTAGTTAATACCACTTAACGAATTATACAGTACAAAAGAAACTTGCTTTGTGGAGTTCTTGCGATAATGTTTGTTCGGTTATAGCCAAAACGCATTCCATTAAACAGGACAACCTGACAAGCCCCTTTAATAATGATGAATATTAAAAGATGTGCTTTTCATGCAGGTCTGCAATGTAACGATCGTCAGCTAGGATTAGTCGTTGTGTTAACTGATAGAACCGCGAAGTTCCACCAGCCCGTGGCTTTTTGGTTTCCCCTTCCAGAAGATATTGGAAACAGGTCCCAGATTGTTTCAGCTTCCAGTAACTTCACGAATCTTGTCGTGCAAAAATGTAACGAACTCTTTAAATCAAGTATCTAACATTTATTTTTAAGAAACATACGATTAATATGCCGTCTCCCTCTGGCTGGCTATTTACAATACATAAGTAACAACGTCCATACCTCAGTATTTCAAAGCGTTTCAAAGCAAATGGCGACATCCATCTATTGTCTTATGCGCAGGTATACAGCGTGTGATGACCTAGAAGACAACATGACCCAACATCCAGAAAACGGTGCTTATATTCACAAATTTTCTGATGCAATACCTAATCACGCGACTACCAGGCAGCGGAAAAGTTAGGGAGAGTCCCCTATCGGGACCGTCGCCATTGTTGGACTCTTATACTGCCATGCAGACTGCTGCATGCAGTCGATGTAATATTAACAACAAAATAGTATTCTGCCGGGTGCCTGCTAACCGGCAAAATGTCACGGTGGAATTCACAATTCTGCAACGCAGTATCACCTTATATCTGGTGATGGTCCCCTGGGTGCATGTTATGATTTGGTGATAGATCGAACAATAACATCACAGGAAATACTGCACCATGTTATTATACTTTCCATCAACAAACCCTACAATGTTATTGTTTGTTAACAATACTGGTTTACAATGTTATGCCTGGCATTCCCAACAGATCATCTGGCGTCCACTCCAGTGTAGGAACTTAAATTACTTCTGTACTCTGATCGCCAGCTAGTGCAATTCCATGTAATTTCAACTTTCATAAAACTGGTATTAAAATCGAGTCCCATTTACCAAACAGAAACTATCTATATTAATTCTATTTTCGCCCTAAAATAGCAGTAGGTAATAATTGCGGATGTACGACCACTTTGTACATGTACGTGTACAACATACGTACACGATGCGTTCACCAATGTGGAATTCAGTGTTAAATCGCACGCTTGTTCACAAAAATGTACATTGGTAGGTAATGGTCTTGAATCCCCCATGTTTTTTTGTGACTCCTAGATCGCACTTTTAACGTTCAAATACTCGTGGTGAACGCGCGTTTTTAAAAAAGGGTGAAATTGTACATCTTCACTTTTATCTTTTACTTTAAAAATTTTTGTCCACATTCTCATCGCAGATCAGACCATCGATCCATCGTTGGCGAACGCGAGCAAAAAATTCTGGGCTATCATCAAAAAACGGTCTGCGGATTCTAGACCAGTGGTCCAGAACCCGCAATTGTTTTGAGGCGGTGTGTTTTTCCCATTTATGACGTCATTAGGAGAATTCCTATAGTGGGGAATTCCCAAACTCAACTAATCGACCGATCGGATCGCTCGATTCTCCGCCAATCGACCGATCGGATTGCTCGATTCTCGTAAACTCGATCTGAACGAAGTGTGTTGTCGGTGTGTTAGAAATTCGCGAGCCCGCTGTCACGTTTTTGATTGATATATATACAGGAGAGAAAAAAATATAAATAATAGTTATTTAGAAAAATAAATATATCAAATCGAATAGATAATAAAAACGTAAATCATGAGCGATTCTCAGGATATTAGAGTGAGGTTTCTTTTAAAAATGCTGATGAGAGCCTACGCATTCTGCGTGAACGAACAACTAGGTCGTCTCTTGTTAGAACGATGCGTCGGATGTCGGGATCACCTAGACTTCGATCACGAGAATCATTCGTGTCTGTGGATGGAAAGGGAAGATATGGTCGTCAAGTATTTCGAACCGGCGTTCAAACGCATTCAAATCAATGAAGTGATCGCGTTTTGGAAGAGATTACTCTACTGTAAGAATCGAAGCAAGCCCACAGATTCGGAAGAACAGAAATTGGCGTGTAAAAGTCTGACTTTACGAGATAAGGGATGCATCTTGAAATTATTGTTCAACGAAGCATACGTCTAAGTTTTCTCGTTGATATAAAATAAGGGAGAATAGAAAATAAAAATAAATACACACATAAATTTTTTTATCTAATATTAGAAAGAAAGAAAAAAACACAAAATGAGAACCAGAAATAAATTGTATCCGACGTTAGTGGACGACGAGGACGAGAAGCCGAGCGGTGTTTTGCCGATGGCGCCGTCGCTAGAAGAAAGAGAAAAAGGAGAGAGGTATCGCATCGATCAAATCAATAGAATCCAAGAGTATCTAATTCGAGAGAGAGATTCTCGTCGTTCTCTCAAGAAGAAGTATTCGCGTTTCGTGACAGTCGTCAACGCGATCGACACGACACTCATCATGATTTCCCTGGGTTTACACGCGGCCAGCATCGGATTTTTGTCGACCGCGGTCGGCATTCCGATCGTGTTGAACGTAGAAGGAGTGGCCCTCGCTGCCGGATTGTTTAGCACGCTCGGAAACTTTTTGAGTAGGAAATTATATCTGAAGGCGAGGAAACACGACAAGATTCGCGTCTTGGCTGACTCCAAGATCGACACGATATCCGAAATGATCTCTATGGCGTTGAAAGATGGTAGGATATCGGATGGAGAATACTTCGTAATATTGAGCGAGAAAACGAAATACGATGCCATGAAAGAAGCCATGAGAATCAAGACTCGTCAGGTCATCAAGGAAGAGATGAAGGATTCTCTCGTGGAAAAGGGGAGGAAAGAGGCCAGGGAGGAATTCAGTAAGATGATAGAACTCAAGAGCAGCGATTGAAAAAAAAATATATATATAATAAGAACAGAATTTTAAAAAAAAAAAAAAATATTAAATTTATATATAAAATAAAAAACGAAATTAATTTAAATAACTCTTAAAAAATGTATTGCGTAAAGTGTAAGAGAGTTACCGAGACGAGTAATTCTCGAGAAGTGCGAACTAAAAACGACAGACGGATGCTTCGCGGAATTTGCGACGTGTGTGGTTCTGTCAAGATGCGATTCGTCAAAAGAAAGAATGCGAGCAAAGGTAAAGGCATCGTGAATAAAATGATCAACAATCTACCTTTCGAAATGCATCTGCCCGGTCACAGTTTCACGGGACCCGAAACGAAATTGAACAAGAGACTCAATGCCGATCTGACTCCCAAATCTTGGAGCAAACCTGTGAATAGGGTGGACGTGGCCACGTACGATCACGATCTGTGCTACGCCGGACATCCCAACACCAAGACTCGCAATGACGTCTGCGACAAAAATATGTTGGGGAGATTGAGAGGCATATCGAATCCGACCAGGAGAGAGAAGATGGAACGTTCGCTGGTCGGCAATCTGATCGGTGCGAAACGTCGATTCGGATGGGGCATTCAAAAAAAAGAAGAAGAAGAAACGATTATTGACGAGCGAATTGGCCGAGGAGTTACACAAACCCATAGTGCGTAAATTTCGAAAGAGAAGGGTGTTCGTGAAGGGTCTGGATGATATTTGGTTTGCCGACTTGGTCGACATGAGATCGTTTTCGAGGTGGAACGAGGGCGTCAAATATCTATTGACGGTCATCGACGTGTTTTCCAAATACGGTTGGATCAGAGCTTTGAAGAATAAATCGGGACCCCTCGTCGCCGAGGCTCTGAAGAGCGTGTTCGACTTGTCTTCTCGAAAACCGAGTAAATTGTGGGTGGATAAGGGAAAGGAATTCTACAACAAGGACGTTCGTCGATTGGTAGACCTCTACTCTATCAAAAACGAAGAGAAAGCCAGCGTGGTGGAACGTTGGAATCGAACGATGAAGGAAAAGATGCACAGATACTTCACAGCGAATTCGACCAAGAAATACATATACGCTCTGAACGGTCTGGTCAAAGATTACAACAACACCCGACACAGATCGATCAAGATGACTCCCGTGGAAGCTAGCGATCCTCGAAACGAAAAACGGGTCTACGCGAATCTATATCCCGAGAGATCTAAGATCAGGAAGAAGTCTAGAACGCCGAAAGTTGCGGTCGGTGATCGAGTGAGAATCTACGCTTATAAGAAGCACTTCGAAAAGGGTTATACTCCTCGATGGACCTCAGAAATCTTCGTGAGTATTAAAATATTTCACACCGATCCGGTGACTTACGAAATCGAAGCTTTGGATGGAGAAGAGATCATCGGAAAGTTTTACGAACAACAATTACAGAAGACGAAGTTTTGATGAAGAAGACAATTTTTTTTTTTATTTACTCTCTTTAACATTTTCTTGTTTACACACATATATATATAAGAGAGAAAAAAATAATAATAAAAAATAATTAAAAACTATTTTTAGACAAAGAAAGCAAGTTAATTAATAAACAAAAAAAAATTAAAAATCCTTTTAAATGACAAATATACTAGATATAGCACAAAGCATAGTGAAAGATGAAAGTATTCAAGAATATGAGGTTCACGAATACGAACCGGTAACCGGAACGAGTTTGAACAATGCGGGAGAGATAAGAATCAATGTCAAAACTCAAGATCTATTCGTACATCCTAGAGAGAGTTACATAGTGGTGCAGGGACGTCTGACCAAGGAAGATGGGAGCGACTACGCCGACGATGACACGGTTACTCTAGCCAATAATGGCATCATGCATCTATTCAGTAACATAAAATACATGCTATCCGAACAAGAGATAGAATCTGTGTTTCATCCCGGTCAGGCCACCATGATGTTCGGACTCTTGACGTATCCTGATGATTTTTCGAAATCCAGAGGACTTAATCAGTTGTGGGTGAAAGACACCGTCGGCCCTGCTAGCGCAGGCGCTGCCGCGATATTCGACTACGTCGTCAAGACGTCCAGACCTAAAGGAACGTTTTCGTTCAGGATAGCTTTGAAACACATCTTCGGATTCGTGGACGATTACAACAAGATCATGTACGGATTCAAACACAATCTGACGTTGATTCAAAAAAGAAACGACGACGCAATAGTGAGACTCACTGTGACCGATGTGGGTAAGATAACTCTACACAAGATATCGTGGTTCGTTCTGCACGTGGAGCCTTTGATTGTGGAGAAAGTGCGTCTCTACAAGATCATAGAATCCAAGAGTAAATTACCCGTGGGATTTAGAATGAGACAGTGCGACACGTCTAGCATTCCTCTCTCCATGAATCACTTCGATTGGAGATTGACGGTGAAATCCGCTTCCGAGAGACCGCGTTTCATCGTGGTTGTGTTTCCGACCGATATCGACTGGTCTCAGGAAAAGAATGCGTCGCTGTTCGATCACTGCCATTTGAGAAACATGCAAGTGTTTCTGAACGCCACGAGATATCCAGCAATCGATTACAATGCATCGTTCGACAAGAACGATTTCTCCAGACTGTATGGTGACGCCGCTGATTTTAGAAAGAAGTATCACGGTCTAGACGAATTGATGAGCAATCCTAACATATCTCCTGGCAAATACAAGTCGATGTATCCCATGTTCGTATTCGACGTCAGTAAACAGAGTGAATGGCTCAAGAGTAGCGTCTTAGACTTTCAGATCAAGATGCAATTTGATAGGAACGTACCGAGAAAAACCGAAGCCTTCGCCCTGGTCCTGTCGGACAGAAAATTACAATTCGAATCGGACAGTAATAAGATGTCGATCATTCGATGAGAGACGAGTGTGTGAAAAAAAATAAAAAATAATGAGTCATTATTAAAAACCAAAAACAAAAAAAGAATAAAAAAATAAATTCGTTTTTAATGATATTTTTTTAACAAAAAAAAAAAGTTTCATCCGAGAAAAAATCGTCTTTTTTCAACATTCTCAACGTACAAAATGTTACAATTCCTAAGTAGTCACCTAGAAAACGAAATACACGTTCCATTTTCATGTTTGAAAAAAAGAAGATTTTTACGATTACGTTCTGAATTATTTAAAAGATCGCATGCTATTCACTCGAGAGAAACAAAAAGGATATTTCGTGACGAAGATATTAAAACTCGAAGAGATCTTAGATTGTTCGATCCTGTGCGATCGTCGCTCCGTTTCCATCAGATGTTCCATCCTGTGTTGCAAGCCAAAAAACAAAAAAATAGATGTGGAAAAATGGTTAGGTAAACAGCGGGATAGACGGTTGAAAATGAAAAGAATGAGATGCTTTCCACCATCACCACTACCTTCTGAAGAGAATGGTAATGATGCGAGTGTTACCAAGAGATGCACAACATTCGTTCATAATTATGATTCGGATCAACAAAAGTGTTGTTATAAACGTATCATATCACAAAGAAAAAGAAAAAAAGAAAAAGAAGAATCGACGCTGAAAATTGAGAAAAAAGGAAATGTTATTATAATAAATGGTGATAGTGAAGAAGAAGAAAAACAAAAAAAAAAGTAATGAGATCATCTTTAGATCTCATTTTTTTTTTGTTTTTAATAATCACACATTATTTTTTTTTTTTAATTCATTATTTTCCACGCATTCACTGTTTGTTCAAAGGATCTAGTTCTTTCAGTTGACTCACCACGGAAGTGGTGGCTTCGAGATTATTGGTTTTCGTAACAAATTAATCCTGTCTCCGGTGTTCACTTTGAGAGGCGTGCCTAATGTGCTAACATTTGCATGTTGATTCTCAGACTTTTCGATGCTGTATCTCTTATTGCTCTCTACACCATTCACCATGAGATTGACGACCGCTCTGTTATTCAAATCCGAGGAAGCCAGACTCATTCGAAGGATTTCACCTCCCAATGTCATGGGATATCCCACCTGACCATGTTTCGATCCGCTACCTCCATTTCCGAAAGACCACTCAGCTTTTCCCTCATCTAAGGCGCCGGCCTCTTTGGCCCACATGGTGATCAATTGTCTACCATATTTGACTTTCTCCACCACCGAAATCAGGGTGCAGGCATCTGTCATGTCCACGGGATCCGGTAGATTCGTGAGCGCGTGTTCACCCATGTCTAGTTTACCTTCCATGATGTCACCCTTTCTCCAGACCGAGTTGTCGTCCACGTACTTCCTGCTGACCGCGCTGGAATCGAATTCGGGATCGTGATTGACACCGAATAAATTGTGACCGTTCATGTCGATGCCACCCTCCATGGTTCCACCAGATTGTTTGTTCAGGTAGAGATCGTCCACTTGCGATTATAGGTATTCTTGTGATTGTATCACAGCAGAATCTACGTAGCCCTTGTTGACCGCGGTTGAGTCCGCATCCGTGTTGTCGATCTTCAACAGATTCAATATCTTGTTGAATCCCGCATTCAGATCCGATTTCATTTCTCGTCGGTCAGACTTTCTCTGTTCCAGATCTATGTAGTGTTTGGTCGCCACGTCCTTGGGGTTCATGGGAGTGGCCACGTTCATTATCTTGTTATAATTGGCGTTCAATTCCGAGTGCATCGTTTTCAGAACGTATTTTTTACTCAGGTGTTCGCTGAATCTCGCGTGAGAGTCGTCCGCATATTTCTTGGTCGCGGCATCGGTGGGATCTATGGGATTCGCGACGTTCACCAAACGTTTGGATTTCAGATCGAGATCGTCGGTCATGGTTTTATCCACGTAATTATCCAGCAGGATTCGTTCGAAATCGGCGTTCCCCCTGTCGACGTATTTTTTAGTCGCAGCATCTGCAAGATCTATCGGCTCGGGAAGATTGTAGAGCTTCTTATCATTTATGTTCAAAGGTTCTTCTCGAGGTTTGTATCTCTGAACATAACGTTCGTCCAAGTTGGCAACGTCGTAACCATCGTCGACTTCAAACGTCTTTCTCTTCTTTCTCGGGTTGACTTTTTCGTCGTCACTTCTACCAAATTTATCGACTGGCATGTTGTTGTGGGATTTTTTTTTTTTGTTTTTTAGAAAAATATGTTCAAAATGCAGTTTATTAAAAATGAACTATGTTATTTTATTTTTCGTTTTTATTCGATTAAAATTTTTTTAAAATAATTTTTTATCTTTATATATACTATAAAAAAATAAATCTCTCTCTAATGTAAATCATTGAGAATGTCTTGAAATCGATCTCCTTCAGACCATCTCTTGAGAACGTAGAGACACAGGTGACCGCAAAACACTTGATGTGGTGATTGCACTTGTTCTGTGTTGTAACGAACCATCGATTTGTTGAAATAGTTCTTTATTTCTTTTGGCGGTGAGATTCCGTAGCTGTCGAAATAATATTTTTTCTTCTTCCCGTTCTTCATCCATGCCACCCAAGTGAGTGCCTTCACCCGATGAATCGTCTAGATTTAAAATTCCGCATTCCGATTGTCGAGGTCTTCTCTTTGGCAAGGCATCTCTGGAAAACACTCCTAGAAAATCTTTGATTTTCAAATCTTTTACCGCTTCAACAGATCGATGTTGGATGGGGGTTCGTTGGGTAAGACGACACCTTCTACGGATATCTTTATTTTCTTATTCATAACTGCGTATATATTTTTTTTTATTTATTTTATTATAATTTACTAAAAATGACGTTATTTTTTTTTCGTTTTTTTTTTTTTTCTTTTTAAACTAACTTTCTCGATGTCACTATCGATTTCTATAATTTTGTGTTCATCTAATTCTTCTTGATTTTCTGAAATCATCCGCAATCGTATCTGGAATCTTATCATCCACAATCGCATCTAGAATCCAATCATCCCCATTCATATCATCTAAAATTAGATCCAAAGTCCAATGTCCGAGTGCCAAAGTGCTTATTTTATCGTCTAACATGAATCTCTTATCGTCGTCGGCTGTCAGCGAAATCTTGTTGACTATTTCAGTATACAAGTCATGATTTTCGCTTCGAATCGATTTCATAGTCTTATACACCGGACCACTTCCTAACAGAGATCTTTATTCTCTTGGAAAGAGATGTTTTTCTTCACCACGCACGCTTTACCTCCTTTGCACTTCTTGATCTCTTCATCATCTTCTAGATGATAAGCATACAGTTTGGGTCTCAAGCCCACTAATTCGACGATCTGTTTACCGCCGCTCTCGTCCTTAAATTTACCCAACACCTTCTTGTTGTCGTTCGATTGAATGTTGGACGGGTGATCAAGGGGATAATTGCTCGTGTCGAACCAATCGGCCACGTCCGGAGATATATCTCGGTAGACGTCTTTTGTCTCTATCTCGTAAACTAAACTGTCCGTGTCGGTGAACAGTAGTTTGGCTTTGTCACCAAATTTTCGTTTGACGTAATCGTAGTGAAACTCGTACATCAATCGCTTGCTGATATCTAAGATGATCGGTCCGAGATAATACAGTTTGTCGAACTTCAGGTGCATCTTTTGCATGTGAACGGCCACTAGATTTTCGTCGAATATGGTTCGGTGTTTGTAATTGGGTTTCGCCACTAATTTTTTAGCTGTTTTCTCACACGTGACGAGTGGAACGTCGGTTCTCTTCCTGATGTTTTCCATCGATTTGCCGTACATGCAGTTGTTCATGAGTTTGAAGAAATCTTTTTCGAAATCGTTCTCGGCTCGAGTTCTGAGATTCGTGTTGAGATCGATGTATTTTTTCATCCAAGGCTCTTCGTCGAATCGAATGATGCGATGTATGTCGACTAATTTCATCCCGTAATCGACGTACTGTTTCAAATTCTCGCTGTAGACGACGTAGTTATGTTTGTCGAATAAATTGGGAATGAGTTTTTCCTCATCTCCCTCGTTCGGTTCCATTCGTTCGGGAGCTAGCTGATAATCATTGTGTGGATCATGTAATTCTTCCGGATAGTTCAAATCGACTTCTAAAATGCAAGGATAGTCTCTCCATTTTTGCATCTCTTCCGGTTCCTTCACCCATTCGAAATTTCTAATCAGTAAAGGATGACTCATAGCCCAACTGTACAGATTATTAGCGTCCCAATACTGTATGTATTTAGTCGACCGTTTCGAATCGAAACCTTCTTTCATGTAGGGATTGTTAGCTTCAGAATATCTGTGGGAGATCATCGAGACGCCACCTCTCGTAGCCCTTTTGAACATGAGCAACATGTCTACATCAGATAATAATTCCAATTGGACGTCAGTGGTCTTCAACAGAGCGTCCCACGCCAGACCGGTTGTGGTGAAATACCAAGCGGGATCCAGATTGTAATTTTGACAACAGCCGTCTCGAAAATTTTCAAACACGTCTGCCAAGAGCAGAACGTTGGTCTTTAGATAGAGATCATGATAATCTCTCATGGTTTTCATATTGAATGATTTCCACACGTTTTTGGCGTGTTCGTAATTCTCGTCGGAAATGTCAGATTCGTATAATTTCGAATAAAAATCATCTTTGTAAGGTAGTGCGGTGTCTTTGAATCTCTTTAGATCGTTCATGTAATTGTAAGGATAGACTCCTTTCCTCAACATGACGTCTACTCATTCTCCGAAATGCTCGCTCGTGATTTTAAATTTATCCTTGCTCATGTTATCGACTAATTTTTCAGAGCAGTCGACATGAATTTAAAACTGTCGATGAAACGTATGCCTCTACGAATGGATTTCGTTTTTTCTTTCAACGTATTTCCGTCGATTACTCTTTTCTTCTCCATGAGCTTCCATTTCGTGAAGGAAATGTATCTTTCTTTGCTGTTCGCGATGCAATTTAATTCTTCGTGTGAAGTGCCGAGATTTTTCACGAACAGATGACTGTCGTAACCCGAGAGATTGTGAAACATCACCGGATAGAAAGTGGCGTCTCGATGTTTTAAATTACATTTGCTGTGAGCCGGACCACGATACAGACCCGTGTAATGATCGTGGTCTCTGACCTTCTTATTTTCCTCTGAATTCTTGTTGAACGATTGTCTGCATATGTGACATTCGGTGGCTCTGTTATTTTCGTTCTGCTGCTCTCGCGTGATGATCATTTTCGCCGGAGTTTGTGCCACGTCGTCGTCTTCACACTGTTTCATGTAGGTGAAGGGACCTATATCGTGTTGCGAGTCGAAAGCACATTTCACGTAAATGCAATAGCCCGAAGGTATGTGTTTTTGATATCTTTTGACGTAACTTTGAAGAGCGTTGGGTTGACAGGAACTCATTTTCGTGGTGAAACATTCGAAATCGGCGTACACGACGAATGGTACTTTTAACCTTCTATTGTGATTTTCAAACTTCACGATGGTGTTGGGTTTGGGCATTTCGACGGCGACACCTTGATTTTCATTGCAATATTTTTGATGTTTCACTAATGATTTTTCGCTGTGAAACACGTTCATGCAATTGTAACATAAAGATATCTTTCCTTTATGATTATTATTTTGTTTCGACAGTAATCGGGTCGGATGTTTAACCCAACAATAATGACGATTGTCACCATTCGAAATCAATAATAAAATAATCGTCTTTTCTCTTCTGCGATATGAAGTCTGTCTGAGAGGATAGATCGTTCGTTTTTCGTCGTCGTATCCAAGGACGTTCACCGCTACGGTGGGATTTTGAGCCTCGAAACGTTCGATATGTTTTAACTCTGTTGGAAAAGTCACTCCGGTCCAATCAAGATTTTTAGAAGTTTCCTCATAATGAGAAACTCTATCAGTGTGTATTTCGACAGGGTATAAAGCGGAGGTGACTGCCCATTTAAAACACTGATCATCTTTATTTCTCACGTTGACCATGGCGTGTTTCTTAGTCAAGAAATACGGTAATTCCAAGTAGGAAGATCCTTTCAACGGTTCATTTTTATTCATGTGAATTTCGAGTTTCAACACCTCATCGAACGTACAATTACTACCTTCATGTTGATAATTCGCAAGAGACGTCAACATCTTGTCTTTCATCTTTTCGAAAACGTCTGATAGATCTGAACCTCAAAATACGGGTTCGACGTTAGATCTGAAATATGCATTTTTCACGATGCTCTCGCCGGACTTCACGTCGATTTTATTCTTTATGCAATGGAGTATCATCTTAATTTTTAATCCCACATTCATGTGTTCGCGAAACAAATCCAATACTTCTTTCTTCACCCGTTCCATGAACAATTTCGGATCGACTTTCTTCAACGAGGGAATCACGTAGAATGTTTTAAAAATGACTTTGATCGCACTCTCCCATTCTACGGGTTTCGATTGGAATAGTTCTGCAACGAGTCGTGTTACATATTCTTCTCCTTTCTCTTTGTCGATTGCTCATTGAATTTCACTCAATATATCTCGTTTGTCTTGAATCTGAAGTGCATCACTCGTTTTCGTTTTAGTTTTTCTTTTCTTTTCTTTGGAAACTTGATGTTCTTCAACGGCTTTTCGTTTAGTCGTCTTCTTATTTTTCACAATCGAAACGTTTTTGGTTTTTTTCGACGTCGGCATTTCGATTCCTTTTACTATCTTCTCATTTTTCACAACTGATGCATCTTTTGACATCGTTGCTATCGACATTTCGTTTGCCTTTCTAGCATTTCGCAAATATTCTTGTATGACATCATTTTTTTTTTATTTAGTTCTATGATTTCTGAAATCTGAAATTTGTAATAGTTTACAAATCTCGTTTAACTGAGGTATGGTTTTCTCATTTAAATTTACCATTGTTTTATCTGTTTGCTTCATTTGTAAGAATATTTTTTTTTTTTTTTTTTGAATTTTGTATTAAATAATTTGTTAAAAAAAGTTTTGCTTTTTTACTCTTTTTATATATATATAATAAAAAAAAAAAAAGTTAAATTTTAAATTCAATTTTTTTAATACAAAATTTAAAATATACATTATTTGCAAGAATTCATAAAAACCAAATAATCGATCATGACAACAACACCTAAAAGATGCGAACTGAAATTGAAACGAGATGAAAGGTATGAGAAATCCGGTTTTAATATCTATACATTACAACAACACGATCCCATCGAATTGAACGAGGTTGAGATGGTGGACTTAGAGCACAACTACTATGAATATCGAATGTGTTTGAAATTGGATGAAGCCGCGCTCGATTTGTTTTACGAGTACCAAAGCAATCTGCTGAATAATATCATCGTCGCCGAAGACAGAGAATTCAACAAGGGTGATTTATTGTTGTCCTATAGAGGTTACATATATCCAATAATCTCACCCGAACTCGTGAACAAATCAGGTGGTGAGAGCGCATTCGCCCATGAAAAAAAACTCAAAAGAGTAAAGATAAACATACAAGACATTTTCGTATGTGGAAAAATGACGAATGTCAACATGCTAATAACAGACTTGGAAATATAAACAATAGAGAGACTGAAATGTTAAAATTTAACTTTTTATATATATTTAAAGAGAAAAAAAACTTTTACTAAAAAATTTTACATTAAAAAAATTAAAAATTAAAAAAAACAACTTTTTTTTTATATATATATAAAGAGCAAAAAAAAACTTTTTAAACAAATTATTATTAAAATACAAAATTTAAAATATACATTATTTGCAAGAATTCGTAAAAACAAAAAAACAAATAATCGTTCATGAGGACAACAACACCTAAAAGATGTGAATTGAAATTGAAATGAGTCGAAATGAATAAGAAATTCGGTCATAAAATCTATAGATTACAACGACACGATCCCATCGAATTGAACGAGGTCGAGATGAAGGGCTTAGAGCACAAATACGACAAATATAAGATGCCTTTGAAATTGGATGAAGCCGCGCTCGATTTGATTTACGAGTACCAAAGCGATCTGCAGAACATCATCATCGCCGAAGATAGAGAATTCAACAAGGACGATTTGTCGTTGCCCTATGGAAATTACATATTTCCAAACATCTCATTCGAACTCGTGAAGAAATTGGGTGGTGAGAGCTAGTTGACCGATGTAAAAAAACTCAAAAGAGTAAAGATAAACATTCAACACGTTTTTGAAAAAGGAGAAGACACGAGTGTCAACATGCTAATAACGGACTTGGAAATATAAACAATAGAGAGATTGATTTTTAGCGAAGAAAAATGAAAAAAAAAAAAAGTAATGAGATCATCTTTTGATCTCATTTTTTTGTTTTCCTTCTTCACTATTACCCATATATTATAATAACGTTTCCTTTTTTCTTAAATTTCAGCTTCAATTCTTCTTTTCTTTTGTTTTTTTGTGATATGCTACGTTTTTATAACAACACATTTGTTTATCTGAATCATAATTATGAACGAATGTTGTGCATCTCTCGGTAACACTCGCATCATTACTATTCTCTTCAGAAGATAGTGGTAACGGTGGAAAACATCTCATTCTTTTAAATTTCAACCGCATATCCCGATCTTTATTTAACTCTTTTGTCACTTCTTTCCTAAGATATCCGTCATTAGCGTCTAATCGTTTTTCCACATCTTTTTTGCACTCTATCTCGCGATATTCATCATTATCGTCTAATTGTTTTTCCACCTTTTTAACCATTTTATATATTATTTTATACTTTCTATGATTTTATATTTATATAATTTTTTTACATTATAATAACCTATTCAAAATCGGTATGTTCTTAAACGGCGAATTCTCACCGAACAACAAACCCTTGCCGAGTCGCTCGATGTTCCGTCCACTCTTCAGATAGAGACCGTTTCCTCTCAGAGAGTTGCCACCTCTAACGGGTTCTAGATACAATCCTTCACCGCTGTCGTCTACGTGGACGCGACACACGGCTCCTCCCTACTTCAAAAACAGTCCGCTGCCACCCATTAATTTCTCAACCGCCGAACTAGCAAGTCCCGTGAGAGTTCCCACGCCGAGAGTCTTACCGAGAAAGGGTAGCGCCTTTTGCGCCGAAGGGTAATGCTTTTGCGGCTATTCCTGCCAATAGCGGTAGGAAACCACCTTTCATTCTCAAATTGTATCTCAATTGAGCGGGACTCATTCTCACCGTCAACCCTCTTCCATCGCGAGTTGCTTTCTCCATCCTTTTGATTTGACTTCTGGTCCAGGCGATCGAATCCTGACCGCCTCTCGTCAGATCTTCGTGAGTGAATTTGAATCTCACCGCCTCGCCTCGAGTTGTTAACGCTCTCTTAAGTTTCTTCCTCTGTCCTGCGGATATGTTCACGTTTTTAACCACGTATTCTGTCATAATTCTGTTTTTTTTTTTTTAATTATTTACTTCAATTGTTTCTTGTTTAATAATTATATTAAAATAATTTTGTAAAATTAATATTGCGTTTATTTTATTTTTGTTATCTGTATATATAATATTTTTTTTTTGCTTTTATATTTCTCTTATGTGAAATCGTATCATCATTCTCTCTCCGCGAAGATCTAACAGTTCACCATTTTGATCCGTCAACGTGGTTTTCAGACTATACAACGTGTCTAAAATCACTGGTAGATAAACTAAATTTCGAGGTCGCTCCACGATCTTATAACCCGGCGACACGTTTGGAAAGAAGGAATAGATCGTCGGTTGAGCGCTACCATTCACGTAGATTCCAGCAATCACGTCCACGTTAACCAGAATGCTATTGACAGCGAGAATGTCGACCGTATTTTCAGATGCCGCGTGGCCTCGATACATCTTTCAATCGAATCCCAACATCTTGCCTATAGAATTGTCCGTGTTGAAATCCACTCGAAAATTATCTTCCAAATCCAACATCGTCTGTAAGGTATTAGGATTGGGAGCGAGTCTGATCTTGTTGCTTCCCTTTCCATCCATCTTCATTCGCGTCTGAATGTAATCGTTCAAATCGTCTATGTCGTAACTCCCTTTGGGAATTCGAATCTCCAACCAATCCGTTCCGTCGGAATACTTGAACGAGTTATTCTTTTCGGTGACATTGGGAAATGAATAATAAGTCTCCAGATTCACCAACGCCATCTCGTATCTTTTCTCTCTATTCAATTCGATGGAAGGTTCGAATTTCGTAGCGAATCGAGTCGAATCGCCACTCACCACGATTTGAATGGATTGTTTCGCAGCCGTATTCTCGGCTATCCGTTCTAACAATTCTCCATGTTCGAACATTATATTTTAATTTTATTTTTTATTCAAAACTAATTATTTGAAGATTTATTATTTTCTAATTTTTTTTTATTTTCACGCTCTATCTTATTATTATCATCGGAAACATGAAACTTGTCGAATTCGCACCGATATTTTCCGCGATTAAATTCGCTTGTCAAATCGATCACGACGAAATTGTAAAGTCCACCATCCCAAACCCTCTTGCAGAATCTCCTGAATTCCGCAGCGCTCATGTCGTTTGCGACGTGATCGCTGTAGATGTGATTGAGATTCTTGAGATCTTGGCGAAAGAGACATAGAAAATTAGCGTTCTCCCTTATCGTCTGTCTGGGCAATCGAAAATAATTCTGCGACAGGTAGAAACAGTCCACGTTGCTGTGTCGACCCCTAACGTAATACGATTCGCATCGGTTCTGTCTCTCCAAAAGCAGATCGTCGAAAATCATGAGATCTTATCTTCCGATTTCAGTTCCCTAGGATCCGGAACGTCGCTAGCGTTCTCATAAAATCGACACTCGACGTTCGAAGATGCATTTCTCTTCATCAGCTCTATCGCCGCACCGTCCAAAATGGTCGAAAGTGGAGCTCCGCTCTTGTCGAATTCCTCCCTACTGTCAAAGATTCTAGCTATGACGTCCCTGGGCAATCTACGATCCATGCACTCTCGAAACAATCTGTATTCGGGTTGAAACAAGCTCTTGCCAAACACGAACAATCTGTCGTAATCCAACCAGTCGGGTCGGGACAACAGATTCATCAACAGATTGGTCTTTCCACAATTCGATTTTCCCACTATCAAACCTCTTATGCTTTTGGGAAAGAACTCGTTATTCGACCTCTTGGTCGCGGCGTCGTTCCAAGACATATCTTTAATGTTCATCTTTGTTTCATTTTTGTTTGTTTGTTATTTTAGATTCTTTTCAAACGCAAATTTTTTTATGTTTTTCAAACTCTGTTTTTAATGTTATTATTTATTTATATCGCACCGTCGCGAATTCTCTTCAATCCGGATCCACTCGTCATTTTGGCTAAATCTTGTATGGGTACCACGGCATCCTTAAAATCTTTCCAACTTTTCGGCGTTCGCTCTAACGCAGCTCGCTTCGCCGGCGGACTGATCAACTTGTCGATCAACGCGTCGGCTGCCCTCTTGCCAGCCACAGAAGCTATCCTACCACTGGCTTCGGAAGCGGCTTTCTTACCAGCATCCAAAGCCGTCTTCTTACCGACCTCAAACGCGGTCGATGCGAGTTTTCTACCCGCATCGCCCATTAACGCTCGCATTATAGAATCGACGATGCCAGAACCGCCTTGAACGTAAGTCCTGACGTATCCCCTGTTCTTTATCACCAACATATTTTATTTTTATGATATATATTTTTTTTTTTCACTGGTAAATCGTTTTGTCGTTTTTAAATACTTTTATTATTCTAGTGTGAGAATTTACTGTTTTATTTTTTTGTTTGTTTGTTTGTTTGTTTGTTTCTCTCTACTTATTATATACACATCAATCCTTCAATTCGTTCATCAGCCTTTTATACTGGTTTTTATTCAAAACCTTCTGTCTTAACAATTCGTCAGATATAGCAACTATCTGATTATCTAATCCCGTGTTACCAGCCCGTCTGCTCGCCATCAACAAACTCAATCTCTGAGACAGAGCGTCGAAATCGCTCGGAAGAAAAGTGGTTTTCACCCCTTTGCCAGTCACCGATTCGACGAACTTCTTGTTCATATCCCATATGGGTTTCACCACTTTCGTCCACTTGTAACCTCTGTTGGCTTTGGGTCTCGTCTCTCTGGCATCGTTATTTCTCTTCATGGCGTGGGTCTGAACCAGAATGTCTCCGTAATTATCGAAATCCTGTCCCGTGTAATCGCCGGGCTTGTCGTAAAGGAGCAATCTGCGCAGACCATCAGTTACTTTATACTTATTCGAACCCACGATCAATTCATCATCATCCATTTCCACTTCTGTGTCTCCCACAAAAGTTCTACCCTCAGAATCCTTATAAATTCCATACGACTGATCTCTCTTACCGCCATCCTCTGACGACGCGACGCTATCAGTGGTGATAGTCGAAGCTGTATCATCGCTCTCGCTCATATCTGTTTGAATTCCCGTGGGAACGTAATCCGGTGTAGATTGAACGGAATACCGATTTCCAAAACTAGGAGGCAACGAACCCATTCTCAAAGAACTCTCCTTTATGGGTCTCAATTCTTCGACTATCTCCTTCCTGCTGCGCTCTTGACCCTCCGTCACGGGTTTAAATATTTTTGTGGCTTCGTGTCTGAGTTCCATCTCACCAAGACGTCTGCTCCTATCAGCCGACTGAATCCCCTTCTTAGCACGTTCATACTCGCCTAAAATTAGATCTCGGCGCCTAGGATCCATCTGTAAAAACATCTTTCGTTTTTAATTGTTAATGTTCCTTTAAGTATGCTAATGCGAGTTATTTTATTATTTTCAAAATTAAATGTATAATTATTTTTATGTTATGTTTTTTTTTCTCTCCTATATATATCGATCACTTTTATTTATTTCCTAGGATATTCCCCCACCTCACGACGAGGGGAGATAACTCAGTATGATCGAGTTTACGAGAATCGAGCGATCCGATCGGTCGATTAGTTGAGTTTGGGAATTCCCCACTATGGGAATTCCCCTAATGACGTCATAAATGGGAAAAACCCACCGCCTCAAAACAATTGCGGGTTCTGGACCACTGGTCTAGAATCCGCAGACCGTTTTTTGATGATAGCCCAGAATTTTTTGCTCGCGTTCGCCAACGATGGATCGATGGTCTGATCTGCGATGGGAACGTCGACAAAAATTAAGTACAAGATAAAAGTGAAGATGTACAATTTCACCCTTTTTTAAAAAACGCGCGTTCACCACGAGTATTTGAACGTTAAAAGTGCGATCTAGGAGTCACAAAAAAAACATGGGGGATTCAAGACCATTACCTACCAATGTACATTTTTGTGAACAAGCGTGCGATTTAACACTGAATTCCACGTTGGTGAACGCATCGTGTACGTATGTTGTACACGTACATGTACAAAGTGGTCGTACATCCGCAATTATTACCTACTAATAGCTATTCGCGTGGAGAAGAGTTGTAGCTATTCTCTCGAGCTTGATTAACCCATGTGGGCTAACATCGCAACACTATGCCAGAGTATTACTGTCAAGACAAATAATGTTGTGGTGGGTGACACGCACAGACCCGCTATGATTTAATACCCCTGGTGACCTTCGACAACTGAGTTTAAGATTGTTATTGTCTTATGAATCACTAATAACCAGTTGCTATAATTTTATTTAAAAATTTTATCAATAAGTAAATAATAACCAGGAAATTATTTTGTAAACATTAATAAAAAACTTTGACTTTTGTATTATTTACATTATTCTCAATAGAAACTAAAATACTAAAAAGAGTGGCAGGTAATACTAAATTAAAATATTGTACTTTGTGTGCAATAAAGCACCATCTGCAACGCTTTAGCATTGCAGATGATGTCTTGCTGCACTCAAAGAAAGACACATGGTTAATGTGTTCTCATTTACAATCATATTCCATTTTCCACCAATGTCTTTCATTTGGCACTGGACAAAACAATCACTTGGCACCAAAGACGTTCGGGCCAGCGTGAACATTGGTTACAGCCCCAGTATCTTTCCAGCCGGGACATTTCCGTCTCGATTACAGTAAAAATAAACAACAATAATAATTTTCACCCTAAAATTCACAAAATGTGCTCTTTGGCTTTGCACACTGTTAAGTATCAGATATAGATTACCTCTTACTATTAATCCCTTAATTTCTTACGAGAAGTGATTTGTACCTTGGGCTTATATAACTCACACTGTCGGTCTCATGTACATTGAGTTCTGTGACCGGTTAGATCCCAGCATGACCAATTTTGAACTCAGCACACAGCTGCAGAACGTGTTAATTCAATACGAATTTCTGAATCCCATGTATCACAACAAAAAAAAATGTATTTATCCATTAACAAACTTCTAATTATAATCTCAATTGACAAATATTCCAACAGTATTATCAAGACATGCCTTCATGATGGAGTTAGATTATGCCATCAGTCGGGAACTGACTCAAAGCAGTCGGGACAAATTGAGGTTCATCCCACAAATCGCTTATCCTCACATCTGGTTCTGACGCCTTAGTTGCAAATATTTCTGCGCTTGATTTTGACGCCTCCGTTATTTTGTCGAACATGGTGTTCTCTTTGTAGACTGTCCCAGTTTATGTCGTAAATCAACCCAATCCTAGAGAATTCCATTTAACTCTAATCAACATTAGACTATCACCCCTGCACATTCTAGGATAAGACACCCACCTCCGACCATATCTACAACCTCAACAGAAAAAAGGCTTCGTTGATCGTAACGAAATGTTTCGGCGAAAGTAGATGTTTCAAGTGGTTTGTGTTTCAATATGCGATGCGCTGATATTCGAAAGCACGACATTTTGGGGTTATATTTCGGAGTTTGTTAGGCATGCCCTATCTTTCTGAGACGGTCCATCAATCCGACCAACCACATTAACTTTTCGGCGACATACGTCATTGTCTCACCGTCTTTGTCGATGTTAACGGGCTCCTACGAAATCGGCCAGTTTTAATAGGTTTCGTTTGAAAATTCCATAGAGATGATTGAAGGACTGTATCACCTCCATAGAAACAAATACTTTGTACTTAATATTTTCTTTGTATAGAAGTTTTCTTGTTCATAAGCATCTCATAGATAATATCTATAGAGACATCAGTACATAGGTGACTAGTGGTGGGAATTAACACTATTTTTTACCACAGATATACTTCATGATTACATGATACATTTATAATTTGAGATTATGCAATGGTGGCAATGTACAATACTTTTGTGCCATATTTTCTAAAGATGTGAACAAATGTATTTTCATTTGTCCAAGCAATTCCACGTACGGACACATCTTCCAACATGGAGGCAGACCTACAGTTAAAACTAGAAGTCCTGTCACGAATAGTGCGCTTATCTAGGCTTAATTGCGCGTTGGAATTGCCCGCAATTGCCATATCGAATGGCATCCAAAGCACGGCAGGCTCTCTTGGTTACTCATAGCAAACACATGCAATGTTTCTGCCAATGGACCTCCGGGTTACCCGGAGGTCCATTGGCTGAAACATTGCTTGCTCACAGGCCATATGTTCAAAATTCGATAGCTTTACTTGGGCCATAACGCGTACATTAACGCGCATATCAACGTGCTATGTGTGCGCATTTAATGACAGGACTTATAGTTTTAACTGTACGGGTTGAAAAAATGGTTGAACTAGCAGAAACTGAATGACCCCTGACCTGATCGAAGCGTGCTTACTCTTAACCATCTGTACACTGGTGTCAAAATCTAATAATTTCAAGTGGCTTATATGTCCCATAATGCATCCAGAACTTTAACCAATTGAGTCTTGTTTGGCAGAGCTCATTGAGCTCTGTCAAACAAGACTAAGTTGCTTAAGATCGCAGTTACATTACAGTTGAGCACTGGATATGTTTTACAACCACCTACTCCTGCTATTATGAACAGTAGATATATTATCCAACGACCAACTATCAGAACAATAGACGTATTCGGCTGGATTGAGAGACGATATGGATTTTGTCTTGTTTGTAATTATATACTTTCTTACAACCCCAGAATAGATATTTATATTTTTGTCATGTCTGTTCTATGAAATCTTCATCTACAACAACACTAAATCATGCTGAAAATGAAAATCCGTTCCGCATACTTGTGCCCAGCGGAAATCGTTCACGTACTATTTTTTTGACTATCACGTAATCTGTCAAAACTTAACAACGCCGTCTACTTGGAATTTCCGTTTGACCTACAATCACGGATGCCATGCAGTTTAAACGAAGCAATTACGTTCTAATAAGCCATCACTAAGACAAGCAACTAAATAAAAACATCTTTGTGTATAGAATTACTTCCAAAGTTTAGAAGGGATTGTTCAAACCAAGCATTCTTAGCTGTATAATGAAACAAATTGAATAGAACTAGCTCAAATTTGCATGTACTACGATAGTACAAACGTACGTACACCACATTTTTGACCTATTTATAAATC
Source organism: Pictodentalium vernedei (assembly GCA_031216915.1). Lineage (NCBI taxonomy): Eukaryota > Metazoa > Mollusca > Scaphopoda > Dentaliida > Dentaliidae > Pictodentalium > Pictodentalium vernedei. The sequence continues at coordinate 531,855,888 of CM062293.1, forward strand.
GGACCATAGGAATTCCCCCAAATTCGCGCTTGTGTTTGTAAACATTAGCAGACGATTGATTACCCGAGACTGAACCGATTGCGAAATAACTTGTTGACAGTTGTCAAATGAATTATTGAGTGTCCCTTTAATTGTTTTATAGATGTGAAGGCGTGTAATAAACACAGAACGACACGCGCGTGTGAATGGATTAATCGATATGGCACTTGTGCCATCGAGGAAGGATAAAACTTCGGGCTTGCCTCTCGTTTCATCTTTCTGCACTGGCACTCGTGCCATATCGCGCTCGTCGTTCTGTGTATTTATACCAAACACATAGACTGACACAGTATATAATGGATACCTGTATGTGATACTCAATTTGAGTCTTCGGTAACTCATCATGGCCCGTTTACTGTGGGTATTTGCTATTACTAATTCAGTAAAAGGTTGGGAGTCCATGTGTCACGTCTGTTACAGTTATTCAAACACAGAAATACATTTAAAGAACACTGATATTTGCTCTATAATCCCGACGGACTAATATCGCCAATGAAAATGTGACAAGTGCCTGTCATTTGATACACTTTGGTACTGCAGTATACTAGCAGAAAATAGCACATCTTCTGTTCAAAATTATATTTGCTCTATAATCCCGACGGACTATTATCGCCAATGAAAATGTGACAAGTGCCAGTCATTTGATACACTTTGGTACTGCGGTATAATAACAGAAAATAGCACATATTCTGTTCAAAATTCTGACATAACACCGCATAGCCATAATCAGAAATTAAAAGTTTGGAGATATGAAGAGGTATATAACACATTGGGATACAAACTTCCCCTTTTGTCTGAAGTGTATTTACATGCTGCAGGTTGGATTTAACGCGTGCTGTTGCTAAAAGGTTTCTCAGTATTTGTATTTGATCACTTAACGTCGACGTCATACACCAATCGTAGTAAAATCGTGGATATCCCTTTCACTCGACTGGCGCTGTATGGGGAATTGATTTGATAAAAATGTACATGTACCTCCCGCATGGTTGTCGGTTATCACTTGTAGTTTTTACTTCAGCTGTCCATTATATGTAGTATTTGGATGTTGTTTCTATCGGTTTGAAAATTTCCATTAATTTACACGGAGTCGAATAATGGCCGCACCGGAGGAGAGAGCCCATTGAGGAGTTAAAGTTCTACGGACTGTAGAGGCGTGAAATGGGGACTGTCTAGTCGTGTTCCCGGGTGAATAGTTTGGTAAGTTCGACCCTGGATTGCTGCTGGTGTAATGGAATGGCGTTAACAGTGCTGGAAATGAACAAAATTGACGAGTGCAGTTTTAAGCTCCCGGGAATTCAGAGGCGGGAGTAAAATGTTAGTATATGAATTTTCGAGGGAATACTGTCACCAAACACCAGAAACCTCAACCCTGTGAACTATAGAGGTATCTTCCATGCTAGTTGTCCAATGGTAGCAATTAGAAGAGTCCATATTCATTATTTTGGGTAGACCAATCAATATTTTCAGAGTGCAGCCTCGGGGCTGCCCGTTGGAAATATTTATTGCTCTACCCCACATATGTAATGAACAGCCATCCTATTTTATGACGTTATGACGCATCAGGGAGCGCGGTGGCTCATTGGTAGACTGTTGGACTTCTATGCTAGAGGTATCGAGTTCGATCCCGTCCGGGACGACCCGCGTTGTGTCCTTGGGCAAGGCACTTTATCCCGGTTGCCTACATGGGGGCACGATGACGCCGTGTACTAAGGCGTACTACACGTCGTTGGTGCACATGTCTTCAACCGCTGTAACCCTGATTGAGCGCAGCTTGAACAGAGTTAGAATGTTGAGGAGCTGACAGTTGCTAGTCGATGTCCAGTGGTTCTGTCCGGGTAGCCCCGCTTCCTCCACCCGTAAAACTGTCACGGTCACGATTAGATTAGCCATTGTGCATAAGTATGTGACCTTAAACACTAATAAATAAATAATAATATTATAACGTATCATGTTCATGGCCAGAAAAACGGCCGAACGGGTTCAAGGGGCTAAATGTATAAGGGATTGCTGAATTATGACAGTAACTTGTCACTGACTGCAGAGTGCGGTTTTCTCAAAACAACACACATTTACACGTCCTCACAGTATATTAGCTACACAATATTTTTCAACAAGTGCATTTTTTGGCTCCCGTAAAATAGAAAACACGGGTGCTGACGGGAGCAATTATAATCGCACCCGTCTTATTTCCAGGACTGCGTTAATAACTTATGTAGTGTATGATAGATAGTACGAACGATTATGTATTGAATTTTGATTTATTTGTATTTTTCAGGAGTTGCTGGAGGTGGGCATTACACTAATACCGGCGCAGGTGTAAATGCGCAATGTTTACCAAAAAATCCTGATTTGAAAGTCTTCCCAACTGACAATCTATACAACTGGGCGACCTATATTTATGGGGCAGAATACGAAATGGGGCCAAACTGGCAAAATGACGTACCGTGTGCTGTATGTGAGTCTTCCAGAAAGCTGAAGATGATGTTGCCGGCAAAGGAAGCCTGTCCACAGGGTTGGGGATTAGAATATAATGGATGGCTGGCAGCTGGATATTACGACCATGCATCTGCTACAGAATATATTTGTAAGGATGGAGGTTATGAGGTAGATGCAGGAGGTTCAGACAACCTGAATGGAAAGCTGTTTTATCATGTAAAGGCACACTGTGGCGCTCTTCCCTGTCCGCATTATACGAAGGATTACGTCCTTACCTGTGTCGTGTGTAGTAAGTAATTCTGAGAAGGGGATTAAAATTATCCCATGATTTGACTTGTTCTTCTTTCATTAATCGCATACATTAGCCCATTAGACCGGGTGATATCATCCACGTCAGTTCATTGGCAACAATTACAAGAGTCCTTATTCATTATTTAGGGGTAGACGAATTAATACTGATTAGTCTAACCCACACATTCACTTAGCAGTCACCCTACTAATGAAATTATGACGTATGATGTACCTGGACCGGAAATCGTCCTCTCGGATTCAAAAGGTTAAACTTTTTTTTTTTTTTTGGATGTAGCCTCGGGATCGCACGTACGATTATCCAATGACATTTGGGATGTACAGTTAAAACTAGAAGTCCTGTCACGAATAGTGCGCTTATCTGGGCTTAATTGCGCGTTGGAATTGCGCGCAATTGCCATATCGAATGGCATCCAAAGCACGGCAGGTTCTCCTGGTTACTCATAGCAAACACATGCAATGTTTCTGCCAATGGACCTCCGGGTTACCCGGAGATCCATTGGCGGAAACATTGCCTGTGCACAGGCCATATGTACAGAATATGATAGCTTTAATTGGGTCATAACGCGCACATTAACGCGCATATCAACGTGCTATTTGTGCGCATTTCATGACAGGACTCTAGTTTTAACTGTAGCCTCGAGATCACATACGGTATATATTAAAGTGGGGTACGCACGATTAATCAATAACATTTCGGATGTAGCTTCAGGATCGCATACATTAAAAGGGTGTACGCACAATTAACTAATAACATTTCGAATGTAGCTTCAGGGTCGCATACATTAAAAGGCTGTACGCACGATTAACCAATAACATTTCGGATGTATCTTCAGGATCGCATACATTAAAAGGGGGTACGCACGATTAACCAATAACATTTCGGATATAGCCCCGGGATCGCATGCATTAAAGGGGTGGATGCACGATTAATCAATAACATTCCGGATGTAGCCTTGGGTGTTCACAGATGTATTCCTTTGTCAAACCACAATTTTGAATCGTAGTTTCAAAAAGTATTCTATTTTGGAATGATTATAATATATTTGGCAAAATATGACTATTTTTAAGTACTCTCTGCCAAATCACAAATCTTTTACAACATAATTCGACGTCTTATATGGAGAGATCTTTATTCTGCGGTCCTTTTCTGCATAGGTTATGGCATTTTGAATCAAGTGATTAATTCAATCATCAATTTGTTTTACCGAATTCATCAAAACATGCCCAGTAACTTAGGTCTGATCTGAGCGTCTGACATTCCAGAACTGTTTTACCGGACAAAGTTCGTAAAGTTCACATAAACACCGTTTGCCTCAAAACCATAGCTCGATGAACTCATTCTGATGAGTTGTCATAAAAAATATTTTTGAGGCAAAAAAATGAAAGTGTCTATGACATTCAGCTTAACGTCACCAAGGAGGAACTGAACTGAACAACTAACTATACGATGTGCTGTGGGAATTGTAGATAATGTAATTGCGAGATGACCTTTGGCGGTCATGTTTTTAAATTAAATTAAAAACAAACCATGATTGACATCACCCTAAAGCCATCTATTGAACAAGATTGAGGAAAAGATGGACCACATATGGTGTGTATGAGAAAGAAATTGTTGACAATTTGTATACCAAACCCAATGGCCTCTTGTGGCCATGTTTTCCTACGAAATTCGAAACATTTGACAGCTTCCATCTGGACATCACACCAATGCTACACGCGAAACATGATAAACAAATCGTGTGAGTGCCGCGGCCTGTAGGGTATGCTAATGCAATTGCTGACAATTTATATGCCAGATACAAGATGGTCGCTCTGGCAGGTTTTTCAACAAAGTCCAGACAAAAATCGATAGCTCCCACCTAGACATCACATAGGATTCTGGCGGTCATGTTTTTCAACGAAATTCAGAAAAAAAGTAACAGCTCCCATCTCGACATTACTTGAAAGCCACACATGAAATTTGAAACTGATCGGGTGAAAGATGCGGCCTGTTGAGTGTTCGAAAGTAATTATGGACGGTCAGGGGGTCGGACAGACCGACAACCGGCTGGACGTACAGACGAATGGACCTGCGGCTAGGCGTTGTGAAGCTGAGCTAATGAAAATAAATAAAATTCAAATTGCGAATGTTGTAAATGAAGATGAGTTTTTGTAGTCTTTTTATTACATGTAGGTAAAAAGTACAATGTGAGTCATTGTTTCTCATCTGTTTATGACGCTTATATACTGAGTTAAAAAAGAAAGTAATATGACAATACGCAAGGCGTAAGAAGGAACCCCAAAGTATCCAGCGTATTGAAATATTTCATTCCGCGACCATTACTCCAAAAACATTTTGGTTTATTCAGTCGAATTCCTGCAATTGTTTAATTTCAGCCAATCAAGAATACGTTTCACAGTACTAAATATTTTCCCATAGGCGACCATTATAACGTTCAGGCGAAAAAAAATATGGTCGCATCATTTTAAATTTAGCATTCAAATATTTTTTGTCAACTATAGCCCTTCAGACAACCTTTTAATGACTTATAAGCAGGGGTCATGCAACAAATAAAAGAAAACTAACAGAAAGGGAAGTGCTGGTCACATGTTCATATTTCTCAGGGAATTCCCAAACAAAACACACCAATAGTCAAACAAATTTTTAGGTTCTTAAAGTCCTCAAATCATCCTCTTTATTCATCTGGAACATTCAAAAGTAATGCAAAATGTCAGTAGACTTCTTCAAATGTTTATTGCAACAATATATTTCCCCAAGACTGCTTAGTTTTGGGAATTACATAATTTCCGAGCGCAACTTTTCGAGGCATGTAAATCTAATTAAAATATTTACAACAGTTATACCTATGAGCAAACCCAACCCTACCAAAGATACAGTTACCTCTTTCATGTGATGAAAGAGTCATTTCTGCAATAGAATTCAACTTTTGGCTTCTGTCTAGTCCAAAGCATGGGAAATTTGTTCTTTTGAAGAGAACTGTCCAATCTGTGTCAAATAGGCTTAAAAACTGTTATTGCCTCCGACAGAATTTCTACTCTGTTACCCAATAAGGGGGATAAGAATTCACAGCTTTCTTTGAAACTACCCAAATCCCAAAATAAAACTAAAATCTGCATCAGCACACAAAACCTTTTCACAAAATCTGTTTTAATTATTCATACAGCAAGATAAATAGGGCCCCACCACCATGAAACAATATGTCAATTTTGTTTCAAAATTGGGGTTGTGCAGGGCTTATAGTTCCTCTAAATTTGGGAGAATCCATTTGGATTCTTGCGGAAATCGTTCCGAGAATTCAGACCTGCTATGGGCCAGGATCCTATTAGGTCAATATGATTGAACCCCTGTTGCATACTGATAATACATGTTAACCCTTTACCCAATACAGCTTTTTTAATTTTTACAACACCAACTACTGATTTTTACACCCCCCCCCCACCCCGAGCCCTTAATCGCTCACCTGACGAGGTGGTTCAGAGAAGTATTTTGGGTCAGATTCAGTTAGTCAAGGTTCATGGACACTACATGGGAATAATGTTATGAAATTATTCATAATTCTATTGTCCATATTAGATGATTATTAGCATAGGTCTTCCTGATTGCTTCCAATTCTGACAGCTGTAGACTAGTACTGCCAAACTTCCAAGGGTTGTTGTGTCACTCCACTTTGAAAGGCAAATTTTATGGAAAAGCTCTAAGGAATGGATTTGAACATTTATGAACAACCTCGAACCTAACCCACCCCTGCCCAAATATTAAGCCACAGACCTGAAATGAACAAACTCAAATCTGCCCCCCCCCCCCCCCCTTCCTGCGATACCAAATATGAAAGGGTTCTGACTGGCAGGAACCAAACTGGAACAAATTTACATCTACCTCCCCAGAGATGTTGTACACCAAATATTAAAGCATTAAACTAGTGGGTCTGAAGAAAAAGATTTTTAAAGAAATTTTCTCATGTTGCTTTGAGTTAATTTGCACTCCCATAATGAGCCCATATATTAACCCATAGATTTGGCTTGAACAAACATGAATCTGACCCCTTTAGAGATGCTGTAAGCCAAATACGAAAGGATTCTGACTGGTGGATCTGAAAAAAACGAGTTGTAAAGAAATTTCCTCATACTGCACTGAGTTAAACTTTGGGCTTCAATAGATAGACCAAATATTAACCCAGAGACCCGATTCAAGCAAACTTCAATCTACTCTCCCCCCTGCCCCCCCCCCCCCCCCCCCCCCGCTGCCCACTAGAAATGTTGCATTCCAAATATGAAAGCATTCTGACTGGTGGATCTGAAGGAGGTTTTCAAAGAAATTTCCTCATGCTGCACTGTTGATATTTGGGTGCCCATAGGGAGCCCGAATATCAACTCAGGGACTTGATTTGAACAAACCTGAACCTATCCCTCCCACCCCTAGAGATGCTGTATACCAAGTATCAAAAGATTCTTATACATGGTTCTGGAGAAGATTTTTTTCAATTTTGGAAAACAATTTATGCATGCTATCAGAGAAATGCTTGTGGCCCTCTGTGGGTGTGGCAACGTTATTTGAACAAACTGAAATTCATATATGATAAGGAAATTTGGTTCAATTCGGCTCAGTTGTTTATGAGGAGAGGTTAGTAATGTAAAGTTCATGCCGGACAGGATGGACTGATGGTGGACAGACAGAATGTCATCATTTAAGCGTCCCCTGACTTACAGTCAGGTGAGCTAAAAATAAACAATATTCATCAAGCGTAATAATTTTGGATGTTACTAGAACCAGCTGATGAGAGCCGGTTCCAATGACAGCCATATTTGTACAAATTTTATTGCCAGTGTCACAATATTTCAGGTCATGTTAGTGTTGTATTGGTTAATTTGCTGCCTTTGTGTTAGGTAAAGGGTTAAACTGACTCAGTTCTTTTCATGTGAATCCTAGCAGCAATGTTACGAGAAGCTACATGGTTTCTCACTGGTTTTGTTGCACGGATCTCTACGGGAATCGATTCTCAGATTCTTATAAGCCCTGGCTGAGGCTATATAATCCACCAATATCAATAGAAAGTGCCAACAATAGAAAGTCTCAACAAATGATGTCAAATATTCTTTTACCTAGTGATGAGGTAAATTATAGCCCTGGATGTACCCCGCCCCTAAGCTCTCAGTATGCATTTTTTCCTAAAACAAGAGACCCCAGGGGACCTGAGGGCGCCCACCTAAATTATAGCCCTGGATGTACCCCGCCCCTAAGCTCTCAGTATGCATTTTTTCCTAAAACAAGAGACCCCAGGGGACCTGAGGGCGCCCACCTGTACATAGTAACCTAAATATCAACCCAGAGAATTGATTTCAACAAGTTGCATCTACTCCTCCTAAGAAAAGCTTATACCAAATATCCAAAGATTCTGACAAGTGGATCTAAAAAAAATGATTTTTAAAGAATATTCCTCATATTGAACAGAGTTATAATTTGGGCTCCCACAGGGAGCCCATATATGAACCCAGGTACTTGGCTTTAACAAACTTGAATCTCACCCCCCCCCCCCCTCCCCCAAGGATGCCGCACACCAAATATCAAAACATTTCAACTGCTGGATCTGAAGAAGAAGATTTTTAAAGAAAATTCCTCATTTTGAACTAAGTTACAACTCGAGCTCCCACAGTAAACCCAAACATGGACCTAGGGACATGGCTTGAACAAATTTGAATCTAGCCTCCTAAGGATGCTGCATAAAAAAATATCAAAAGCATTCATCTGCTGGACCTGAAGAAGATTTTTTTTTAAAATTCCTCATTTCGAACTAAGTTACAATTCAAGCTCCCACAGTGAGCACAAGTATGGACGTAGAGACATGGCTTTAACAAACTTGAATCTCATCCCTCTAAGGATGCCGCACACCAAATATCAAAACATTCCAACTGCTGGATCTGAAGAAGAAGATTTTTAAAGAAAATTCCTCATTTTGGACTAAGTTACAATTCGAGCTCTCACAGTGAGGCCAAACATGGACCTAGGGACATGATTTGAACAAACTTGAATCTTGCCTCCTAAGGATGCTGCATAAAAAATATCAAAAGGATTCATCTGCTAGATCTGAAGATTTTTAAAGAAAATTCCTCATTTCGAACTAAGTTACAATTCAAGCTCCCACAGTGAGTCCAAATATGGACCTAGGGACATGGCTTGAACAAACTTGAATCTCACCCCCCCTAAGAATGATGCATACCAAATATTAAAACATTCCGACTGCTGGATCTGAAGAAGAAGATTTTTAAAGAAAATTCCTCATTTTGAACTACATGTAAGTTATCATTCGGGCTCCCACAGTGAGTCCAAATATGGACCTAGGGACATAGCCTGAACAAACTTGAATCTCACCCCCCCCCCCCCCCCCCCCCCAAGGATGCTGCATACCAAATATCGAAACTTTCCGACTGCAGGATCTGAAGAAGATTTTTAAAGAAAATTCCTCATTTTGAACTAAGTTATAATTCGGGTTACCACAGTGAGCCCAAATATGAACCCAGGGACTTGGCTTGAACAACTTGAATCTCACCCCCCAAGCATGCTGCATACCCAATATCAAAAGATTCTGCTGCTGGATCTTGAGAAGATTTTCAAAGAAATTTGCCTGAAATGCACTAAGTTCAAATTTGGGCTCCTATACTGAGCCCAAATATGAACCCAGGGGCTGATTTGAACAAACTTGAATCAGATCCACTCCACAATGTTGCATATCAAATATCAAAAGATTCTGCCTGCTGGATCTGGAGAAGATGATTTTTTAAGAAATTTGCCTAAAATGCACTAAGTTCGAATTCAGGCTTCTATAGTGAGCCCAAATATGAATCCAGGGGGCTGATTTGAACAAACTTGAATCAGATCCACCCCACAATGTCGCATACCAAATATCAAAAGATTCTGCCTGCTGGATCTGGAGAAGAATATTTTTAAAGAAATTTGCCTGAAATGCTTCTATAGTGAGCCCAAATATGAATCCAGGGGGCCGATTTGAACAAACTTGAATCAGATCCACCCCACAATGTTGCATACCAAATATCAGAAGATTCTGCCTGCTGAATCTGGTGAAGAAGATTTTTTAAGAAATTTGCCTGAAAGGCACTAAGTTTGAATTCGGGCTCCTATACTGAGCCCAAATATAAACCCAGGGGGGGAGATTTGAACAAACTCGAATCAGATCCACCCTACAATGTTGCATACCATATATCGAAAGATTCTGCCTGCTGGATCTAGAGAAGAAGATTTTTTTAATGTTTTTCCCATTGCCTACAGTGTTAAAAAGTGTTTTCAAAGTCCCGAAACTGTACCCTATGATAAAACCGATGGCAATTTTTTGGACCAATCCTTTCTGTTGGTCATATGGAAGCTTCACACCAAATAAAAATTCTCAGTGCCGTGGAGTTTTGGAGATATGGCGTTTTACTTTTTTCGATTTTTAGCTCCTGTGGTTTCCATGGGGCAACAGAAAAAGAAAATTCGGCATAAATTAGGTACTTATGACCCAATAAGCCCTCACATAAAATTTGATTCAAATCAGCCTCTCGGTTCGGAAAATAGAAATTTGGTGCCAAAAAGTTTGCCCCTCCCATAACGACGCCAAATATAGCCCATCAAACTTCGCTTAAAGAAATCCAAGTCTACACCTTAAAAGGAAGCTGCATACCATATATCAAGTCTTTGCTACTGCTGGTTGATGAGAAGATTTTGGTGCCCCTTGGGGGCATGGCACCACCCAGAAGAAGAGGGCAACTTCATTTGAACAAATCTAAATTGGCATTAGGTAATAAACATTTACCCAACATCTGAATAATGTAAAGTTAATGCCGGACGGACGGCGGACAGAATGTGATCAGTAAAGCTCCCACTGAGCTTTGCTCAGGTGAGTTAAAAAACTTTATAATTTATAAATAAATTGATGGTGATATGAATTTCCCATTATTTTTTAATCACATTCTTGCTTCTGAACACATTTCACATTGTGTTTGATATTCTGCAATCTTTGTAAGAAAAAGCCTAAGTTTTCTCAGTTAAGGCACCTCGAGTCATAAAACAGTGATTTTTTCCAACAGAATGACCAGTACCTGCTACTGTGGTGTCTCATGACACTGTTAAAATTCCTAAAATCATCAAATATTGATTCATTAGTGCTGTGCTTGTGCTGCAAATATCCACAAGTGCACTTTCACTATTTTGGTTTTAATCCCCACAGGCATGCATTCTGTCAAAAGGAGTGAAATTGTAGAAAATATGTTCACAAAGAGGACAAGTTACAGTACATTCGCCGTGGACGGGTTGTAATACACGCGTGGGCAGTGATGTCCACTCATGCATTTAGCAATTTTTGATGATTATACCTATAGTTAGTGTTTGGCATCAAATATTATTATATGAATTTGTATCCGTGGAAATATTGCCCATCCATGGAAAGTGAGCAGTACACTGCCACTGTACTGTATTTGTTTCAAGTATATAATATACTCTTTGATGTTTAATATATTTGTGATAGGCTGGGTCCAAAGTACTCAGTACTCGTAGTACTCGAGTACCACTTTTTTGATAAAATACTCAATACTTGCCAGCCCAGATTTTTGTATGTGTGTGTGTGTGTGTGTGTGTGTTTGTGTGTGTGTGGGGGGGGGGGGGGGAGGTTGGAGGGTGAAAGATAGCTGCAAATTATTTATAATGTTGACCCAGGCAAATGAAAAGCAAAGAAACATTTCATCCGAAGGACAGACAGACAGACATGCAGTAACAAATTTGGGAAGCCTAAATAAAAGTAGTGACTAACTTAAAATGAAAAAATATAGATAGAAGAGCCAGGGCAATGTTGTCAAACAGAAAACAAACAAGAGCCCCCAGAGGGCCTGATGGCATTCACTTGACATGGTAGCCTAAATATCAACCCAGGGAATTTATTTGAACATTTAGTTGCATCTGCCCCTCATAAGAAAAGCTTATACAAAATATCCAAAGATTCTGACCGGTGGATCTCAAAAAAAGGAGTTTTAAAGAATATTCCTCATATTGAACTAAGTTATAATTCAGGCTCCCACAGAGAGCCCAAATATGAACCCAAGGACTTGGCTTGAACAAATTAGAATCTCACATCCCTAAGGATGCTTCTATATACTAATATCAAAAGATTCTGACTACTGGATTTTAAAGAATATTCCTCTTATTGAACTAAGTTGTAATTTGGACTCCCACAGGGAGCCCAAATATGAACCCGGGGACTTGGCTCAAACAAACTTGAATCTCACCCCTCTAAGGATGCAGCATCCCAAATATCAAAATATTCTGAAGAGTGGATCAGAAGAAGATTTTTAAAAAATATTCCTCATATTGCACTAATCTAATCACAGAGAGCCCAAATATGGACCCAGGGATTTGATTTCAACAAACATTTGAATAAATCTTCCAAAGATGTTATATGCAAAATATGAAAGCCTTTGGAGCAGTGGTATGGGAGAAGAAGATTCTTTAATGTTTTTCCCATTACTAAAATGATGACTCTGCATAAGTCCTGGAAAACTTCCCTATGATAAAACTGATGGCAATTTTTTTTTGAGCACTCTTTTCAGCTGTTCGTAAGGAAGCGTCACACAAAATAAAAATTCTCAGTGCCATGTAGTTTTGAAGATATGGGCGTTTTAAATTTTTTCTATATTTAGATCCTGCAGTTCCCACAGGGCCACAGGAAAATGTTTTGGCATAAATTAGATACTTACGACCCAATAAACCCATCATATCAAATTTGCTTCAAATCAGCCTCTCAATTTGGAAAATAGAAATGTTGGTACAATTCGGGCTCCTACATGAAGACCAAATATGAACCCCGGGACTTGGTTTTAACAAACTTATATCTCACCTCCCTAAGGGACTTGGCGTAGACAAACCTGAATCTCCCACAGCGAGCCCAAATATGAACCCAGGGACTTGGCGTAAACAAACTTGAATCTCACACTGGCTCACACCGATTAATCGACTAACCAATGATCAATATCTTGATTGATAAAAAAAAGTAATTGATCGGTTAACCGTTACTTTTGAAGTACGGTACTATATGGCAGGGTATTTGATGGCTGGGTTCACATCGCAAAATGCTATACAAAAATGTCCAATTGCTAACCATTTTTCTTTCATATTGGGTAAGCTTATATTCACTATTTATCATCACTTTTTGAAACCAAGATGGAAACTGTTAATCAAATTTTTAAAAACAAAAAATACCCTGTATGGGTTAACTATGGAACAAACTTGCTCCAAAACAGGCAAACATTGTCACACTGGCTCACATCAATTGCATGAGACAGAGAAATGCATGCCAGTTACGTGCCAAAGTAGCTGAAAACGGTCATTCTCAACCCTTCACCAAATGCAAGTAGCAGACGATACTTGCACAAGAAATTCTAAAGATGTTCAATGTTTGTCTCAAAAACACAGCTTATGCCCCCCCCCCCCCCTATTGGAACAAGCTCAATGAGCTTGTTCCAATGAGGGATCATAAGCTATGTTTTGAGACAAAAATTGAAAATATAATAAAATTTGAATGGACCTGTTTGTATATGGCGCTGCACGGTTTTGTCCATTATGCTGAGTAAAGTTTTAATTATATAAATGGTCAACGGTACAGCAATTATTCAGCTACCTATTGGGGCAAGTGATTAATCGGTTAACCAAGGTTAACCCATGCGATTAATCAATCACGAAAACCCTTTAATCGTTTCAGCTCTAAAATTAATTTAATTTTATTAAATTTTATCTGATGAAAACATACTTATAATTTTGGGGGAATGGTAAATATGGATCTTCTTAACAAGCATTTTCAAGAACATCAGAGGAATGAAATCACCGTTCTCGTAATTTGCAAAACCCTGGTGAGCCAAAATATAGGCTTGGCTTGAAGAAACTTAAATCTCACCCGCCTAATGATGGTGCATAGCAAATATCAAAAGATTCTGATTGGTGGGTCTGAAGAAAAAGATTTTTAAAGAATATTCCTCATACTGCACTAATTTCAACATTTGGACTCCCATAGAGGCCAAATATGGGTCCAGGGATTTGATTTCAATAAACGTGTAAAAAAATCTTGCAAAGATGGTATATGTGAAATCTGAAAGGTTTTGGAGGAGTGAATTGGGTGAAGAAGAGTCTTAAATGCTTTCTTCATTACCCACAGTGTTACAGAACGCTGACTAAGCATTTTTTCAAAGTCACGAAAAAGTACCCCATGATTGACCTGACAGAAATTTGCTTAGACCATTCCATTCTGTTGGTCCCAAGGAAGCATCACACCAAATAAGAATTCTCAGTGCCATGTAGTTTTGGAGATATGCGCGTTTTGAATTTTGTTCTATTTTTAGCTCCTGCGGTTCCCATGGGGGGGGGGGGGGGGATGGGAAAATATTTTGGGGCATAAATTAATTACTTATCATCAAATAAAACCAAAAATTAAATTTGGTTCAAATCAGCCTCTTGGTTCGAAAAACAGAAATTTTGGGCGGGGCAAAAATACATGCCCTCCAATAATGAAGGCAAATAAAGACCCACAAACTTCTCTTGAACAAAACTGAGTCTACACCTCAAAAGGAAGCAGCACACCACATATCGAATCTCTGCTACTCCTGGTTCAAAAGAAGATTTTTTTAAGATGTAGGCAAAATTTTGGGGCATGGCCCTACTGGGGGCAGGGCAACTTGATTTAAGCAAAATCAAAATGCAATGTCATAACAAACAAGCATCTAACATTTCACTTAAATGATTAATCAGTTCAGCAGTTCTGGAGGAGAAGACGCAAACACCATGTTCACGGACGACGGACGACAGACGGCAAGTGATCACTACACCTCACCCTGACTGAAAGTCAGGTGAGCTAAAAACTTAGTGGACCATGAGTGCTGCAGTTGGGCGAGATGCTTGGTTCAAGGAGAGAAGAAACTTGTAGCTGCTGGCTTTCGAAAGTGTTGTTAAAACCCAATAAATAAATAAATAAATAAATAAACAAGAGGCCCCACGGGGCCTGAAGTGCTCACCTTGAACAGAACATGATATAAACAGAGAACAGAACACGATATAAGAGTCCAAGAATGAATCTACATTAAGCTATCCATCTCCATAGGATACACTGCAAATCTTGAGCCCCTCAGGAGTGACAAAAACAGTCTAAGCATCATGCCTTTTCTTTAGTTGATTATGATGTAAAATGTGGAGCTCCCCTCTCAAGCACCTTGATACAACGTATGTAGATTACTCTTCACCTCTTGAGGGTACTGAATAAAAAATGTCTAATTCTTCAGCTACTTGGCCAATTCCGGCTCCCATAGGGAGCTCAAATATCAACCCGGGCACTCGATTTGAACAAAGTTGAATCTGATCTCCTTAGAGATGCTGTATACCAAATATGAAAGCATTCTGACTGGTGGATCTGAAGAACAAAAAGACATTTCCTCATATTGCATAAAGTTAAAATTTGGGCTACCATAGTGAGCCCAAACTTTAACCTACAGACCCGATCTGAACAAACTTGAATCTCACCCCCACCCCTCCCCCCTTAGAGATGTTGTATACCAAATACGAAAGCATTCTGACTGGTGGATTTGAAGAAGAAGATTTTTAAAAAAAACTTCCCCATACAGCCCTAAGTTAAATTTGGGCTACCAAAGGAAGCCCAAATATTAACATAGGGACTTGGTTTGAACAATCTTGATTCTGACCATCATAACAATGAGGGTACCAAACATTAAAAAATTCTGACTCGTGGTTCTGAAGAAGATTTTTAAAGAAAATTCCCCATAAAATTTGGGCTCCTGCATTGAGTCCAAATATGAACGAATGGGCTTCATTTTAACAACCTTGTATCTGACCCCTCTATGGATGCTGTATACCAAATTTCAAAAGATTCTGAACATTGGTTCTTGAGAAAAGATTTTCTAAAATGTTTGCAAAAATGCTGCACCAACATTATTCTGATGCCCTCTGCAGAACTCTCTAACAACAACAGAGGGCATTTTTTTTTACCATTCAATTCTACTGGTTCTAAGGATGCTTCATACCACATAACAGTTCTCTGTTCCAAGTGGTTTGGGAAACATGGGAGTTTGAAAACATTTCTATTTTTTGCTCCTGGGGTTCCCATGGGGATGCAGGGTTTTTTGCATGAGGTAAGTAGGTAACTAAGGTAGTTCCATAACGAATATAAAGTAACTGTACCCACTGGTTCATAAGATTTTTAAAATATTTTGGGAGCATTTTACCCCACCCCCTCCCTATGGGGCTGGGCATGTTGAGTTAAACAAAAATGTAATACCCATTTGGTACCATTACTCACACAAACTTTAACTTGAATCGACCAAAACATGGTGTTGATGGATGACAGATGGATGGACAATGGATGGAGAGTGATGAGATAAGCCCTGCTTGACTTTGTCGAAGTGAGCTAAAAAAAAAAAAAATTAAACGGTTCATGTCCGATATTTTACCCATGTTATTAAAATTGATAAATTTGTCCCTGGAGTGCAACAAGGTTTATGCTATACATGTAGCATTGCAAAACCTTCTTGCACTCAAGTGATGGAATACACCTCCATCCAAGCTATTCTGTAGATTATGAGGCCTAAAACAAATCAAGAACATGAACTTATGCATGAATATTATTACAATGAATACACTGTCTTACACAAAGGAATACCACACAATCCAGTGTAGACTGATTTCAAAAAGTCCTCCGTAGTGGAAGGGCAATTTTAACAAAGATACAGGCCCAAATAAGCTTCATACACAGTGTAAAAATTCCACAAAATTAATAAACATTCATATATGTTTAATAGGAATTAGGAGTATTGTAATTAAAAGTCAATTGTGTGGTTGTTTATAAACTTATATTACTTTGTTATCAGGTGTTAAAAAATATGAATATTTGTAAACACACCCACCCATTTAGATTAGTCCCTGCTCATAGCAGTGACACAGACATACAGTACAGTTGCTAGTCATAATCCTTGCATGGGCAGTGCATGATGTCCATGCATGTTTTTTCCAGGTAATAGAAAATCATCATCAATAAAATTTTAATTAATGAAGCACCGAATTGTATCCTGTGGTTCATTAATTAAATTTTTGATGATTATTGCTGTAAACAATGTTTGAAAACTAATATCATTGCATCCGCAGAAATATTGCCCACCCACAGAAAGTGACCAGTACACAGCAGCACAGAGTCAAGGTAATTGTGTTTTACTGTCTTGAATTTCAAATTTTGTTGTTTTTTTTTTTGGGGGGGGGGGGCACCAGACCCCTCCACTGATGAGAGGGTCACACACCCTCTTGTCCTCACCCCTATCTCACTGCTATGTGGCTCAGGTGATACATGTATTACTCTTGCCCCTACATGTAACTTAGATATCCTGGCTCAGCACCAGTATAATGGTAAACTAACATCAAATTGTGTGCTTATGTACAATAGCTAACATATTGGAAAAGTATAATGAGCTTTGTCAGAAACTTGATCAAGTATTGATGACAAACAACAATTTTCAGTCTACGCTCAACTTACAAATACAATTCAACAAATGCATTATAAATGCAAATAGCCAGAAGACGCTAGCAGGTTTATTGTGCTCTACACAGTGTATAATACTATCACAAACAGTTGGACTTGAAACACACTTTCTCCCCAGTAACAGTGACATAGCCGTCCAGGAAAAACCCCATGGGAAACCTGTGTTCCGATGCCCATGCTAGTGCCACCTTCAGGGAAAACGTCGGAACCTCGCCTGTACATAAAGCACTCTAATATATTACTGTATATTCTCTTTAAATATTCGTAAGTAATAAAATATTCTGATTGCCATTTATTTTTTAAATGGCTTTTAGAAACTTTGACTTGACACCTGCAGCGAGTCCGGCTAAAGTGACTCAACCTGTAGTGAATCTTATTCACCGCAGCAGAAAACTGAACTGCTATTGGTCAGTTTCAATGACTAACCTCTGAACCGCTCCAACTGCCCAACTTAATTGTATCATATCATGCCGCTTAGACAAAAGTTTTGTGCTTTACTACCGAAACGCACAAAACTAATATTACCAGTACCTGGTGCCAGTAATAAAATAAGATTTGCAAATATCACCCTGCATTTTTTTCAGCTATTAACTCACATAAAATTGTGCGCTTCATGAAAATTATTTCGTAACTACCTGTTAAAAATTACGGTTTCTTGTTTTGCTCTTTTAGAAAAAGAAATCACTCCTTTTCTGGCGGGCATACTATACACCGAGGCAACCGAGGGATACCAAGGTGAATGAAAACTGGAGGTCCATTGGCAGAAACATTGCCCGTGTTTGCTATAAGTAACCAAGAGAACCTGCCGTGCTCTGGATGCCATTCGATATGACAATTGCGCGCAATTCAAACGTGCAATTAAGCCTAGAAAACGCTCAGTACCCGGAGGTCCATTGGCTGAAACATTGCTTGTGCACAGGCCATATTTACAGAATTTGATTGCCTTACTATGGTCATATCGCGTAGATTAGCATGCATATCGACGTGCTATTTGTGCGCATTTCTGGACAGGATTTTTAGTTTTAACTGCATTCCATGTTACTAAACATTCATACAAAAATTTATTCAAATCAGAACTTTCATACAGAAGTTCTGTACAAAAAACTGATCGCACTAATTTTAGTACAAATTGGCTGCTAGTGGCCATCTTGAATTTCGAACTGCACCCAAAAACACTCGCTCTCATCCCACGGTGATAACAAAAGTACCCAAGACGTTTCGTAAAGATCGGTTCATAAATACGGCCACTAGCCTGAGCCGTATAGAAGTTGTGTACAAAAAACTGATTGGACCTAATTTTGGTACAAAATGGCCACTGGCAGCCATCTTGAATTTTGGATCGCACCCCAAAACACTCGTTCTTGTCCCTACGTGGTAACAAACGTATGCAAGAAGCTTGGTGAAGATCCGTTCATAAATACTGCCCCTAGCCCAATCCGTATTGACATGTGTACTTACTGTGTATAGGTAGCACTGAATAAATCAAAGTTCATCTAATTTGCATAATTTCTGTACAAGAAAAAAACCTGTATTTTATGTGGTGTATTCCATGTTACTAAACAATCATACAAAAATTTATTCAAATCAGAACTTTCATACAGAAGTTCCGTACAAAAAACTGATTGCAGTAATTTCAGTACAAAATAGCTGCCGGCGGCCATCTAGAATTTTGGACTCCCCCCCAAAAACACTCATTCTAACATCATGGTGATAACAAAGGTACCCAAGAAATTTCGTAAAGATCGGTTCATAAATACGGCCTCTAGCCCAAGTTGTATAGACGTTCTGTACAAAAAACTGATTGTACAGTTAAAACTAGAAGTCCTGTCACGAATTGTGCGCTTATCTAGGCTTAATTGCGCATTGGAATTGCGCACAATTGCCATATTGAATGGCACCCAAAGCTACGGCAGGTTCTCCTGGTTACTCATAGCAAACACATGCAATGTTTCTGCCAATGGACCTCCGGGTTACCCGGAGGTCCATTGACTGAAACATTGCTTGTGCGCAGGCCATATTTACATAATTTGATAGCTTTACTTGGGCCATAACGCGCACATTAACGCGCATATCAACGTGCTATTTCTGCGCATTTCAGGACAGGACTTCTAGTTTTAACTGTACCTAATTTCAGTACAAAATGGCCACTGGTAGCCATCTTTAATTTTGGACTGCACCCAAAAACATTCATTCTCATCCCAAGGTGATAACAAAGGTACCCAAGAAGTTTAATGAAGATCAGTTCATAAATACTGTACAGTCTAGCCCGAGCCGTATTGACATGTGCACTTACTGGGTATACATGCAAGTAGCAGTGAATAAATTAAAGTTCATCTAATTTGCATAATTTCACAACGAGAAAAAAACCTGTATTATATGTGATGTACTCCATGTTACTAAACATTCATACAAACAATTTATTCAAATCAGACCTTTCATACAGAAGTTCTGTACAAAAACGCTGATTGCACTAATTTCTGTACAAAATGGCTGCTGGAGGCCATCTTGAATTTTGGACCGCACCCAAAAACACTCGTTCTCGTCCCACGTGATAACAAAGGTACTCAAGAAGTTTCGTAATGATCGGTTCATAAATACAGCCTCTAGCCCGAGCCGTATTGAATTGCTGTTCCCGAACAGACGGACAATGGGCCATGACATAACCTTAAATTTGACTTTCTCAAAGTTGAGCTAAAAATGGAGAGTATCCAGAGTATCAAAAACAAAAAACTATTTGTAAAGGACTCCTCCTTTCAAGGACAATGGGGCAGTGTTGGCATTTACCACCATGCTGCCTTGAGGCTGCATCTTGAATTCCTGTGTTTGTTGTTCTAATGAAATATTATTTTATTATTATCAGTTATGGTACAAATATGGTACCGATAGCACACTTTCAGGAACCGCTGATGTCTGATGTCGACTGTGTGTCAGCGCGTGAGGTGCACACATACTTTTGGGGTTCTATACACCACATCCTTCATTTTGCTATATAATTTGTGTAAATTTGTTTGGAATTAATAGAATTTCAGACTTGTAAATTTCATAGCATTGTTTTTGCCTTAGTTTTGGTGCTTTATAAGTAATGGGCAATTTAGTTTGAATAAATCAAAGGTCATCTAATTTGCATAATTTCTGCAAGAGAAAAAAACCTGTATTATACAGTATTTTTTGTGATGTATTCCATGTTACTAAACATTCATACAAAAATTTATTCAAATCAGAACTTTCATACAGAAGTTCTGTACAAAAAACTGATTGCACTAATTTTGGTACAAAATGGCTGCTAGTGGCCATCTTGAATTTCGAACTGCATCCAAAAACACTCGCTCTCATCCCACGGTGATAACAAAGGTACCCAAGACGTTTCGTAAAGATTGGTTCATAAATACGGGCTCTAGCCTGAGCCGTATAGAAGTTGTGTACAAAAAACTGATTCTATCCAATTTTGGTACAAAATGGCCTCTGGCAGCCATCTTGAATTTTGGATCGCACCCCAAAACACTCATTGTCGTCCCTAGGTGATAACAAAGGTACCCAAGAAGCTTGGTGAAGATCGGTTCATAAATACAGCCCCCAGCCCGAGCCGTATTGACATGTGTACTTACTGTGTATAAGTGGTACTGAATAAATCAAAGTTTGTCTAATTTGCATAATTTCTGTACAAGAAAAAAACCTGTATTTTATGTGATGTATTCCATGTTACTAAACAATCATACACAAATTTATTCAAATCAGAACTTTCATACAGAAGTTCTGTACAAAAAACTGATTGCAGTAATTTCATTTTCAGTACAAAATAGCTGCCAGCGGCCATCTAGAATTTTGGACTCCCCCCAAAAACACTCATTCTAACCCCATTGTGATAACAAAGGTACCCAAGAAAGTTTGTAAAGATCGATTCATACATGTAATTACGGCCTCTAGCCCAAGTTGTATAGAAGTTCTGTACAAAAAACTGATTGTACCTAATTTCGGTACAAAATGGCCACTGGTAGCCATATTGAATTTTGGACCACACCCAAAAACACTCATTCTCATCCCAAGGTGATAGCAAAGGTACCCAAGAAGTTTCATGAAGATCAGTTCATAAATACAGCCTAGCCCGAGCCGTATTGGCATGTGCACTTACTGGGTATACATGTAAGTAGCACTGAATAAATTAAAGTTCATCTAATTTGCATAATTTCAGCACGAGAAAAAAACCTGTATTATATGTGATGTACTCCATGTTACTAAACATTCATACAAAAATTTGTTCAAATCAGAACTTTCATACAGAAGTTCTTTACAAAAAACTGATTGCACTAATTTCTGTACAAAATGGCTGCTGGAGGCCATCTTGCATTTTGGACCGCACCCCAAAACACTCGTTCTCGTCCCACGTGATAACAAAGGTACTCAAGAAGTTTCGTAAAGATCGGTTCATAAATACAACCTCTAGCCCAAGTCGTATTGAATTGTTGTTCCCAAACAGACGGAAGCCCGAGTCGTATTGAATTGTTGTTCCAAAACAGACGGACAACGGGCTATGACACAACCTTAAATATGACTTTCTCAAAGCTGAGCTAAAAATGGGGAGTATCCAGAGTATCACAAAACAAAAACCTATTTTGTAAAGGACTCCCCCTTTCAAGGACAATGGGACAGCATTGGCATTCACCACAATGCTGCCTTGAGGCTGCATTTTGAATTCCTGTGTTTGTTGTTCTTATGAAATATTATTTTATTATTATCAATTATGGTACAAATATGGTACTGATAGCACACTTTCAGGATCCGCTGATGTCTGATGGTGACTGTGTGTCAGTGTGTGAGATGTACACATACTATACACCACATCCTTCATTTTGCTATATAATTTGTGTAAATTTATTTGGAATTTATAGAATTTCAGACTTGGAAATTTCATAGTATTGTTTTTGCCTTAGTTATGGTGCTTTATAAGTAATGGGCAATTTAGTTTGAAAAAAGGGGTTCATGAAGATTCAGTCACAGGAAGATTCAGCCTTCATACTTTTTCTTAGAATATTCGGTCTCAGTCGTGGTCGAATGTCATCACCTCTTGAGGTCAAATATTCTATGCATTTTTT
Source organism: Pictodentalium vernedei (assembly GCA_031216915.1). NCBI lineage: Eukaryota > Metazoa > Mollusca > Scaphopoda > Dentaliida > Dentaliidae > Pictodentalium > Pictodentalium vernedei. The sequence continues at coordinate 531,878,332 of CM062293.1, forward strand.
CTATTGTTTTATGTTAAGGATTTATGATTACTAATTATGACAAAATTACATGTGCGATATGAAACAAACCTTAATGAAGCTGGAACAAAAAAAACCTTCCCAAAACAAGCTTTGAGAGGTTCTCAACTCGAATCCCAATTGCGGCAACTGAAATAAGGCGTACTGCACATCGATGGTGCACTTGTCTTCAACCAATGCTAACCCTGCTTGCTTGGAGTTACAATGTTGAGAAGCTGACAGTTGCTTGTCATTGTTGCTCGGTAGTTCTCTCTGGGTGCTCTGGCTGGGTTCCTCCCCCAGTAAAACTGTTGGGTGGCCCTAGCTGTAAAAATTGTTGTTAAATCCAATAAATAAAGAAATCAAATTTGCTGAATCCAAGACCTTTGAATGATGGTTTTGATTGGGGTGTGTGTGTGGGGGGGGGGGGGGGGGGGAGGGGTATACAGTTGTGCCCACTTAATTAGATATATCTTAATTGTATACAGTTGAAACTAGAAGTCCTGTCCCGAATTGTGCGCTTATCTAGGCTTAATTGCGCGCAATTGCCATATCGAATGGCATCCAAAGCATGGCAGGTTCTCCTGATTACTCATAGTAAACACAGGCAATGTTTCTGCCAATCGACCTCCGGGTTACCCGTAGGTCCATTGGCTGAAACATTGCTTGTGCACAGGCCATATGTACAGAATATGATAGCCTTACTATGGTCATAACGCATAGATTAACGCGCAAATCGACGTGCTATTTGTGCGCATTTCATGCTAGGACTTCTAGTTTTAACTGTATCCCTGTTAATAGAATATAATTTCCCAACACAAAACCATTTACCTCCAGTACAAATTTGACCTGGTAATTGAATATAGGTTATAGAGTAATCTCCTGTTAATTGAATAAAAAATCTTGTAACATGTTGAGAAATTGCCCTGACTCTTCCCAGTTTTCCTTTGGTTATAGACCAATTTGGCCTCAGTATATTCAATACAGGCATTTAATCTATTATATCTTGTTTGACAGAGCTCATGGAGCTCTGTCAAACAAAATATAATAGAATAAATGCTAAGTTTATCTCTGGAATACAGGAAAGTGACACAATCCCTGTTAATTGAATACTCCTGCTAACTGAATAATGTTATTGGCAAAGTGGCTCTTCAATTAACAGGGTTCCACTGTACAGCAAAAACAAATATCACAAACTAATAATGAAACTATGTACTTGTGAAATTTTCATGTGGTCATTCTACAAAATGTTTTAGCTGGTACTATACAGTTTTGAAGGTTAAAGGGCTCAGTACTTAGAGGTGAAGGCTGTAAGCCAAAGGGTCCTCTATCAAATACCACCTGTGGCAACCACTTTGTTTCCTTGGGCAATACACTTCATTCCCACTGCCCACGTAGTGCCATTGCGTACCAAGGCATACTGCATGTCAATCGTACACTTGTCTTCAACCAATGCTAACCCAGCGTGTGTGCTGTTTGTACGTTAGATGTTTGTAATTGCTCTGTGGTTCTCTCTGGCTTTTCCCACCTGTAAAACTGTCCGACATGAAGTGACCCTGGTTATCGAAGTGTCATTAAACCCCAATAAATAAATCAATAAGAATCATGTGTCCCTATTCTGGAGAACAGTTTGGGGCAAATTGCCAAAGGATGGTTTGGGTTAGATTAGTATCCAGTTTGGGTCAAATTGTTGGAGGACAGTTTGGATGCAATTCTCACGAATTCCAGTCACTTTGGCCCCAAGTCATTTTGGCCCCAGTCATTACAGCCTCAGGTCAATTCAGCCCCAATATACCAGGTCATTTCGGCCTCTTTAAATATTTTCAAATATTGTTTGAATTTTAACATTTTTCTATTTAATTTTTTTTCAACATATATATCTCTCAATTAGATATTCAGGTATACATGATATATGTCTAGTAGATTTTCTTTCATGATGAATAAATAAAAGAAAAGTTTCAGCATGTCGAAGATGCACATGGACTATGTGGGATTTGAAATCACTTGTGACCTGAATAATTTTATTTGCTTATGAATCTATGAGAGCCGGAAGCGAGGGTAAGTAATGTGATTTGGTTTGAGTGTACGCCTTGGAAGTGGGGCACTGGGATCAGACCCCCGTGGACATCGAACTGGAAGGGGACTAGGAATTGCACATAACTACAAGGATTCTGCTCTGTGTTTTAGAAAATGTGGACATATTTATGGTAGTATCAAAGTCGCAGTTTGGTGGTTGTTTCAGAAAAAAAGAAAGAAAAAGAAACCCTGTGAACCTCAAACTGGAAGGTGACTAGGAATTGTGCATAGCAATATGAATAAATGACTGCATATTCCGGTACTTTGCAAAATTTCAAAGTAAAATAATTTCTCTTACTTATACAGATAGCATCTTAAATGTATGTAAAATTGAACACATGGATAATTTTTAATGTCATGTATAACTGTTCTGTACACTGTGTAAATACAAATAACTGAACATTACCTAATAAAGGTAATTACCCATTATTTCTAAACAGGAACTATGCACTGATCTTTATAGATCTCTACAGTTAAAATGGTGCCGAAATGACCAAGGGACCAAAGTGACTAGGACAGAGATGACTTTGAGGTCGAATTGACCAGAGGACGAAATGACTTGGAGCCGAAGTGATTGGACATCATTCTAACAGATGAGAGACGTTAATTAGGCCTTATTACAGAACACATTGAATGTGAATTTACTGCAGAGATAATTGCTCGACGATATATTATATTAATATTTTTTCAATAAATATCGAACAATCTATTAATATATTTTTTAAGAATTATTTTCAGGAGTTAAAACGAATATCGTAGTGTATCTAAAATATCCTAACAGATGTGTACTGCTTTTCTTTTGGATGATTCTTCCCCGGGCCTAGTTCTCCCCAGGCTGAAGATTCCCCCAGTTCCCGAAAAAAGATGACATGTCATTTTCAATGGCGGTAAATATCCAAAAGGGTTATTATTTTCCAGTTTTTAGTTTCTGAAACTACGAAGCACTGTTCAGAAATACAGATGCACCAAAAAGTAACACATTATTACTTTGTTTTGGTTTCTAACGGGACTGAAAGCAACCTATCAGTATCACTTTTTCGAATTACACCCATTTCGTCTGCTAACCAAATCGTCCGCTACAATTTTACCCAAGTCGTCCTCTACAATTATACCCAACACATCCGAAACTCGTTCGCTGGGGGAAAGTATTCAAGTATTGCATTTTGAATCATTTTTTTATTTATATAATAATTTTATTGTATAATTTATTGTATATTACCTATTGTAATATATCTTAATGTACCTCCTTGCATTAAATTTCATATATGTGTATGAAATTCTGAAAACAGAAATGTCAGAACAAAATAAACTATCCAGCCATCTAATAAATTTGAATTACTGTTTATTCAATGGATTACCAATAAAAATTATATTATTACAGTAAAAGTTCTTAAAGTATATGTACGTTATATTAAGTTCCACAACATAATCTTATAATTTTGCAATTTTTCATTGAAGAGCTCCACCGGCACCTTACAGTGAATAATTGCAAAATTATTAGCATAAGTATTATAAGAATTAATTATATTAAGAAATGCAACAAAATTTGTTATATTAAGTTCTGCAACATAATCTTATAATTTTGCAAGTATTCATCGAGGCGCACCGTCGCTTTACAATGAACAATAGCAAAATTATAAGCAAATGTATTATAAGAATTAATTATATTAAGAAACGCATCAAAATTTATGGTTTATTAAATTCTGCAACATAATCTTAGAATTTTGCAATTATTCTTGGAAGAGCATCACCGTCGCTTTACAATGAATAATCACAAAATTATTAGCAAATGTATTATAGGAATTAATAATATTAAGAAACGCATCAAAACGTGTTATAATTATACTAAGAAATGCATCAAAACTTGTTATATTAAGTTCCATAACATAATCTTATAATTTTGCAATTATTCCAGGGGGAGGGGGGTCCTGGGTGGGGGGGGGGGACCAAAAATTTGCAAGACGTGATGTGGGGGTGGGTGAGTCTCTTGAGTGCACCAAAAATGTGCATTTCCAACTTGTGCAATTTTTTAAAAACATATCAATATATCAGCCAATATATGACATCATTTGTTTCAAACCTTAAAGATGATGTTGTACATCACACTCTTAACATAAATACAACATCAGGAGGCTTTATATGTGAGAATATTGGGCTTAATCTGGGGAATTGTCTCACGTTAGTAGGGGGTGGGTGTCTTGTTCGAAATGTAGAAAATGTGCAGACATATTTTCCTTGACAAGCGGACGACTCGGCTTGTGGACGAAACGTCCGTATACCCTTTTTTCAAGCAAACTTTTCCTTACTTTTACAACACCTTAACATTCGGATAATTCAACAACTGAGTTTCTGTTCATCTTGATATTTCACGAGATACGTGTCAATGCATATCTGTATACAATCGCACCAATATAACAACAATTATCATTTATATTATCGGTTATATGTACGTTTTTTTCGATTGAGGTTGTCACTGGCAGACAAGCTGCAACGAAATCAGGACTGAGAGTTCGATCTGAAATGACGAGATCATCAGCTGAGCATATTGACAAACCTCCAGAAGGACAGAACTCGAGTAATAATAGTAACACTTTGGCCGGCCGCTGATTTGTCGCGGTTCTCGGTTGAGAAGGCCTGGTTACCCCTGAAGTGTAGATATGTAGGCCAATGTATCACGCAAAGCTTTGAGGCGAAACAAAAAACATTTGATTCCCAGAGGGGGACAGGCCAATTGCAATTGCATGGGCAATTCGACACCGGAAGTTACGTGGTTTTTTCACTGAAATTTACTGTCCACTTCAAAAATCGCATTGACGGCTATAGAGAATTCTGTTCTGGAACACATTTATCTGACTGGGTATGTGGAACCCTTTGCGGGCCTACGGCCCGCTTGGGGTTCCTATAATAGAAACAAACGTGAAAAAATAGCATAAAGGATGAAATATAATAGTTCTAATGTGTCATGTTTGTGGACAAGAAGTCGTGCAAAGAATTTAATGACATGTTGTTGTTGTCCACCCAACCATATACAATTTTGCTACGGATTTCAAAATACCACGTGATATCCGTGAATGTCAAAAACTGGTTGGGTGTTGTGTTAAGTTGTGCTAGAGAGCCTGAGTTATTGAGAAGACACGCTAGTTTTTGTATTCCGGCATTTTAGAAAATGCAAATGTTAACCGAAAATCAGAGGTTGCGGGCCATTGGTGTGCATGATGCCGGAACACCTCCAGATGAGCTCGCTACTGAGTTCTGAGTCACTGTGACCACTATTTACCGTCTCATGGGAGAGTGTAGAACCACTGGATCTACTGCCGACCGACCGCGTTCAGGTCGACCAAGAGTTACAAAACCGACACATCAGGAAGTCTCACTTGTGGGATCTCTTCTTTCCAGCGACGAGGACAGCAGTAATTACTACTGGTAAAACTAACAATAGAATCAATGCATAAACTGTCCGCAACAGTCTCGCTATACACGCCATCCGAAATAGGCGTCCATACCACGGACCAATCCTTACCCAACGTAATCGTACCGTCAAAATGGAATGCGTACATCAGAGTGTTCGCGGGACTCAGTAGCGTTGGAGCATAGTTCTTTTCAGTGATGAATCACGATTTTGTCTACGGGGCGCTAATGGTGGGACAAGAGTGTATCGCCGACGAGCAGAACGGTTTTCTGATGTTTGCGCGCGGGAATGCGACAGTTTTGGCGGGGGTAGTGTAATAGTTTTGCAGGAATGTCCTTGCAGCACCGAACGCAGATGATATTCATCGTTGGTAATCTGAATGGACAGCGATACAGGGACGAAATTCTTAAGACAATGCCCGATGCCACGTGGCACGCATCTGTCTTGACTTTCTCGAGGAGCAGAGCATCGAATTTCTTCCCTGGCCCCCACTTTCGCCAGATTTGTCGCCAATCGGGCATCTTTGGGATCAACTGGACCGTCGAGTACGACTTCATGATCTTCAGACGTTAGACGATTTGCGTAATGTCATTAGGCAGGAGTAGAACGCAATACCACAGGGTGACATCCGGAGACTGATCAGGTCCATGCGCCGTCGGTGTCTTGCCACCCAAGAGGCAAACAATGGACATACACGCTATTAACTGCATGTGTGGACTTTTCATTTCACCCCATGTCTGGATTGCGACGTCCTGACGTGACGCTGGCAACAGTAAGAACATGAAATTATGCAAATTCATACAGCTAGACTCGAAATATGAATTTACAATAATTTGTTTGGGATTAATGTCGATAATACTAAAAAATTGCTCCTCGAAGTTTATCATACTTACTTTTTTTACTCAGTATATGATCTTGTCAGAGGCAGAGAAACAGTGGTTGACACACAGGCAATGCCCACACAGAAAGATTTGTCTGAACGTTTCCAGATTTGTCGAAATTCGTTAGTTCTGATTTCATATTAGATATATGTCATTATAGCAGTTAGTGACGAAGTCAGTTGCCACTTCTCATAATCGTTTTTAGACGCCAGGTTTTACAAAAAAAACATGTCAGGTGAGAATTTTCCTTTAGTTACCACATCGGTGAGAAACGTCAGATAGAAACTAGAACTGCAATGTTTCCCCATTTGACAAATCCTGTGCGAAATTAATTTCTTAGAGGAATTTCTTGAATAGTGTAGAAAGTGGTTTTAAGTCCAAATTTGGAGGACCCCGTGCAAAATCACGGACGTGGTTCATAGTCACGTAACCTAATTACGTCATGGTGATGGGGGGGGGGGGGTGAAGTGGTAGCACCTGTACACTGCCATAGTGAGACGTTATTGCCAGAAAATACGTTGTGCCAGTGCGCATGCACAGCGCGTGTTATTTTATCGACACCTGTATCCTTCGTTCAGTTTGTTTGCTGCAGCCGCAATCTTGGTTCCTAACTATGGTGATACGCGATGACTATGGGCCTGGAAGGTTCCCAAAAGGAAGGTGTCCAGAGGGTATGTTCGACGATCGAATGAGAGGAAAACTAATTATTACAAAGAACCCGACAACTATCTAAAATCACCAAAAAAACTTTAGTTCATACTAGCCCAGAATCCACCTTATACGAGTAGCATGTAGCACGAACCCCTCCGCCCCCCCCCCCCCCAGATGTGTTCTACTGAACTGCTGTGTGACTTCTCGATTCCTGAGTATCACTATCCCTGCCATCTCCATTCTATAGAACTACTGTGTGACTCCTCGCTTCATGTGTATGACTGTCCCTGTCGTCTCCATTCTTTTGAACTGCTGTGTGACTCCTCGATTCCTGTGTATCACTCTTCTGTCGTCTCCATTCTATTGAACTGCTGTGTGACTCCTCGATTCCTGTGTATCACTGTCCTTGTCGTCCCCATTCTATGTGAACTGCTGTGTGACTCCTTGATTCCTATGTACCACTGTCCCTGTCGGTCGTCTCCATTCTTTGACCTGCTGTGTGACTCCTCGATTCATGTGTATCACTGTCCCTGTCATCTCCATTTTATTGAACTGCTGTGTGACTCCTCGATTCCCGTGTATCACTGTCCCTGTCATCTCCATTCTATTGAACTGCTGTGTGACTCATCGATTCCCGTGTATAACTGTCCCTGTCATCTCCATTTTATTGAACTGCTGTGTGACTCCTCGATTCCTGTGTATCACTGTCCCTGTCGTTTCCATTCTATTGACCTGCTGTGTGACTCCTCGATTCATGTGTATCACTGTCCCTGTCGTCTCCATTTTATTGAACTGCTGTGTGACTCCTCGATTCCCGTGTGTCACTGTCTCTGTCGGTCGTCTCCATTCTTTGACCTGCTGTGTGACTCCTCGATTCATGTGTATCACTGTCCCTGTCATCTCCATTTTATTGAACTGCTGTGTGACTCCTCGATTCCCGTGTATCACTGTCCCTGTCATCTCCATTTTATTGAACTGCTGTGTGACTCCATGATTCCTGTGTATCACTGTCCATGTCGTTTCCATTCTATTGACCTGCTGTGTGACTCCTCGACTCCTGTGTATCACTGTCCTTGTCGTCCTCATTCTATTGAACTGCTGTGTGACTCCTCGATTCCTGTGTACCACTGTCCTTGTCGGTCGTCTCCATTCTTTGACCTGCTGTGTGACTCCTCGATTCATGTGTATCACTGTCCCTGTCATCTCCATTTTATTGAACTGCTGTGTGACTCCTCGATTCCTGTGTATCACTCTTCTGTCGTCTCCATTCTATTGAACTGCTATGTGACTCCTCGATTCCTGTGTATCACTGTCCCTGTCATCTCCATTTTATTGAACTGTTGTGTGACTCCTCGATTCCCGTGTATCACTGTCCCTGTCGTTTCCATTCTTTGACCTGTTCTAGCTTTGTTATGACTTCTATGTTCTATCCGGATGTGCATGTGTGTTAGTACGTTATGTGTAGCAAAGTATACAGATAACCAACGACACGTGGCCACATGATGGATGTGCTGATATATGCTTGTGTTCTAGTGCACACTGTGCCCATAACGCTCCAACACACATGCACATATAGGTATTGACTTCTAGCTGCTGCAATGATTACCTTCTGCTCTGTTCTACGCTACTATGTTTGTACCAGTATCATTATTACAACTATCACATGTCTTGCTGCTACTATCAACCTTCCTTAGGCTACAACTACATATACACTGATTTTAGCTTCCACTCTTCTCTGCAAATATTACAGTAATTAAGTATATCTGTGACATGGCTATTATTAGCTACCACTCTGTTCTGTACCAGTAATATTACCAACCGTCCCGGATCTACAAGTACACTATTATTAGCTTCCACTCTTTTCTGACACTACTACTGGTCTCTACCTGTTCTCCAATGTCGCCACAAACCAGAGATGGGCAATATACCGAAAAACCGAACCGATATCGATATCATGGGGATACCGAAAAACCGAACCGAACCAATCTTTGAATACCGAAACCATTGGTATTTTCAGTTCCCCTACATTCGCTATTTATAATGCCTTATTGAGGATTGATTGCAGTTGAAGTGTTCATTTTCATGAAAGAAGTGACTGATTTTCTTTTTCTGTTTTGCTATGCCTTAATGGCCTGGGCAGTTGAACTGAATTCCCAATAGACTACGACATGTACATGCCTTGCTTTGCAGTGATTTCTAGTCAAGTCTTGGCTGCCTTACCAGGCAGCCAAGACTTGGCTAGAAATCACTGGCCAGATGATTTTTCTACTGTCATCAGGCCCACCTAAAGATGACATCTTCAGAACACACATTCTAAGATTACAGACGCCCTAAGTAGGCGTTGAAAGGTTAAGGCGTGTTTAGAACAAGTCACCAAATTACTGTAGATATGATTTGTATTGGCAAAAGCATGACAATGTTGAGCTCATTAGCAGTGGCATGTGTAGCACTGTGATCGAATGATAGAACAACTTATTCTGTATTTTTCTGACATGGATTCCCCTTTCGTTTTATCTGTGAATCTCAAGTCACAAACCGAATACCAAACCGTGGTATGCCCACAAAAAATACCGAAAAAGAAACCGAACTCAAAATTCCAATACCGATCATCTCTACCACAAACACTATAGTTGTTTGGTTGCTACTACTACTGTAGCTGGCAAGATCTAAGATATCAACTGAAGCAGTGATCACAACAGGCATTGTTGGAGCGACTCGAATATTATCGAGCAAATGAGCTTTTGAGCAATTACTCGAACGAGTGACTCCACGTACGATTCAAAGACTCATCTAAGTATTCGAGGATACTTCTGACATGTGATATACTACTTGATGATACCTTCTAAGGATACTTTTTGGATACTTATCGGAGGATATCTATTCGAGGATAATTATTGGTGATAGAACCTGTTCGGCCCCTGGATTTTACTATTCCGTGACTAGCCTTCTCTGGTTTACAAGTACACTAACACTGTATATTACACGCCTGTTCTATGAAATCCATATCTACAGCACACTAAACCATGCGGAAAATGAAAATCGGTTCCGCACATGTGTGGAACGGAAATCGCTGATGGACTATTGTTAAATAGAAGTGAAATTTCACTGGAACTGGAATTTTCTACAAATCGTGCAACGCAATTAAAATTTAAATCGTTAGAGATAGCTGAAAATCATCCCCTGAGTTCCAATGTGTTCTATGTGCTATTAGAACTCAGGGGACGAAATAGTAACAGGGGTTCCCCTCGCAAATATGGTTGGCGATAAAATGTGTTTTTTTTATTTTTGATAATTGTCAAATGAATTGCCGAGTGTCCTTCTGATGATTGTTTTTTATAGACGTGATGGCGTGTAATAAACACACAACGACACATGCGTATGAATCGGTTAATCGATATGGCACTTGTGCCATCGCGGAGGGATAAAACTTATTACACACCTTCGATTTTACTGAAAGATTCAAAATGTCTACGTCATTGGAAAAATTCTTGAATACAATAATTCAGTGTATCAGTTGTCTGATGACTATATCTACCATATGAGATATCGAACTGTTGCTCGTTCAGACAACAGTAATATTGGGACGACGAAAGCGGGAGAGACCGAAATTGGGTTACAACAAGTGGGGTGCCACAGAACTATTGTTTGATGGGTTTTAATTTGTGCTGTGGTGTATAATGTGCACACAACACATACAGCACATTGACACATGCTAGATGTGCTGAGATGTGCTTATGTGCTAGTACTCGATGTGCACATGACACATAGCGCATAAAAAGATACGACGAAAAAGGGTGCTGATGTTCAGCTGCTTGCTAACCCTTTCCCCAATGAAGCGGACACATCCGCCAGGGTAATATGTAAACAGAGTAGTTGAAAAGAAGTATTTTCCCAAAGATTCAACTAAAGATATCATGTAACAAGCTCGTTCCAATGAGGGGTAACGTCATATGGTTTTGTTGAATAGTTTTTGAGAACTATGAATAATATTTAAAATACATAAAGTTTGATATTGTCTTCGTTTGGTAAGGGGAGGGTGAAGACCTTGTGGTGTTATGGGACGTGGGACTGATGTTGTAAGAGGTCGTTGATATTGTCTTCGTTTGGTAAGGGGAGGGTGAAGACCTTGCGGTGTTATGGGACGTGGGACTGATGTTGTAAGAGGTTGCTGATATTGTCTTCGTTTGGTAAGGGGAGGGTGAAGACCTTGGGGTGTTATGGGACGTGGGACTGATGTTGTGAGCGGTCGTTGATATAGTCTTCGTTTGGTAAGGGGAGGGTGAAGACCTTGGGGTGTTATGGGAAGTGGGACTGATGTTGTAAGAGGTCGTTGATATTGTCTTCATTTGGTAAGGGGATGGTGAAGACCTTGGGGTGTTATGGGACATGGGACTGATGTTGTAAGAGGTTGTTGATATTGTCTTCGTTTGGTAAGGGGAGGGTGAAGACCTTGGGGTGTTATGGGACGTGGGGCTGATGTTGTAAGAGGTCGCTGATATTGTCTTCGTTTGGTAAGGGAAGGGTAAAGACCTTGGGGTGTTATGGGACGTGGGACTGATGTTGTAAGAGGTCGTTGATATTGTCTTCGTTTGATAAGGTGAGGGTGAAGACCTTGGGGTGTTATGGGACGTGGGACTGATGTTGTAAGAGGTCGTTGATATTGTCTTCGTTTGGTAAGGGGAGGGTCAAGACCTTGGGGTGTTATGGGACGTGGGACTGATGTTGTAAGAGGTCGCTGATATTGTCTTCGTTTGGTAAGGGGAGGGTGAAGACCTTGGGGTGTTATGGGACGTGGGACTGATGTTGTAAGAGGTCGTTGATATTGTCTTCGTTTGGTAAGGGGAGGGTCAAGACCTTGGGGTGTTATGGGGCGTGGGGCTGATGTTGTTGCAAGAGGTCGTTGATATTGTCTTCGTTTGGTGAGGGGAGGGTCAAGACCTTGGGGTGTTATGGGACGTGGGAATGATGTTGTACAGTTAAAACTAAAGTCCTGTCACGAATAGTGCGCTCATGTAGGCTTAATTGCGCGTTGGAATTGCGCGCAATTTCCATATCGAATGACACCCAAAAGCACGGCAGATTCTCCTGGTTACTCATAGCAAACACATGCAAGGTGTCTGCCAATGGACCTCCGGGTTACCCGGAGGTCCATTGGCTGAAACATTGGCTTGTGCACAGGCCATATGTACAGAATTTGATAGCTTTACTTGGGCCATAACGCGCACATTAACGCGCATATCAACATGCTATTTGTGCGCATTTCAGGACAGGACTTCTAGTTTTAACTGTAAGAGGTCGTTGATATTGTCATCGTTTGGTACGGGGAGGGTGAAGACCTTGTGGTGTTATGGGACGTGGGACCGATGTTGTAAGAGGTCGCTGATATTGTTTTCGTTTGGTAAGGGGAGGGTGAAGACCTTGGGGTGTTATGGGACGTGGGACTGATGTAAGAGGTCGGTTAAAATCCACCACGATTGTCGCCATGACGAGTCCTTTACATTGGGCTGTACCCCTTCGAGGTAAGAGAAATAGTTTTCAATTAACTCTCTCACTTGTCCAACGAATCCAGTCTTAAAACAGAATCCCAAATATTATAAAACGTTATTTTACACCGTCGACTGTCAGCGAAATCAACCAAATAGTCCAGGTAATGCTGTTTATTGACATCTATTCTGTTCTTGGCCATCATGAGTCCAAGCTACCCTCCACCCCACCTGCTCAAACTCAGCCTTGCATAGCACTCTGGTATACGCTTTCTGTCATGTTCAACAATTGCCAGTGTTTTCTCTGCACCTTAATTTCTGACACCAATACCACATCATCTGCTAAGAATAAACCCGGAATCTTCAGATCCTCCAACTGATACCACCTCATCGCTAATGCGGTGCTCTCCTAAATCCTTGATGTACAATGCAAAGATGATTTGTGAAGGGCAGCACCCTTGTTTGAATCGTATCTCCAGAGGCGTGCCTTTTCTGGTTACGTGACCCAATCTGCACTCAATCCAAACATCCTTAAGTGTTATTTCAAGACTCCAACAAACTCCTCAAACCCAAAGCCTGGAGATGTTACCACGCTTCATCCCTCTCTAGCCTATTGTATGGCGTTTTGACACCCAGAAGCTGCATAAACATCCAATTCTGCCTCAGGCCACCTCGTGTCATGTATGTCTGTATTGTTGCAAAAAGTAAAACGTGCAAATCTAGTTGCATTTATCTGGAAAATATGATGAAGCTGATTGGAACGTTTGAGGAGAGTGATGATCCCTTGAAAATAGTCGTTACATCTGTACGTGTTTTGATGGTCCACAAGTCGTCGACGGTGGTGATGTCACTTTGGTATTGCAGAACAACTCAACAAGAAGATGAAGATATGTAGAAATATTGTTTGGCTTCAGGTGAATTAGACCATGATCTTGAATCAACAGTGACATTATAAAATCAACATGGCGGAAACGTATTTTCTTGAACCACACACACAAGGTAGCATTACACTAAATAAAATTATTGTAACCCTTTACCTAACAAATCGACCGGAAACGCCTAGGTAATATGTAATTTCGGCAGTTGAAAAAAAATATTTTTCAAAATGTTTCAACACAACCATATCATGTGCCCCATCATTTGAACGGCTCGTCGAGCTCGTTGCAATGAGGGGTCACATGATATGGCTTTGTTGAATTTGTGATGCTAAATATGAAAAAAGGATATTTAAAATAATAAATTCTGATACCGTCTGCGTTGGGTAAAGGGTTAATCTCATAGATACAGTACATCCTACAATAAAGTGAAAACTGCACGCGCTGTTAGCTCCCTATTTGGCAACTCTCGGTGTCTCAATATCTCACTAGTTACTGTATTGGACATCAGAACGAAAGATCCACGCTTCTAACCCCCACGAGGGATAACTGCGTTTTGGCTTTGGGAAAGGCGCTTAATCCATATTGCCCGCATTGGGGCACGGTGGCGCTGTTTACTAAGGCGTAATGCACGTCAACGGAGCACCTGTCGTCAACCAATGCTAACCCTGCTTGTGTGGAATTGGGGCGCCTGACAGTTTCTCGCCGTTGCTCAGTGGTTCTCTCCGGGAACTCCGGCTTCCTGCACCCGTAAAACTGTCCGACACGAGGTGACCCTGGCTGCCGAAGGTGTCGTTAACCCTTTACCCAACGAATCGCCCGCATCCGCCCGCGTAATATGCAAATTCGGTAGTTGAAAAATTATTATTTTTCAGAAAATTTCAACAAAACCATATCATGTGACCCCTCGTTGGAACGAGCTCGTCGTCGAGCTCGTTCCAACGAGGGGTCACATGATATGGTTTTGTTGAAATTTAAAAAAAAAAAAAAAAATGTTATTTAAAATAATAAATTTTGATATCGTCTGCGTTGGTTAAAGGGTTAAACTCCAATAAATAATTAAATAAATAAATAAATAAATAAATAAATAAATGAAAAAAAATCTGTGTTTTTAGAATCCTAGTATTCACTTCTGGCGTAACTACATCAGATGGGAGTACGCTACTGTGATTGTAGGCTGCTGCAGGGGTGCTCTGCGCTTGTACCTCGGGTAGTATTTTCCTGCAGGTGGTTCCATTCAAGCACCGTCTTATAGGTCAGTTTCGCTATGAAGCTTCAGGTGCTTTTTGTTAGTGACCGCTCGAGTATGTTATCTGAAGTGTAGTTGGTAGTCTGGTGGTTCTGACTTGTCGCCATTGTGTTCGGAAAACATGACTGGCGAGTAGTAGAAGAATTGGTTTTCGACCCGGTTCTGGGGGAGCAGGGTGGGGGAGCAGGGGGGAGCAGGGTCGATGATGTCATCTTAATTAAAAAGTTACGTAAGGTAATTAACGTCACTTAATTAATATTTTTTTAAATCACTTTAATGACTGTTGCATAATTAATGTAATTAATGTAATTAATGCAATTAATGAGTGTAATTAGGGTTGATTATAATAATTAGTATATTAATAAATCAATTAATAATGACGTACTGGACATATATATGAATGCTATCGACTGACTGACCCGCAAAGATGAACAGTTCATTGCATGTTTAGGTGTCATTAAATCGATTTTTCTTTTCAAACGCCAACTTCTATACGAGAGTGACAGATGTTGAAGCAATTAAATCTATTATCACACTTTAACGACCGGTCATAAATATCGTTAGACTGGACATGCTATCATGTATTTAAAAATCAATGATGATCTCACGTGACAAGATGTGTCTTGCTTTTAACAGAAAACTGTGAACGACTCCATTGTGGCTATTTTTATAGGTGTAATTGGATTTAATAACTTGGCGTGATTCTTACATATTAATAACGCCAGTTTATTCTTCTCATTTTTATGGCTGTCGAAAAACTCTCATAGACCAAGGTATTCTGATTTTACGCCTCACCCGATAAAGTAATTTTTTAATCCAATGACCACATGAACAAATAACATTTCGGTTTTTGAAAAGCGGGCGTGTTTGTTTTTTCCCCTATAAAGTCTGACGATTCGAACCTCACTCTCTGCAGGCTCGACACCACCTCCTGTGGGTTACCGGCCGCCACTATATCATTCCCACCAAGCTGAAGCACTACCAGTTCCAGGTGTCGTTCCACCATAGCACGATACTCACTCTCAGGGTAATCTCTTACCCACATACCACTGACACCGTGGAAACTTACTGAAACCTGTGAGCCCAAACCTTGGCTCCCACAATAAGTACCCAGTCTACATACCATTCCACTTCCAAATATAGCTGACATATCAGAACGATCCATGACTATATATGTTGAGCTCCTTCAATTGCAAAAAATCAAAAGATTATGAAGCACCCATGACTTAGCCTGGCCTATATACCCTACCCATATTAGTGACAGCCAAAACTATCACAACTTTCAAGCCAAACATAAGCCTGTCCGATCAAAGGGACCCAAGCGTGATAACCGGCGTCTCCTTGTAAGTGCCCCATTAATTAAACAAACACGCGAACTACTACTCATAGTGCCTCAATCATAACCATTAACCAAATAAACAAACATCCCCAAAAATAAACCAAGCAATAAAAACAACTATAAAATCTAATCAGATCAAAAATCAACACGGTGAGTAAACAGGCAGAAAAACAGCTAAAATGGCCTTCTACCAGAAAGGGCTGCCTTCACCGACTCAACTAAAAACTAAAAACGACAGGATTATATACTGTAATAAAAACCTAAAAATAATAAGGGGACGAGAAGGTGAATAAACAGGCAGAAAAGCAGCTTAACTGTGGCCTTCTACCAGAAAGGGCTGCCTTCACCGACTCAACCAAAAATTACTTCAGGATTAAATACTGTTATAAAAACAAACCAATAATCAGGGAACGAGCAGGTAAATAAACAGGCAGAAAAAGCAGCTTAACTGTGGCCTTCTACCAGAAAGGGCTGCCTTCACCAACTCAACTTAAGATTAAAACCAAGAGATTGAAAAAATTGTGTTACTTCTCTTTCTGCAGTTTACATATCCTAATGAAAACTAATTCTACCTTCTTCTTTTAAGCAGGTACACAGAAGATGCTTTTTGACCGGCACCCCAACAACCGCTACAGACAGTCTAACCGTTATGGAAACAGTCACCCCCACAGTTCCTGAACATCCTCCGCTCCATCCCTAAATGTGGTCAACCACCTTAAGGGAGGCGAGCGTTGGTCCAGCGTCCCACCTCTGCCCCTTTTTGTAAGCGCATTGCGCATCTTTTTGTCCCAACCCAATAGAATTACAATGCAGGCCTGCCCCCGAACCAGGGAAGTTCAGGTCTTCTTCTTGGTGGTCCCCGAATGGGGTCGTTGTTGTTTCCTTCAAAGACATCCTATCAAACAGAGACAGCCTGAGGCAGATTATACTTGCCAGTGATGGCCACCACTCAAATCATTCTCGAAGTGGCAGACTATATTTGCCCGAAATTCCAGATCAACAGCACCATCGGGGAGAGGTAGTACCTTTGTGAGAGGACCCGACCTCCCACACTGGTCCTCACCCGAGGGTTCAACCGACATCAGCCAATGATACTGCCCATCCACAACTGGGCAAAACTGGAGACACCTGCCGAGTACCGGATCCTTTTCCTCCTTCAACACGCCTAGACATATGACAGCCATCCTATACAGTTACAGAGGGTCGAAAGGGGATTGTCCCCCATACTGTCCCTAAGTGCCTTCGGCGCGCAAAATCATCATTTTGTTTGCTCACTCTCATTAGAAACTGTGTCAGAAAAGCCAAGATGAGAAGCATCGACCATACTTCCATAAACAGCTATGAGCGAACCAAGAAGCAGCGAGCCAACGAAGAATTTGCATTAGCATTAAAAAAGTGGTGGTCAGCGACGCTCCCCACGAAGGAACAAGAAAAGAGACTAAAAGACTACCCTTTTGTTGAGGCTGCCAGACGTCCTTCTGGGGAGATCCAGTACATAAATCGACCCAAACACTGGTTCGATCTTCCTGTACACATGCAGGAGGAAGCACTAGTAGGGCCACCAATAACAGTTGGCGAAGATTGGGAAAAGGATTTCTTCACCGAGGCGGAGATGGGAGGAAAAAAATAGCTTTCTATGGAAATAAAAAAAACGGCCCTTTTCAGAGACACCATAATCTTAAAAAGAGTTGCTTTGTCACAAACACACACTTTTTCAACCAATCAGACACCTCCATTATCCCACACCCTCACCGTCAAACCCCTGTATCCCCCTCACAGTACCTAAAACGTTCATGAACTCCCCTCCTCCAGGTCATCCAATACTAAAAAAACTTTTGGAAACCTCTCTCCCCCTCCCCCAGCCCTCACAATAGCTAAATTATCTCGAACCCCTGTTCAGTTCTCTAAATGTAATGGACATGTCAGGCCCCCGAATACGCCTTCCCCACAATTTTGAGCGATCAAATTACCCCGATTAGTCTCCTCTCATAACTTACCACACTCTTAACCCGTATTTACTATGAGATTGTCCCCCTAATAAATAGCGTATGTTCATTTAATATAATATATTAATAATTTTCGTTAAATAATTCATTCCACAAGACACTTGTCGAAAAAACAAAATAGCGGATTAGTTTGACAGAAATACGCGTATCGATTTATTCAGGAATGTCTGTCGGTTGTGTCCTTGGGCAAGACACGTCATCCCTATTGACCATGTGGGGGCATGGTGACGCTGTGCACTAAGGCGTACTGCACGTCGATGGTGCACCTGTCTTCAACCAATCCAGACCCTGTGTAGAATCTTGACAGTTGCTTGCCATTGCTCGGTGGCTCTCTCCAGCTTCCTCCACCCGTAAAACTGTCGTGGTCATGATTAGTCATTGTGCAGACCTTAAACACCAATAAATAAATATAAATAAATAGACGGTTATCAAAACAGCCCTTAAGTTTTTAACAGTTAATTGTGGACCAGTGCATTTAAAAATGAAAAAAAAAAGGGTGATAGCACTACGGACTGTGTTTAATCATAGAAAAATCACACCCGCGCTATTACTAACCCGTATGATTTATTTTTGAATGTTCACTGAAGAATAACCCGCCCATCTAAGTAAAAGCATGAAAGAGCTACACTAATTGCATTCAAGCTGTTGTTTTTTTCTAGGTTTTACGACTCCCCTTACAGCGCAATTAGTGGTAATTAGTGAACATGTAGGAGCAAATGGTCACTAAAAACCGTTTCATCGAATTGTAAAATCACTAAAAACCATTTCATCGAATTGTAAAATCACTAAAAAACATTTCATTGAATTGTAAAATCACTAAAAAACATTTCATTGAATTGTAAAATCACTAAAAACCATTTCATCGAATTGTAAAATCACTAAAAAACATTTCATTGAATTGTAAAATCACTAAAAACCATTTCATTGAATTGTAAAATCACTAAAAAACATTTCATTGAATTGTAAAATCACTAAAAACCATTTCATTGAATTGTAAAATCACTAACAATCATTACATCGAATTGTAAAATCACTAAAAACCATTTCATTGAATTGTAAAATCACTAAAAAAACATTTCATCGAATTGTAAAATCAGTGGTCACTCATTATCTGATTAAAGGGATTATCTGATTAAACAGTGCGACACGGATGGTTCAGATATGCTACCTTGACTTGTCATGAATGTGACTTTGATGTTTCTTTTTTTTGAAGTAAACTATATCAATTTGTGTGAAGTTGAGTAAAAAACTTATTTTACCCCAGAACTCTACAACTGTAATTTCCCACAATGCACTGTGTGGGAATTTGAAGTAACCAATGATCAACAGTTTGGGGTAGAACCCACCTTATCTTGGTATATAATTAGCCAATCAGCGATTAACAGGTTGTGGTGGGACCCATCCTACTCATGCATATAAATGGCAGAGTGTTGGAACTGTATTGCCACTCTATTAACTCGCTTCTGAAAAGGATGAATTCACGCTACGTCTGTGAATTGTGTCAAAAATCTTATTCTCATAAAACTCATTATTATCGACACAGACGAAAATTACACAAAAATGTAAATTTTAAACACACTATAGGGGGAGCGAACCCAAATACAGCCAAGTTAACAACCAGATCTGTCTGTAACCAGCCACCCTATCCTCCAGTGCATATGAAATCAACCTTTAGTTGGAACAATGCATTTACAAGTGGAAATATTTTGGGGCTTGCAAATAAGCTAGAGCCAGTAAAATCGCTAGTGATGGGGGAATCACTGAGGGAAAAACCAATAGATGACTCAACCAGCCTACCCTCAAGCAGAATTCAGTGTACTGAACCATGGGGGAGTGAACAGTTGCAGGAAATACGCACACCCCTGAATGCTGTAGCTGTCCCGCCCATAGACCAGGGTATGAGACCAATTACTGAATCTTCAACATCGAGTTCTGAAGAGAAAGGGCTGCTGAACCAGACAATCTTTCAGCGCCAATCAAATTTACGCAAAGAAAACACCAAACCACACTACTTAACGACTAGATTTTCAGTGGAAAATCATCCGGACTGGTTAGCCGTTATACCAGATTCCATGCAGCAGAAGGCGCTTTTGTTACTCCAGATAATAAAGAATATACCCTATTTATCCTGGGATGAGAAAGATCGACTCGTGTATAACGGCATTACAATTTCGGGCTCCAATATGTGTGAGTAGTAGTGTATGTACCTTTCGAGGGTAGGTTGGGGGACCTCGGTGGGGGACCTCGGTGGGGGACCTCGGAAGTAACGTCATGTCACGTGACGTAGTGGCGCCATGTTGTGTTGTCATGGTAACCCGCGAGAGCCGCCATCTTGTGACGTCATCTCCATAGTGACGCGTGGTGTTAGTGCACATGCGCAGCGCATGTTGTTAGGGTGATACGAGCTTCCGTCGTCCATTTTGTATACTGGAAGCCGCCATCTTGGTTTCTATGGTAGCACGTGATTGCTATGTTACCTAAGGCCTACAATAAGACAGGGGTATGTTCGGTGGGTATGTTCGATTGAGTCGGAGTATTTTGTGGAACGACTTCCCTGGATAATTACCACAAACAACCCAACAACTTGTATTATTTCGAATTCTTTCAGAATTCTCTGCTTCTATCTATATATGCAATAGTTATCGTTTATCTGGCCTTGTTCCTTTATTCTAGAGTATACTCCAGTAGTGTAGAAGAGCCTATTAACTAGAACAGTTTACCTTATTATTGATATACTTAGCAATTTCTGGTCTATTCTTGTTAGTTCTGACCCTATTCCAAGTACTTTTGTTGTTTCATTTATCTAGATCATTTATATAAATTATAACTAACCAATTAGATTGCTTGATTTCCCATAATCTGTATGCAGAGTTATCTTTCTTGTGTATATCAAAAGCCTATATCCAATGGCACCCCAATTTCAGCACCCCTTTTTGAAAACACCTGTGGCTATGGAATCCCTTTTTGTCATATGTGCTTATGTGAAAAGGCACAATGTGACACAATATGCCCTATCACATAGGCACATGCTTTATGTGCCGATATGTGCTTATGTGAAAAGGCACAATGTGACACAATATGCCCTATCACATAGGCACATATGGGTATTTGAGGATACCTATGGCCTGGTATTGTATTATTTGAGGATACCTATCGAGGATACCTACTGGAGAATACCGTTTTGTCATATGTGCTTATGTGAAAAGTCACAATATGACACAATATGCCCTATAACATAGACACACACTGGCATTTGAGGATACCTATGGCCTGGTATTGTATTATTTGAGGATACCTATCGAGGATACCTACTGGAGAATCCCTTTTTGTCATATGTGCTTATGTGAAAAGTCACAATGTGACACAATATGCCCTATCACATAGACACATACGGGTATTTGAGGATAGCTATGGCCTGGTATTGTATTATCTGAGGAAACCTATTGAGGATACCTATCGAGGATACCTTTATAGGATACTTGTCTGAGGATACTATATAGGCTGTACATATCCCTATAGGTCTCTTGCTGGCCCTTAGTACTATTAATCCACCTGATGCATTATGTTATCCTATGACTGGTATAGGTAGTATGCAGTGCTAGGCATAGAGGTATTGTGGATAGGGTACTGCCTGGTAGTTTACAACGGTACTATAGTATGGTGGTATATACACCTATAGGCCCCTGTTGGTGCTTGGTACTATTAACCAACCGATTGCTTTGTTTTATTATATGGCTGGTATATGTAGTACGTTATGGTAGACCTAGTGATTTTGTGGGGGTGGGGGTAATGCTTGGTAGTTTAGAACGGTAGAATAGCATAGGCTGTACATATCCCTGTAGGTCTCTTGCTGGCCCTTGGTACTACTGATCCACCAGGTACTTCATATTATTGAGCGGTATTCCGGGTGGGGGTCAATGCCTGGTAATACAGAACGGCAGCAGAGTATGGTAGGTATATTCCCCTATAGATCCCATCCTAACCGTTGATAGTATTAACCTACCAAATGTTTTGTATCATCCTGTTACTGGTAAGGTGGTACGTAATACCAGGAGTTCCTTCCTTATTCTGAGTACTCTTGTTGTTTCATTTATCTAGATCATTTATATAAATTATAATTAACCAATTAGATTGCTTGATTTCCCATAACCTGTACTTAATCATACAGAGTTATCTCCCTTCTGTATAATAAACACCTATATCAATGGCCATATTCCCAGGCACCCCAATTTCGGCACCCCTTTTTTAGGAATCCCATTTGTGGAATCCCTTTTTTCTGAAATGAGGATAAGAGTCGTATTAAAAATCCCTCAATTGAGGTCTACTTTACTACGACTCTTATCCTCATTTCAGAAAAAAGGGATTCCACAAATGGGATTCCTAAAAAAGGGGTGCCGAAATTGGGGTGCCTGGGAATATGGCCATTGATATAGGTGTTTATTATACAGAAGGGAGATAACTCTGTACGATTAAGTACAGGTTATGGGAAATCAAGCAATCTAATTGGTTAATTATAATTTATATAAATGATCTAGATAAATGAAACAACAAGAGTACTCGGAATAAGGTAGGAACTACTGGTATTACGTACCACCTTACCAGTAACAGGATGATACAAAGCATTTGGTAGGTTAATACTATCAACGGTTAGGATGGGATCTATAGGGGAATATACCAACCATACTCTGCTGCCGTTCTGTATTACCAGGCATTGACCCCCACCCAGAATACCGCTCAATAATATGAAGTACCTGGTGGATCAGTAGTACCAAGGGCCAGCAAGAGACCTACAGGGATATGTACAGCCTATGCTATTCTACCGTTCTAAACTACCAAGCATTACCCCCACCCCCACAAAATCACTAGGTCTACCATAACGTACTACATATACCAGCCATATAATAAAACAAAGCAATCGGTTGGTTAATAGTACCAAGCACTAACAGGGGCCTATAGGTGTATATACCACCATACTATAGTACCGTTCTAAACTACCAGGCAGTACCCCTACCCACAATACCCCTATGCCTAGCATTGCATACTACCTATACCAGTCATAGGATAACATAATGCATCAGGTGGATTAATAGTACTAAGGGCCAGGAAGAGACCTATAGGGATATGTATAGCCTATATAGTATTCTCAGATAAGTATCCTATAAAGGTATCCTCGATAGGTATCCTCAATAGGTATCCTCAGATAATACAATACCAGGCCATAGGTATCCTCAAATACCCGTATGTGTCTATGTGATAGGGCATATTGTGTCACATTGTGACTTTTCACATAAGCACATATGACAAAAAGGGATTCTCCAGTAAGTATCCTCGATAGGTATCCTCAAATAATACAATACCAGGCCATAGGTATCCTCAAATACCCGTATGTGCCTATGTGATAGGGCATATTGTGTCACATTGTGCCTTTTCACATAAGCACATATCGGCACATAAAGCATGTGCCTATGTGATAGGGCATATTGTGTCACATTGTGCCTTTTCACATAAGCACATATGACAAAAAGGGATACCATAGCCACAGGTGTTTTCAAAAAGGGGTGCTAAAATTGGGGGTGCCATTGGATATAGGCTTTTGTCATGCACAAGGCAGATAACTCTGCATACAGATTATGGGAAATCAAGCAATCTGATTGGTTAGTTATCATTTATATAAATGATCTAGATAAATGAAACAACAAGAGTACTTGGAATAGGGTCAGAACTAACAAGAATAGACCAGAAATTGCTAAATATAGCAATAATAACGTAAACTGTTCCAGTTAATAGGCTCTTCTACACTACTGGGGTATACTCTAGAATAAAGGAACATGGCCAGATAAACGATAAATATTGCATATATAGATAGAAGCAGAGAATTCTGAAAGAATTCGAAATAATACAAGTTGTCGGGTTGTTTGTGGTAATTATCCAGGGAAGTCGTTCCAGAAAATACTCCGATTAAATCGAACATACCCACCGAACATACCCCTGTCTTATTGTAGGCCTTAGGTAACATAGCAATCACGTGCTACCATAGAAACCAAGATGGCGGATTCCAGTATACAAAATGGATGACGGAAGCTCGTATCAGGCTAACAACACGCGCTGCGTATGCGCACTAACACCACGCGTCACTATGGAGATGACGTCACAAGATGGCCGCTCACGCGGGTTACCATGACAACACAACATGACGCCACTACGTCACGTGACATGACGTCACTTCCGAGGTTCCCCAACCTACCCTCGAAAGGTACATACACTACTACGTGTGTGATCTAATAAATGATCTGCTGCGAAAAAGAAAAGATTTTCAACCGACAGGGTGGACAATTTTGGCAAACATCCTTAAAGATCAAAATATCCCAAGGGGTCTCATCGGAAATCAAGAACAAATTGGCTTGTGTCGTCCAGAAAACAATATCTCTGCAAAGCTGCGATGGACCAGCCTCTGAAGAATAGCCCCCTGGAAGAGATTGCGAATGTGGAACTGACTTCGTGGAAGCTCTCATGAAACAGAACGAAAAAGCGAAAACTCACACCAATAGGATGTCATTCCAAATAGCCGTATATGGCGGTGTTCATTTTACTGCAAATTTCATATTCATTTGTAATTTAATACTAATTAATTTGACTAGTTTCGACCTCTGGTTAATATCGATATTTAAATAAATGCAATATATCTCAGATTTTTTATTTTGTTTTTATTTGTGGAGTCTCCTAAACTACAGAGTGCCTTTCTTGACATTCGCCATTTGGCTGTTATTAAGCGGGTACATTAATAATATCCGGGAATGTGGTCATGACATATATTATCAACAAAATGCAGGTACACAACGCATTCTCACGTATTATCTTGTTTTATATAGGTATTTGTGAGGGAAAGGTCTTGAGTTTTGTACAAAAATAATCGTTTTAGCACAAAGTTACGCTATGGTCATAGCTGCTGATAGTGGCACATAGAAAAAATGGCATTCAAAAACTACTTTTGACATACGCTGTAGTATGATTCAATGAATCAGATTTCATTTCGATTTGCGCTGTAAAAGGAGTGGTGAAACCTAGAAAAAAACAACAGCTTGAACGCAATTAGTTTCCACCCGTACTGTATCGGTGAGAGAGAGAGGGAGAGAGAGAGAAAGAGAGAGAGAGAGAGAGAGAGAGAATTGAAACGTTTGTTGTGATCATGGTGGGCAAAGGGTCGGTCGGGCTGGTGTAGTTAGATTCATTAAACATACTAATCGGTGTGTTACATCAGTAACTATCCTATATTTTTACTCAATTGAAAAAAAAAATATATACAGGTCTGCAAACCAGCTGTGTTTATTTAGAATGTCTGCAGAAAATACGCTATTTCATTACACCCGGACATCAAGTTCAAGTTATAATTAAACGTGACAATTTTATGGGTAGACTCCGGAATATCCAAAGAGAACTACAGAGCCACGACGAGTAACTGTCATCTCACCAACGTCGGAAATCCGCACAAGCAGGGTTAGATTGTTCAAAAATATGCGTATCATCTCCGTGCAGTACACCTTATTACACGCCGTCATCGTGCTCCCATGTGGATAATCGGGGTAAATTACCTTGCCCAAGGACACAATGCGGGAGTTCGAATAGTGTACGTAGCTTTCATGCAGCTCTAGGTGGGTTATATTTTCCCAAGCCTCGCAAATTTGGGTGGCTAATACAGAGTCGCATATCCTTTTACCATTTTTTTTTTGATCGAGTAACAGCGCTTTTCTACTATTAAAATGAGAGGGATGAAAGTACTGTTGTTGATGGGGAGGGGGGGGGGGGGGGCTTGGCCTGTTATTATAGGAACGTAGTTTTTTCCATTTACTTAATGATAGTTGGATCAATCCGGAAAGAACCATCGTGCAGAGGCAAACAACTGTCAAAGTTCTACACAGGGTTATCATTGGCTGAAGGTAGTATGCCATAGTACACAACGTTACCGACTGGTAGCTCTTTCATGCTTTTACTTAGATGGGTGGGTTATTCTTCAGTGAACGTTCAAAAATAAATCATACGGGTTAGTAATAGCGCGGGTGTGATTTTTCTATGATTAAACACAGTCCGTAGTGCTATCACCCAATTTTTTTCATTTTTAAACGCACTGGTCCACAATTAACTGTTAAACACTTAAGGGTGACTAATCATGACCACGACAGTTTTACGGGTGGAGGAAGCTGGAGAGAGCCACCGAGCAATGGCAAGCAACTGTCAAGATTCTACACAGGGTCTGGATTGGTTGAAGACAGGTGCTTCATCGACGTGCAGTACGCCTTAGAGCACAGCGTCACCATGCCCCCACATGGTCAATAGGGATGAAGTGTCTTGCCCAAGGGCACAACCGACAGACATTCCTGAATAAATCGATACGCGTATTTCTGTCAAACTAATCCGCCATTGTGGTTTTTCGACAAGTGTCTTGTGGAATGAATTATTTAACGAAAAGTATTAATATATTATATTAAATGAACATACGCTATTTATTAGGGAGACAATCTCATAGTAAATACGGGTTAAGAGTGTGGTAAGTTATGAGAGGAGACTAATCGGGGTAATTTGATCGCTCAGAGTTGTGGGGAAGGCGTATTCGGGGGCCTGACATGTCCATTACATTTAGAGAACTGAACTGGTGTTCGAGATAATTTAGCTATTGTGAGGGCTGGGGGAGGGAGAGAGAGGTTTCCAAAAGTTTTTTAGTATTGGATGACCTGAAGGAGGGGAGTTCATGAACGTTTTAGGTACTGTGAGAGGATACAGGGGTGTGACGGTGAGGGTGGGGGATAATGGAGGTGTCTGATTGGTTGAAAAAGTGTGTGTTTGTGACAAAGCAACTCTTTTTAAGATTATGGTGGCCCTGAAAAGGGCCGGTTTTTTTTGCTTTCCATAGAAAGCTATTTTTTTCCTCCCATCTCCGCCTCGGTGAAGAAATCCTTTTCCCAATCTTTGTCAACTGTTATTGGTGGCCCTACTAGTGCTTCCTCCTGCGTGTGTACAGGAAGATCGAACCAGTGTTTGGGTCGATTTCTGTACTGCATTTCCCCGAAAGGACGTCTGGCAGCCTCAACAAAAGGGCAGTCTTTTAGTCTCTTTTCTTGTTCCTTCGTGGGGAGCGTCGCTGACCACCACTTTTTTAATGCTAATGCAAATTCTTCGTTGGCTCGCTGTTTCTTGGTTCGCTCATAGCTGTTTACGGAAGTATAGTCGATGCTTGTCATCTTGGCTTTTCTGACACAGTTTCTAATGAGAGTGAGGTTCGAATCGTCAGACTTTATAGGGGAAAAAACAAACACGCCCGCTTTTCAAAAACCGAAATGTTATTTGTTCATGTGGTCATTGGATTAAAAAATTACTTTATCGTGTGAGGCGTAAAATCAGAATACCTTGGTCTATGAGAGTTTTTCGACAGCCATAAAAATGAGAAGAATAAACTAGCGTTATTAATATGTAAGAATCACGCCAAGTTATTAAATCCAATTACACGTATAAAAATAGCCACAATGGAGTCGTTCACAGTCTTCAGTTAAAAGCAAGACACATCTTGTCACGTGAGATCATCATTGATTTTTAAATACATGATAGCATGTCCAGTCTAACGATATTTATGACTGGTCATTAAAGTGTGATAATAGATTTAATTGCTTCAACATCTGTCAGTAGTTGGCGTTTGAAAACAAAAATCGATTTAATGACACCTAAACACGCAATGAACTGTTCACCTTTGCGGGTCAGTCAGTCGATAGCATTCATATATATGTCCAGTACGTCATTATTAATTCATTTATTAATATACTAATTATTATAATCAACCCTAATTACACTCATTAATTACATTAATTATGCAACAGTCATTAATTAAAATTAATTAAGCAACAATTATTAAAGTGATTAAATAAAATCATTAAGTAACGTTAATTACCTTACGTAACATTTTAATTAAGATGACGTCATCCACCCTGCTCCCCCCCTGCTCCCCCACCCTGCCCCCCCCCCCCCCCAGAACAGGGTCGAAAACCAATGCTTCTACTACTCTGGCGGCAACGCTCGATTCAACCCCTCTGCCACTTTGCACAGACAGAAGAGACGCATGTGTTGCGTCTTATCTTGAGTGCTGAGATCTTAAGGTCAAGTAACATTATGGTTACTCTTCCTTCATCTCTCGATATGTAGTCTCTTGTAAAGAGGCGAGCTGCCTGGTTTTGAATTTTTTATATTTTTTTGATATGGGTCACAGTTCGGAGCGCCGTATTCTGGATTAGACGTGGGTGGAGACAGGTTGGCTGTGCGTAAACAAGTTCCAGGACAATTTGTTTTTGAGGTTAGTCCCAAGAAGCCTGTGGTAGAATTGAGCTTATTTGTGATGTTCCTGAAATGGGTACTCCACTTCATGTTTTCAGAACGCTGTATTCCCATATTTGGGTTGTTCGATATCTGCTGCAGTATTGTATTGATTAGACTGTAGAAATGGTTAAGTTTGTTTCTGTTGTTCAGAATGTAGCATTTTCTGGCGTGGAATCTCATATTCCAAGGTGATGACCAGGTCTTTAAATGTTTCAGTCTTCTGGGAGAACACTGATCTCAAAAGGTGCCGATTTGCTCGTATAACAGGCAGTGGTCGGCGAATAGGCACATCTGCAATCTCACAAAGTTTGGCAGGTCGTTTATGTGGCACACGAAGAGAAGAGGACCAACACTGGTAGCCTGGTGTATTACTGAGTCCACAATTACTTCATCGGATGCCACGACTTCTAGGACCTTTATTCTACGTTTGATTAGAAAGGTTGTCAGTCAGGTGTGTACTGTTTCTTGGATACCGTACTTGCCCATTGTATGTGATTGATACAGTGGCAAATGCCTTTGAAAAATCAAGACTAGGAAGGTCGATTTGTTTATTATTGCCGAGGAACTTCCGAAGGTCATTTGTTATTATGAATTGCTGCATATCCCTCTCTGATGGTTTAATTCTGTAAGGCTGTTATTTTCTTCATAGTGTTGTAGTAGGCGGATGTATATATGTTCTAGTAATTTACACGACACCGACGTTAGAGATATAGGTTTTTATCTAACAATCATATAGATTTTGGCCTGAAAACCACGAGAAACGGTACGTATCACATAATGTGTTCCGATTCCGTATCATACAGACAACTCATTCTGATTCCGTATCATATAGACGACTCGTTTCCGGTAGCGCTACGGGCTATCATAACAGGCACATGGATACATTCTATGTGCGTTTCAGTGATCGACCGATCATTATGTCTCAAATATTGTTAAAAATAATTTCACCCTTTACCAAACATGAAAAGCAGACGGCACTTGCAAAAAAAATTCTTGAATAACTAAGTTTTTTTTTATTTTTTGTCTCAAAAACATAGGTTATGACCACTCATTGGAACGAGCTCGACGAGCTCGTTCCAACGAGGGGTCATAACCTATGTTTTTGAGACAAAAAATGAAAAAATAATGGAAATTAATTGGCGTTTTTTTTTATAATAGCTTTGGCCGGTTTTGTCCGTTATGTTGGTTAAAGGGCTAAGATTTAATCTGTTTATGTGACAGAATTGTTAGATAAATGAATTATCATGGTAATGTGCGTGTCCTGTGATTTGAATCTGATACAAATCACAGGACATGCACATTATCATGATAATCTGTATATAGTTGCCTGCAAGGTGTCTATCTCCTTTTTGAAGGCTCATGAAATGTTTATTGTCAGCCAGTCTAATGGAAGTTCACCAGAGTCGTTTGATGCTTGGAAGATGCTGCAGAGGTCTTGGGTTGTACCAGAAGCAAACGTGTGTAGCATCATATAGGGTATTGTATCTGGACCGCTTCTCTTTGATGTGTTGATCTTTTTAATAGGTTTGCCACACCCTCTTTTGTTATTTTTAGCGGACTGGTCTGGTGCACGCGTATCTACTTTTGGTACAATAGTGTGATTGACGTTGGTAAATACTGTTTGGATTATGTTCCATTATGTCTCTTGTATTAAAACCAAATCATCAAAAAACAAATTAAAAGCATTGCAGTGAGTCGAAATAGGAAATTAGTGGATAACTTTTAGTAACTTCAAATTTCTGCATCCCGCGAAACATTCGTTTCTGGTCCGGGGTGAAGAAGCCCAAACAACAGAGAAGTAATAGGAGAATTATTACAGCAGAAGTAGTATCAAGATTAAGAAGAACAGTAGTGTCTGTAACGGCAACTGGAACAACATCAACAGCAGCTGTTTGTCTGTGTGTTTGCTTGTTTCATTGGGAATTAATAATACTTTCAACAATCAGAGCCATATCGTGTCGGAATAAGCAGTGACGACAGTGGTAACTGCAGTAACACACACAACTTATCAAACATAAGATTCTGCAGAGTTCTGCGGCTATACAAGAAGCAAACTTGTATTTTATTGTTGTACACGCGTCTACTCAACAACGATACAACTGTAACACAATAAGTGCAGCAGCAGTAATAAACTAATCCAACTTATTGTACATAGATTCCATCACCATGGAGTTCTGAATTCAAAAGAAATTACACGAAACACATTTTTTATTCTCCAGTGATCTCCCCTGATATTGTTATTCCATTCCATACTTTTGCCCCACAAACCCGATTTTTGTTCTCTAATGATCTCCCCTGATTTTTTGTATTACATTCCCCAATTTTGCTGGTCTCGAGTCATACCTTTCTCGTTTGTCGGAAGTCGACCAATGCCTTAAAATGAGAAGGATATGACTCGAGACTTGCCAAAAAAACTGAGGGTTTGTGTATGTTTATATTTCCTTGTTGTCCAATCGTTAGAGAGACCATGTGCATATAAATGCAGTTTAAGTTAGCGCACAGCCATCTAATATTTGAAAATCTATCGCACACCACTTATATGTAAATCAGGGAACACGTCGGGAGCCCGCAAACAGATTAGCAGCTCATGAACACCGTGTAGACTATCCGATGGTCGTATCGATCGATGCCCACCAATGTGATCATGACCAATTCGAGGTGTGTGTGTGTGGGGGGGAAGGGGGGGGGGGGGGTATGTAAACCCAATTTGTCCCGACAATCGTTACTTACCTCCCTGATGAAGAAATATTTCTGCTACATCATGAACTTGTAGAATGCTAAATTTCTTTGGGTCATGAACATTTGTTTACTTATCTCTACCTTGTTACAATTTATGGGAGGGTGCTATAGGCTCTCTCCCATAAATTGTAACAAGGCAATTCCAAATTGAAATCATTTTACTTCGAAGATAATATGAAGCACATTCACAGAAAATGATGCCTTTAAGTTGCGGTACATGCACTTCAAAGTAAAGACCGCATATGGGCTTCCAGCACTATATCAGTTACTTCGAAAGCAAGACTTGGCGATGTAATAGGAGTATTTGTGAATGTGGATTATGGTTAAAAAAAGATGCCGAAAATTTGTGTGTGGATACATACATGTTATATTCTTGCTGCATGTGTTTCCAAAGTTCTTTAATTAGCAAGTACATGACTCAAAATTGATAATACTGAGATCCCACTACCCCTAATCCCCCACGGATCTCCATTCGTATAAGACCGAGTGTGTGTGAGATGTAAGTCCAAGAAGCAAACCTAGTCCTGTAAGATAGTACATGCATACCAGCAAGAGCAATACCTAAGACGCCAATCCAGATTAAAATGTGCCGACTGAAAATTATTGGGAGGGTGTCACCCCACACCACATTTACACCACAAACTAACCCCACCCTACCCGAATAGTTATGCTCGTGTGGCAGTAGGCAACATAGCATGTGCATCCTGTATTTTTACCCTTTACCCAACCCAGACGATTTCAAATTTTTTTTTAAATATCATTTTTTAATTTTTTTCAAAAACTTTCAAAAAAGGCATATCATGTGATTCGTCGGGCTCGTTCGAAAGAGGGGTCACATGCTATGGTTTTGTTGAAATTTTTCGAAAAATAATATTTTTTCAGGTGCTGAATTTGTTGGGTAAAGGGTTAAAATAAATGCGATGGAAACGAGAAATGTTTTCCTGAATTTGTACCTTCAGCACCCCACACTTACACAAAAAACTAGCGACCATCCCCGAAAATAATTAATTTGCATTTCAAGAATAAAAATCCAAGTGAGAATCGTATTAGTCCAGTGGAGCTGGGATTGAGCGAAATCCAGGACGGTGTGATCATATTGATTTAGTCTCATTTGATACAGTATGTGTCTTCCTTTCCACCAAGCTGTGGCTCTACGAACGTGAAAAGGAATTTCGAATTATTTAAATATATAATTTCCGACACGAGGTGACTCTGGTTGTCTAAAGTGTCGTTAAACCCCAATAAATAAATAAGCAATTCAGTTTAGAAGAGACTACCGATGTTTAACATAGAATTATTGAACTGCAAGAAACTGATGTCATTTGATCGCAGTCACCCTTTTCTTTGAAGTAAGCTCGTTTCCAGAAGCAATCATCTCTTGGGTGGCAACGAGGCGACATCTTCAAATCTTTGGCATTGCATATGACGCCTTGTTGCACTCAAGGGGGGTAAGAGAACATTCGAGAGATAAGAAACCCTTCGCTTTAGAAATGAAAATCGCAGGTGAGAACGCAATGAAAACGAACTGCAAAATGAATATTGTTCAGGAGATGGGATATTAAAATACCACTGTCAACATTATCACGCGACCCAATGTGAACCCATGGACGTGTACGGTGATAATTTGCTTGACTGGTGAAACAGGACCCTGTAATGAACGGCTGGGGTGGAAGTCTTTTCAAAGTGGGCATACATCTGAGTAGACCTGTAGGTTTTTAAATTTCTTGTTCGGTTTCAGTTTTGGGTTTTTAGGTGGAGCAAAACCTCGGTTCGGTTCGGTTTTCGGTTTGTTCTTGAGGCCAAATAAAATTCAATAAAACTCATTCTTCAGTCATAACTGAATGGCAGTGAAATTGAGTGAAACTCAATGGATGCCCGAAATAAGCTTAATACATTAAGAATCAGGAAGGCCAATATAATAATTACCTAAATATACAGAACGTTTATTGTGCTTGACCATTTTTCGAGGTCTGACACCTACACGCAACATGAGGAAAGCTGAAAACACAACTAAACTGAAATGTCGGAAATTCACAGAATGTAGCCTTTCCAGAGTAGTGAGAGTACCCAGACACTGCCATTGGCAGTGTCTGGGTACTCTCACTAGTCTGGGATGGCTACATTCTGTGAATTTCTGCAGCAAGAGAGTATTTAATAAAAAAACGAAAAACCTTAGATTACGGGATGTCGACGGTTTCGGTTTCGTTTTTTTTAAAAAAACTAAAAACCTCGGTCCGATTTCGGTTAATCTACAGCTCTACATCTGAGCAGACATGGTATAGCCATAGATGCAGATAGGTGACCTCAAATACCAATAAATAGATATAAATAAATAAATTATCCCAACAGAGATATGTTTCCAACAGAGATGGATCTTGAAATTGAAAAATCACGGCGTGTGGAAGGTGGAAGCTGAACAGGAACCAAGGACGACTCACACTGTCGTTTTCGACGGCAACAAGAGTACACTCTTTCCCTTTGCAATCTAATGTCAAAATAACGAAATTCCAATGAGCAGTGTTTACCCATAATGCAACTAGGAATTGGATCAATTCAGCCTTGTTTGAAAGAGCACAACGTGCTTTGTCAAACAAGATTGAATTTGTTAAATTCCTGATTGCATCATGAGAACACTGCGCATCTTGCAATTCTGATATTTCCACTTTTATTGTGCAGAGAATAAAAATAAATTTATAAAGAAAACAAGCCGGAAATTTGTTTGTGGATACATACATATCGTAGTCGTGCTGTATGTGTTTCCCATGTTCTTTAATTAGCACGTGCAGGAATCAAAATTGATAATACTGAGATCCCACCAACTCCATTTGCATAAGACCCGAGTTTGCTTACTGGAAGTGTAACATTTCATCATTTTTCGTATTTGTTCAAAAAACGTTTGGACGCGAATGTTCCCACAGTGCAACTTGAAACTAAACCAATTCAATCTTGATTGACAAAGCTCTGTCAAACAAAATTGAATTGTTTAAATCCTAAGTTTCATTTTGAGGGTAATGGATATTATGATAAAAAGGTTTTGAAAATTTGAAATAACATAAATTAACTTTGGAATTGGAATTGTAAGTAAATTAAAAATGTGTGGCGTTAAAAACAAAACAAATCAGGGTTGTTTTCTTTTACCACTAAATATTTGTTAGAGGTTTTTTTCATAGGATTTTTCTTCCAGTATGTTTTTTTCTAGTAGGTTATTTTTCTCCACTTAACATTTTTTAACTATAAAAACAAAATAAATATCGAGTTTTCTGAATAGCGCTTGCCGGTTTTGTCAAGTCCAAAGTTCTTAAACTTTGTAATCTCCTCAAACGTTGTGTTGAAACTTTAGTTGAAACTGGGGTTTTTCAATCCGATAGACATGAATATTTAATGGCAAACTTCGAAAATGGTCATGCATTTTGGCCCGTAGCTTTGGTACTGTAAGAGGAGGGAGCGTCAAACCCACCTGTGTCTGATGTGTCTTTGGCATTAGGACGTGCTTATAAACTTTGTTACAGTATTGATTTGACTTTACGTATTGCTGCTACCCTCTGGCGTGCCCTGATCATAGATGCCTTTTAAAAGACTAATACTTTATCCTGGCCACCCACAGTAAAATATTTGGTTAGTATTGACTGTATTGGACAGGTCGTTCTAGCCCAAAAGCAGATATTTATTTGCTTCTACTAAATATGAATCAATATGTTCGACACTTCGACACTTGTGAAGAATCCATAAATCTCTTAACCCTTTACCCAACGTAACCGCCAAAACCGGCGCGATTAACACCACTTTACCACGAGTGGTTAACGTTTGGTACACCAAGCTACTTTGGGTATATTTTATTTATACCATGATCGTCAGATTATTAAGAGTCGCTATTATTTTACTGAACAGCAGATGTACATACGTGCGAATCTGTGTTTGTTTCCATGAGCATCGGTGGGCGGTACTTCCGCTGTCAACTGTACCGCCGAAACGAAATGAAAAATGAAACTGAGCCTTTTTCGTTTTAATTACATAATAACATACTATTTTGAGTTCTGAATGCATATTTGTTAAGTTTTTGGCATTTTATGAGGTAAACCCATTTAAAAACGTAATAAATAATTGCCACTTTCATTTCACTCTTCGCGAGGAGACGTGCGATAAATTTAGACAAGTTTGCATTCAGGTTGACGTCACCAAAGGTCAACTTGGATGTAGTTCTACTGTAGGTGTAAAATTTAACTTCTGAAATCCCATTGCGGTCATGTTCACCACGGCTAGTATGTAAAGCTAAAATTTATGCCATAGGCTTTTTATATATAGTAGAATAGGTTATCATGGTATAAAAGGCAGTGAAATATTTTTGTGATACTTAGAGTTAATGCGTGTTTCCACATTTCTTTTTAACCCTTTAAACCCTGGTGGTATCTTCCATGTCAGTTCAATGGCAGCAGCTGCAAGAGTCCATATTCATTATTGGGAGGGGGTGGGTAGATCAATTAATATTTTCAACGTGCAGCCGAGGGGCTGCACGTTGAAAATATTGATTGTCCTACACCGCACATTTACCTTTTAGCCATCCCACTTAATGACATTATGACGTAGCTTGTGACCCGGCCGGAAAAACGGCCTCTGGGGTTCAGAGAGTTAAAAATTAAATCGATCGACTGCGTGTGCCCACACATGGCACACGTAAAATCTTTGAAGGGAGTCATTGAGTTTAAGAAACTTAGTGCTGTCTATTAGTTCCTGGTCGATCACATCACATACTTTTGAAAACGCATTAGCATGTGCTTCTTCCATTACAAGCAATGGGATCTCTTCATCACTACGAATTATATATTTTGATCGACATGAACCACGATACCGAGTCTCACTAGCAAAGAAGTCAAACCCTCGTATTCTGGTGTATGGTTTCTTCTCCTCGTTTTGTTGCTCTCTGGCTTCAACTACAGTATGCCACCCATATGATGCAAATGCTATGATCTTCTCCGTTGTCCTAATTCTTTCGCTCTATCCGTTTATCTTTTGCACTCTTCCTTATAACAAAAAATTAAATTGGATTTGAACAACATTCTATGAGGTTAACATCGCAGTTTTTTTTTCTTACAGGTGAAGGTGATTGTTGGGGTTTTGTTAGTGTTTAGCTTGATTCTCCACTTCGTACACCATAGCTCCAGGTCATCCGGAGCGCGTAGGAGATAATTGTGGACTTGTTTGACAGTGTTATTAGAAACCCAAAGGCCAAAGTCCCTTAGCATCCACACCTTGTGAGAAATGATCGCGTTTGTCGGTGATTTTGAGGTCGTTAACATAGATAATATAGAGCAGGGGCTGAGGAGGAGAGCAGTCTTAACAATTTCATGGGGATTTTCATTTTGGAACGCTTCTTCTACATCAAGTAGGATTGCTGTTCTCATTTGCCGATTATTAATGGCTGTATTCATTTGTTCCATTCCTTCCTAATGGTTCCTGTAGGTCCTTTGCCAGTCGTTGAAGAAGCTGGTATCTTCGAGGTGCTCCCTCAGTGGATTGGTAAGGACTCTTTCGAAGACCTCACCAATGCAGCCGAGGAGGCCAATTGGGCGGTAATTAACAGGATTGGACAGGTCCTTATCCGGTTTGGGTAGGATTACACCAATGGGCGATTTTCAACATTTTGGAAAGTAACCATGAGTGAGGCATGCGTTATAGAGGAGTGCGTGCCTTGTTATTAGCCACTCTGGGCTTTGTTTTAGGACTTTGTAGCAAATCTCGTCAGGGCCGGGTGAGGAAAAGTTTCTGTACTGTTTTATTATGTTGATAATTTCGTCATTTAAAATGAAGGATACGTCCCCTAACTCGGGGTCGGTGTCGAATTTTGGGTCACGATAAACATCTGGATGTTCATTAATGAAGTTATCGATCGCATTTCGACTGCGTCATCGGATCCGTGTCCTTCCTGTGGGTGGTGGGTTTTCCTTAGAAGGTCGGCAACAGTGTTGGCCTCCTCCTTGTCATTGTCAGCAGTGGAGCCACCCTCTTTAATGAGGGGGTTTTAGGACTGTTTTAGTGCTATTACCTATTTGGCCTGTCAACACCTTGAAGGTGTTCAAATTTTTTTGGGCATATTTAGCTCCGTTGAGGTTGGCTGTGATATTTTGCCAGTTGGCTTGTTGTTCGGCATGAAGGCAGTTATTGGTCTTTTTGAGGTCCACTTTTTTGTCTGGGTCGGTTTCTGATTTTAGTGCGCGTTGGGCTTTTCTTTTTGTTTTTATAAGTGAGATGATGCCCCCTTGTTCTCAGTGAAAAAATGTGAAAGGTTCACCGTGGTCATATGAAAATTATTGGGGTTCAACTTCGAAAGTGGGTAATTGGTGATTTTTATTTGTCCCCACGATAAGTTTGGGAAACGCAGTAAGCTAAACGGCCAACCGAGGAAATATTTTTCTGGCTTAAAATGAAAATTATTGGGGTATAAAATTACCTTTCAACATGTCAAATTATATTTTTTGACAGAACGTACATTGGATAAATTTAAAATGACCGAAAACTCACCTGGAATACATCTAATTTGAGACGTCACACCTTGTTGATATTCGCTGGTAGGTTACGTGCAGCAATTGGAGAGTGACCAATCTTGGACCAGTACTATAAAAGATTTACAATTGTATATTTTTGAATTGTATTTTCTAATTATGACTTTAAATTGTGTAAAAATGAACCACTAGCACTTTCAATGATGTGGCAATTTCCCAGTTGTTAAATTGCCATATCTGTTAATATGATTCCCTTTTATTAATAGGTTAAAATACAATTCTAGAAAATACAACTGTAAAAGTTTCATAGTATTGGCTCCTGGGGGCAGGTATTTTGCCACGGCACAGGAAAAAAAAATTCTGATTGGGCATGAGTTACGCCGATTTGACAGCAAGTAGAGCGTCGGTGGGAAATTATATCCAGGCTAAAAAACGATTCGGATGGCAAATCATGAATAGTTAGAAATTCCTGCTATATGGATTTTAGAGCATCTTTGGCGATGCTTTACTTCCCAAATTTCACTTCGGTTTCAAATTGGCAAAAATTCCAACAGATAGTATTTAAAACTGCAGTGTATGCAATATCGAGCTTCATAAGTATGCATGATATCAATTGGTACGAGATTTCTATAATACGTCTATCAATATAGGCATTCAATCTATTATATCTTGCTTGACAGAGCTCACTGAGCTCTGTCAAACAAGATATAATAGAATAAATGCTAAGTTTATCTTTAGAATTCAGGAAAATGACACAATCTATGTTAATTGAATACTCCTGATGTTTGAATAATTTTCACTGGCAAATGGGGCTGTTCAAATAACAGGGTTCCACTGTATTATTTAAGGTGAAAAATTCCGACCAAATCTAAATATTTCAGCAAAATGTTGTGAGGGAGGTGGCCTCGCCCCGTCCGCCCACCCTTACCCCACTAATTTTATCGACACTGAACGCAAGATAGTAAACATGTTATGGGATTTTCTTTGGGAAATACTGGAAATTACAATCCGAAATGGGCACAGCATTTGGGTTATATTGGATCATTATAACTGATTGCAAAATATAATAGGAGCTTATTGACGCTTCTCCTCATCGTGATGAGCTCATACAGTTAAAACTAGAAGTCCTGTGACGAATAGTGCGCTTAGCTAGGCTTAACTGCGCGTTGGAATTGCGCGAAATTGCCATATCGAATGGCATCCAAAGCACGGCAGGCTCTCTTGGTTACTCACAGCAAACGCATGCAATGTTTCTGCCAATGGACCTCCAAGATACCCGGAGGTCCATTGGCTGAAACATTGCTTGTGCACAGGCCATGTGTACAAAATTTGATAGTTTTACTTCGGCTATAACGCGTACATTAACGCGCATATCAACGTGCTATTTGTGCGCGTTTCATGACAGGGCTTCTAGTTTTAACTGTAGAACCTGTTCCCGTGTGGAGCAACTGTTGATATGTTTTCCAGTCAAACTCGTTGTTGTAAGAACCACTGATCCACTGCGTCCCTTAGAAGCGGTACTAAGCAACGTTTATGGTACAATAATTAAAAAAAAAATAATAGAATTTGAACTGCGCTTTTCTTCAGTCGTGTATGTAAATCTGATCCGTACTTTAATGAATACGGTTAGAAAAAAAACTCACTTAGAAAATGCCTTGTTTCTGTTTTTTTCAATATATCACTCTCCAACGCCACTCTCAAGTTCGTTTGGATCTACTTCTGCAGTCTGTTTATCAGGTGTAGACTGAGTAACGTTTGGTTGCGTTATTTCCATACTTGATACATGACTATTTCAAAATTGTTCTTCAACATTTGGATGAGAAAATCGAATACATTATTTTGTACATTTAGTACGCACGAGCATGATTTCCAACAAGAACGTCCAAATAAATGTTCTGCTTAATTTTATTGGCGTAATAATATGAACTTAATCAGTTTGTTCTGGAAAAGTTTTGTTTGAAGTTTCAGAGGCGGACACATCACGATCGCAGTCACCCTTTTCTTTGAAGTAAGCTCGTTTCCAGAAGCAATCATCTCTTGGGTGGCAACAAGGCGACATCTTCAAATCTTTGGCATTGCATATGACGCCCTGTTGCACTCAAGGGGGGTAAATGAACATTCGAGAGATAAGAAACCCTTCGCTTTAGAAATGAAAATCGCAGGTGAGAACGCAATAAAAACGAACTGCAAAATGAATATTGTTCAGGAGATGGGATATTAAAATACCACTGTCAACATTGACTCTCCTCAAAAATTTGGGAATGTGACACCCTTGATCAACCATGACCCGAATTTGTTCTTACTTCCACAATACAACACACATCTTCGCTTCAAGGTGGGCTGTTTGGAGATGTAATTCTACAATAACTATAATTAACCACTTAAATCGGCAATGTGGAGGTGTTGGCAATTTTGGCACGTTTTTTTATTGCTTTTTGGCCGTGGCTACATTTTAGAGTTGATCCGACTCCCAGTTGACGAAATTAACATCCATCTGTGACAGTTTTTTTTTGCCTATTTGGAGGTCCTTGAATATACCCGCTAGTGCGCAGAAGAACGACACAAATATTTGCTTTGTTTTGTTTTGTTCTTTTGTTTTTTTAGTCTGTTTTTTTTTTATTTTTTAGGGGAAAATTCACAGAACGACATACGCGGGTGAATGGGTTAATTGATATGGCATAGTGCCTGCACGGAAGGATAAAACGAGAGGTTGCAAGCCTGAAGTTTTATCCTTTCGCGATGGCTCATATTCCTAGACCGGAAAAGAGGCCTCTTAGTTTCAAAGAATTAAGCCAGGTACGGTAGTGTTTAGTGATACTGAGGAAAAACATGAATGTCGTAATATGTTTTAATCATCGCAGTAGTCGATATGACTGAGATAGTATCCTGCACTGTTATTCTAGTGTACCTTCAGTCAAATATTATCGATCCTTGTCAATGATGTTTCATTTCTATTTTTAGTCGAGTTGTGACGACTTATAGTTTGGTGAATGGCGGGCGGGCGGGCGGGCGGGCGGGCGGGCGGGCGGGAGGGCGGGCGGGCGGGCGGGCGGGTTTTCGGGCGGGCGGGCGGGTGGGCGGGCGGGCGGGCGGACGGGCGTGCGGGCGGGCGTAAACAATTGGTTTCCGGATGATAACTTGATAGTGGTTCAACTCACATTCATTAAACTTCATACATAGGTTGGTCTTGGTGGGAGAAAG
This sequence comes from Pictodentalium vernedei, assembly GCA_031216915.1. NCBI lineage: Eukaryota > Metazoa > Mollusca > Scaphopoda > Dentaliida > Dentaliidae > Pictodentalium > Pictodentalium vernedei. The sequence goes on from CM062293.1 coordinate 531,919,091, forward strand.
AACCCTATTGATTTTGGACATGCTACGTCGAAGGTCAAGGTCACAGTGACCTTGAACATAGTAAATCTTAAACAATTGGTTTCCGGATGATAACTTGATAATGGTTCAACTCACATTCATGAAACTTCATAGGTAGATTGGCCTTAGTGAGGGAAAGAACTCTATTGATTTTGGACTCGCTACGTCAAAGGTCAAGGTCACAGTGACCTTTAACATAGTATATCGCAACAATTGGTTTCCGGATGATAACTTGATAGTGGTTCAACCTAGAGTCATGAAACTTCATAGGTGTGTTGGCCTTGGTGCGAGGAAGAACCCTATTGATCTTGGACTCACCAGGTCAAAGGTCAAGGTCACAGTGACCTTGAACATAGTATATCGCAACAATTGGTTTCCGGATGATAACTTGATAGTGGTTCAACCTAGAGTCATGAAACTTTATAGGTGTGTTGGCCTTGGTGCGAGGAAGAACCCTATTGATCTTGGACTCACCAGGTCAAAGGTCAAGGTCACAGTGACCTTGAACATAGTATATCGCAACAATTGGTTTCCGGATGATAACTTGATAGTGGTTCAACCTAGAGTCATGAAACTTTATAGGTGTGTTGGCCTTGGTGCGAGGAAGAATCCTATTGATCTTGGACTCACCAGGTCAAAGGTCAAGGTCACAGTGACCTTGAACATAGTATATCGCAACAATTGGTTTCCGGATGATAACTTGATAGTGGTTCAACTCACATTCATTAAACTTCATACATAGGTTGGTCTTGGTGGGAGGAAGAACCCTATTGATTTTGGACATGCTACGTCAAAGGTCAAGGTCACAGTGACCTTGAACATAGTATATCACAACAATTGGTTTCCGGATGATAACTTGATAGTGGTTCAACCTAGAGTCATGAAACTTTACAGACGTGTTGGCCTTGGTGCAAGGAAGAACCCTATTGATGTTGGACTCACCTGGTCAAAGGTCAAGGTCACAGTGACCTTGAACATAGTATATCGCAACAATTGGTTTCCGGATGAGAACTTGATAGTGGTTCAACCTAGAGTCATGAAACTTCATAGGTGTGTTGGCCTTGGTGCGAGGAACTGTTGTCACAACTCGACATTGGATCGGTGATCCTGAGCGGCATTTTTTACAAATTTATGCTATGTGTACGAAAGATTGTTCTCAAAACGGTTATAAAGTGTAAAAGAAATTTCACAAAAGTATGTAATAAGCATCAGAAAGTTAAATAAAAAGTGAATAAAAAACAAATACAATAGACTACAAAGTCAAGCTAGACTGAAACGTTTCACTGGCAAATACAATCAAAAATGTTTTAATCATTTTAAAAGATGCGTATTTTATAATAAAACGGGTCGATCTTTGAGATTTTAAAAGATGCGTAAAACGGGTCGATCTTTGAGATTTTAAAAGATGCGTGTTTTATAATAAAACGGGTCGATCTTTGAGATTTTAAAAGATGCGTGTTTTATAATAAAACGGGTCGATCTTTGTGATTTTAAAAGATGCGTGTTTTATAATAAAACGGGTCGATCTTTGAGATCTTAAAAGATGCGTGTTTTGTAATAAAACGGGTCGATCTTTGAGATTTTAAAAGATGCGTGTTTTATAATAAAACGGGTCGATCTTTGAGATTTTAAAAGATGCGTGTTTTATAATAAAACGGATCGACCTTTGTGATTTTAAAAGATGCGTGTTTTATAATAAAACGGGTCGATCTTTGAGATTTTAAAAGATGCGTGTTTTATAACAAAACGGGTCGATCTTTGAGATTTTAAAAGATGCGTGTTTTATAATAAAACAGTTCGATCTTTGAGATTTTAAAAGATGCGTGTTTTATAATAAAACGAGTCGATCTTTGAGATTTTCCGAAACGTGATTAAACTCTCGTGACAGAAGTAATTATTCGCCTGTAACAGAGGTTTCGTTCAGAGTTTCATTCCGACGTTGCTGCTGGTTCCTAAAGTATAAACGCGGTGTTTAATATATAAGTATGGTGCTTATATTCGGAGGCGAGGAACGAAGTTCATTTCGGGTACAAATCAAATTTTGCAACTTAAACAATAAGTTCTCTTCTGGAAGAGTAAAAGGATATGTAAAAGAATGGAACTTTTCGAGACGTAGGACGTTTAGGATGGAACCAAAACTATTCTGGAACAAGCTGAGATAAAGGGAAGGGGGGTATTTGAAAACGTTTGTGTGTACAGGGTTGACTGTTTTGGGTGATCAATTCCTAGAACGCAGTACCGCTGATCAACACACGAAGGCGGGGTGATCTGAATAAAATAATCGTTTATTTTCGCCTGAATTATTTGTGCGATTTTTGGAGCTCATCACACCAAAACTCCATTATTCTATATATTTTCCCTGCTCATATTAAGTACCCATCTCCATTCTGCTGTAACGTGCACCTTAACCACGGTTGTCCCTCTTCGGCATCCAATATTAAAATGATAGAGAAAAATATGCATAAACCAAATTACGGGCGCGAATCTGCCACCAAGTTGACTAAGCGATTATTTGTTTTATTCCATAACACAACCAACGTGTCTCTGAATGTGGAGCAGAAACATGTATGGCAATGAAAAGTGTGTGCTTCAGCCCTACCATGATTTGACTGTATAGCTTGAACCATAGCGAAACATTAACATTAACACAAAGGTGACTTACTCTATAACGAATTCAACTGACTTGTTTCCAGTGTTACCTTAGAGTACTGTTCTCTCATTGTATATGTTCAGAGAAAGTGACTGGCAAAATCTTGTGCTGTGTAGCCATTTCCGGAAGTGGAAGTCACCTGAAGTGACAGGCCCACACATGACCACTGTTGCCGATTTTATCCCTGCGCTATTTCATGATAATTATGACCTGTTCAGGCCTGGCATTTGTAGGAGAGCCTACTGCTCGCCTTTAAAAATAAGGAGGGCGAAAATTAGCCCTCCTGTCCTTAGAAAATAATGATCACTATAACAGCCTATTCCTAAAACCCACATCTTTACACATCTTTCCTATGTTAGTGGTCTCCGTAAGACAGGCACACTCCCCCTCCCACACCCCCGAGCCTTGCTGAGGGGCAGTGTAGCCGTATCACAGGGACTACCTTGTTAGCAGCACCAAATAAAATGTTCAAAGCCCACTAGGTAGAATTCATGAATAGGCAAAACTTCATTAACTGTGAAACTTCATTTTGCCACTTTTAGCTTTTTCTAATCGCTCGCCTAAGCCATGCAAGGGGAGCGATTTTTAGCCCTCTGGCATTTTTAAGAATGTCAGGCCTACCTGTTTATACAATATTCTTCTCTTAGAGCAAAAACATGTTATATCTAAATCTAAATTGATAGCACACAAAATAACACATAGAAAAAAGCCTTGTAATTATAAAATTCGCCAATAAGCTGGATATGACTCATGCTTAGTTATTGAAAGCATTGAGCACCAATCGAGCAGCCAACCTGCCAATCAGTCAGTCAATAAGTCACTTAACAAGCGCAGTGGAATAAAAAGGTCAGCCTGAAGTACAGTTAAACTAGAAGCCCTGTCATGAAAAGCGCACACGTAGCACGTCGATCTCTGCGGTAAACTACGCGTTATGGCCATAGTAAGGCTATCAAATTCTGTACCCATGGCCTGTGCGAAAGCAATGTTTCAGCCAATGACCTCCGGGTAAACCGGAGGTCCATTGGCAGAAACATTGCCTGTATTTTCTATGACTAACCAGAAGAACTGGCCGTGCTTTGGATGCCATTCAAAATGGCAATTGCGCTCAATTCCTACTCTCAATTAAGCCAAGATGAGCACACAGTTCGTGACAGGACTTCTAGTTTTAACTGTATATATAGTCAGGATAGATTTATTCTACGGTAGAGATCATTGCCATGTGGAATATCTTACAATACCACATTCTGTACCTGCATTGGTTGGCATGTAACTGGAACCACTTATCTATTAGGTCATTAATTATATAATCACGTTCTTGTGTGGGAATCTTAGCGACTATAGCGCTACTCATCCGTCAATAGTTTATGCATGGTCTAGCACTTCAGTAGCTAAGGGTGGGGCGGTTGTGCCGATTGCCTAACATAAAAAAACATATAGGGAGCAGCCGTAGCTAAAACAGGTGCAACTTAAACCCACTGGGGTTGAAATTAAACCCTAATCAACTGGGCGGAGTTAATATGAACCAAAGTGGGATTGATTTGGGTTGAATTTCAGAGTGTATACATCATTTTTTTTTGCATCATGCATTTCTCTGTAATTTATTCTGCTTCTATTTGTTTAAGCTTCCAGTTCAAAGTGGCAGGAACTACAAGGAATGATTCAACACACTGTTTGATCAGTAGACTTTGTATTTAATTTTCTAAGACTTCCGGAGTTACACAATTATGTCAATTATTATCATGTGCACAGAACGGTCATTACAAAAGAGGAGGGAAAATTTCGCGGGATCTCCACTGGCTTTCACAATTTGGTTACGAGAATACATTTGGATAATTGCAAAGTAATCTAAGATGTTCCAGACACGAATGCTTTATAGGACGTTATAAACTTCTTCCAGAGTATGTATATTGATAATTGCTGCACATATAGCCTTGAGTTTATTAAGAAACAAAAATATAATTTCGAAATGCGCAAAGAACAAACTGGCAAACCTTTTCAGAAAAAAAGTGGCATCGCGCCTATGAACTTCACAGCAATCCATACCGTGTATCAGAGCTTCTTTTCAGATCCACTTCCTTTAAAAGACCTACAGTATACTCGAATATCGAGCGTTAGTTCAGATTGCTGCGAAAATTGAAGCAGCATTTCGTTATCAGCCATGTCTTTGTCTCACAGTCCTGAACTAAATGATTGGATCCTCGTTGCTTCTTTCATTGGCAAAATTTAATCAACGAGGCCTGTATCTGTAAGAAGTAAGAGATGCACGAATCGATGTCCGTCAACCGAAGGAGGTTCGGAGGAGGTATGAACCTCCTCCTGGTAAGGAAGTCAAAGGAGATCAGGGGGAGGGTCGAAGGAGGTAAGGGTTCGGTCATATTTAAAAAAAAAACATATTTTTTTTTAATAATTGTATTTGCTATGCCGTAATCACCCTATCAACTGAAAGGAGTTAGCAACTAATTTTAATTATAAATATAATATATTATAAATATTACAACTTGAATGACCTAAGATCATTTACATGAAATTTTAAAGCAGTTAAATTTAAAATGCGTAACAAGCTGGTCTTAAATAACATTTATGAATTTTTATCATTATTTATAACTTGAATGACGTATTTTCATTTACATAAAATTTTAAAGCATTTAAATTTAAATGGCACAACAAGCGGGTCTTCAACCATTGAAAAGTTTTGGTCTTCAAAAAAATTCGTTAAAGAATCTATGAAATGGATAGTTAATTTTGATCCCTTTAACCCTTTACCCAACGAATCGCCCGCATCCGTCCGCGTAATATGTAAATTCAGCAGCTGAAGAAATATTATTTTTCGAAAAATTTCAACAAACCCATATCATGTGACCCCTTTTTGGAACGAGCTCGTTCCAAAGAGGGGTCACATGATATGGTTTTGTTGAAATTCTTTGAAAAAATTAAAAAAATGATATTTAAAATAATAAATTTTGAAATCGTCTGCGTTGGGTAAAGGGTTAAAATGGCGTAACATTTATAAATACCAACAATTGAAAAGCTATTGGTCTTCAATAAATTTCGTTAAAGAATCTATCAAATGGATAATTAATTTTCAAGTATTTAAATTTACTTACAATTATTTATAAAAACTTCTAACATGTTTTCATATTTTGTGAGAAATACATTCCAGTTAATACATGTATATGCTTTTTTTCTCGTTCATTACGGTCTGTAGTTTAGTTTAGACGAAACTGTTGGTGCAAACAATACCAATTGTGTTAGCCCTTTACCCAACGTAACGGCCACAAACGGCCAGAGCTAATCTCAAAAATCGCCAATTAATTTTCATTATTTTTTGTCTCAAGAATATAGGTTACGACCACTTGTTGGAAAGAGCTCATCGAGATCGTTCGACGAGAGGTCATAACCTATGTTTTTGATACAAACAATGAACAGAAGTAGTTATTCAAGATTTTTTTTTTTGCAAGTGTCGTCTGCTTTTCATGTTAGGTAAAGGGTTAAACAAGTACAACTGCTTTATTTCTTATAGAAATAATTTCTAAACTCAAGCTAAAGTAATATCCAGCCACCATTTCTTTTTCAAAGGCGATGTACTTCTTCTCCCCGGATATACGCAGAAAGACACCGTTTGGAATATATACAACAGTGCTTAAAACCACGCTAACGGTTTCATATTCCCTCCAGCACGCTCAATACATTAGCCTTTTTCACGTACAATACTTACATTGTCAACATCAGTAGAGTAGTCACCTCCTTAAAAAACTACCTATACTGTCCCATATTTACGATTAGTTAAGGCTCTCCTCTGCGATTTGAAAACTACCTACCCAACCGAATCATCTTCATGCGTCCACTATGAATTTTGACCCACATACACTAATTGCCAATTACTTATTGGAAGATAACGATTGTAGCGGTGACGATTTTGTACAATGCAACCATGAATCCTACCAATTAAGGACGACTGGGTGGTATTCAGACAAAGGTATCCCTTATCAAACCGATAATGGATAACATCAAACTCGAGGAGATTTGGACAAATAGCAAATATAGATTCAGCTTTTTGCTGTAAGACGAAGACCTAGATGAAGGAAGAAACCATACTGAATTAATATATTTGGGAGACGATTGTAAATATTACTCCCCTGATGAATACAGAATATCTGTAGCTGATAAAGCTAACCCGTTATCAATATTTCGTGTTAACTGACGAAATCTAAACGCCCACGGGGCGGACCTAAAAAAACTCCTCTGTCAACTGAACAAGAAAATACGTTTGAAGCTATTGGACTCACTGAGATATTCAGTTCGCCAGAAACCTTATCACATGAAATAAATGCATACCAGCCCGTTTATATACGAAACTCGCCCAAATCCTAAAGACATCAGGGGTGGGATTGGTCTCTTCATCAGGGGTGGGGTTAGCAACTCTTTAAACTATAAAATTACAGAAGATTTATCGATATTCATCCCAAATGTTTTCGAATCACTCTTTGTCGAAATCTCCTATAAAAAACCTAATACCATTGTGGGCGTCATCTTCAGGCCTAATACTCCACTTAAAGCAGTCATTAACCGATTTATCGTAATATTTTCAAGCATCACTAATCTAATAAACCTGGAAATATAATGTGTATATATAGGGAGAGATATGAACATTGACCTTCTTAAATATAATAAGCATAGCCAAACGAATAACTACACCAATGCCATATTTAGCCAGAGATTTTTACTCCTTATAACTAAACCAACTAGGGTCACAAAGTTTACAGTAACATTAATACATCACATTCTAACTAACAATATAAAAACAAATCATGTAGCCGGAATAATTATAACAGACCTAGCAGACTTCTTTTGAACATTTTGCTGTGAAACAAAAGGCTCAACCGGCCCACCAAAGATATACACCACCATGCGCGTCGTTAACAAAGAAACATTAAACTCGCTGAAAAACACATTGTCATCTTGCAATTTTGCATCTGTTCTGGAAACAACCTTTCCAAACGTAGGGTGTAACACATTGTTAGATACTGACACAAACCGCATACCGAGCAACCTTCCCTCTTAAGGTAATAAATGCTAACAAACAACATATCAAACATCAACCCTGGATGACGCGTGGTCTAATACAGTCTTCAAAAAATAACAATAAACTATATGGAAAGAAACTAAACAACCCGTGAGAAGAAAATAAAAAGAAATTAAAAGTCTATATCCAAATATTCAAAAAATTAAAACGAAAATAGATATAACTTTAAAAAACTTGAGATATCTTGAACAAGGCAGTTATATAAAAAAGAAACAAAATATCTCTATATGCTCATCATTTGCTGGTAATGGAGAAACCATTACAGATCCGTCAGTTATAGCAGGACAGTTCAACGCATTCATCTCTAAAATAGGACAAACGGTCAGCGACAGAGTACCCCATACAGAAAAGCATTTCACTGACTAACCCAATAACAAAAACACTAATACTTTCTTTATGGCACCAACTAACCCACAGAAAATTATATTAATTGTCAAAAAGTTAAAATCCAAAACCAGTACAGACTGTGACGATTTATCAACAAATATTCTAAAATAAACCATTCAGGAAGTGTCTATACCATTATGTCACATAATAAATAACTCACTAGAAGCTGGAGTCGTTCCAACAAATGAAAATAGCAAAGGTTATACTTGTATATAAAAGCGGTAACCCCCAAGAATTTAATAAATACAGGCCGATTAGTCTACTTCCGGATTTTCCAAAGGGCCTTGAAAATATAGTCGGCTTTAGGTTAACATCATTCCTGAACCAATATAACATTCTCTGCGAACACCAATACGGCTTCAGAGCAAAACATTCTACCATGCACCCAATACTACATCTCCTTCATGATATGGCTTCAAACAATGACAAAACAACAAAAAGAATACACTTTACCCATTTTTCTAGATTTGTTGAGGGCATTCGGCACCATCAACCATAATACTCTTCTCATAAAGAGTATTATTACAGAATCTGAGATATAGCTAACGATTGGTTCAGAAGTTATTTGACGGGCAAGGGCAGTATGTTAGTTTTCAAGGTCATAAGTTCCAAGGTAACTACATTACGTGTGGTGTCCCCCATGGCTCCATGTTAGGTCCCTTACTTTTCCTAATATATATTAATGATATTACAAATTCAACACCATTTAAACTTCTCTCGTTTGCCGATGACACTACAGTATACAAATCAGGACACGGGCTTGACTCTCTTTTCATGGAAGTCAACAAGGAAATCGACAAAATAAGCAATTGGCGATCAGCTAATACCTCTCCCTGAATGCAGATAAAACTAAGTACATGTTAATTCGCCCCACAAACACAAAAGTACAACTAGGAAATAGATATATTAAAATAAATGGAAACAAGATAAGATTAGTAAGCAATTCAGAGACAGAAAAACATATTCAATTTCTTGGTATTCTCCTGGATGAAAATCTTACCTTTGGAGATCCTGTAGCCCACGTATGTACTAAATTATCCAGAGCCATCTTTGTGATCAGGAAGGTCAGAAACATACTGCCTCTCGCCGCCATGAAACAACTTTACTTCCTTCTAATCCACAGCCACATCCTGTACGGAATCGAAATATGTGAACAATCCTCAGCATGCAAAAAATTACTCACACTCCAAAACCGTGCAATTCGCATTATAAATCGTGGCAAGTACAACTGTCGCACAGACCCTTTGTGCCACAAGTCCAATGTTTTAAAAATAGATGATCTCTACAGAGGGCGACCGACACTCTTTATGTTTGATTTGATGATTGACTTGATAAATAGAAAGCTACCTATGTCATTTAACAACATCTTCGGGATTAAATTGCGCGTTAATAATACTTGACAGTTCAGATATACTCAAATTCATCGTAACAAACCACGAACAAATTTCAGTGCAAACCTGCCAAAGCATGAATTACCAGCCATATGCAACGAACTCGACAATCAACTAAAACCTGTACACCTCAGACAGTTATTCAAGAAAAAACTTTACGACAAACTTGTGGGTGCGTATAAAACGTCTGCCACATGCAGCAATCCGCGCTGCTTAGATGATATATAAGGAGTTTACCAAATGCAGATTGCCCTGTGTTTCGCTAATGGTGCTATATGTCCGATACATCCCCCCTTACAACAGCCAGTGACCTCCATACGAAACATAACGCCCACCAAGATGGATCATTAAGTATATATATCTGTACGTATATAAAACACGTGTTGTGTGATGTGTGTATGTATGCCTGTATTTATACATGGATACATGTTTGGATATATACATATATATATGGGGGGGGGGGGGTGGCGGTGGCTCAGTAGGTAGAGGTGCAGGCTGCATGCCGAGAGGTCCTCGGTTCGAATCCCACCTGCGGCAACCGCGTTGTGTCCTTGGGCAAGACACTTCACCCCATTGCCTACGTGGGGGCACGGTGACGTTGTGTACTAAGGAGGACTGCACGTCGATGGTGCACCTGTCTTCAACCAATACTAACCCTGCTTGTGTGGAGTTGGTATGTTGGGGGTCTGACAGTTGCTCGCCGTTGCTCGGTGGTTCTTTCCGGGTACTCCGGCTTCCTCCACCCGTAAAACTGTCGCGGTCATGATTAGCAATTGCGCAGAAATATGTGACCTTAAACACCAATAAATAAATAAATATATATATGGGGCCATATACATGTGTGTGTGTGCATGTGGAGGAATTAATGACCCGAAAACAAATTACTTGTTACATTTACTCTCAATGTCTGTCTTATCCGTTCAATGTCCGTATGTTTTTAAACACAAGTTCCACTCTATAATTATGTATGCACTGTACTGTGACCGCTTGAAGTAATAGCATATCATTAGTGTCTTATATATATCCTATCGAAAAAAATATTACAGCTATATGAATTTATCAAGATTTGACCAGCTTTACTTCTCTTTTTGTTTTTGTTTTTTTTTTTGTTTTTTTTTTCTGGGAAGCGACTGGAAACGGCCAAACAGGCCATGTCGTCTCCTGAAGATGCTAATAATTAGCTGTATCCTATTGCATTCATTATACTTGTATATAACTGAAGTCTTCGAATAAAATTCTGTTCTGTTCTGAAAATAATTTCTTTTAATTGTTAAACTCAAGTAAAAAAGGAGAGGTGATAAAGTTAGCTTCCACTCGAAGTTGTTAAACCGGTAACAAAATTTGAGAACTGTTTGAAGCGTAACTAATGACCCGATGGGAAAGGAGCTACTATGAACGATGCTGGGAACAAAGTTCCGGCTTGTACACCACCCATTGAATACATAATCAGTTATGCAATGTCGGCCATTCGGTTAAATGCAAGGATTTAAAGTTGAATGGATGTGTAATAAATATTTTTATCATATTGGAGTCATTTAGGCAACGTTATACATATGTTCGTTTTCTAAATGAACGCCATTCACACAACGTTTTGCATTTTATCAAAATTAAATAGACTACATCCAGGCAACCAGGATTTGTTTTTTTTTCAAAGTACGAAGTGGATCAGAATCTTGAATATCTGTCACAAATGGAATATCAGTGTCGAGTTTTAGAAGCGCAATGGTCCATTGATGCGCAGAGTGATTTTAAAATTGAAAGACCAAGGTGACAGTTCGCTGATGATCCTCATTCATCATCTGCCATCCGTGAGTCCTTAGACAAGGTTCTTGGAGTCATTTCCCCATGTACTACGTGGCACCATTACGTACTGATGCACACAGCACGACAGAACAGTACACGGGGGTTTACTGGTTTCTGACGCTGTCAACCCGGTATCCAACGGGTTAAAAAGTTCGGGAGTCTAATAGTTACTTGTCGCAGCTCGGTTGTTTTCTCCGGCTGCGTTACCCAGCAAAATACTCGCATTTGCATACGTGTATGTATGCGTGCCAATGGTTCAAATGAAAGCGTCACTGACACTTTAGCATAACCAGATTGTGTGTAGTGTTTTGTGAAGAAGATAATGTTCAATGTCTATGAAAGGATTATGAAATACAAGAAGTTTGATAATTGAGAATATGTTAATTTCTGTTCTCTGTATGCTATGTTTTCAATAAGAATAATTTGAAGTTTAGACTGCACTAAAGAAGTGAGGCCTGGGTTAATGTGCCACTCACAGCTAATGTATGGCGACCAAACTTTCCAAGTTTCAGTAAACGTATTCCAAAACAAGCCATCTTACCAAGTTGCAATGGAATCCCTTGTTGAATATAACTCGAAGACGTTGCTAAAGGGATCTAGTTCACACGGCGGTCATAGTTGGCCGATCACGACCAAAATAGGAAAGTCTCACTAAGAGATCATACCATGTTATCCTATTAACTTGCAGTGGAATCCCTTCATAAAAAAAAACAACCTGTAGACAGTACAAAAGGAATCTAGGTCAAGTGAACAGGCGGGAATAAGGGCCAACGATCGTGACCAAAACAGAGCAGACTCATCTAAACATTACACCGAGTTATCCGTCCAAGTTGAAATGAAATCGCTTCTTAAATATGAACTGTGGACTGTGCTAAACAAATCTACGTCGTTGGCATGTGTGGCTGTCACGGCTGATCGATAACGGCCAAAATATGATGTTCTCATCCAGACAGTATACTGAGTCATTCCACAATTTTGCATCGAAAATCCCTTCAAAAATGCAATCTAAAGGAATCTAGGTAATGCGCCCCTGCGACTGTCACGGTTGACTGAACCCAACTAAAAAGGACGTTCTCATTCAGTTATTATACATCATCCTACGATGTTAAAATCAAATCCCATCATAAATACCACCTGTAGAGTGTGATAAAGATTTTCGGGCTTCGGGCCCGCGTTGCCGTCACGGTAGACCGATCGCGACCCCAAGGGCGCGTTCTCTTCTAGACATTATACGGAGTCATCCTACAGAGATTCAACGAAATCCCTTCATAAATACAACCTTTAGACTATGTTAAAGGTTTTCGGGCTTCGGACCCGCGTAGCCGTCAAGGTTGACCGATCGCGACCAAAATGGAACGTTCTCGTCTAGACATTACATGTTTTTTTTTACGACGTTACGATGAAATCCCTTCATAAATACGACCTTTAGACTGTATTAAAGGTTTACGGGTTTCAGGCTCTGGCATTTGACACGTCTGACTGATCGCCATCAAAAGGAGAAAGTCTCTTCAAGATATGACCGTGAAGCCCCATATGAAATTTCGTAATGATCGGACAAGAGCTACGGGTTGTTGCCTGTGCTAAAGAAAATCTGAACAGACTGACAGACTGACAGACTTCCGAACGCGCGGTGGTAATAGCTTATCTTGACATTGTCAAGTTAAGTTAAAAAGCAGAATGAACTAACGATCCACTAGAACAAATATAGATGGGATGTGGTGCTAGGGCAAAGTAAAAGGGCAAACAATGTTTTATGCAGTTTAGCAAACGTAAGCTATCATTCCTTCATTAATTCCTACTGAAAGTGGAATCATGAAAAACATGGCTAAAGATAGGTGGTGCTCGAAATATGTCCCACAATATAACCGGTAAGTACAGACACCTGTCAAAGTACATGCCGGGGAACCTGCTCACACTTTGATTCGGGATTAAGTTGGCAGACTGGTCGGCGAGTGGATTTCATCTGGTCAGTGTGCCCCATACCGCGTCGAGGATATACCACACAGTGAAGAGAGTGTGAATTCACATCTACACTTACAGACAGGTTTATGAACCGACAGATACCCCCCCCCCCCAACCCTCCCACCCCTACCCAAGCATACACGTACCCTCACTCAAACACACCAACTTTTTTCCATGTTTACCTTGAGAAATGAAGAAATTATTTTACTTAATGATATTGGACGAAACTTTTTATTTTACAATAAGAAACAGAGAAATACATTCATTATAAATGAAGAAATCGGTTCGGGTATATGGTGGTTAGTTAGCATTGTCCACGTTACATTATGGAGAGGGGGTGGGGGCGTTCAGAAACGCGCCGTATTCACTCAACACAGTTGATTTTGGAATAATTTTCAACCCAACTGATTTTAGAGAATAATTCTGCAATGACCCGTGAGCTTTTTACCTTATGGAATCGCGTCTTACAAGACGCTGTCGGACAGTCCACTATTTGTCGAGAGGGAGGGAAGTTTGAACTGCACCGATCAGCTTTGGACAACAGGGTCGTCTCCTATAATGCGTGGTTCGTTTTTATGGGCTGAGGGGACGGGAGGTATTTTCATGCATTCTACTGTCCGCGTCTCCACAGCACTGTCCACGTCTTATAAAGGGGTTCTCGTTCTGCAGTATGCTTTTTACAGAGAGGGCCTATGCCTGAATGTACACAGTGTCCATTTTTGTGCGAAGAGGGAGGGTGCAGGGGGTGGGGGTGACTTATCCAAGGAGAGCCTGCTACATTCGACCTTTTTTACGAGAAGCCTCATCTACGATGGTTTGGAAGGTTTTTGTCAATGGGCCTCGTCGAGAGATGGAGGTCCGCTTTTACCAGGGAGGAAGCACATCTGCCAGTCACTGTCCCAATAACGTCAAACACGCCGTCCGCTTTTGAAGAGAGATACCCTCGTCTGCAAAGCATCGTGTTAGAACGAGGGGGAGGTGGTGCTTCTTTCTATCCACCAACTGTCTAGTTACTACCTTGGCTTTACCGCTCATGGTTAGCTCCTTACATTTCACTTTGTTAAGAAGAAGTCCTCGCCTGAAATTACGGTCCGTGTTCTGATGAAAAGGCCCTCACCTAAAATGCACAGTTCGTGATCAAAATCGGTGAAGCTCTCGTCCTCCATGCGCTAAAGTTCTCGAACGACACTCCTATAATTATTCTCCCGCTTTCCTGCTATCGCATTCTTGACGCTATCCCTTCGCCAGCTACGGTGGGTAAGATTCCAATTGAACATATCCGGAGTTAACATCATGGGGATGTTAAATAAGAATCGTTCGATTTTACGCTCTGAAAAAAAAAACACTTATCTGAGCGCGAAGGGGTCTCAGATGTAAGGTATGACACGTGTATTCATAATTTGGACTGTTCGTCACAAAAACAGGACAGATCAGGCGTATCCGAAGTTCACTAGGCTTTGGCAAATTATAGCCATGTCCGCCTTAGTCATGGTTTACATTCCAATTAAACCCATATCTTGAGAGTCAGCAGTGCTGGCAAAGACTACTATGAATCGTCTTGTCACTGAGGTGGGTTCAGTTGGATGAAAACCAGACATGCTCGGATGCGGATTGTACACATCCAGAGTTCGCAAGGGTGTGACACGTGAGAAAAGGCCGATTGTGGGCTCGAAATAAAAATAATGACCAACGTTGTCATAATCGGGGCTTGTTTGCATGAAAACCAGACCCATTCCGACCCTGGCGAAATACATTCGGTGTTGGCAGATTAGAATATTCCCATTTCAGGCCCAGCTTTCAATAAAAAACCTATAATCTTTAGAACCCGGAGTGGTCTCAAGGGTGCTAATTACTTGTGTTATCAAGTAAATTGTATGAACACCACGGCGAGTCGGATCATGAATGAACACATCTGGGGTACACAGTGATGGCAAACAAGGAAAGTTCCATTTTAGGCCCAGGTTTCAATAAAATCGTTAACTTGAGATCCTGTAGTTGTCTCAAAGATAAGTAATGATTCATGTTAATATGATTTGTGGTCGTTGGCATGAAAGCCAGTCCGTGTTGCCCTCTGGTTGAACACATCCCAAATTCACAGGAGGATAGAAAACAAAAAAATATGCATTTTGGCCTGATTTCAATAAAGACCACATCTCTAGATCATAGAGTGGCCTAAAATAGCAACTAATAACATGTTTGTCGTGATTTTGACTCGTCTGGGTGAAAAGCAGGCAGGGTTTCAACCCTGTTTAACGTCATTTGGGCAACGTGCTGTATATATATTTTTATCATATGGGAGTCATTTTGGCAACGTTATATATTTTTTCGCATTCCATACATGAACGTCATTCACAAAACGTTTTGCATTTTATCAATATTAAATAGACTACATCTAAACAACAAGTATTTATTTTTTCAACGAAGTGGGTCGGAATCTTGAATATCTGTCACAAACAGAACATCAGAGTCGAGTTTGAGAAGCGCAATGGTTCATAAATCAGCACAGTGATTTTCAAATTGAAAGATCACGGTGAAGGTTCGACCATGATCCTTATTCATCATCTGCTATGTGTTCTTAGACAAGGTTCTTTGTGTCTTTTTCCCATGCAGTGTGTGGCACCATTGTGTACAAATGAGCACAGCACAACAGAATAGCACGCGTCTGTATAATCGGTTTCTGACACTGCCAGACCGTTTTCACAGGGTTAAATTGTTGGAGAGTCTAATAGTTACTTAACACAGCTCGGCGGTTTTCTCCGGCTGCGTTAGCCAGCGAACCAGTCGCGTTTGTGTGTATGTATGTGTGTCAGTGGATCAAATGAAAGTGTCAATAAAACTGTAGCTTAACGTGGCTGTGTGTAGTGTTTTGTGAAAAGGATTATTGAATGTTTATGAAAGAATTATGAAATACGACAAGAATTCTGATTGTTGTGAATGTGTTAATTTCTGTTCCCTGTTTGCTATGTTTTGTTTTCAATAAGAATAATTTGAGGGCTAGACTATGTTAAAGAAGTGAGGCCTGGGTTAACGTGACCCTCACTGTAAATGTATGTCTACCAAAGTTACCAATTACTGTAAAATTCATTCCAAAACGAGTCATCCTACCAAGTTACAATGAAATCCCTTCATACATATTACTCGTAGACTTTGCTTAAGGAATCTAGGTAACGCGACAGCTCGGCGATCACGGTTTGCCGATTATGACCAAAATAGAAGAGTCTCATCTAGATATCATACCAAATTATCCTACCAAGTTAAAATGAAATTCCTTCATACAAGCTCTGCTAAATGAATCTAGCTTACGTGACCAGGTGGCGGTAAAGGCTGAACTATAGTGAACAAAATAGGGCAGTCTCATTTTGACATCATACCGAGTTATCCTTCTAGGTTATAATGAAATCGCTTCATAAATGTGAACTGTATGCTGTGCTAAACAATACCAGGTCACCGGCCTGTGCGGCCGTCACGGCTGTCCGCTAACGGCCAAAATAGGGGACAAACTTTTTTCCGGATCCGGATCGTGAGCGGATTCTGTCATTTTTTGTGACTTTTTTCCGGATCCGGATTCAAGGGCAAAATCCGGATCAGGACAAAAGTCGAAAATGAACATTTTAGTTACGTTTACACAAGCGAATGAACTTGTTAACGGCACATTTTCAGGATGAAAATAGCAAAAACTGACGAAACACAGACAGGGAGCTTTTTGAAGTGGGACTGGAGAGTTGGAAACAGAACTGAAAGATTATTTAATTGCAGTAAAAAAAACAATGCCAACAGGCACTCCCCCACCCCACGAAAAATTGTCCGGCCTCGCTACTAACAGGCGTACAGGCTGATGAAAATTACAATAAAGATTGATAAATGTCTATATTTTCTGATTCTCGAATAGTTTGCTTCTAACTTTTCTGATTATAATAATAATAACTCTTTGGCCAGCCGCTGATTTGTCGCGGTTCTCATAAGAGAAGGCCATCATTCCCCCTGCACCCCACCCCCTCTCCCCCTACTCTCCTCCCAGCATTCTGATATATACTGTTTAATAATCACTTCCTCGTTTTCAATTTCTTCAATAAGCATTCCTACCCTCTCCCTCATCTCCACTTCGGCCATCTATCCTTTGTTTCCTCTCCCCATTTCTTCATTATACTTCCAGTAAATGTTATTCTATGAGGTTTTTACAATTGGTATCCCAAGAGAAAATGTTCCAGGGTCTCCAATACCCCAGAGTGGCACATTTGGCATCCCTGATTTACTTACAACAAATATGGGCTGGCCCTGGCTATCGTCACATCGTTACATTTCAGGCTTTAAGAAAGTTCCCACATAAGTAAATGTACCGTTATGAAGGCATCCTAATTGCATTTCTGTTCCATAACTAACGTTATAACGGGACATAAGATTACACTTCACACTTTGTGTCCGTAATATAAAGGTGTGACTTGTACCGCTTTTACGACTTCAAAACCCCGAATAAGACGATGACAGTTACAACACGTCTGCAACATTCGATTATTCGGTAAATTAAAAATATCAGTAATTAACATTAATTCTTGAAAATCTCGTTGGGCCGATCTCACCTTTCTCCGAGAGAGAGAGAGAGAGAGGGGGGGGGGGGGGGGGGAGAGGGAGAGAGAGAGAGGGGGATTCTCAGGGGAATCAGAAGGAAATATTATTTGGGTGTGGGGGGGGGGGTCTAAATGTTCATTAATTTATAAAAAAAAACACACAAATATGGATGTCATGACACATGAGTTTGAATGGCATTCTTATAAATCTTTGAACTCCGTGATTGTGATGTTTGTGTATTTTCCTGTATATACCTAATATGGTATGAGGAATTCGGCGTTAAATCATTGGGCCATAGTGTCATTTTTGGATATGGAGAATATGGCCATATCCCCAACCTAATAGGCGAAATACTCTCTCACATCTCAGGGAAAAGGGTTCGAAACGTTGAAAAGAGGGCTATAAGTTACAGCCTTTCGGGGCTATAATAACCCGGTTTTCAATGTGGGTTCCTATAGTAAATTTTGAGACAAGCGCCATTTTTGGGTATGGGGAATTTAGTCTTGGAATTAATGGAGCTAGCCCGAATGCCTCATGTTTGACATCATTTTGTTTAAACTTGCTGCAGAAAAAAACGTCTGTTTATGACATTTGCATGTTTTTTTGTTAAACTATTTTAATATCAAGTCTAAAATAAAAATAAAACCATCTTATCTAATCGCGACTTGCGTCATTTATCTGTAACTCAAAGAAAACCCATGAAATGTGCCGAACAATCAGGAGGGGGGGGGGGGGGTCTTCCAAAAATTTCCGGCCACAAGGCCGGGGTGGGTGGGTGGTCGGATGGGGGCCAAAAAACCTTTTTTCCTGGAATTGCAATTTTTTTCCTGGTGTTTTTTTTTTAAATTATTTTCACATAACAAGGCTATATTGTTGTTTAGTAGTCTAATAGGCACCTGTTTGTCAGGTAGGGTTAGTGAATAAGGCCCCACTAGGCTGATTAGGGGATTTGTTCTCTTTTTTGTAAATTAAATTAGATGCATTAAAGAATTGTGTACTCCAGTTTGACTAAAAACAATCAGTGGACATTTATGAATTTTAATTTGGGAATGGTTAACATAATTTTCATAGCTGAATCATCACGGCACAATTTGGATTTTACAATGAGTAGCAATGTGTTTAGCAGAACATCTAAAATAATGTAAAAAATTTACGGAAAATAATCTAAATGCCCAGTTTCTCTGAGTAGAGCTCTTGTAACCTGAAACTAATGAAAATTCTCACTGTGCATCTTTGATATAAAACCCCACTTACTTAATTCAAGCTCATAGTGAGAGTACCAGGGTTTTCACAGAGGGTTTGTCTGGCTATCTCGTGAAAACATGAAACAAAAGTTACAGTTAATATTTGAATTGAAAACTGACCCTGACTGAGCCAGAGTATATAGATGAGTAGCTGAGCATAATACTATGCAACAAAAGAAGATTATTTTAATCCTCTATTTGATGTTCACAAAAATAGTCTAATTCTTACATTATATGCCGTTATATGCAGAAATCAATGCTAACATTTTTTCGGAGACGGACCAGGATGGACAGAGAGATTTACAATAGTGTTAGGTGACAGATTTTCAGCTTTCCTATGATATCTACTATCTTTTGAGTAATAACAATTGGCTGAAACCTCAAGCCTAGACACTTAGCCTGTAGTCAGGTCATTAAAATTAAAACTTCTTCACTAAATTTAAACTGTTTCTTCAGTCTCGGAACTTAACACATGAATGATAATTATTATGAGAACATTGAGGCCAGAACTTTCAGTTCAGCATTTGTAATTCATGCACTTCAATAATATGCCAGTATACACTACGCCATCGTGTATATAGGCATATTATTGAAATGCATGAATTACAAATGCTCAACAGTCACAACGAAAAATAACAATGAAATTTTTCCCAGTAAAAATAAATGCGTGCTTGATAACAAAGGAGTTAATAACAATTTTCTTTAGTGAAATCTAAATACTTCTGTTGATGCTGGTTGATGTGTACATAATTAGTTTAGACAGTAGATTTAGATTCAAATGAAGGCAAGGATTGACAACTGAAAGCTCAGTGCAATAATTTTTCATTACCCACTGTGGTGATACACTGGAAAAATACAGGTGGTGGGGTGGGTGTCCAAGTGGTCAGAGGAAAAAAAATATTTTTTTTGCACGTGGGTGCTTGCGTGGTGGTCAAAAGGTGGAAAAAAATATTTTAGGCCTTGTGTCCGGAATTTTTTGGAAGACCCCCCCCCCCCCACCCCCCCGGACTTTCTTGAAAGATTTCACACTTTGAGAGACGTTAACAATTTTTCGAGATTTTCATACCAACGCCACTGCTTAGCCAGCTGTATGATAGTCACAATTATGACAAACATCAAACACGCTAACCTTACACCAGAGTAGTGAAGGCTGCCACTATAGACCAAAGCATTTAACACTGAATTCCCCATACCCAAATATGCCACTATAGATCAAAAATTTAACATAGGATTCTCCATAGAGTGTTTTGGTCTATAGTGGCATATTTTGGCCCAAAGTGGCATCTTTGAAGGCAGGAAAAAATATCTTTTTTTTCTTTTTACTGCCTCCAATAATGCCACTTTGGGCCAAAATATGCCACTATAGACCAAGACACCCTATGTAGAACCCTATGTTAATTTTTTTGTCTAAAGTGGCATATTTGGGTATGGGGAATTCAGTGTTAAATACTTTGGTCTATAGTGGCAGTTATGGGTAAAAAAAAACCCTTCCAATCACTAAGTCCCTACAGTGGCACCATTGGGGTATGGAGAATCCTATGTTCATTTTGCCCTATACTGGCACCGTTGGGGTATGGGGAATTCAGTGTTAACTGCTTGTACCTATAGTGACACCCCCTGGGTAAAAAGCCTACAGAGAATCCTATGTTAATTTTGTCCCTATAGTGCCCCGTTTGGGGAAGCGGAATTCAGTGTTGAATGCTGGTCCCTATAGTGTCAGTCACGGGGTAGAGGCCTCCCAATTACTTTATGCTGGCAAATATGTGGATTTTGCTTATTAATCAATCTCTCCATACTTTAAACCGTATAACACTTTACTGTATGGAAGGATTGGTTGATAAGCATACAATCTCTTACCCACAGTGGAACAGAGAAGTATCTCTATTTTTCACTTATGGGATGGAATGGTGAAAAAAAGAGAAGTATCTCTTAAATGCTGGTCCCTATAGTGTCAGTCACGGGGTGGAGGCCTCCCAATTACTTTATGCTGGCAAATATGTGGATTTTGCTTATTAATCAATCTCTCCATACTTTAAACCGTATAACACTTCACTGTATGGAAAGATTAGTTGATAAGCATACAATCTCTTATCTACAGTGGAAAAGAGAAGTATCTCTCTTTTTCACTTATGGGATGGAATGGTGAAAAAAGAGAAGTATCTCTTCAATGCTGGTCCCTATAGTGTCAGTCACGGGTAGGTTGTTCCACACACTTTATATACTGACAAAATGTTCTGCTTTTTAAAACTTGCTACCTAATATACATCGCTCGACTGGTGAAGTTTTTTTCTATTTATTACTGGAAGACACGACATGTAAAAATACTGTCAGATTTAGACTGGATCAGTGTTTTTCACATTTTTTCCGGAAGGAAACTATCAACATCACGTCTTTCAGCCTTGTGAACTCCAAAGCATGTGTGTGTTGCAGTCAATTTGTAATACAACACTCCGCTACTCAAGGAAAAACGTATCTCTCATTACGGCTGAAAATATTCTACAAATAGCTCATGTAAGAGATACATTTTTTTTCAAACACATGTTTAAAATAATTCACTAAATGCAACTGTGGAGAAAAAACCTGAACTCGTTCACGGAAGTGTATAATTGCAGACTGTCTAGTGATAGTATTGCCCTTGGGATTGTGTACTGTGCGGTGGAGGGAAGTAAAACCCTAGTGGAATGACTCAATATACTCAACACTAAGGTCCAATATCACTGAAGTCGAAAAAAGGGGGTCTCGGTATAATACTGATGGGCGACTTTAATTGACACATAGGTGATAAGGAAGAAGGCATAGAGGGTGGGGACAAGAAAGTCAACAGGAATGGAAGGAAGCTGTTGAACTTCACAAATGAGCTCGGTCTGAAGGTTCTGAACAGGAACGCGAGGTGTAAGGGGAAATGGACCTGGGAGAGAAACGACAAAAAATCAATTATTGACTACATTCTCACAGATATTAATTTATGTAGGGAGGTGATAGGGGTAGAAGTTGATGGTGAGGGCAAAATGGAGTTGGATAGTGATCACAACTTGATTACAGTGACGATCAGGGTCAAAAACCTAAATAAAAGCAAAGGAACCTTCAAGGAGGTTTGGGAACTCAAAAAGGATGTCGACTGGGCGAAGTTCGAAGAAAAAACTGAAATAAAAGCTTGCTACCGTACACAAGGGGGAGTGTCCAGAAGATGGCCGACGCCATAGTTGCGAGCCTAGTGGAGGCAGGGGAAGGAAAGTGTAGGAAAGATTAGGGTGCCAAAACGGGAACATGGGTACAGAGTGAACGAAGAACTGAAACGGACCATAAAAGGTAGAAAAGCTAAATGTGATGCATACAGGAGAAGTAAAAAAGAACTTAAGGGGTGGAAAGCAATGAGGCCATGGTAACAAAGGAAGAATACCAACAAGCACGAAATAAAGTAAATAAGATTAAAGACGACAACCGGAGAGTGCGAAATAGCAGTGTTATTAGGACGATAAGAAGGACACGGGAGTCGAGTTCGAACGTATTTTGGAAATGGGTGAACAAACGTAATAAAGGGAGTAACCCACAGAGTATTTAAAGTAGATGGCAGAGTTACAGAAGAGCGAGACCAAATCGCATTAGAACTAGTCAAGCAGTGGGAAAAGGTGAACGATAAGCTATAGGGCATGGGGAACCCACCAGAGTATCCAAACCAGGTCGAGGAAAATCTATCGATCTTCGTGTGCAAAGAAATCAAAACTGAGGAGGTGCGAAGGGTGATCTCAAAATTAAGGAATGGAAAAGCGCGAGGGGTGGACGAAATTCCTAACGAATTTATCAAAAAAGGGGGAGAGGAACTCTTGGAAAGCCTAACAATTTGGAAGTGGGAAGGGCTAGCTGTGTTTTTTTCACATCTTTTGAATAGCTCAACAGATTTTCAAAAAATGCTCTGTATTGGTGGTTATCAGAGAACCGTTCAGTGTAACATCAATTTTACTGAACATACTGAGAAAGAAATTATTGATAGGAGTAATATTTGTATCATCTTCCAATACACTCCCATCTTGCTTTGTAATTTTGAATTGAACCACAAGTGTAGATGATGCAAGATCTAACCACTTGGTTGTTTGTCTTGGAATTAAAAATTCTACTGGTGAAGAATTGTTTAAAGATGCAATAGGAAATTGCTCAATCTCACCAATATTTTCAACACCACTTGATGTTGGTGATACATTATCTGGATCACATCCACTACAAAAAATGCTCGCAAGATCCATGTGACATCATGATTTAATCAAATATATCAAGCGGTCTTGAATTTCGTTTTGAATAAGATTGTCTTTTACGACGTGTTTTCCTTCTTTGAGAACGAACAACAGAGTGATGTTTCGGTTCTTGTTTCTGTCTTTTTATTCCCAAAGCAGCTTTACCCACTGATGTCGTAAGATCTTTTGCATGAGCGAGCATTACTGAGATGGATGTTCATGTTGCTAGGACATATGGGGTAAGGAGGGCGGTGAAGAGAAAGAGACAGCCTGAGACATGCAAAACGAGGGGAGGTGCAGATGATATAGGAACTGGTGACAGAAGAGGAAAATTGGTTGTAGCAGGGAGTAGCATTGTACGTGGGGATGACAATGTGGTTTGTGGTCCCGATAATTCGAATCGAACAGTCGTGAGTTTTCTGGGGACGAAGGTGGAGTATTTGAGGGGCCAGGTAGATGGTATTGTGTTGTGGCTGGGTCCGGATCCGATCCAGTAGTGGTGGTGCATGTTGGGTCAACAATATCGTGGAGAGAAGGTCAGTAAGTCTGATGGAGACGTACAGAGGTCTAGTCGGCAAACTGCTAAGTAGGAATGCAAGAGTAGTCGTATCCGGGGACCTTCCAGTCCTTGAGGGTGAAGCCGAACGGAACTCAAGGATTTGGCACTAAATGAGCAGTTGGAGGACTAAAGTGTTGACCTGGGCTGGTAATACCCTTTATCGACCATTGGGACACGTTTTGCGGCAACATTAGCATGTGCAGGCGTGGCGGGGTGCATCTTAGCAGGATAGGGGAAACGGGTATTGGGGGATATCATATTTTTGGGTAGCAGAGCCATCTTTGGAGAGGAGCTGGGTGGGAGGCCATAGGCAAGTATAGCAAGAGTGGACACAGGTAGGGCGAAGCAAGAGCGAGGCGGGCAGAATAAGTTTACAAAGGTTAGCATCAGAAAACAATGGATCAGTAGGCGGAAGGCAATGAATCTCGGTACCCTGAAAGTGGGTTGTTGCAACATCCACCGTCTCTACCGGAAAGTAAGTGAATGTGCTACATTGATTGAGGCAGAGGAATTTGATGTCATGGGCTTAACCGAGACGTTGTTAAGACATGGGGAACGGGCAAACCAATTAAGGGGTGTGTGGATAGGTGTAGGTGTGAACAGAAGGCCATAAAAAGAGGAGGGGAAGGAATGTACATTAAAGAAGGCTTACATCCGTCTTTGATCACAGACCTGGAAGATGTCAGCACCTCAGTTGTTTTACTTTTTACAAAATAAAATATTATTTTTCATTGGAACAAAAAACTTTTAGTTACTTTTTTGTTTGGAGAAAAAAGAAAAAAATATAATTTTTTATTTTTTTTTATTGATTTTTTATTTTTTATATTTTATTTTTTTTTATTTTTTATTTATTTTATTTTATTTCTTTTATTTTTTTATTTTCCTTTTTTTATTATTTCTTTTTTTATTTTTGTGGAAAAAAAAATAAAAAAAAAAAAATAAAAAAAAATAAATATAAACAAAGAAATAAAATAAAATAAATAAAAAATAAAAAAAAATAAAAAATAAAAAATAAATAAAAAATAAAAAAAAAATAAAAAGGTAGTCCGCCTACCTTTCTGCCTGCCTTGTGGGTGTCTATTGGGTACCATCTTGTCTGTCAGCTCACCTACCTGACAGACTACCTGCTATACAGTCTTCCTGTCTGTCACCCCGTCTTTTGCCATTGTCTGCCTGCATGTCAGTCTGTTGCGTGCTTTCCATACTACCTATCACTCTGCTAGTCCGTCTTAAAACACTGACCTGACCTGGTCTCCCTGCCTTCTTCCAACAATGCTACCTAATTAAGCCCCTACTGCTCAACTACAGCCATTCCTTGTTTGCCTACTAACCTACATGGCATCCTACATGCATCTCTTGTCTGCCCTTCCAGCCATACGACCCACTCGCACACCGATCAGCCGATCTTCCTGTCTGCCTGACAGTGTTAGACATCCTGCGCTGCTTGCCTGTCTGTCTGTTTTGGCTTTCACCCCATCTGCCAGCCGGCATACCTAGTATGCTGATCTTGGCATGTCACCCTGCCCCGCTCGCTGTCTAGCAACCCACGTGCATACCAGACTGACTGCCTGCCTCCTAGCCTTCCCACTTTCTTGAGTGTATCCTTGCATGCCAACCGGCTTGCATGACTGTCTATCATCCTCACTCCCTGTCCACCTACCTGCCAGGTCGCCCGGCGACCTGCCTTCCATACTTCCGGACTGATTGCTTCTCCATCTACATCCCTTATTGCCTATCAGACTATGAGCTTCCCGCAGATATTTTTTTACCAGGGCATTTCCTACCATTGGATGCATACAGAGGCGTACAGACAAGGTGATATGAGGTATGATTCTGGTCGGCCAATGGATGGTAGTGGGTATGTGCGAACTGCAGGGGTATTTTAGAGTTGTTAGAGAAGTGTGTTGGATTCCCTTCCCAATGTACTTGAAGTTCCTTGATGAGTTTCTTACCAACACGTCTAGGACGTTGTACGAGAACCGAATCAATGATATATTTTTTATCATCTTTTATACTTTGAATTTCTTGTGGATAAAATGTCCCCTGTATATTTTCACCACCAATATCTTCAAAAGTATATGTGGTTGGGTGTGTATGTTTTACATGGGTGATTTTAAATAATTCGTTTGTCCAATTTGTTAAATACCCCTTTTCAAACGTATGTTTGGTTTTGTTAATACGTACTGTATCGCCAACTTTAATTTTTTTCTTTTTAAGAGTTATTCTGAACCACTTGACCCTGAAGTAAAGATATTACAAGGGTGTTGAAACAATAAACATTCACTTGGTGCCATTATTTTTTGTGAGCAAGTGTTGTCAAAACACTAACTTATATACTTTTTGTTTCCATAGCTTCTTCAATTCTATGAGTGGGTTTTCTTTTTAAGGGTGATTTTAATTCAAATAAAGTTTCTGAAGAACTCTGATCTATTTGTGGCATACATTGTCTATATAAATAATTCATGATTTGTTCATCATAAATAATAAAATCCCACATAACTCTTGTCCAAATATTTTCTACATTATCTTTGTAAAAAACATTCAGGATTTGTAATGCATTACAAAATTCCCCATACATTTCATCTTTTTCCAATTGATTATGAATAAATTATTTTGTTATTGTTAGATAGCCAGGAGTGATCATTTGAAATGCATATAATAATGCCTTACGTGTGATCTTGTTTTCAAAGATGTGTCTTACTGGTTCCATGGTTGAAATCAAACCGATGATTCCCTTGTCTGTTCTGATGTACTTTGTGCATCAGGTAATACATTACACCATGTACTCTGTTCATCAGGACAGTCAGGAAAATCATTTTCTACATTATCTGTAAACATTTTGTCTAACTTAGTTTTTGAATTGTCCTGAAGATTTTCTTGCAAATATGGTACTAAATGTTGTTCTTTGATCATCTAGAAGCATGAGTGCAAATAAAGATTTAGAATCTGGAAACTCATCTAGACACTTGTCATATGTTTTCATTGTTGAAAATATTTGATTTAAAGTGAATCCATCACTGATAATATTTTATCTGGAGGTGTTTGCATACATGTGGGTGGTTTATATAATTGACAATTTCTTATCAATTGAATATAAAAAAAAATTGGCGACCACTTAACATGTTCTTGTAAAGAAATATCATTTTCTTCCCAATTATGTAAACCTTGTCCACATACAAAACATTTTACTTTACCATCTCCTACATAGAAAAACCCAGCTTTAGCCTAATCTTCTTTCTTGGATTGTAAAATAGGATTTGTAGTCATACTAAAACTCGAAAGTCTTCTTAACTCTGATAAGTATATAGGATATGTGGAATTAAGTGGTAGAGACATCTTCCCTGCTCCCTGTTCATAGTCGAAATAAGTATTTTGTGACGAATATTTATATCTTATACCCATAGGGGGAGTGTGTCAAATTTACCGACAACAAAACGTTTTGTGTAAACAGATCTGAATGTTTTGCTTTGTGCTTCACTTGTGACTTGTCAATCTTTGTTACGTTTAATTCTATGTGTATGTTCAATGTTTAATTTGTAATTCGCTCTGTCTCGTGCACACTCAATCATGCTTTCAAAATTAACTTTCGGCGATGTCATGTAATCTAATGTGATACCCTTAACTTTACATGTGGTGTGTACTTCTCCATCTTTAATATATTTGTATCCATAATTTTTCGGGCCTAAACCCACAAACTCTGTGATTTTTGCCCCTGGGTGTTCATCTGTCCACTGCCCTAATCTACTATTTACAATTTCTGGATTCCAAAGTGATGGTTTATGCATGTAGATACAACTGTCTGTGTCAAAATATAAAACTCGTGTTCCTAATTGTTCTAAAACTTTGTATAATTCCATACGTGCATAGGCTGTGACAAATGAAGCTACAACAACATTGGCTGAATTGTGTGAAGTGTAAACATCTGTAGCATCAATGTAGTTTACTAAAACAAACTGATCATGGTAAAAAAATTCCACATTCTTCACAATTTTGTTTTTGTTCTGTATTATTTCAAAATATTCTGATGGTTCATTTATGTATTTTGTTTTAGTTTTTATATTGTTTTGTGCATTTTTCCTCAGAGACAATTTAACATGGTTTTGGTAAATAATCTTTTTTCCTGTTTTTTTTTTCAACTTTTTCTAAATAGATGTTTTCAATCTGTGCATAATCGTTTTTAAATTTTGTTTTGTCTGTTTCTGTTTTCTCCCAATCTGAAAACCCATTAGCTTCTTGTTTCATTTTTAAATATTTGTTCACATAATATTTGTAAATCTCTGAAGACCATTCATCCCAATGCCAAATCTGATAAGTGTCAAGAAGAGTGTACCCCAAATCCAATGCTTTGCAAAGTTCAACAGATGTCCATGTACCTACAAGGGCACGTTGTTCTGGTGTGTGTTAACACTGATCTAATTCGTGTTCTGCACGCATTTTACAAAGTGTGAATGTCATTTTCTTATTACGATGAATAGGTAAAACTGGCAAAAAAAGATTTTGAGGTGGTAAAACTTTACATTTAAGGAGTCCTCTGTATTGTCTTATTTTGCCAGTGTCTATGTTTTCCTTTGTGAGTATATCTGGGTGTCCCACTGGATATTCCCTGTGTTTGTTCACATATGCGTAAAGTGAACAGATATCTATATATTTAATTTCTGTGTCTGTGTTTTCGTCAATTTCGTAGTGTAATTTAATGGCATTTGTTCTCCCGCCAAATAATGCTTCTCGTGGTTTAATTGGGTCCATGTGTGGGAAAAATGTATCTAAAAAGGCTTGAACTTCAGGATCTGATTTACATTGATGATCCAAATCGTGCTCCCAGACTACATGTATATTATACCCCAATGATTTAAAATGTTTTATGCATGATTGGGTTTTGTTGTACAGAGATTGATAGAATTGTGAATTGATCGGATTTTTCTCAAATCTGTCAGGATAGCAAGTTTCACATCCATGCCACATACATCCATAAAATTCATAGATTGTATTTGTCTCTTTGTGAAAACCATCTACATAATAATTTCCAATTTTTATTTCTCCACCGTTTAGTGCATGTTGTATGTGTATGCCTTCTTCTTGAGCTAGTAGCTGTAAGAATCGAATGGATTTCATGGAATATCTAACGGCAGTAAGATATCTTATGTCTGAAATGAGACCAACTTTGTTTTCCGGCATTGAATTTTTCCGCCAAGCTTTATTCCAAGCATCAGCTAAAGTTACAGCCTCCCTGAAAGGATCTATCCCATCACATTCGATAAATTGTTTTCTGAATTCGCCACACCCTCTACATGTACGTAATATATCCACATCAGACTTACAGTACATGTCCATTTCTTTGGCAAAATTGAAAGTAGCATTTGTTTCCATTCATGATGACATCTGGTTTTGATGTAGCAGTTTCAATGAGATGTCTTAAAGTAAATTGTGCATCAAACCCTCTTGAATTATGAGCAATAGCTGTTGTATCTAAATGTTCCTTACTGAAAAGCCAGTTGCAAAAATCACTCAAAGTAGATTCTCCTTTAAAAATATATTCCCTTCTTCCATCTTCGTCACAGAAAATACATTCTTGATCTATAGGCTTGCAAATACACTCCCCACATGCACACTGTGCAACACAGTAATTTGGGGTGTGGAGACCTTTGTCTTTAGTTGTTTCAAAATCATAAAACACAAAGGGTACTTTCGACATTTTGTCTTTCTTGGGTGGTTTGTAATTTTGAAAATGAAACAATAATATTCGCTTTTTGACTAATTGATGGCAATATTTTACATCTTTTAAAACCCAGCGCAGACGTGTTCTCCGCTTCCTGAATATATTAGCATTTTACATGATAGACATTTCTTAACTAATTGACAAATGTTTTTTTCTTGGTTCTGTAATAGTGTTATGTGATTTTTATAACAAGATGAACTTACAAAATCTCTTTTACAATATAACAATGAACAGAATGTTCAGATGTACACGGCAGTGGAGAATAGCAAACACAGCCTTTGTGGCATCTATGGCGCTCTCTGCTATTATACCCTACATTGCATACATTGCAATATTCACAATAGTAAACACACTCTAAAAACCCTGTGATTTTTGTGGTGGTGTCGAAATGACGGCCATGGTGATAGATATGAATAACTTTAC
The DNA here is from genome assembly GCA_031216915.1 of Pictodentalium vernedei. Lineage (NCBI taxonomy): Eukaryota > Metazoa > Mollusca > Scaphopoda > Dentaliida > Dentaliidae > Pictodentalium > Pictodentalium vernedei. The sequence continues at coordinate 531,949,122 of CM062293.1, forward strand.
TCTCTTTTGTAGTTTGTGGTGGTTCAAATAGGAACGTTTCTTTGGCAAATTGTGAGTGGATTTTAATTACATACTCTGGGGAGAGTACCCCTTGAATTGTACAATACTCTTCATATCCACAAGGTTTATTATAACTAAGACCTACCTTGTCCATTTACGCCTTTGCCTCATTTCCTTGTGACGGTATGTTGGATCTTTTTATTTTGTCCCATTTTTCCTCCCAAAGTTCTGAATTATCTTTACCAACATGGCATTTTCCCACTACAACGTCACGCGCAAAGCACATAAAATTGACATTTTTAATTTCAACAATAGTTTTCTTATTTCCAACCATTTTACCAACAAATGGAAATGAAATCAGTGTATTCCCCTCCACCCCCCCCCCCCCGACTCTTTTGTGGTAATGAAGTGTGTGTTATTTCTAAAGATAATTTACCATCATGGATGGTAAAATTCTCATTTGATTGAATAACTTTTTCAATTTCATCTAACACTGTTTTACCATTTACCCCACATAGCCTTTGTAAAAGGAATAAAAATACCTACCTCAAGACCTGGATGGTGGATGGATATCCTCATGGGGTCGTTGTCTTGTATACCACATTCCTTTTTCAAATCTTCCACCATTGATTGAAACATTTTACTTAGAAACTCAAATGGATTGTTGACATCGAATTGATTCAAAGTCACTTCACACATATGAGATTATGAGTGAAATTTTCTGAGTTGCCGCAATAACTTAGGGTGAATAGAATACAGTCTCCGTATGGAGATTGTATTTTTAGCAGTCAACCTCTGTTTCTTACTGCTTACAAAATCACTATCATCTGAATCACTGTAGTCTACTAATGACCGCTTCATCTTTTTTTATACGTCAGAGGAGATCAAAATCACGTCTTTTCCAGTCCTGTTAACTCCAAAGCATGTGTGAACCATCCCTCTCCCACCCCGCCTATTTATACTATCACTGAAAATCATTTTCTTATTCAGAAACAACATTCAGAAAATGTTTTCAAAGCAAATTTTGTTTAACTTTTTTCATTTCAATTTTTCATTTACCTGAATCTAACCAGTGTGGACAAAAGCGTGTGAAAGACTTCTTCAGTGATATTCCTTCCCTATAACGTGGCAGTCAGCGGTGACGTGGACCCCAACAGAGGAAAGTCTTATCCATAACTGTCACTCGACTCGAAAAGAATTTACAGACGCCATAGATTTTTTTACTCAGAGCGTCATTTTAGGTAACAGGATATATCACTAAATTTCCCCTCAAAAATCAAATATTTTTTTCACTTTCCTTGGGTGAGGTCGGCGGATTATACAACCACCGATCGTGAACCACCAAAACATGGCGTACAAATAATTGGGAAAAAATCCAATTATTTCTCCTTTCTCACAACCAGGCTATCCAGTGTGGGAAGAAAAATAGGCCTCTGGCGTTGAAAAGTTAGATGGAATTAACAAACTCCATTGCAACGGAAAAACTCTCATTTTTCTACCAGTAACAGGTGAATAATATTTTTTATCTCAAAAATCTGCACTCAAGTCAGACAGCTGGCAAGTTCACTCGGGGGCACGTGCGCGCGAAACAAAATCGCATCTCAACACTTAGAGAAAGAGAAAAAATGTCACTTAGTTTATTAGTTTTGTTTATATAAAATTCACATCCTTCCACCCAGGAGAGACAAACTGAGGGAAATTATAAGCAGGTCTATTTTCACACTGCGATATTCCATCAGCAAACTACATTCAGAGTCCTGTGGGGATTCTGTAACTTATAATGAAGAAATCATGAATTATTTCTCAGATAATTCTGACCACGGGAATGTTTGATCCCCTTACACCCGCAGTCTTGTGGTGGAAATTCTATTCCGATAGATGTTTCAAGTTTCATAACCATAAGAAAATTGTGTTTATGACCCCGCCAAAGTGTATTTACAGTCATTTAGGGAGAGCAAAAGGCGCCAGAAAATAAAGCAATGAGTAATTCACGCACCTTTTCCCCCACTGGTCAGATGATGGGTGATGAAATACTCGATGTATTAGTTTTCACTGCCTTTCCGCACTTTGATGATACAGAATGTCACTCTTTCCCTCCAAAAATAATTTGAAGGGAAAGACTGACATTGTGTAGCAAAAACATCTGAAGAGTAAAATGATTCTGCCAAGCATGATTTTACCAATTTTCAATGTGGTTAAGGTTTGTTTCAGAACGATATCTCAGAATTGCGCCTTATTTTGCTGAATTCGTATCAACATCTGTTACGAATTTAATACAGGCATAAAAGAGAAATTAAGTTTTTTCAGTTTGGTTAAAAGGAAATGCTATTCTTTTTTTTTTTTTGGCGGTAAAACAGTTTACACTGCAAAACATTCACTGTATGTTTTGTAGTGTAGAAATTGTTTCTCGGGGTTAATGTCACTGTGATATCTAACGGTAATTTGTTGAAATCAGCTTAATGCAGTTTTGAAAAAAGTATTGAAAACACAACACTGCCTGTCGATAAAAAACAATCAGTGTGGAATTACACTTCCGTGAACGAGTTTCTCCACAGTTGCATTTTGTGAATTATTTTAAACATGTGTTTGAAAAAAAATGTATCTCTTACATGAGCTATTTGTAGAATATTTTCAGCCGTAATGAGAGATATGTTTTTCTCTGAGTAGCGGAGTGTTGTATTACAAATTGACTGCAGCACACACATGCTTTTGGAGATAACAAGACTGAAAGACGTGATATTGATATTTTCCTTCTGTAAAAAATGTAAAAAAACACCCAGTCTAAATCTGACAGTATTTTTTATATGTCGTGTCTTCCAGTAATAAATAGAAAAAAAAAACTTCACCAGTCGAGCGATGTATATTAGGTAGCACGTTTTAAAAAAGCCAGTATAAAAAGTGTATGGAAGACAAACCCACCTGAGCCTGTCAGTATAAACATGTTTTGAACAACCTACCCCATGACTCGATATACTTAACACTGAATTCCACTTACCTCAATGTGGGGACTCTGGCGAAAACATTAAGATAGGATTCTCCATATGGTGTCGTGGCCCTCAACTGCCATTTTTACCCGTGGGTGTCACTCCGGCGAAAAGCAATTAACACTGAATTTCCCCATACCCCAATGCTGCCACTATAGGAATTTAGTGATTGGACGGGGATTTTTTCCCCTGTGGCTGCCACTATAGACAATTAGTACTGATTTTCCCCATCCCCAAATATGCCACTATAGACAAAAAATTTAACATAGGATTCTTCATAGGGTGTCGTGGCCCAGAGTGGCATATTTTGGCCCAGAATGGCATCATTGGAGGCAGAAAAAGGAATCATTTTTCTTTTTTCTGCCTCCAAAGATGCCACTCTGGGCCAAAATATGCCACTCTGGGCCACGACACCCTATGGATAATCCTATGTTAAATTTTTGGTCTATAGTGGCATATTTGGGTATGGGGGAAATCAGTGCTAATTGCTTAGGTCTATAGTGGCAGCCTTCACTACTCACCAGTACGAGAGAAACATAGCTGGCGAAAATATTGGGGGAGGCTCTGGATCCGCCACGTGTTTCACCAGTCATTGGTTCTTTAAAATATATGCATGACTCGGCCCCAGCCCCCCCCCCCCTCCGGTTCCACCGCTCCTGAACAAGAACTTCTTTCTCCACAGTGCGAAGTAGATCAACATCTTGAATAACTGTTACAGTGTTATGATTGAGGTTTGGCTTTGAATTACAACTCGCTTATACGGCCTTTATTGTAACTCAAACACGGCATGACTGGAACAATTTCCATGGACTCATGGTATACCTGAAGTAAAGGCGAATGAACGATATAAATGATTTATTCTACATGACTGGAGTATCTGCCCCAGTCAGAGAAGAAACATTTATATCCTCCAGTGGGGCCCAAACAACAGTTAAGAAATCACACTCAACATCATGGCAAATGGGAAAGCTCAATTAACAGGCACAGATTATTTATTCAAAGGGGAGGGTGGGGAGGTGGCGTTGCGGTAACCGGTTCTCGTCAGATCACCGAAGTTAAGCAACTTCGAGCCAGGTTAGTGCTCGGATGGGTGACCGTCTGGGCGATCGATTCGGACTCCCGCGATCTGTCCTTGGGCAAGGCACGTAACCATGATTGTCGACATGGGGGCACGATGACGCCGTGTACTAAGTCGGTCTGCATGTCGATGGTGCACATGTCTTCAACCAATCTAACCCTGCATGCGATGCAGTGCGGAGTTACGATGTCGGGGAGCTGGCAGCTGCTCGTCGTTGCTAGGTGGTTCTCTCCGGGTGTATACCGGCTTCCTCCACCTGATAAACTGTCACTGATCATGATTAGTCAATGTGCATAAGTATGTGACCTTAAACACCAATAAATAAATAAATATTTATTCAAAGCGCCATAATCATTTCCACTAAAATTTCGTGATTTCCACTGAAATTTCGTGATGTTCCACTGAAATTTCGTGATCTAAAACTGAAGCGGCATCTAGAAAGTGATGCAAAAATTTTATATATATTTTTTTTTTTTGAGGGGGGGGATGGGGGGGGGGGGACATTTCCACAGAATTCTCTGAACTCATTAAAACTTATTAAAACCCAACAAAAACTATTTATGGAGCCTGTGACATTTCTAAAGCTTAGCTACAATCCAGGAAGTGATGGGAGACTTTTGTGACATCAGCAGAAAAACACAGAATGCGTTATTGATGGAGCTTTTGAATATATTATGTATAAGTTTTTAATACGAAGGTCAGTAGATATATTCTTCAATGCGGCCCATTATTGATGGAGTTTTTGAATATATTATGTATATGTTTTTAATACGAAGGTTAGTAGATATAAAACGAATATTCCCATGTTAAAAATATTAAGCAGTCGAAGGGCTTTCTTGTGTTATCTTCCTCTACGGGACCTTATCATGTGTCATCCAACTGAGCAAGCTCGAGAAGCTCGTTACAGTTGGGTGTCACATGGTACGGTTTCTGTGGGGCGGGTAAATACGATGTTAGGGGAATTCTAAACACTCGAGAAATGATCACATTTCGGGGTCTTTATAAAAGTGTCGTTGAACCCCAATCAGAATCAAGGTGACTGGTTGAAAACAGGTTATCTTCCTCAGCAGACCTTGCCATGTGCCACTTAGCTGGAACGAGCCCGTGGCGCTCATTCCTTTTGCGTGTGATGATGGGAGAATCTTGTGACTTCAACAGAACAACACAGAACTCGGGAGAAATTGAATATTTCATTTGTAAGCTTCAGGGCAGGCAAATAACCCCAGTCAAAATCAGGGTAACTGATCGAAAATTGAGCCTATATTCCTTAATGGGGCCCTGTGATTAGTGGATACAAAACTAATACTCCCATGCTAAAAGTAGAAAGCAGTCGGAGGGCTTTCTTGTGTTATCTTCCTCTATGGGACCTTATCATGTGTCATCTAACTGGAACGAGCTCGAGAAGCTTATTCCAGTTGAGTGTCACATGGTACGGTTTTCGTAGGACAGGTAAATACGATGTTAGTGGAATGATCACATTCACAAAAGTGTCGTTAAGACCCAAACAAAATCAGGGTGACTGGTCGAAAATTGAGGTTATCTTCCTCAGGGGACCTTATCTTCCTCAGGGGACCTTATCATGTGTCATTTAACTGGAACAATCCCGTGGAGCTCAATCCTGTTGCGAGTGATGATAGGAGAACTTTATGACTTTAACAGAACAACACAAATCTCATTCTTGATGGTGTTTCTGAATATTCTAATTATATGTTTTGATTTGAAGGTCATATTACAAATATTGCCATGCTAAAGTTGTAAGAAGTTGGACGTTTTTGGGGTTTTTTTGTGAAAATTTTATTTACATGTTTTTTATCTGAAGGTCAGAAGGCATAATACAAATATTGTCATATTATAAGCAGTAGGAAGCTGGGGGATTTCTAGTGGTTATTTTCTCTATGGGATCTTATCGTGTGCCATTTAACGGGAATGAGCTCGTAGAGCTCGTTCCCGTTGGATGTCACATGACACGGTTTTTTGCGGGGCAGGTAAATAACATGAAAGTGGAATCGAAACACTTTAGTGGAGCTCGTTCTCGTGCCTGTTGCGTGTCACGTGATACGCTTTCTTCTTGCGTGGGGGATAAACACCATGTTTGCTGAATTTAAATATTTCAGAAATGGCCAGATTGCTTGGTTTTCATAAAAATGTCATTGAACCCTAGTCGAAATCACGGTGACTGATCGAAAATTGAGCCTATATTCCTTAATGAGACCTTGGCTCGTTCCTTACTTAACTGGAACGAGCTATGAATAGTAGATATAAAATGAATATTCCCATGTTATAAGTAGTAAGCAGTTTGAGGGCTTTGTACTATCTTCCTCTATGGGACCTTATCATGTGCCATCTTGCTGGAACGAGCACGAGGAGTTCGTTCCAGTTGGGTGTCACATGGTATGGTCTTTGTTGGGCAGGCAAATACGATGTTAGTGGAATTTAAACGCTCGAGAAATGATCACATTTTTGGGGCTCTTTATAAAAGTGTCGTTGAAACCCATTCAAAATCAGGATGACTGGTCGAACACTGAGGTTATCTTCCTTAGTGGACCTTACCATGTGCCATCTAACTGGAACGATTCCGCGGAGCTCATTTCTGTTGCGTGTAATGATGGTAGACTTCAACAGAACAACACAGAACTCAGGAGATTTTGAATACTTTGACATGCTTTTAATCTGAAGGTCAGATGGCATAATACAAATATTCTCATGTTAAAAGTCGTAGGTAGCTGGAGGGTTTTCTTGTGATTATTTTCCTCTATGGGCCTTATCATGTGCCACTTAACTGGAACGAGGTCGGAGAGGTCGTTCCTATTGGGTGTCACCTGATACGGTTTTTTTGTGGGGCAGGTAAATAACATGAAAGTGGAATCGAAACACTTTAGTGGAGCTCCTTCTCGTGCCTGTTGTGTGTCACGTGATACGCTTTTTTCTTGCGTAGGGGATAAACACCATGTTAGATAAACACTTCAGAAATGATCAGATTCTTGGGTTTTCATAAATAAATACCAGTCAAAATTAGGGTGACTGATCGAAAATTGAGCTTATATTCCTCAATAAGGCATTGCTGTGTGCCTTTTAAATGGAACGAGCTAGCTATGATTAGTAGATATAAATCAAATATTCCCATGTTAAAAGTAGTAAGCAGTCTGAGGGCTTTATTGTGTTATCTTTCTCTATGGGACCATATCATGAGCCATCTAACTGGAACGAGCTCGAGAAGCTCGCTCCAGTTGGGTGTCACATGGTACGGTTTTTTGTGGGGAGGGTAAATACGATGTTAGTGGAATTCTAAACACTCGAGAAATGATCACATATTTGGGTCTTTATAAAAGTGTCGTTGAACCCCAATCAGAATCAGAATAACTGGTCGAAAACAGGTGATCGTCCTCAGTGGACCTTACCATGTGCCATTTAAATGGAACGAGCCCGTGGCGCTGATTTCCGTTGCGTGTGATGATGGGAGAATCTTGTCACTTCAACAGAAGAACTCAGGAGATTTTGAATATCTTATTTGCATGCTTCAGGGCAGGCAAATAACCCCAGTCAAAATCAGGGTGACTGATCGAAAATTGAGCCTATATTCCTCAATGGGGCTCTATTGTGTGCCTCTTAACTGGGGCGAGCTGTGATTAGTAGATATAAAACTAATACTCCCATGTTAAAAGTAGCAAGCAGTCGGAGGGCTTTTTTGTTATCTTCCTCTATGGGACCTTATCATGTGTCATCTAACTGGAACGAGCTCGAGAAGCTCGTTCCAGTTGGGTGTCACATGGTACGGTTTTTTGTGGGACAGGTAAATACAATGTTAGTGGAATCTAAACACTCGAGAAATGATCACATTTTTGGGTGTTCATAAAAGTGTCGTTAAAACCCGAACAAAATCAGGGTGACTGGTCGAAATTTGAGGTTATCTTCCTCAGAGGACCTTATCATGTGCCATCCAACTGGAACGATCCCGTGGAGCTCAATCCTGTTGCGTGTGATGATAGGAGAACTTTATGACTTTAACGGAACAACACAAATTTCATTATTGATGGTGTTTCTGAATATTCTAATTGCATGTTTTGATCTGAAGGTCATATTACAAATATTGCCATGCTATAAGTTGGAAAAAGTTGGACGTTTTTGTTTGTTTTTTTTGTTTTTTTGTTTTTTGTGAATATTTTGTTTACATGTTTTTAATCTGAAAGTCAGAAGGCATAATACAAATATTGTCATGTTAAAAGTAGTAGGTAGCTGGGGGATTTCTGGTGGTTATTTTCTCTATGGGATCTTATCGTGTGCCATTTAACTGGAACGAGCTCGTAGAGCTCGTTCCTGTTGGGTGTCGCATGACACGATTTTTTTGTGGGGCAGGTAAATAATATGAAAGTGGAATCGAAACACTTTAGTGGTGCTCGTTCTCTTCCTCAGTAGACCTTACCATGTGCCATCTAACTGGAACGATCCCGTGGAGCTCATTCCTGTTGCGTGTAATGATGGGAGACTTCAACAGAACAACACAGAACTCAGGAGATTTTGAATACTTTGACATGCTTTTAATCTGAAGGTCAGTTGGCATAATACAAATATTCTCATGTTAAAAGTCGTAGGTAACTGGAGGGTTTTCTTGTGATTATTTTCCTCTATGGGCCTTATCATGTGCCACTTAACTGGAACGAGGTCGCAGAGCTCGTTCCTGTTGGGTGTCACCTGATACGTTTTTTTTTTTTTTTTTTTTTGTTTTTTGGGGGGCAGGTAAATAACATGAAGTGGAATCGAAACACTTTAGTGGAGCTCGTTCTCGTGCCTGCTGCGTTTCACGTGATACGCTTTTTTCTTGCGTGAGAGATAAACACCATGTTAGATAAATTTAAACACTTCAGAAATGATCAGATTCTTGGGTTTTCATAAAAGCGTCATTAAATACCAGTCAAAATTAGGGTGACTGATCGAAAAGTGAGCTTATATTCCTCAATAGGGCATTGCTGTGTGCCTTTTAACTGGAACGAGCTAGCTATGATTAGTAGATATAAATCAAATATTCCCGTGTTAAAAGTAGTAAGCAGTCTGAGGGCTTTATTGTGTTATCTTCCTCTATGGGACCTTGTCATGAGCCATCTAACTTGAACGAGCTCGAGAAGCTCGTTCCAGTTGGGTGTCACATGGTACGGTTTTTTGTGGGGCGGACAAATACGATGTTAGTGGAATTCTAAACACTCGAGAAATGATCATATTTTTGTGTCTTTATAAAAGTGTCGTTGAACCCCAATCAGAATCAGGATAACTGGTCGAAAACCGGTTATCGTCCTCAGTGGACCTTACCGTGTGCCATTTAAATGGAACGAGCCCGTGGCGCTCATTCCTGCTGCGTGTGATGATGGGAGAATCTTGTCACTCCAACAGAAGAACACAGAACTCAGGAGATTTTGAATATTTTATTTGCATGCTTCAGGGCAGGCAAATAACCCCAGTCAAAATCAGGGTGACTGGTCGAAAATTGAGCCTATAATCCCCAATTGGGCCCTATTGTGTGCCTCTCAACTGGAGCGAGCGGTGATTAGTAGATATAAAACTAATACTCCCATGTTAAAAGTAGTAAGCAGTCGGGGGGCATTTTGTGTTATCTTCCTCTATGGGACCTTATCATGTGTCATCTAACTGGAACGAGCTCGAGAAGCTCGTTCCAGTTGGGTGTCACATGGTACGGTTTTTTGTGGGACAGGTAAATACGATGTTAGTGGAATCTAAACACTCGAGAAATGATCACATTTTTGGGTGTTCATAAAAGTGTCGTTAAAACCCGAACAAAATCAGGGTGACTGGTCGAAAATTGAGGTTATCTTCCTCAGGGGACCTTATCATGTGCCATTTAACTGGAACGATCCCGTGGAGCTCAATCTTATTGCGTGTGATGATAGGAGAATTTTATGACTTTAACAGAACAACACAAATCTCATTCTTAATGGTGTTTCTGAATATTCTAATTGCATGTTTTGATCTGAAGGTCATATTACAAATATTGCCATGCTAAAAGTTGTAAGAAGTTGGACGTTTTTGTTGTGAATATCTTATTTACATGTTTTTAATCTGAAGGTCAGAATGCATAATACAAATATTGTCATGTCAAAAGTAGTAGGCAGCTGGGGATCACTAGTGGTTATTTTCTCTATGGGATCTTATCGTGTGCCATTTAACTGGAACGAGCTCGTAGAGCTCGTTCCTGTTGGGTGTCACATGACACGGTTTTTTGTGGGGCAGGTAAATAACATGAAAGTGGAATCGAAACACTTTAGGGGAGCTCGTTCTCGTGCTGCGTGTCACGTGTTACGCTTTTTCTTTTGCGTGGGGAATAAACACCATGTTAGCTGAATTTAAATATTTCAGAAATGATCACATTGCTTGGTTTTCAGAACAGTGTCATTAAACCCAAGTCGAAATCACGGTGACTGATCGAAACTTGAGCCTGTATTCCTTGATGGGATCTTGTCGTGACCTTGTCGTGTAACTTATAACTGGAAAGAGCTATGATTAGCAGATATAAAACGAATATTCCCATGTTAAAAGTAGTAAGAAGTTGGAGGGCTTTGTAGTGTTATCTTCCTCTATGGGACCTTATCTTGTGCCATCATGTGCTCGAGGAATTCGTTCCGGTTGGGTGTCACATGGTACGGTCTATGTGGGGCAGGTAAATACGATGTTAGTGGAATTTAAAAACTAGAGAAATGATCACATTTCTGGGTCTTTATAAAAGTGTCGTTGAACCCCATTCAAAATCAGGATGACTGGTCGAAAACTGAGGTTATCTTCCTCATTGGACCTTACCATGTGCCATCTAACTGGAACGACCCCGTGCAGCTCATTCCTGTTGCGTGTAATTGATGGGAGACTTCAACAGAACAACCCAGAACTCAGGAGATTTTGAATACTTTCTTAACATGTTTTTGATCTGAAGGTCAGTTGGCATAATACAAATATTTTCATGTTAAAAGTCGTAGGTAGCTGGAGGGTTTTCTTGTGATTATTTCCTCTATGGGACCTTATCATGATTGTGCCACTTAACAAGAACGAGGTCGCAGAGCTCATTCCTGTTCGGTGACACCTGATACGGTGTTTTGTGGGGCAGGTAAATAACATGCAAGTGGATTCGAAACACTTCAGTGGAGTTCGATCTCTTTCCAGTTGCGTGTCACGAGATACGCTTTCTTTTCTTTTTCTTTTTTTGCGGGGCGGACAAACACCATGTTAGATGAATTTAAATACTTCAGAGATGATCAGAGTCATGGGTCTTCATAAAAGTGTCATTAAATACCAGTCAAAATCAGGATGACTGATCGATAATTGAGCTTATATTCTTCAATAGGACACTGTTGTGTGACTTTTAACTGGAACGAGCTATGATTAGTAGATAAAAATCAAATATTCCCATGTTAAAAGTAGTAAGCAGTTGGCGGGTTCTCTCGTTGTTATCTTCCTATGTGGGGCCTTATGTGCCATCTAACTTGAACGAGCTCGGGATGCTCGTTCCGGTTGGTTGTCACATTGTATGTTTTTTTTTTTTGTGGGACAGGTAATACAATGTTAGTGGTATCTAAATCGAAATCTAGAATTTCTAATCGAAATTTGATGTTATCTCTCTCAGTGGACCTTATGTGCCATACGCATGTGGGGCGATGGGAGTTTTTTATGACACCAACAGAACAACGCAGAACATTATTGATGGAACTATTGAATATTTAATATATCATGGAGCTCCTTCCTGTTGGGTGTCACATGATATGTTTTTTTTTTTTTTTTGGGGGGGGGGGGGCAGGTAAATAGCATATAAATGGAATCAAATTACTTCAGTGGAGCTCATTCCTGCAGCGAGTCACGTAATACGTTTTTGCTTTTTGTTTTTTGTTTTTTGTTTTTTTTGCGGGGCGGAGACATACCACGTTAGTTGAATTTAAATACTTACTTTTATGAGGACGCAAAGATCTGATCATTTGTCATTAAATCCCAATCAAAATCAGGGTGAGAGTTTGAAAATTGAAGAAACTATTGCACTATGTTTAGTTCATTTCATCTGAAGAGTCACTGATTATGTCATAAATCGAACAGTGTTTGGCGGATTTCAGTAACTGTAGATTATACTCTGAGACTTGACTTGTAGTCCTGCCTCCTAGCGTGGAGGTTGGTTGGAAGTGTTTTTGGTTCTTAAACTTTCTTGATGTTGCCGCAACATACTTCCACCTTGTCATGTTCCGTACATTGTGGTTGTCTTCCTCAATGGGACCTTATCGTGTGCCACTTAACTGGGGCGAGCTCGCGGAGCTCGTTCCTGTTGGGTGTCATATGACACGTTTTTGTTTGTTTTTTTTTAATGTTTTGTTTCTTCTGTGGGGCAGATAAATAACATGTTAGTGGAATCTAATCACTTTAGTGCTCTTGGCATTCGTTCCTGTTGGGGACACATGTTGCGATTTCATTGAGGCAGATAAGAAGTATCCTGAACTCTGAAAATTGTAGAATGGTTGTCTAATGGGGGAATACAGACAAGGCTACTTAAAAGCCCTATGATCGTATTTTATGCCCAGAACACAAATGGAATCTGAAAATGATAGAAATGGTCATATTGTACCTAAAATTGAAGGTTTTATTTCCCTTTCCTCCCCACCCGAGCCGTTGCTGGATAAAACCACACCCCGCATCTCCATTCAACAACTACATGTAACAATGCATATGTTTTTTTGTGTATTTTATTATTTTAGTCCAACACCTTTGGTGCATTGTACTAATAACTGGCAATGCGATCCTAAAACCTGCACCTACAACAAGAAAATAATGCGTCACCCTGCGAATTGCGACAATATTGTTTACAATAAATTTGATACCCTTTTCTGGTCGGTATTGGGAGTCTTGGCCTCCACTTACGATGGCGGGTAACATAAGTCTGGATGAGATTCGAACATGTGAAGACTTCAGTTTTACTCATAAGTATAACATGAAAACACAGTCAATAACTGACGATTCAGAATTTCCTTTTAACTCAAATATCCGTAACTGCAAATACTATATGCCAAATGAATTTCAGCAAAATTATGCAGGCTTGAACAATTCTTTGGCAATTTTAAGTTTAAACATCAGAAGTTTAAACGCACATTGGGATGAATTTAATAACTTTCTACTTAGTTTGCAGAATAAAGAAAACGTTTTTGACATTATAGGACTAACAGAGGTTTTCAAAATACAGGATAATGTATCATTTAAACTTAGTGGACATCACGACATAGTAAGTAATGTAAGAGATGATGATGACAGGGGAGGGGTTGGTCTCTACATTAAGGAAGATATAAATTTTAAAATAAGGACTGATTTGACAGCATTTATTCCGCATGTTTGTGAAACTCTTTTTGTTGAAATATCTAAAAAACACAGGCCTACGACAATAGTTGGCGTTGTTTATCGACCCAATACTCAACCCAAAGCCGACCTAGAAATCTTCAAGAACAAACTGACAGAGATAATAAATTTGGTAAATGACGAAAATAAACAATGCTTCCTGATTGGTGACCTGAATATTGATTTACTTAAAATATCAACACATAAACAAACCGACGACTTCATTGATATAATATTTAGTCAAGGCTTTCTTCCAACTATAACGAAGCCAACAAGAGTTACAGATCACTCAGCCTCCTTAATTGGCCATATTTACTCTAATAACGTCTCGCCTACCGTTGAATCTGGCATACTTATTACAGACAATACTGATCACTTCGGAACATTCTTAGTAGACCTAAAACTAAAAGCAGGTCGAGAGAATAGAACAGAGTTTAAAAGAAATATCTCCCCAGAGAATATACTGCTATTTAGAGAGAAACTTTCACAAATAGAGTATACGAATGTTCTCGAATCCACTAGTATGGATGAAGACTACGATGGTTTTATACACTCTTATATGCAGTTATTTGAGGAAGTCTTCCCCTTGAAGCAAATCAAACTGAATAAAAAAATATATAAAGAAACAACCCTGGATGACTAATGGTCTATTACAGTCATCCCTATATAAACACATGCTTTATAATAAGCAATTAAAAAATCCATCTAACGAAAACAAAATTAACTACAAACAATACTGCCAATTGTTTAATACAACTAAAAGAAAGAGTAAAGACTTGTATTATAAAAATCTCCTGGCCGAAAGTAAAAATAATATTAAAAAAACATGGCAAATCCTAAATGACGTAATAAAAAAAACTAGTAAAATTTGTAAACTTCCAGATACCTTTATCATTCATGATACTGAAGTTTCAGATCCCATTGAAATAGCTAATGCGTTCAACAAGTTCTTTTCTACTATTGGGTCTTCCACCAGTGACCTCATTCCCGTTTCTGATATATCTCACACAAGCTTTTTGTCCGGCAATTTTCCTGATAGTTTTTTCATTGAACCAACAACTCCCGGTGAAATTATCTGTATCGCAAATAGACTTAAATCTAAGCGAACCAAGGACTGTGATGGTCTATCAACATGGCTAATAAAACAAACAATAGGTGAAATTGCTTTTCCTTTATCAGATATTATAAACAAATCATTTAGAAGTGGTATTGTCCCTAGCGGAATGAAAATTGCCAAGGTAATACCTATATTTAAGTCGGGTGACAACGGGAGCCTTAATAATTATAGACCAATTAGTATACTTCCAGTCTTTTCCAAAATTCTGGAAAAGGTCATGTACGTCAGACTAATTAATTTTCTCAATCTGCATGATGCTCTATATGATCATCAATATGGTTTCAGAAAAGGTTATAGAACGATATACCCTATATTACAGTTTCTGAAACATATATCTGAGGAAAATAATACCACCTTGAAAAATAGTACCTTAGCAGTGTTTTTAGATCTATCAAAAGCTTTTGACACCATAAACCACACCATTTTGTTAACAAAATTAGAGTTTAATGGCATTAGAGGTATAGGTAATAGCTGGTTTCTTAGCTATCTGACCGATAGAGTTCAGTTTGTCGAATACTCTAGAAAAAAGTCAACAAAGGCGTACGTCAACTGTGGAGTTCCCCAAGGTTCGATCCTTGGGCCCCTCCTATTTCTGATATATGTAAATGATCTCTCCCAAGCAACATCGCTTAATGTTCTCTCATTCGCCGACGACACTTCAGCGTACAAATCAGGCATAGATGCCAGTACACTGCGTAATACGGTAAACCTTGAACTAAATACAGTTGATACGTGGTGCAGAGCTAATCGCTTATTATTAAATGCCAAAAAAAATAAATTTATCGAGTTAAACTCAAAATATCTTAATTCTGATAACCACAGACCATTAACAATTGACGGTAAGCCAATAGAGAAGGTTTACGGGTCTTCTGGCACAAATAGCTCAGTCCGTTTTTTGGGAGTATGTATTGATGACAAATTAAATTACAAAATTCATATATCTATGGTGTGCTCTAAAATTGCTCGAGCAATTTACTCAATAAATAAAGTTAAAAATATTCTTCCGTACCAAGCCTTATTATCACTTTACTACACTTTAGTACACAGTCATCTTTTATATGGAATTCAAATATGTGGTCACTCAACTCATATTAATAAATTGTTTCTATTGCAAAAGAGAGCAGTTCGCATAATCAATAATAAAAAATATAACAGTCACACAGATCCTCTATTTTTAAAATGTAAAATATTGAAAGTGAAAGATCTTCATACCCTTCACACACTGTTATTCACGCATGACTGGTACAATAATAACCTTCCTACTTGTTTTCAGTCATTTTTCGAAAGGAATACTAATCTATCGGGTATGGAGACAAGACAATCTGACTTACTGAAAATTGGTAGAGCAAGGACAAAAGCATATTCCCAGCTGCCAAACAATTTATTCCCTAAAATGTGGAATGAGCTAGATGCTGAAATACGATCCATAACAAATAGGAACGTATTTAAGAAAGCAGTAATCTCAATGCTGATTGATACTTATAATCAAACTGTACATTGTACCAACCCGCATTGTAACGATTGTGCTCTCGTAATGTGATATCCACAAATGGTGGGCGTAGCCCTGTGTTACCGCAAGATAAACTGGGTACACGCATGCAGGTTCACGGAATTATGATAATATGTTCACTTGAGCTCTTCAACTGAGAGCCGTGGCCAGTGCCTTTATTCACTAATCGACTTTCCTCCGGCTTTGATACTTATAATCACTGACTACCTTAGTCTTTGTCTTCACAAACTGAATCTCATATCCCGCAACTTGACCCCCTATGAGACCTAATATTTACATATCTAAGTTAATCATAGATGGTTACGTCACTCGTGTCCCTCCCTCGCGTCCTTCTAAGTCCTCGGCAAGCTCATTACGAGCTTTCGTTATCGTATACCAGGCTAATTATTCCAGCTTATACCAAGAACTTATTGGGATACCGACCCAACACTTGCGAAAAACTGGGAATGCGAAAGACAACAAAATTAACTATATCTTGAAGGGTCTGTTGTGGTATTCGTTTCTAAAATAAGGCACCTAAATACCGACGGAGATGGCTCCGTACTTTAGAACGCATCTTGAAAGATGACTGTCGCAATTCTCAGGCTGGCGCATGTTGTTTACCCATGCGGGAATTGGCAGGAAGACAGCCGCTGTGTCTATGTCTCTTCCCAGCCATACATTCCATATACAATAGGGTGACAATGAACCGCAAACTATATGTATAAAAAAAAAATAAATAAAAAAATTTTGTAATTGTATTTTCTTTCCACTGTTATATTGTATATGTACTGTATATGTCAAATAAATTATTCATTCATTCATTCAATTATTCATTCATTGTTTACTAACTGAGAACAACAATACGCGATTTACTGGCTAATCGTCTGGTCTGCTTAATAATACAATGACGCTCTCTGATTGAGTCACAGGGATTAATTACAATATAGATTTTTCAATCACCTGATTTTCAGCTTACAACAATAGATAGAACATCAGAGTCGAGGTGGATCAAACTGAAGGATCACGGCGACGTTTCGATGATAATCCCCATTCATCGTCTGCAATATGTCCTTAGACAAGGCTCTTAGTGTCATTGTGTACTACTGAACACAGCACAACAGTACAACACGCGGTAGAATACTTTGTCTTCTGACACTATCAACTCTGTTTCAACCGGGTTCAAAAGTTCGAGTCTAATAGTTACTCACCGCAGCTCAGTGGTTTTCTCCGGCTTCGTTCACCGGCAAAACAAAGTTGCGTTCACATGTGCGTATGAGTGACAAAGTTTCAAAAATCAGTATAAACTTACGATCCACTAGAGCAAAAATAGATGGGATGTGGTGCTAGGCCAATGTAAAAGGGCAAAAAAAAATTGGAAATATGTTTAATGCATTTTAGCAAAGGAAAGCTAACTTCCCTTCAGCAATTCCAACTGAAAGTGGTATCATGAAAAATATGCATAAAAATGGGTGATGTTCGAAGCATTTTCCCACAATATAGCTGGTAAGTAGTCATCTGCGGAAGTACCTGCTGGAGAACCTGACCACACCCAGATTTGTAATTAAGTTGCCAGACTGGTCAGCGAGTAGATTCCATCTGGGCAACGTGCCCCCATACTGCACCAGGATCCTCCACTCACCGAAGAGAGTGCCCCTTTCAATCTCCACCTACAGTCAGTATAGGTTTGTGAACCGACAGATAACCACTGGACCCAGGCACAAACACAACCACCCAAACACACCAACATTTTTTTCTTGCTGACCTTGAGATTAAGCGAAGAACTTATTGTGCAGTTAATATTAGACGAAGCTTTACATTTTACAATAACAGAGAAATTTATTATAAATGAAGAAGCCTGGTCGATTACAGGGTAGTTATTTAGCAGTGTTCACGTTACATCAAGAAGACGGAAAAGGGGGTTACGACACAATCGGGACATATTTTCTCAACCCTCTACTGAGTTTTACAATGAGCTGTGAGCTTTTTCTTAACGGAGCCCCGCCCTACAAGGCACTGTCGGACTTTCCATTATCTGTCGAATGGGAGTCACGTCTAAACTGTGCCGATCCGCTTTTGACGAGAGGGCCCTCTCTCGTAATGCGTGGTTCGTTTTTATGTGTGCGTGGGGAGGAGGGGGGGGGGGGGGCTATTTGCGTAGATGGGGACCTAGTTACCACAACGTCGTCCTCATCTCGTCTTGTAATGGAAGTCCTCGTTCTCCAATCTTCTGTGCGCTTTCAACCGAGAGGGCCCATGCCCGAAATGCACTGTCCATATTTTTTGCGAGGGACGGAGGAGGGGTGGGTGCTTATCCGAGTGAAGCTAGCTACTCTTTTGGTGAGATGCCTCGACTGCAATGGCTAGGAAAGTGCAGATAAACCTTCTATCTGGAAAAGGGGACGTGTATTTCACGACGAGGCCCACTCTTTAACTTTCCCAACCATCGCAGTATCACGATTACCCGGAATGATCCTTAAAGTAACTAATGACCCGTGTTATCATGATTCGAACATCTGGGGTTCACAAGTTTATGTCCAATAATATTAGTCCGGTCTCAGGCCTGGATTTCAATGAAAAACCTAATCTTGGTAGCCAAGATTGGAATCAAAGGTTCCTAACGACATATGCTCTTATGGTTTACGTCAGTTCGTAGGAAAGTCGGGACGGGCGGATCCTAGTTAGACATACTCGGAGTTCACATGTGATGACAAAGAAGAGAAGTCCGCTTTTCGGCCCCGCCACAGTTGAGGACATTAAAAGTTCACGGAGGGTGGCAAACAAGAATAGTCAGCTTTTGGACCCAGACTGCAATGAGACCCCCTTACATGGTAGCTTTTTATGGTTTCAGGGCAATTATGACTCGTGTATCCATAATTTGGACTAGTTAACATGAATATTCGAAAATTTTACTTTTTAGGCGCGGATTTAAAAAAAAAGCCCACATCTTGAGAGTCCGGGTGGTCTCAGAGTCCAGTAGGGACTTATGTTATCTTGTGTTGGGCACATTTAGATGTTTGAGCACATCCGAAATTCACAGGATAATGGGGGGAAAAGGCGTGACTCTAGGCTGCGAGTTCAATAAATCCATACCTTGGGATCCTGCATGAAAACGAGGCCTAATCGGACCCTGGTTAAGCACATCCGATGTACACGGAGGGAGTGGGGGGGGGGGGGGGGGGGAGGCTTGGCAAATGAAAAATGCTATTTTTAAGCAGACTGCTGTTGGTGATTTTTGCTTGTCACAAATGAATCTGAGACATTTTAGCCAGTCATGAAACATGGAGAGGTGGAAGAATGGTGTAATCGGTTTGGCCACTGAGAAAAGATAATGCATTTCTTCTAATCGGGCAGTCCGAACGTCTTTTAGCACCGTCCAATTACAACGTCAATTGAATGAAATTGTTAAGAATGAAGACCAACTAATTTCAACGACGGAAATAGAGGAATAGCTTTGCAACAACTGGACGCAGCCAATACAGGTCAAACATCAGAATGTCGACGACATCTTGTACAGTTAGACCAGGAGAATTGATGAGGAACTTAAACTGGCGCAAGCCCAACTTGCAGAGGCTGTAAATTGGCCAGTCTCATGGCGACACGAAACGATGCTGAAACTAGATTCAACTCTGCACCGTGCACAGATACAACCCAGCATACAGTTCTCAGCTCCGAATTGACACTGTCTGTACCAACACAGTTTTCTTCAACCGTGTAGACTCAGCCTAGTGATATTAAACCTTCACAGTAAAAGTCTTAACTAGTTTATACTTCAATTTCGCATGTATCATATTCACCTCTGGATTTTATGCTGCTACTTGACTTCCAGCAAATTATTCGGTGCATGAAATTGAGCACGAAAAGGTACAAAGCATCTCATCTTCAACATTTATGCGGCCATTTGCTGCATTTGGTTGGGGGGGGGGGGGCGAATGCAATGATTATCAGTGAATGTTTAAAGTTATCTAGATGCTCGCAACGTGAACACATTCACCTTTAACATACACGCGGCCATTTACTGCATTTGTTATTGATGATGAAATAGTCCATGAAAGTGTATGCGAAACTGAAGACTTGAGTAAACCCAATCATGGTTGGGTTGTTTACAATAATGGTTGTGATAGTGTTGAGCTGCCTTCTGGGTAAACTACAGGTTTGTGGCCACATAGTGTAGTTAATCCGGTTTTCTCAAATATAAGCCAGAACCAAATAGCAGCACCGGATCAATGGGCGGAGGACAATGCTTACATTTATCACACCAGATTACCTCCAGATACATCATCCAATCTTCTCGGGGTGGGTGAACTTGAGTATCCTGATGCTAACTGAAGTAAACTTGAAGCGGCACTTATATTTTTAAAAGGAATCATGTATGGAATCGCCTGTGAAAAATAACAGCCAACAGAAAACAAGAGAACATAATGATAATTGATGAGGTTATTCGCTTCATTGATTATGTGTAATTATGTTTTTAAATGAATTATTGTCTTTTCTGTGAATTTATGAGTTCAACAGTGAGGTAATTCGCTTCATTGTTGAGCTGCTCGTAGAACATATTTTATGGTTCTTCATATGATTCTACAACTGCATTGTAGTTTTCTGCAACAATGTTCACTTGTTTGCAAAAACTCAGCAATTTGTTAATTCGCACTTCTGCAAGACACATGGATAACTAGTTCCATTTTACACTGCCTTTCACTTCTTAAATGCGGCCTCACTTCAAGCACTTACTTTTAACAAAACTTCTGTTCTTCGTGTCAACTCTTAATTAATCGTAGCACAGTCGATCAATCATTATTGATTCTGCCTGGGTCTTTTCTCGATATGTTGTGTTCCTGAACTGAATTGTTCAACAATTTGGGATATCTGTCGACTGTTTGATCTCTCAACATGCCGTTTTGTACGTATATCAGTTTAGATCACATATTTGATTAGGTTATTTGCTTCATTGAATATTTTCAGTTGTAAATAGATGCTTTACCTCCTGATGGATTGCAAAAATTCGTGTCAATTTCCTTTGAGTCCAGGGCCCACAGTACTTTTCAAGAGAATAATGACCACGACCAATTCAAGTTGAAACCAAAATACCACTGAGACAATTCGTTCAGTGCAAATTGTTCGATAAGGTTGAGAAGAGCTCATGCGATTGTTGTCATTGACAACCTTATAAGGATTTCTTCCTGCCTGCTGATCATTAATTATTTTGAAGACAAAATAAAACAATGATCAGCCTGGGAAGAAAGTGAAGTGTGAACACAAGTTAAGCAGATAATGCTTTTATTGAAGTGGCCTTTGGTATTTAACAAATACCAATGTCATATACATTTATATATAATACCAAATCCCAATGTCATAGGATTTCAAATGAGAAATTTCTGAAAATATTATGTATATATTACCTTTTATAATGGACAACGTCCACCAAGCCAAAGGCATCCAAGAAAGTCAAACTCCAAAACCATCAAAAGCAGGAAACATGAACACCAAGCTCCAAGGAGATCATTAGATCCTTGACAGAATTGGTGAAAACTGAAGAAGTAACCAGACTAGAAGGAAACTCTCTCCTGAAAAGAAAAATATAAATTCTTGTTAGCTAATCATGAGGGCTTCAGATGCTTAACCACCTGGATAAAGAAGTTTCTCAAAACTCTTGTACCTTCAGCATTTAAATGCAGACCACCATCTTTGACTGCATATAAATGTCTCATAGGGAGACGAGAACCTTTAAAAAGGCTTGTAGGTTCTTATGAACTGAACATGACGTTGAATACAGAGTTTATTCAAGGCCTTGTTCACATCAATAATTTTGTCACCAGTGGTATTAAAATCACACGGCCTTGGAATTAAAGCAGAAAAAATAATTTTACATGAGCTGCAATTCTGAATGACTGAAATTAGGTTATTGTAGAAAGCAATGAATTCAGGCACAGATAGAACATTAATATCATTAGTTCCAACATGAATAATAACAAAATCATAGTCCTTAATATTTTCCCTTTGGATTATCCTGGTGATTCATCCAATTGTGGCCCCTGGAAAAGCTTTAACACCAGTCCAATGAATGTCGGTGATATACTTGGCAATAGAATCAGATATTATCATAACAGATGTGGGAACACCTCTCCCTGAAAAATATTACAAAATATCTCCCTTAATGATAAAAGATTTTAGAGTATTACTGACATGAACTTTATCATCAAGTGTGAATTCCAAGTATTTTTTGTAAGCGTCACTCTTCCAATCGCCTACCAATTGTATGAGACAGGGTGAAATTTCGCAATGAAAAGCAAATGTTGCTCCACCTCGTCTGAAACTATGTGAAGAAAATTCTGTGGGATCTCTTCCAGTTTTAGAGATCAAATCTTTTAGTATTTTTAGAAATTTTGGATAGGTCACAGGGAAAGTGATTCCCTTCTCCTGCAGTAAAAAAGCAGGTGAATCAGAATTAGCTTGTGTTAATTGACACATGTGTAAAAAGGCGTGTACAGGACAAAGAGGCGAGGATGGAATTTCCACCATGGGAATCTGCAAAATGCGTTCTTCCAACTGAATGGTTTTACTCCAGAAAAAATTGGCAATCAGTTTGCCTTTATGGATTTCAACATTACCTCTAGTTAGATGTTTTCGAGGATTAAAAGTCTGAATAGAATCAGGAACCATATTTGATTTTCGAAAGAAAGTGAAAAATGAGATTAGAAATAAACTCCAAAAAATAGCATGATTTGTATTTTTCAAATTTAAATGAGGAAAAATATCTAATAAAATTGATGGCGAGATTGGTGCCGCCCTCTTTGGACAATGGGGACTTGATCTTGCAATGCCTTTTAATATGAGTTGTTACTGGAAATTATCGGATGGAAATTTGATATTTAACAAAACAAGGAGAGTCTTAACTCCGCTAATGTAATTTTGAATGGATTCAGTTGATTTGAAAGATCTGCTCAAAAACTGTGCATATAAATTTAATGTTTCAACTGAGACCGGAACAGGTTTCAGTTTGTAAAAGTTACAGAACAATAAAAAGGCTTCAAATTGAGTTTTTAAATTCTTAACTGTTCCATCTGTAAAGCAGCAAAAGTAGAATCCAAAGCTTCCTTCCTTAAATTTGAAAGAAGAGTGTCTGGAAAAAAAAGAAAAACAAATTTTTAGCATTGATTTTAAATAGGAAATGCTGTAGTCTACCAGTTATGAGAAAATTTAAAAACATTACTGTGTATGTACGTTTCAGTCATTAATGATTTGAAGGAGTCTGGCAAGTCATTAAAAGTTGTATCTGACCATCTAGAAAGAAGATCAGCTAATCTGTTATCACATCCAGCAAAATGTTTCCCTTTGATTTGAAATTTATTTGTGGCTGCAATAAACTGAATTTCCCTCAACCACTTTTGAAGGAATGTATTTCGACAGGCACCTGAATTTAAGACAGATACAGATAACATGTTGTCACAGAAGACCACAATTTTCTTTCCTGAAAAGTTTTTACCCCACAATCTCAAACAAACACAAATTGTAAGAAGCTCAAGACAATTAATATGTAAGGACATTTTTTTTATAAAATCTGGAAAGGTACTATGGAAAAATTCTTGATCACAAATACCATCACAACCAAGTAAACAAGCATCACAGGAAACACAAACATCTGGAGAAGACCATTCCTCCATATCCATCATAGAAACCCCATTGAATTCATCAAGAAATTTATACCACCATACCAAATCTTTTTTAACATACTTAGGAATATTATGTTTCTTTTTATCATGAGTATCCAAAGACCGCAACCAAGAAAGAAGTCGAGAAATGAAAATTCTGCCAGGTTTGACACAGGCTGAGATAAAACTTAACTTTCCAAAGATGGACTCAAGTTCTTTTCTTGAAGCCTTTTTCTTTTTCAACCAGTTCTGCACTAACAGGGATATTTCCTCGATTCTCTCAGGAGTTACTGTTAGAGTGAGATCTTCAGTGTTAAAATGAATTCCTAAAAAAATCATTTTAGTAGAAGGAGGGCAAGCCTTATTTACCGATTCCTCTAAACCACAAGAATCGAGAACATCTTTCAAACAACAAAATGAATTATCAGCTTCAGTTTCACGTGCAGCCCCTGCAAAATCATCCAGATAATTAACTAGATCATACCCATAGAGCTCCATAATGTAAACAATGCAATTTGTAAGCCTCTGACAAATAAATGCTGCACTCCTGAGTCCCATTGAAAGAACTCGATCAAAAAAAATATGATTATTCCATTTGTATCCAAGTAAATCCATATCACCCGGGTCAATGGAAATCTGTCTATAAGCCCTTTTTAAGTCTCGTTTAAACAGCAAACAAGCAGGACCATGTTTTTAACTAAATCAACTAAATTGTCAGTAGAAGGGTATGTTAAGTGACTATTTTCACCCAAATAACTGTTCTTTGGAATGAAATCATTCACTGCTTTAGCAAAAGGGAAACTCAAATCTAAAATAACTCTTCTTTCCACGGAATCTTTTTTGGGAACAGTATTGAGAGGTGAAAGAAACATTGAATGAAAAAGGTTGGAGAAAAAAGGACCCATGACAGCTCAATAAGTAAACTCTTTCACAAAATATTCATCCAACTCATTCGAGCGTTTTCGGGGGCTACATAGCTACTCGTCGCTGCGCGACTCGTAGCTATATATGCCCCCGAAAACGCTCTCGTCGCGATAAAAGATTTTTTTACAAACACCATGTGTATATAACCCATATTTACATATCATATAATTTGGTAATTTTGACTGTCTAATCAAAAAATTGGAACGAATAAGCTTAGAACAATCCTTTGAACAACTTGAGCAGTCCCCAGTTGTTTTTTCACAAGTACATAATTTACAAGAATGGTTCACACAGACAGCCGAAGGAACAGATAAATTAATTTGAGTGGAATCCATATTCACAGTATTCAAGCAGTTTTTAGAATTTGTTAATGAGCTATTCAAATTATCATCAACACGGTGTAAAGGTGTTGGACAACAACTAATTTCTTTGGAAAAATCAAAAGTTTGGGAATTTGAAGTTTCAACACCTGAAGGGAATTTACATAATTTGGGATTAACAAGAGTTGTTTCTTTAATATTAGTATTATATGTACTTAAACAGGGATTACTAGAATTATTCAACTTCACTACAGTGCTTTCTTTATTTGTCTGACAATAATTTAGTCATTGGGGCGTACTGAAATGTGGGCAAGCAGACGATGATTCAGGATGTTGTAATTGGATTTTGTCTTTGATCAAACAAGATGCACACATGTTGCACATTTCTAGCTTGTCCATTAATTACCTTGAAATGTCACGATTTATGAGTACATTTCATTCTTTGAAAGTCCGAGCAAAACCAAACTTTTGGACCCGATTGAAACGAAGAACTGAAACTATTTTGAGATTTTTGACTCAATTTAGAGGAGCGATATCTTACGTGTCCAGCCAAAAGAGGAGTTTCTAAACAAGTTGGGTCATCGGCCCAAGTCGCCTGGTTGTACTCAATCTTTCTGATAAATGCTGCATATAACTCAAGCAAAGACTTTCAATCGTATATTTCATAATAATGAGATATTTTACGTAATAATTTCAGCCTTCCAACTTTTTCTGTGACATCCAAATTGGGTAATACAATTATTTCCAATTCTCCAGCGACAAACTGGTTGAAGGAAAGATCTTTAAACTTAATTTCTTTATTAACGTACTCAAGCTACAGAATAGACTGGGGACATATCTGAGGGTTCAAAATTATATTCTTTGATTTAGCCTCAATTCCTAAAAGTTTCTTTTTTATATCGAACAGCTTGAGGTTCTGTTTCTGACTCTGAAGATTCATTGCTGCTCGAACTTGACTCAGCATCACTGTCAGCTGAATCATCTCGATCAACAGTAAACCGATCCAAGCCTAATTTTCTCAATTGTTTTGGCACATTTCTTGACAATTCTTTGTTATTACGGAGAGTGGGTAAAGAAACATTGGAATTGTTATCAAACGGTACAAAATCGGTTGAAAGTGAATGTTTATGTTTAGATATTTTCATATCATGATCTTTTGGCCAATTGTCTTTTTTTGTTGATCTACATTTGGGTAAATCTATGTGTTGGTTGTGCTTTGGAAAGTCACAGTCTTTTTCCTTATCTTTGTCTGACTTAGATTTGTCAGTACCTGAAGAAGTTCCTGAACGACGAAGTTCTTTCAGTTCACGTTTAGCATCATCAAGTTGACGTTGTAACGATTCTTTAAACAGTTCTTTTTGTCTTTGCAATTTAGCGAGTTCTTGTTCCATTTCAACCAAGGCATTATCCGAATCATCGGATTCAGCTGATGAGAGACGTTCAATTGTGTCATCTGGTAAATTTTTGACGGCATTGTCAAAGTTGGAAGTGGATTCCGAAATCTCTGTAGCGACAGCACTGGGTGTTTTATTATCAATTTTACCACAATTATGTAATGTCTTCTAATTTACGGCAGATCACTCACTTAGATCTCTGTCTGAATTCATGACGAAAGCAGCTAATTATGCGAAACTACCACTCTGAATTTTAAATTCAGTTATCTCAGTCTGAACTTTGAAGAGCAGGAAATTATCGAAGGACTACGATTGACGAGACTAAACCAACATTGTGAAGGAAATGTTTTTCTTGACAATGAGCAACACCATTTTTTTTTTTTTTTTGAAGAGAATAATGACCACGACCAATTCAAGTTGAAACCAAAATATCACTGAGACAATTCGTTCAGTGCAAATTGATCGATAAGGTTGAGAAGAGCTCATGCGATTGTTGTCATTGACAACCTAATAAGGATTTCTCCCTGTCTGCTGATCATTAATTATGTTGAAGACAAAATAAAATAATTGGGGTTAACTGATTCAGTGAAGATCAGTTGCCAAGATCCAGTCAGTGAACAGTGTTCACAGTAATGCTCGGTTGGTTTCTAAGTGTGACTGAGGTGTTAGTTTGGGAGCAATTTGAGTGTGACTTTGGATGTTAAACCGTTCGGACGTTTATTTCGACTGTGTGTCAACCTCTGTTTATTGATACTGCTGTGTGTGGTATGCTATCTATAATACTGCTGTGTGCGGTATTCCGTCTGTTATACTGCTGTGTGCGGTATGACATCTATAATACTGCTGTGTGCGGTATTCCGTCTGCTATACTGCTGTATGCGGTATGTTATCTTTTATACTGATATGTGCGGTGTTTACTGCTGTGTGCGGTAAGACTGTTATGCTTTCCATGTCTTTCTTAATTGATAACGCCCTTAAATTTTATCCAAATTCATTGAATGTTAATCAACACTGAAAATACAACAATTCCTTCGATGAAAAGCCTGTTGGGTCGGAATCATCCTGTGTTCACAGGGGATGAGAATTTCAAAAAAGAAAAGCCCTCTGTTTGGCAATATTTCAATAAAACTCATATGTTGAGAGCCTGTGGTGCTCTTGAAAGCCTTACTGACTTGAGTTTTTTTCTGATCGAGGCCCCTTTGGAAGAACATTCCTCGCCAGACTCTGGATGTACACATGCGGAGTGCAGGGGATTTAAAATAAGAAAGAACCTCTTTAGATACCCAGATTTCAATAAAACCTTTTAAGGACGGATACCAAACGAAAAATTAAAATGTGGCATTTCAGGCCATGTTTGGACAATGGCTAGAGGTGTAGACATCACGATACGTCGCTTGAAGATACACGCATCGGTGAATGCAGTCAAATATGGTTGATCGTGATATATGCAAACAGAGTTCAGCTCACGTAACAGACTGCTTTTTGGACAGGGAATCAGATTCTCGTAATATTTTCGAAAAATCGTAATATTCCCGAATTCCGGTAAAATCGAAATGGATTCCAGCTATTCAAATTTAAACTGTCAATAAAGATTTGTTTGTATGGGCGTGTGACAAACTTAATATCCGAATTATCAATAGAAAAACAGTATCCGGGGAATTGCGAACTACAGTCACGCAGCAGTGTCATGTTACAACGAAAAATGTAAGCTGGGCCTGTTGAATTGAGCTCACGAAGTCTCCAAAATTGCTTCGCATTCTAAATTCGATACATCGTCCCCCGAGTTCCAATGTGTTCTATGCGAGTAGTATAGCATGTACCCGAAGGGCCCCCTATTCACGGGGTTCTCAATTGTATGACAAATAAGAAAAATCAGCCTTGGGCCCGGATTTCAATAAAATCTATCTGAGAGACAGGAGTAACTAATGATACGCTTTATGACGATTGCGTCTCCTTTCAACTAAAACCAGGCCGGATTGGACGCTGGTGTGACATTTCCGGATTTCACAGTGGTGGCTAATAACAAAGTCCACTCTTACCCACGGTGTCAATAAAACACCTATCTTGAGAGCCTTATTGGCAGTCAGAGCTAACAGTTCACCTTTCGTACTGCACCCCCCCCCCCCCCCCCACCCCTATAAACTCCCAATATGCTCAACCAGCGTCTGGTCGGATCTGTTTGGCATGGATACGAGCGGAAATCGCGATAAAATGTATCATTAGTTACCTTTAAGACAACGCCAGCCTTTAAGATGCCTTCGGATGGCGAGAAACGCGTTTTCGTCAAAATCGCTCTTTTGGCGATGGCGATCAGACACTACCATGTAATTATTTATAACCCTGTTGTACATATGTTAGAGGATTTAAATGCACAACTTCCTAGTAGCTTAGAAAACTCTACAATCCATTGGATGCTTTCTTATTTTGTTGGAAAATGAGTATTGAAAGATTTCAGGTGATTTTATGGGAATGAGAATGGACGCCTATTTCACCCAGTTGACGTACGCGGATGTGTGTGCATGTGTGTGTGTGCAGGTGTAGGTTTGTGAGGGTGTGTCTATGTGAGGGGGGGGGGGGCATGGCCTATAAAACATACTTTGAAGAGAAAACAAGCTTCACCACAACAACCTCGCAAATCCATAAACGGCCACATGCAGCCTAGTGGGCCCCATTTAAACCGTTAATATTATACACCCATATATCTATCTGCCTGAAGTTGACGACAATCATCGGTGACACACATACGTAGACTTCTTTGAACGAACAATATACTCTTCCATAAAGTTTGACATTGAATTTCAAATCCTTCTGATTTCCCTCTTCTCCCCCTTGAAATTAGTCGAGTGCAATGCCGTTGACACGCGCTCCAAGACCGGGGCCATATTTAAACGGTATTCCAAATATATCAAATTATACTGCAAAGTGGATCCAAAGATGATTTTAAAAAAATCATCACATTACAATATGTTACGGCTTTCTAATTTCGAAGACAACCAGAACAGTACATGCATTGCAGTCCAAGTTAATTTATTTGA
Organism: Pictodentalium vernedei; assembly: GCA_031216915.1. Taxonomy (NCBI): domain Eukaryota; kingdom Metazoa; phylum Mollusca; class Scaphopoda; order Dentaliida; family Dentaliidae; genus Pictodentalium; species Pictodentalium vernedei. Next base: position 531,978,472 of record CM062293.1, read on the forward strand.
TATCGTGTTATCCGAATGTTTGTTTATTGAAGCTTAATGACATGTTTCAACAGACATGGACACAATTTTACGAATGGAGGAGCTTCCACCTGCCCGAGTAACTAACACGCCAACATACTAGCACTGCACAAGCAGCTTTTTCTGGTCTAATAATTTGTTTGACATAAATTAGTTAGGCTGTCACGGAGAGGCACAAGTGGCAAACGGTTCGCCTTGCATAGTTTATTTATGTCAGAAATGCAGGGCCAGGGAAATGAAATTCGGGCTCCGGTGTTGATTTTGTGACGGGTACCCTTTCAAATGTGTCCGGATACTGATGCAGATACCGACGGCAAGGATGCCGGTAGTCTCCTGAGCAGCCCATTAAGCATTAGTCTGGTGGTGTCCACCGGGAAAAGTTTGAAATCAAATATTAAAAGTAGACATCTGGCGTCTTTCTGGATAAACAATGACGTTTTTTGGCCGTCAAATGACGTTTTTAGCAGCATGTTTCAAATATGCAAGTTCATCAGCGAGTATCCAGTAACCCACCCTTATAGCTTTTGAATGCACAATTCTTGAAACGGTAACTTTGTTACGTCAAGATGATTTAATGAATTTTTAACTTCAAGAATCATGCAAGCAGCAGGAGATGAGGTAAACTACCCCGGGCAGGACCCCGGAAGTGGAGCCAGGTCACGTGACCCAGTGGCGTCATGTTGTGTTGTCATGGTAACCCGCGTGAGCGGCCATCTTGTGACGTTATCTCCATAGTGATACGTGGTGTGAGTGCGCATGTGCAGCGTGTGTTGTTAGGGTGATACGTGTTTCCGACGTCCATTTTGTATACTGGAGGCCGCCGTCTTGGTTTCTATGGTAGCACGTGGTTGCTATGTGACCCAAATACTTCTAACAAGACGGGGGTATGTTCGGAGGGGGTGTTCTTTTGTAGAAGAGTAAATTCCCGATTTGTAGAATTACCCAAATAAACCCGACAATCCCTCCAAATCACCAAAAACGACTTTATTTACTATGGATTCCCCAATTTATCGGTGTAGCTCGTAGTGCTATAGTACCAAGGGGTACCGGGGTGCGTTCCTTTGCTTTGTAGAAGAGTAATTTTCTGGCTTAAAATTTCCAGAATCCTCGTTTAATTACCCCAATAAACTCGGCAAGTTGTACTATTTCGAATTCTTTCAGAATCCTATTTAGGATCGCGAAACATTTGGTTTATAATAGTAGCACGTAGTGATATAGTACCAAGGGGTGTAAGGGGTGCGTTCGATTAAGTGTAGTAATTGTCTGGTTTTGTATTTGCCCCATTTTATCGGTATAGCACGTAGCGCTATAGTACCGAGAGGGCCCCGTAGGTACGTTCCTTTAGACTAGAGTAATATTTTTTCCTCCCAATAAATTGTATAAGAGTAATGCTATAGGACAAATTCCTTTGGTCATTACCCAGAATCCTCTGTTTTTTTTTATCTAATTTCTATTTTTAGTAGCATCCTCAAGTGACCGCCCCCCCCCCCCCCCCTTCACAATTTTAATAAGTTTTTAATAACTTTATTTTTTTAATGTGAGGATCAAGATTCCTTTTAGGATATCCAAACTGACCAATGAAATAACAGAATTATCGACCAATCAGATTAATGTATTCCTAATGTGTTTCTTTGCCATTACTTTCTATAGTAATTTTCTAATTTTTCTAAATTTAATCTATAATCCTATGGGAAACAAACACAACCCCCAACCAAGAATGAAAATATCGATAAAAAAAACGCTGTGACATCATGCCGTTTTCAAAAACGTCCATCACGTCTAAATAAATTCAGCGACTTTGTGGAGTCGGCTTCATTCCATTTTCATTTCTTGACCGAAAATGATCATTTCTGTTTACTCAGATTATTCAATGGCTTTTTGTGTGTGCTATTTTTGTGCATTCATTATTCTAAGGAATATGGAGACTTCTGGATTTTCATGTGGGGATTGTGGGAAAATATTCACGGATCGTCGGAACAGGAATATACATCAACGGACAGCTCATGGACAAGGTAAGACAACTGACTGTAACAACTGCTGTAAGACATTTACTAGGAAGGAATATTTAGACAACCATAAAAAAGCTGCTTAGATCTATATACATGTTTGGAATGTGGACAGGAATTTAAACAACTTTTACATTTTAATAGGCATAAAAACACCGCCCATGTCCCTATTACTCTCCCCAAGAAACGGAATTCTTAACGACCGGCAACAACCCTGAAAAAAACCGTACTGTTTTGGATATTGACCCCATTGATTTTGATTAGGACCTTTTTGGCAGAAACAAGTGATGAAATTTCAGAAATTTATCGTAGGAACTGGAATACTATTCGGACCCATCACATAACTAATAGGAAAATACAGGACATTTTTAATTATAGACTAGACACAACTGATTTATCCACCATGAATTATGAACTAAAAAACCCAATCTTTCAATGTCAAAAAAATAAATTCAAAATTAATTTAATCTACGGCTTCATTTTACGAAATAATGAAACAGAAGAACTAAAATTTTATCATCCTTCACAAAATAATGCCCGGGTTCTTGATAGGCCACCCCTTATAGAAAATGCTGTAGATTTTGGGAATTTCCTTGAAGACCTTGAACAGGAAGACATTTTGGAATGGGCTAGGCAGCAAAGACCCAACACTAAATGGATTGTCCATCAATTAACCAATGTAACTTTTTTATGTAAATAAGATTAAAAATCATCCAATTGGTGGGGTCCCTGAAAATCTTCCCAAGTATATTATGGAAAATCATTCGATTGAATTCCAATCTGCCTATACGCCACTTAATAGTACGGAAACAACACTCCCGCGTGTCCAGAATGACATCTTTCTGTCTGTGGACCGTAAGGAGGTTTCCTGTCTTGTTCTACTGGATTTAAGTGCTGCGTTTGACACCACTGTAAACGTAAACGATACCTATTCCACTGAGTTCCATTAGAGTTTGGTGTACCACAGGGGTCCGTCCTTGGGCCTCTGTTGTATGTTATATATGCTATTGGGCGACATAATTCGTAAGCACGGACTTGATTTTCATTTTTATGCAGACGACACACAACTCTACATTCATTTTAGAGCCCACCAAGAGGTGTATGCAATTCACTCGTTAGAACATTGTGTAGATGACATTAAGTCGTGGATGGCGTTAAACTTTCTTAAGCTCAATCCCGACAAAACCGAAGTTATCTACATTGGATTACGTGGCCAGCTTTCGAAGCTGTCCCGTATTTATCCAAATTTTGATGGCAATCTGATCTCTCCGTCCACCATGGTGCGTAACCTCGGATTTTTCATGGACGCGACACTGTCTGCTGACTATCATGTCACACAGGTGCGTCGGACATCATATTATCACTTACGAAACATCAGCAGGGTGCGCACCGTGGTTCACTAGGATGTCTCCAAACAGTTAGTTCATGCGTCTGTCACCAGTCGCCTGGACTACTGCAATTCCTTAATGTACGGCTGTAAACGGTCCCTACTACATAAGCTGCAGCTTGTCCAAAACTGTGCTGCCCGATTGATTCTTAAAAGGAGGAAATCGTGTCATATAACACCCTTATTGTACCATCTTCATTGGTACAGTAAACGATACCAGGAATCAACTTTTGAAACAAAAATAAAAATTTTTTTGGTTATACTTAGCCTACACGAGGAATGTACAACATGAATGATAATTGTTGAAAAATAAATTTCCTTCCATAAACTATTTACAAATATGTACAAGTAATTATGTTCACCCTCCCCCATGAGAAAAAAAAGAAGAAAATTTTCATCTTGGATAACCATCTCTGTAAATATAAAAAATAATATTGATTGGGATAATTTGAATATAAGAATTATGCTTACCTCTGGATATCTGTAAAGATTGTGGAAGAATATTCACTGGTTGTAGAAAAATTATATTGTCAATGGTAAAGTAGATACACCGTCATCTTGAACTAGTCGTTTTGGATAAAAATAAGATAAGCCATCTTTCGTCTGTACGTAAGTAAACATGTCATTTCCATTGGTCTAAAGCCTTAATTTTTTCCTGTTTCTGTTTGTTTGCTTTTGATCACTTTTAAATATGTTTCTTTTGTTAAATCAGTTTGTCTTTTATTTCTTCCTTTACAACTCAGTTTGTCTGATGGGCCGAAACAATAGTAAGTTTTGCTGCACAATCCAATAACCCCCTCTCACTCCCATTCAATTTTAAAAAGACCGGGGTTCTTTTATCAACAGCTTTCCTGTCCCTGCAACATTGAGATGGTATCTAGTTATCTCCCCTTAATTTAGTGTTTACATAATCTTCCATATGGGCATCACAGGCTTCTGAGGGTAAGCATTTATGGGCTTGGCGATAGAATGATTCTTTTTTCTCTGGTCTGACTACTTCTTCAAGGGAAGATCCAGTAAGGGCTATGTATAAGCTGTCTGTGTCCGATTCACAGAGTTCAAAATCCTTACGATCAACAAAAACATCCAACAAACCATAGTAGAGCTGGAGCATACGTAACTTGGCATATTGATACACGAAAAAACCAGTGTGGTGGGGGAAGTCAAGTTTGATTCTGCTTTTATTCATTTCAATTTCATAAAGTTCTTCAGTGAGGGTGTTCAATTTCCGAAAGGCCATATTATTGATGAGGTTGGAACATTATCTTCATCACAATACACTACATTCCTATGTTTTGCCTTATTAGTGACTGTCTTCCCATAGCCCGAATTACCTTATAGTTTCATCGTGTCAGCTACGATGGCGTTACTTGGATCAGAGTCCACTTCCCGTCGGGCCTGTGATACTTGATCACCAAATGTTTGGAAGCACGCCTTGGGCTGGTACTGGATGACTTGATACACCCGACTGACTACCAGTCCGTGCTCCAAAAAACATTTCAATAATGGTGTAGCCAGCAAGATGTTTTCGCCAAAGTAGCTACCAATGAGACTACGGAGAGGTTGGCGCATAATGTTGTTGGCTTCACAGTAAGCCTTCATGTGTGGCCCGATATCTTCCCGGGAAATATTTGTATTTTTGAAGATTGGTGTCATTTCTTCAAAATAGGGCTTCAGTTGGTTGGGTACAGAAATGTCGCACTCCACTAGGCCAAAGATATTGCCTGTGCGGATCTTCTCGAGAAGTTAGCTGGATGTCAATGAGCCATCCACCGAAGTCCCAAACCTTTCCCGGAGAAAGGTATTTAAGTCTGCATCGGTCTTCTTCTGCTGATGCCACTCACATTCCCAGATTTCTATAACATCATACCCAAGGCTCTGTAGGTACTGTGTGGTTCCCTTGGTGTTTTCCCTAACCTCGACATGGACTTACCCCGTACTGCATTGTGAGTGGCCAATGTACCGTCCTTCATATTCAGATAACATTCATGACCGTGCCAGAAACATCCGTGAAACTAATAAACAGTTTTGATGTCTTTACACCAACCATCTACGGGCACTTGACGTCCCTGGTAGACATATATTCCAACCACTGATGGGCCATCCTATCGTACTTATGGGAATATACTGGTTTAAAGTCTGTCTCTTCCTTCGTCTAATGTAGCAACCTGTTGGCATTTCCTGCATTAACGACCATAAGTACAAGGCGTTGGCATCATAACCTACAACACCCCACATCCCTTTGCTTCTGCGCCATACTTAAATTCTCTTATGTTGGTAATATTTTTCTCGTGATAACGATTGAATATAATAGAAGGCCCCCTACAATATTATCCCTTGATGAGATGATGTAGATCCTTGTTCTTCTCGTTGATGCTCTCGAAGGATATACATTCGTCGACGGTACTGAATAAATATTTTAGCGTTAGTCATGGAACGCTAATACCATCCTTAAACATATCGATCCCCCTTTCCAAGTAAAATTGTGATTGTTTCTCAATAGTCCCTAGGAATGGCTGGACATCTCTATTATTATACCAAATCAGAAAGTCTCTAAATGTCCTCATCCCATTGTCCCCCCAAACTTGCTGGCAGTAAGCACATTCTTCAGAGGTAATGTTTTCCTTTTTTAAAGAGCTATAAAAGGAAACATGGGGAGGTAATTCAGTAGTGTCCAATTTATCAATACAGTCAATCCATTCATAGGGGAAAAATCCTTTAGTAATGGAACACCCCAAAGCCTTGTGAAATTTATCATAACTAAATCCAGGGGCTAAGTAATTGCAAATATCTAAATATTTCAAATGATCTGTTTTCAAAACCATAAAGTTCTTACTTTTTTCACAACAAAAGACAATGGGTCATACTTTTTCAAATACTCCATCAGTTCTCGTTTAATTACGTTCACATCATAATCTCCAGAATTAAAACCTAAGACGGGCATTTCCTTTATGTAACGATCAAATTCTGCAGCTAATTTTTCAGGTGGGTGGGGTATAGAATCATCTGTACCTTCCTGTGTCAAAGCATCTTGAATCATTTGCCTGAGGGATAATATGGTGGCCATGTGAATCTCTTGCATGCGAGAGTAACTTTTCTGAGAAATTTCCATTAAATAATTCATCATATTTTCAACCAATGTCTGCGTGTCACCATCAGTAATAAAATATTTGGGATTAACAAAACCGGCGACATTACTACATACACTAAAACTGAGGGGTTTGTGTTGAGCTTCCCAGATAAGAGTATTAGTTGAAGTGGGGGGAGAAGTTTTATCAAAATAACTGTAACGTTCCGCCAAAATGCTCTTACCAGGTCGAACCCAGTTGTCGCCGGGTTTACTGTGGGTCTATTAATAATATTTTGGTAGAGTCTTAATCTAATTTATAACCTTCTCGTCCCCTGGGACATAAACTAACAAGTCGCTTAACTCGAGTCAACTGGCAAAAAGTAACTAAGTTATTTATATACAAATGGTCTACCTGACCTGTCAGTGTCCTAAATACGTCGTGCTTCGATCGTATTGTTATATAACAAATCACTGGTGTACCTCACCTGTCGAAAATTACAACTGGCAAAAGGACGATTGACCCAACCAACCCACAAATCGCAATGCATCTAGTCTGTGACAATACAGTCTTACTGCTGCTAATGCAACTGGTGTTTTCCCTCAAACCCTAGACAACTGGCTTCTGCGTCAGTTGTCACTTGTTTGAGTCACGTTTGCCATTTGCAACTTGTACTGTTGTATTGTCGCACCGGCCAGTGGTTACCTTGTCAGATGCAGTCCGCAGCTGACACCTAATACCACTGGCGTATTGTCAGTTTGTCACTCTACAACTTGTTCTGCTTTGCAACTGGCTTTGTTCAAGCCTAGTTGCTATAGTTACCTTATCGACTGTTACTTCTCTCGCATGGAACAGATTTCGGTTTGTAAGTTATTGATTTCTCACAGAATCGCACTTATATACTGTCGGGTGCGTCAATTCTCTTGTGTGGGTAAATTAGGTCAAACCATTCCAGCGTAGGTACTTTTCCTCTCTTAAGGACGTTCGCTCCGTAACTCGTCACATATAGCCCTGTAGGGATATGATCGTAAGTGTTCTGGAACAACAATACCTTCTTCATGTAACTTTTCAAAAATGTTTTTTTGGGTGTGATACATACCACCAACATACTTATAAGACACATCATCAGTACCAGAGAGCTTATGGCGTTGCATCGGCTATGCCGATTTCCACAGTTTACCACATTTACGACAAGCAAAGGATTTAAAATATTGATTAATGTCAGTGATATAACTAAAATGGTTCTCATACAAATTCACATACATGGTATTCTCAAAATTCCTATTAGACCTATGTACAATTTTAGCCAAAACTTCATCATCTTCCAATAAAAGTTCAAAAACTTCAATATTCACTTCAAATACTTTTTCTATTTTGGGCAGTTCATCTAATTTCACACCAAGAAAGTTATCTTTTGGTTCATTTGTGTATTTACTATAAAGGGTCTGAGCAGTAGTATGCAAAGAATGGCGCTCACTTCCGCTCCAAAGTACTAAACACCGGAATAAACCGAGATTGTCATTATAAACAACAAAATTCCGTGTCTTGGGGAGAGTAATAGGGACAAGTGCGGTGTTTTTATGCCTATTAAAATGTAAAAGTTGTTTAAATTCCTGTCCACGCTCCCACAATGAGCCCAAATATGAACCCAGGCACTTGTCTTGAACAAACGCGAATCTCACCCCCTAAGGATGCTGCATGCCAAATATCAAAACATTCCGACTGCTGAATCTGAAGAAGAAGATTTTTAAAGAAAAAATCCTCAAATTGACTAAGTTATAATTCGGGCTCCCACAGGGAGCCCAAATATGGACCCAGGGACTTGGCTTTATTAAACTTGAATCTTACCCCCTAAGGATGCTACACACCACATATAAAAACATTCCGACTGCTGGATCTAAAGAAGAAGATGTTTTAAGAAAATTCCTCATTTCGAACTAAGTTACAATTCAAGCTCCCACAGTGAGCCCAAATATGGACCTAGGGGCATGGCTTGAACAAACTTGAATCTCATCCCCATAAGGATGCTGCATACTAAATATCAAAACATTCTGACTGCTGGATCTGAAGAAGAAGATTTTTAAAGAAAATTCCTCATTTTGAACTAAGTTATCATTCGGGCTTCCACAGTGAGCCCAAATATGGACCTAAGGACATGGCTTGAACAAACTTGAATTTCACCTCCCCCTCTCCCCCTAAGGATGCTGCACACCAAATATCAAAAAAATACGACTGCTGGATCTGAAGAAGAAGATTTTTAAAGAAAATTCCTCATTTTGGACTAAGTTATAATTCGGGCTACCACAGGGAGCCCAAATATGAACCCAGGGACTTGGCTTGAACAAAATTGAATTTCACCCCTCTAAGCATGCTGTATACCCAATATCAAAAGATTCTGGATCTTGAGAAGAAGATTTTTTAAGAAATCTGCCGAAATTCGAATTTGGGCTTCTGTAGTGAGCCTAAATATGAATCCAGGGGGGCCGATTTGAACAAACTTGAATCAGACCCATACCAATATGCTGCATACCAAGTATCAAACGATTCAGCCCACTGGTTCTGGAGAAGATTTTTTAATATTTTTTTCTATTATTCATACGGTGCTATCAGAGTTATGTCCCATACAGAGCCCCCAAGGGACGTGGCCATTTCATTTGAACAAACGTGAATTGCCATATAGTAATGAACATCCACATGAAGTTTCGTGAAAATCGGACCAAGGGTTTCAGAGGAGAAGTCATTTGAAAAATGTTCACGACGACGGACGACAGACGACGGACGACGGACAAGTGATAAGTTGAGCTCCCTTCGGTGAGCTAAAATTCAAACGCCAATGTTTAAAAAACATGAGGCCCCATGGGTCCTGTGACGCTCACCTGAGAACAGTTGTTTAAAGAAGGATTTAATTAGCGTCTATAACCAGTTACAGGAAACAGTACAGAGGAATGAAGTCATTTAATTATTTGTAACTCTCGTGTCCATGCCAGATGATTCTTTTCTAGTACTGGGATGCCACAGAAATAATGCCCCGATTTCCAATGATGCAAAACATGAGAGTCCAAATATCAACCTAGGATTTTAACTTGAACAAACTTAGGTTTGAGCCCTACCCTTCCACCACCAGGGTGTTGTATAACAGATGTGAAAGCTTCTGACTAAGGGATCTGAAGAAGATTTTTAAAGAAATTTCCCCATATTGCACTAAGCTGAAATTCGGGCTACCATAGGAGGCCCAAATATTAACCCAGAGACCCGATTTGAACAAGCGTGAATCTCACACCCCATGATACTGTCGTACACCAAATACAAAAGCATTCTGACTGGTGGATCTGGAGAAGATAATTTTTAATGAAATTCCCTCATATTGCTCTAAGTTAAAATTCAGGGTCGCATAAAAAGCCCAAATATTAACTCATTAACTCAGGGACTCGATTTGAACAAACATGAATCTGACCCCAGAGAGATGTTGTATATCAAATATGATGACAGGATTCTAACTGGTTATCGATTTCAACAATTTAGATTGTGACCCCCCCCCCCCCCCCCCCAGAGATGTTGTATACGAAATATGAAAGCATTTTGAATGGTGAATCTGAAGACGATTTAAAAGAAATGCGCTCTTATTGCACAAATTTAATAATTCGGGCTTCTGTACTGAACCCAAATATGAACCAAGATGCTTCGTTTTAACACACTTGTGTCTGACCTCCCTATGGATGCTCTATACCAATATATCAAAAGGTTCTGAGTAGTTGCTGTGGAGAAATGTTTTTAAATAATTTAGCAAATATGCTGACTCAGCAATTTTTCGCTGCCCCCCCCCCCCCCCCCGCCCCCTACAGAACACACTGACACAACCGGTGGCAATTTGTTTTTACCATTCAGTTCGACTGGTCCTAAGACTGCTTCAAACCAAATAAAAGCTCTCTGCACCGCGTGGTTTGGGAAATATGGGCATTTGAAAATATTCCCATTTTTAGCTCCAAGGTTTCCCAAGGGGACACGGCAAAATAGTTTGTTTTTTTTATTGAATCAAGTAGTTATGACTCAATGATACCACATATCAAATTTTGTTCAAATCGCACCATCGGTTCAGAAAACAGAAATTTTGGGTACGGCCAAAAATCTTTCCCCTCCCATTACGAAGGCAAATCCTGATCCCGAAATTTCGTTTAAACAAACTTGATTCTGCACCTTAAAAGGAAGCTGCATGCCAAATATGAAGTCATTGTACCCACTGGTAGATTTTTAAAGAACTTAGGTGGATTTTTCAACACCCTCTCACTGTTAGGCTGAGAAAGTTGATTTGAAAAAAGAAACCCAAAATGCGCTGTCACAATAAGCAATCACCTCAATTATAACTAAAATTGGTTCTGAGGTTTAGGAGTGGCAGGTGCAAACACCATGTCCACGGATGTCGGACGACAGATGACGGACGGTGAGTGGTAACTATCGCTCATCCTAAAGCTAAAAACTACGCAGACCAGAATATTGTTTTTCGTTTTGTATTCAGCAGCCTTAGATCCAGCGGAAAACCATCCTATCGGCTTTGTCGGGCGAGGGGGGGGGGGGGGGGGGGGGGGGCGTATTGGGATGCAAATTTTAACAATGGCAACGGGAAAATGCTGAGTCATCTTTCTTGTATATTCCCATCAGCTGATTTGAAACTTGCCTTCTTTAAAACCACTGGGCTGAATTCATTCATATACGGTCCATACTATCTTGGGAGTACACCCTTTCTACTTTGTTCAAAATAAACTGTTGCCATCTTCGGGCTGGGTTTAATGTTCAAAAAGCCTAAACATCTATTTAAAAATCTTCTCATCATTCATGAACCACCACTGAGAATGCTTTGATATTTGGTATGGAAGTTCCTTTGATGGTGAAGATTAACGGTTGTTCAAGGCAAGTTGGTTGATCAGTATTTTGGTTATCTGTGAGAGCATTCCAATTTTGGGCTGCAGCCAAAATTTGTATTTCAAAAACCGATTGTCTGATTTGAACTAAATTTGGCATGTAGTATAATAGGGTAAACTTACTTGATTGATGCCAAAAAAATTGCACAACTCCGTGGGAACCCAGAAGCTAAAAATAGAAAAAAATCAAAAATACATGTTTCAAAAAGAGGCCCCACTGGTCCTGAAACGTTCACCTTGAACAGAACACAATATAAACAGAGTCCCTATAAACAGAGTCCAAGTATGAGTCTACATTAAGCAATCCATCTCCATAGGATACATTGTCAAACATTGAACCCCTTAGGAGTGACAAAAATAATCCGAGCAACATGCCTTTTCTTCACTTGATCATAATGTAAAATGTAGAGCTCCCCTATGAAGCCCCTTGGTACAACCTACGTGGATTAATCTTAGTTACACACCTCCAGAGGGAACTGAATACAAAATTATTATTTTTTTCTACAAAATGACCAATTCCGGCCTCCATAGGGAGCCCACATAACCCAGGCTCTCGATCTGAATTCAGTTGCATCTGATTTCCCTAGAGAGGTTGTGTACCAAATATGAAAGCATTCTGACTGTTGGATCTGAAGAAGTGAAATTTAAAAAAAATTCTTCATATTGCACTAAGTTAAAATTTGGGCTACCAGAGCGAGCCTAAATATTAACCTATGGATCCCATTTGAACAAACTTGAATACCCCCCCCCCCCCCCCCCCCCCAGATATGTTGTATACCAAATATGAAAGCATTCTGAATAGTGGATCTGAAGAAGATTTTTAAAGAAATTCCCTCACATTGTACTAAGTTCAATTTCAGGTTTCCATATGAGGCCCAAATATTAACCCAGGCACTCGAATTGAACAAACTGGAATCTGACCCCCCAAGAGATGTTGTATACCAAATATGAAAGCATTCTGATTGGTGGATCTGAAGAAGAAGATGTTTAAAGAAATTTCCTCATATCGCACTAAGTAAACATTTGAGCTACCATAGCGAGCCCAAATATATACCTAGGGATCTGATTTGAACAAACTTGAATCTGACCCCCTAGAGATGTTGCATACCAAATATGAAAGCATTCTGACTGGTGGATCTGAAGAAGATTTTTTTTAAATTATCCCCCATATTGAAGAAAGTTAAAATATTAACCTAGGGACTTGGTTTGAACAACCTTGAATCTGACCCTCATAACAAAGATGTATATCAGACATTAAAAGATTCTGACTGGTGGTTCTGAAGAAGAAGATTTTAAAGAATATTCCCCATATTACCCTATGTACAAAATATGGGCTCCTGTATTGAGCCCAAATATGAACCAATGGGTTTTATTTTAACAAACTTGAATCTGACCCCCTTATGAATGCTGTATTTAGAATAACAAAAGATTATGATAATTGGTTCTGGGGAAAAGATTTTTAAAATTTTTTGCAAATATGGTGACTCAGCATTTTTTTTATGACCATTACATAACACACTAACATAACCGATGGCATTTTTTTTTACTATTCAATTCTACTGGTCCCAAGGATACTTCATACCAAATAACTGCTCTCTGTTCCGTGTGGTTTGGGAAATATGGGCGTTTGAAAATATTTCTATTTTTAGCTGGCAGGGTTCCCATGTGGATGCGGGAATTCTTTTTACATGGGTCAAGTACTTATGACCCAATAATACCACATACCAAATTTGGTTCAAACCGGACCATCGGTTCAGAAAATAGAAATTTTGGGCGGGGCCAGAAATCTTACCCCTCCCATTACAAAGCCAAATATTGCTTCACGAACTTCGTTTGAACAAACTTGATTCTACACCTCAAAAGGAAGCTCCATAGCAAATATCACGTCATTGTACACACTGCTTCATGAGAAGATTTTAAAAATATTTTAGAGCCTTTTCCCCCAATCCCTCCCTATGGGGCTGTGCATGTTGAGTTGAACAAAAATGCATGCCCCTTTGGGACCATCACTCACACAAACTTTCACTTGAACTGGCCCAGTGGCTTTGGAGGAGGAGACCAAAACATGGTGTTGACGGACGACGGACGGGGAGCGATGAGATTAGCTCAGCTTGACTTTGTCAAGATGAGCTGAAAATTGCTATCGGTTTTGTCTTGGGATTCTGTGTGGGAGGCCCATTTTAACACTGTTAACAATGGAACAATTCTGAGGCATCATCTATATCTATCTCGTGTTCTATAAATTAAGTGTTCTTCTTCAGAACCTCTGGGTCGAATCTTCACTAATTTGGTACAAAACATCTTGGTGGATAACACTCTTTTTTTCAAAACGGTGCTATTCCCCTTGGGTTTAATGCCCCAAAAGCCTAAACAATTTTTAAAATGCTCTTTTCATGAGCTACCACAGAGAATGATTTGACATTTTGGTATGAAACGACCTTTGGTGGTGAAGACTGGATTTTGTTCAAGGTCAATGTTTTGACTCTGTGGCAAAATGCCCATTTTGGGATCCACCTAAAATTTCTATTTCATGAACTGAGAGGGCTGATTTGAACCAAATGTGGCGTGTAGTATAGTTGGTTCATAGCTACAGTGGAGCCCACTTAATTGGATATCTCTTAATTGTATATCCCTGTGAATTGAATATATCCCCACACAAAACCATTTACCATACCTCCAGTACAAATTTGACCTGTTAATTGAATATAGGTTATAGAATAAACTCCTGTTAATTAAATGAAAGTGTCAATGACATTGTAGCTCAACTTGTTTAAGACATGTACATGTATAGTATGTGACACAACAATGACAAACATCTAGGTAATGACCTAATAACAAAGGTACATGTAAAGTATTGTAACGGTCTGTACATAAATGCTGACTGTAACCTGTAACAAATATATAGGTAAAGTATTGTAAAAGTGGGGGTGACAGTTAGATGCTAAATTAGAAAAGAAACTTTGAGTCCCAGAGTGGGTCTGACTGAACCCAAATATATTTCTTCGCATAGCACAGTGATAACAAAGGCACCTGAAAACATTCGTTCCTGCTTTGCTCAGGTGAGCTAAAAATTATCCCATACATAGCTTGAAGTTAAAATTCCCACAGGGAGAATACATATCAACGAGAGACATGATCTGAAGTTGAATCTGCACAATCTCCCACCCCTACAACCAACATACACAAACACAAAATCAAACCACACAAGAATGTCGCATACAAAGTATCAAAAGATTCTACAGGTGGTTCTGGTGAAGTAGAATTTTGAAGAATATTCCTAATATTGCAGCAGATAATACAGGGACTTGACTGGAACAAACTTGAATCTGACCCTCATATGAATGTTGAATGTCAAAATTAATATCAAAAGATTCTGATAACCCAAATATGAGTTCATGGATTTCATTTGAACAAACTTGAATATCCCCCACCCCCACCATGGATTTTAACACTTTGTAACAAAAGAAGCAGACTCATAGATATGAAGATGATTTTTAAAAAATAGACCTTATAATACTGCTGGAAGTTAAAATTTAGGATCCAACAGTGAGCCTAAATATAACCCAAAGGACTTCATCTGATCAAACTGGATCAAATATCAAAAAGTTGTGACTGGTGGATCTGAAAAAGATTTTTAAAGGCATTTCCCCACATTGCAGAAAGTTAAGATCTAGTAGCCATATATAGAGAGCCCAAATATAAACCAAGGGACTTTATTTTAACAAACTGGAATCTGAGCCCACTGAGGATACTGCAAACTAAATAGCAAAGATTCTGACTGATCGATCTATGAAGAGGATTTGGAGAATATTCCTTAAAATGCACTAAGTTAAAATTCCGGCTTCCATAGGGATCCCAAATATTACCCTAGGGACATGATTTAAACAAACTTCAAGCTCTTAAGGATGCTGCATATTAAACATCAAAAGATTCTGACTGAGAAAGCTGAAGAAGGTTTTAATGAACATTTCTGATATTGCACAATGTTAAAGTTCAAATTCTCATAGAAAGCCCAAATATGAGCCCCAGGACTTGATTCGAGCAAACTTGAATCTCACCCTACTGAGAATGCTACATTCTGAATATCAAAAGATTCTGACTGGTCGATCTGAAGTAAATTTTACAAGAGGCCCCCATGGGGTCTGCAGACAAAGATGTTTAGAGAAGAATTTTAATTAGCACCTACTATGACTAGTAAACACTACAGAGGAATGAAGACAGGTAACTGTTCAAAACTCTCTTGACACTAGTGTTGAAATGATTTTTTGACTAGTTGATGCAGACGCGATCAGTACTAAACAAATCTATTAACTGATAAATCACTTGTCGGTTAGTCGCCTGAGTGTATTCTCTAAAGCCTTCAAGTTTCCACTTTGTTTTCCTTTAAGAAATTTAATTTAATTTTATTAAAATTAATTCAGTGTTTTCGATTTGAGGTACGCTAGAGTATTCAAGCTTCTAAATTAGAAACAAGAAGCTCTCTTTTTCATGCTTCTCGAATTTTCAAGAAAATAGATTAAATTACAGTGCAAAGATTCGAGATTCCATTACACCGATTAAAACACAAATGAGGTGTGAACAGTACACCTGCAAACTGTTGTGTCATTTTAATTAACGCTGAGATCGGAAGTACATCTACAGATGTTCATGCTTTTTCAACATGTTCTTGTTTTTGGTTTGGGTACATTTGCTGTAATAAGATTGGTCAGAAAACAATATACTGACCAAAAAAATTGCTTTGTTTGGTCATGTGATGAATTTAATATTAAATGAGGCTATTGCTTATAGTTTGTCTAGCTTTTTTTTTTGGGGGGGGGGGGGGGGGTGATTAAATTAAGCAGATCATGGAACAATCATTTCATCAGAGTACACTTCAAAGTGTTTTAGCACAATAATAAATCACAGATATTTATTATTAGACCACAATATATATAAGGGAATCTTGGGGGAAAAGTTCAATTTCACTTAAAAATATTTGACAGAACCGAATATTGGAACACCAAAAATTTATTATTAGACCAAATTATCTTTTGCGGCACTGGCTGTTTGGTTGTAAGGACATGGAGACATCGGCTTCCGTAAGGTCGAGGAGTTAGAGCCATTAATTGTATCGTAATTTGGAAGCCACCCCTGCCAATCAATTTAGTTAAAACCACAGATTTTTAGAATTTTTCCATAACCGTCTAGTCGATTCATCGTCAACTATTACCCAGCAATTAGTCGATTACTAGAAATCCAAATGGCATTAATGGTTTCAAAACTACTTGACACACAAATAATGACCAGATCTCAAGTAATGAACCAGAGGCTCAAGTAAGCATAAAATGCTCACCTGGCTCAAGTTGTCAAAAGAGATGAGTTATTCAGTAAGTGAATGACATGCGGAACCCATTTATTAACCCAGGGACTCGATTTGAACAAACTTGAATCTGACAATCCAAGGGATATCACACACTAAATATAAAATGTTGCTAACTGGTTGATCGGTTGATCTCACATTGCACTGAGTTAAACTGCGGGCCCCAGAGTTAAACTGCGGGCCCCAAATAAAGAACCCAAATATTAACCCAAGGGCCCGATTTAAACAAACTTGAATTTTGCCCCCACACCCCCCTCATCCCCACCCCCTAGAAATGCTGTATACCAAATAAGAAAATATTCTGAGTGGTGGATCTGAGAAAGACGATTTTCAAAGAAATTCCTTCATACGGTACTATGTTACAAGTTGGGATCACATAGAGAGCATAAATATTAACCCAGGGACTTGATTTGAACAAACTTGAATCTAACTTCCATATAGAGATGTTGTATACTAAATATTCAAAGAATCTGACTGGTGGATCTGAAGATGAAAATTTTTAAAGATTATTCCCTTTATTGCACTATGTTAAAATTCGAACTCCCATGGAGAACCCGAATATTGACCCAAGGTCTCGATTTGAACAGACTTGAATCTGCCCCCCCCCCACCCCCCCTAGAGATGTTGTATACCAAATATGAAAAGATTCTGACTGGTGGATCTGAGGAAGATTTTAAAAGGAACTTTCTCATATTGCACTAAGTTAAAATTTTGGCTCCAATAAGGTGCCCAAATGTCAACCTAGGGATCCGATTTGAACAAACTTGAATCTGACCCCTTAGTGACTTTGTTTACCAATTATCAAAAGAATCTGACTTTTGGATCTGAAGAAGATTTTTAAAGATTATCCCCATATTGAACTAAGTTAATATTGGGGCTCCCATAGGGAGCCAAAATATTAACCCTAGGTCTCAAATTGAACAAACTTGAATCTGACCGCTCCAGAGATGTAGTATACCAAATATTAAAAGAATCAGGCTGTTGGATCTAAAGAAGATTTTTAAAACTTATTCCCTATTCTGCTCCAAGTTAATTATTCGGGGTCCTGTATTGAGCCCAAATATTAACCAAGGGGTTCAATTTTTAAGTTAAATTTGTATCACCGGTTCTTGAAATTAAAATTTTGGACACAGCCCAAAAAGGATATGCTCACACAGAGAGCTCAAATATTGACCTACCAACTTCCCTTGAACAAACTTTAATCTTCAACACCAAAGGATGTTCCATACCATATATCAATGCATTCTCTCTGGTGGTTCATGAGAAGATTTTTAAAGATTTTTAGGCTTTTTGGGCATTAACCAGAGCCAGAAGATGGCAGCTGCTTCATTTGAACAAATTAGAAAGGGTATACTCCATAGACAGGTCCGTGCCATATATATCTGAATTTGGCTTAATGGTTGTGAAGAAGAAAAGTTTCCAAAAGTTAATGTTTGACAGATGGCAGACGACAGACACCGAATGCCAAGTGATGGTAATAGCTCACACTGACTTGCAGTCAGATGAGCTAAAAATAGAGGTCCCTAATTTCAACCTGGGGACTGAACTTGAATAGGCTTGATCGGACGGAGTACCCGTATACTTCTCTAACCAGCCCCCCCCCCCCTCCCCCCCCCCCCCCCACACACCCTCAACATCAGGATTCTGACCATTGTTTCAGAAGCAGTTCAAAGATTATTCCTCAAATCAGACTAAGTTCTAGAGACCAAATATTAGCCCAGGAACTTGATTCTTAAAACTTGTACCTGACTCTCCTAACGAAGGTGTATACTACATATCAAATGATTCTGATTGAGGGTTCGAGAAAAGATATTTAAAGAATATTCCTCATATTTAACAAAGTTAATATTCCTGCTCAAATCAAGAGGCTAAATACTAACAGAGGGACTTGATTTGAAAAACTTGTTTATCTGATTCCCTGTAAGGATGCTTTATCCCAAACATCAAGATGATGGATCTAAGATGGATCTAAGATTTTTTAAAGATTATTTCCCAAATTGAAATACAAGCTCCCAAAAAGAGAGCTCACTTATTAATTAATAGGCTTGATTTGGTCAGTCATGAATAGGACTGTTGCTTTTATCGAATTAGTCAACTAACCGTCAACTGTTGCAGCAGTCGACGGTTTTCATTTTTAATCAATTGCCCTTCATTTTTTAAAGTGGTACATTATTTATTTATTTATTGGTGTTTAAGGTCACATACTTATGCACAATGGCTAATCATGACCGTGACAGTTTTACGGGTGCAGGAATCCGGAGTACCCGGAGAGGACCACCGAGCAGCGACGAACAGCTGTCAGCTCCCCAACATCGAAACTCGGCACTGCAGCACAAACATGGTTAAATTGGATGAAGACATGCGCACCATCGACGTGCCGTACGCCTTAGTACACCGCATCATCGTGCCCACATATGGACAATCGGGGTTAAGTGCCTTGCCCTTAAAGTGGTATAAGACAGGTTTAAATTGTATTGTGTAATGAGGTGAATGAACAGTCAGATTATTCACCTTTGAAATGTATAACCATGGTTATTTTATTGTAATATCCCATGTCTTTTATTGTCAACATGATTGTGCAACAATATAATTTTAAAAACACTGAGCCTTGCCATTTGATCAATCTCTTCTCTACTTCATTAACCAGCACTCTGTTATCCCTTTACCCAACGTAACGGCCAAAACCGGCCAGCGCTATTCTCAAAAATCGCCAATTAATTTTCAAAATATTTTAGTTTTTTGTCTCAAAAACATAGGTTATGACCCCTCGTTGGAACGAGCTCGTCGAGCTCGTTCCAACGAGGGGTCATAACCTATGTTTTTGAGACAAAAAATGAAAAAAATTAATTATTCAAGAATTTTTTTTGCAAGTGTCGTCTGCTTTTCATGTTAGGTAAAGGGTTAAACAGTACTAAGGGGTATAGTTCAAATGGCGCACCATTGAATAATTCAGTTTGGAAGTCATTGCAGACTGCAGAGTAAATAGAATGTTTGGTCTTGTACACACAAACGACCTGCATTGGAACAATAGGAACAGTGAAAGTGAGAAAACTATCACAAGACTCACAAAGGTCAGTCCACTTGTAGTACTAGATTGTAACTTGTGAAGAAATGGAGGGTGTTTTATATTTGAAACTTCAGTAAATTATTCATAGCAATGAAAAATGTGTATAAATGTTCTTATTTTTAAATTTTTCAGTTCAATCAGAGAAATTTGGGGTTTCCATTTTATCTCAACACAATAAAAGTATTCACATTCAAATACCATTAGTTTTAAATTTGTTTAGTACATGTAAATGGAATAGCTTGTTGAATTCATGGAAAATGATCATTAATCGACTAACGATCGATTAAGGCTAGCGATTAGTTGACTTCTAAAATTGATAGCTGCAGCAGCCTAAATGTGAATTCGACCTCTGTAAGATCAACATTTTCAAATCATTCTGACTAGACTAGCGGTTCCGAAGTACCAGAGGCTCAAGCGAGCCTAAAACGCCCACCTGGCTCAAGTTGCCAAAAAGAATAAGTGTATCAGTATGTGATCAGCAGCAAGAGCAATTTTTTGATTTGCTTTGACACAACCAAAGGCACCTTTTTTGGTCATTGATTATTGCTGGTCCTAGGGAAGCATCTGAGCAAGCCCTGTTTTATGAAGTATTAAAAAAATAACCCATCAAAAGTTTTTCTTTTGTTTTCAACAACTGTGGTTCTATCTACTCCCCCCCCCCCTCCCTCAAAAAAAAAATGAAAGTGTCAATGACACTGTAGCTTAACTTGTTTAAGACATGTATAGTATGTGACACAGCAATGAAAAACATCTAGGTAATGACCTGATCACAAAGGTACATGCAAAGTGTTGTAACGGTCTGTACATAAATAGCTGACCGTAGCCTGTAACAAATATATAGGTAACGTATTGTAAAGGTGGGGTGGCAGTTAGAGCTAAACTAGAAAAGAAATCTTTGAGTCCCAGAATGGGTCTGACTGAACCCCAAAATATTTGTTCTCATAGCACAGTGATAACAAAGGCACCCCAAAACACTCGTTCCTGTCACAAGGTGATAACAAAGGTAGCCAAGAAGTTTTGTGAAGATCGGTTCATAAATACAGACTCTAGCCCGAGCCGTATTGACATGTGCACTTACTGTGCATAAGTAGCACTGGTAAAATCAAAGTTCATTTAATTTGCATAATTTCTGCACGAGACAAAAACCCGTATTATATGTGATATATTCCATGTTACTAAACATTCCTACAAAAATCTATTCAAATCAGAACTTTCATACAGAAGTTCTGTACAAAAAAACTGATCGGACTAATTTAGGTACAAAATGACTGCTGGTGGTCATCTTGAATTTTGGACTGCACACAAAACACTCGTTCTCGTCCCACGGCGATAACAAAGGTACCCAATAAATTTCGTAATGATCGGTTCATAAATACGGCCTCTAGCCTGAGACGTATAGAAGTTGTGTACAAAAAACTGACTGGACCTACTTTTGGTACAAAATGGCCACTGGCAGCCATCTTGGACCCGGAAACACTCGTTCCGTCCCAATGTGATAACAAAGGTACCAAAGAAGTTTCGTGAAGATCGGTTCATAAATACATACTCTAGTCCGAGCCGTATTGACATGTGCATTTACAGTGTATTAGTAGCACTGAATAAATCAAAGTTCATCTAATTTGCATAATTTCTGCACGAGAAAAAAACCTGTATTATATGTGATGTATTTCATGTTACTAAAAATTCATACAAAAATTTATTCAAAACAGAACTTCCGTACAGAAGTTCTGTACAAATAAACAGCTGCGCCATGAGCGCATGATACTCCTGTTATTAATTACAAGAGGGAAACACACAATATGAGCATACATGTGTACTAAGCATTTTCAACTCATTGTTCGACATGTGGAAAATTGCTTATATATTTTGACGAATAAAGTCCCATAACTCTGGAATAACATATCGGATAGCGACACAAATAGACAGGGAGAGTCCTTCCATCAACATATACTTGCAACCAAAAAATCATGAAAATTGCTCCAAGCATTTTCAACTTATTGTCCGACATGTGGAAAATCTGCTTATATTTTGACGAATAAAGTCCCATAACCCTGGAGTGACATATCGGACAGCGACACAAATAGACAGGGAGAGTCCTTCCATCAACATATACTTCAACATTGTTGTACAAATTGGGGGGAGAGGGGGTGGGGGGCTGCCTGCTTCCAACCCCGGCTCTGTTGTCCCTTAAAGTTTTTTGAAGTGACTATTAAGAATGAAGTGTCTTTGCAGACGAAATGTTCCGGGCTGACTCGTCATGAGGGGCAACAACTAAAAGCAGGGTTTCTACTTGTTCAATGAAAGTGACAATAAATCGTGTTGTGTTCACAACTTTTATTTTAATATGATAATATCAAGTATTGTGTATCATCTAGGAGATAAATGTTTTCTCAACAAAACAGTGCGTAGAAGTAAATGAATGAATATGAATAAATATTTAACTATTGGAAAAATCGAGGTAGGAATTCTGTGTCTTTCCTTGTGTTATATTATAGTATTCATAATAGCTGCTATAAGTTATGCTTGTCTAATAATATTATTCTATTAATATATCATTGTTGGTGATGAACGCCTGTGATTTAACTCTCTTGTGTCACTTGTTTAAGCTCATTCTGTGGGTGCATGACAATGGTATACACTTTCTCCCTTACTGTTTTCTGGCTCTGCTTGTACAGCATGTGAAAGTGGATTGTAATTACAGGTAAATCACCCGTGGAGTGGAGTTGTCACACAAAGCATCACTTTCAAATTTTGAACATACCGCCAGCAGCCATTTTGTACCTAAATTAGTCCGATCAGTTTTTTGTACAGAACTTCTGTATGAAAGTTCTGATTTGAATAAATTTTTGTAGAAATGTTTAGTAACATGGAATATATCACATATAATACGGGTTTTTTTTCTCGTGCAGAAATTATGCAAATTAAATGAACTTTGATTTTACCAGTGCTACTTATGCACAGTAAGTGCGCATGTCAATACGGCTCGGGCTAGAGTCTGTATTTATGAACCGATCTTCACAAAACTTCTTGGCTACCTTTGGTATCACCTTGTGACAGGAACGAGTATTTTGGGGTGCCTTTGTTATCATTGTGCTATGAGAACAAATATTTTGGGGTTCAGTCAGACCCATTCTGCGACTCAAAGATTTATTTTCTAGTTTAGCTCTAACTGCCACCCCACCTTTACAATACGTTACCTATATATTTGTTACAGGCTACGGTCAGCTATTTATGTACAGACCGTTACAACACTTTGCATGTACCTTTGTGATCAGGTCATTACCTAGATGTTTGTCATTGCTGTGTCACATACTATACATGTCTTAAACAGGGAGTAGACAGAACCACAGTTGTTGAAAACAAAAGAAAAACTTTTGATGGGTTATGTTTTTAATACTTCACAAAACAGGGCTTGCTCAGAAGCTTCCCTAGGACCAGCAAAAATCAATGGCGAAAAAAGGTGCCTTTGGTTGTGTCAAAGCAAATCAAAAAAATGCTCTTGCTGCTGATCACATACTGATACACTTATTCTTTTTGGCAACTTGAGCCAGGTGAGCGTTTTAGGCTCGCTTGAGCCTCTAGTACTTGGGAACCGCTAGTCTAGTCAGAATGATTTGAAAATGTTGATCTTACAGAGGTCGAATTCACATTTAGGCTGCTGCAGCTATCAATTTTAGAAGTCAACTAATCGCTAGTCTTAATCGATCGTTAGTCGATTAATGATCATTTTCCATGAATTCAACAAGCTATTCCATTTACATGTACTAAACAAATTTAAAACTGATGGTATTTGAATGTGAATACTTTTATTGTGTTGAGATAAAATGGAAACCCCAAATTTCTCTGATTGATCTGAAAAATTTAAAAATAAGAACATTTGTACACATTTTTCATTGCTATGAATAATTTACTGAAGTTTCAAATATAAAACACCCTCCATTTCTTCACAAGTTACAATTTAGTACTACAAGTGGACTGACCTTTGTGAGTCTTGTGATAGTTTTCTCACTTTCACTGTTCCTATTGTTCCAATGCAGGTCGTTTGTGTGTACAAGACCAAACATTCTATTTACTCTGCAGTCTGCAATGACTTCCAAACTGAATTATTCAATGGTGCGCCATTTGAACTATACCCCTTAGTACTGTTTAACCCTTTACCTAACATGAAAAGCAGACGACACTTGCAAAAAAAATTCTTGAATAATTAATTTTTTTCATTTTTTGTCTCAAAAACATAGGTTATGACCCCTCGTTGGAACGAGCTCGACGAGCTCGTTCCAACGAGGGGTCATAACCTACGTTTTTGAGACAAAAAATGAAAATATTTTGAAAATTAATTGGCGATTTTTGAGAATAGCGCTGGCCGGTTTTGGCCGTTACGTTGGGTAAAGGGATAACAGAGTGCTGGTTAATGAAGTAGAGAAGAGATTGATCAAATGGCAAGGCTCAGTGTTTTTAAAATTATATTGTTGCACAATCATGTTGACAATAAAAGACATGGGATATTACAATAAAATAACCATGGTTATACATTTCAAAGGTGAATAATCTGACTGTTCATTCACCTCATTACACAATACAATTTAAACCTGTCTTATACCACTTTAATGGCAAGGCACTTAACCCCGATTGTCCATATGTGGGCACGATGATGCCGTGTACTAAGGCGTACTTCACGTCGATTGTGCGCATGTCTTCATCCAATGTAACCCTGCTTGTGCTGCAGTGCCGAGTTTCGATGTTGGGGAGCTGGCAGCTGTTCGTCGCTGCTCTGTGGTTCTCTTCGGGTACTCCGGATTCCTCCACCCGTAAAACTGTCACGGTCATGATTAGCCATTGTGCATAAGTATGTGACCTTAAACACCAATAAATAAATAAATAATGTACCACTTTAAAAAATGAATGGCAATTGATTAAAAATGAAAACCGTCGACTGCTGCAACAGTTGACGGTTAGTTGACTAATTCGATAAAAGCAACAGTCCTATTCATGACTGACCAAATCAAGCCCATTAATTAATAAGTGAGCTCTCTTTTTGAGAGCTTGTATTTCAATTTGGGAAATAATCTATTTTTAGCTCACCTGACTGCAAGTCAGTGTGAGCTATTACCATCACTTGGCATTCGGTGTCTGTCGTCTGCCATCTCTCATACATTAACTTTTGGAAACTTTTCTTCTTCACAACCATTAAGCCAAATTCAGACATATATGGCACGGACCTGTCTATGGAGTATACCCTTTCTAATTTGTTCAAATGAAGCAGCTGCCATCTTCTGGCTCTGGTTAATGCCCCAAAAGCCTAAAAATCTTTAAAAATCTTCTCATGAACCACCAGAGAGAATGCATTGATATATGGTATGGAACATCCTTTAGTGTTGAAGATTAAAGTTTGTTCAAGGGAAGTTGGTGGGTCAATATTTGAGCTCTCTGTGTGAGCATATCCTTTTTGGGCTGTGTCCAAAATTTTAATTTCAAGAACCGGTGATACAAATGTGTTTAACTTAAAAGTTAAACCCCTTGGTTAATATTTGGGCTCAATACAGGACCCCGAATAATTAACTTGGAGCAGTATAGGGAATAAGTTTTAAAAATCTTCTTTAGATCCAACAGCCTGATTCTTTTAATATTTGGTATACTACATCTCTGGAGCGGTCAGATTCAAGTTTGTTCAATTTGAGATCTAGGGTTAATATTTTGGCTCCCTATGGGAGCCCAAATATTAACTTAGTGCAATATGGGGATAATCTTTAAAAATCTTCTTCAGATCCAAAAGTCAGATTATTTTGATAATTGGTAAACAAAGTCACTAAGGGGTCAGATTCAAGTTTGTTCAAATCGGATCCCTAGGTTGACATTTGGGCACCTTATTGGAGCCAAAATTTTAACTTAGTGCAATATGAGAAAGTTCCTTTTAAAATCTTACTCAGATCCACCAGTCAGAATCTTTTCATATTTGGTATA
Organism: Pictodentalium vernedei; assembly: GCA_031216915.1. Taxonomy (NCBI): domain Eukaryota; kingdom Metazoa; phylum Mollusca; class Scaphopoda; order Dentaliida; family Dentaliidae; genus Pictodentalium; species Pictodentalium vernedei. Next base: position 532,004,254 of record CM062293.1, read on the forward strand.
CAACATCTCTAGGGGGGGGGGGGGGGTAGATTCAAGTATGTTCAAATCGAGACCTTGGGTCAATATTCGGGTTCTCCATGTGAGTTCGAATTTTAACATAGTGCAATAAAGGGAATAATCTTTAAAAATTTTCATCTTCAGATCCACCAGTCAGATTCTTTGAATATTTAGTGTACAACATCTCTATATGGAAGTTAGATTCAAGTTTGTTCAAATCAAGTCCCTGGGTTAATATTTATGCTCTCTATGTGATCCCAAATTGTAACATAGTACCGTATGAGGGAATTTCTTTGAAAATCGTCTTTCTCAGACCCACCATTCAGAATATTTTCATATTTGGTATACAGCATTTCTAGGGGGTGGGGATGAGGGGGTGTGGGGGGCAAAATTCAAGTTTGTTTAAATCGGGCCCTTGGGTTAATATTTGTGTTCTTTATTTGGGGCCCGCAGTTTAACTCTGGGGCCCGCAGTTTAACTCAGTGCAATGTGAGATCAACCGATCAACCAGTTAGCATCATTTTATATTTAGTGTGTGATATCCCTTGGATTGTCAGATTCAAGTTTGTTCAAATCGAGTCCCCGGGTTAATATTTGGGTTCCGCATGTCATTCACTTACTGATACACTCATCTCTTTTGACAACTTGAGCCAGGTGAGCATTTTATGCTTACTTGAGCCTCTGGTTCATTACTTGAGATCTGGTCATTATTTGTGTGTCAAGTAGTTTTGAAACCATTAATGCCATTTGGATTTCTAGTAATCGACTAATTGCTGGGTAATAGTTGACGATGAATCGACTAGACGGTTATGGAAAAATTCTAAAAATCTGTGGTTTTAACTAAATTGATTGGCAGGGGTGGCTTCCAAATTACGATACAATTAATGGCTCTAACTCCTCGACCTTACGGAAGCCGATGTCTCCATGTCCTTACAACCAAACAGCCAGTGCCGCAAAAGATAATTTGGTCTAATAATAAATTTTTGGTGTTCCAATATTCGGTTCTGTCAAATATTTTTAAGTGAAATTGAACTTTTCCCCCAAGATTCCCTTATATATATTGTGGTCTAATAATAAATATCTGTGATTTATTATTGTGCTAAAACACTTTGAAGTGTACTCTGATGAAATGATTGTTCCATGATCTGCTTAATTTAATCACCCCCCCCCCCCTCCAAAAAAAAGCTAGACAAACTATAAGCAATAGCCTCATTTAATATTAAATTCATCACATGACCAAACAAAGCAATTTGTTTGGTCAGTATATTGTTTTCTGACCAATCTTATTACAGCAAATTTACCCAAACCAAAAACAAGAACATGTTGAAAAAGCATGAACATCTGTAGATGTACTTCCGATCTCAGCGTTAATTAAAATGACACAACAGTTTGCAGGTGTACTGTTCACACCTCATTTGTGTTTTAATCGGTGTAATGGAATCTCGAATCTTTGCACTGTAATTTAATCTATTTTCTTGAAAATTCGAGAAGCATGAAAAAGAGAGCTTCTTGTTTCTAATTTAGAAGCTTGAATACTCTAGCGTACCTCAAATCGAAAACACTGAATTAATTTTAATAAAATTAAATTAAATTTCTTAAAGGAAAACAAAGTGGAAACTTGAAGGCTTTAGAGAATACACTCAGGCGACTAACCGACAAGTGATTTATCAGTTAATAGATTTGTTTAGTGCTGATCGCGTCTGCATCAACTAGTCAAAAATCATTTTTCAACACTAGTGTCAAAAGAGTTTTGAATAGTTACCTGTCTTCATACCTCTGTAGTGTTTACTAGTCATAGGTGCTAATTAAAATTCTTCTCTAAACAACTTTGTCTGCAGATCCCATGGGGGCCTCTTGTAAAATTTACTTCAGATCGACCAGTCAGAATAGTTTGATATTTAAAATGTAGCATTCTCAGTAGGGTGAGAATCAAGATTGCTCGAATCAACTCCCGGGGCTCATATTTGGGCTTTCTATGAGAATTTGAACTTTAACATTGTGCAATATCAGAAATGTTCATTAAAACCTTCTTCAGATTTCTCAGTCAGAATCTTTTGATGTTTAAAATGCAGCATCCTTAAGAGCTTGAAGTTTGTTTAAATCATGTCCCTAGGGTAATATTTGGGATCCCTATGGAAGCCGGAATTTTAACTTAGTGCATTTTAAGGAATATTCTCCAAATCCTCTTCGTAGATCCATCAGTCAGATTCTTTGCTATTTAGTTTGCAGTATCCTCAGTGGGGTCAGATTCCAGTTTGTTGAAATAAAGTCCCTTGGTTTATATTTGGGCTCTCTATATATGGCTACTAGATCTTAACTTTCTGCAATATGGGGAAATGCCTTTAAAAATCTTCTTCAGATCCACCAGTCACCACTTTTTGATATTGATGTGCAGCAACCTGAACCTTAGGAGGTTTAGATTCCTGTTTGTTCAGATGAAGTCCTTTGGGTTATATTTAGGCTCACTGTTGGATCCTAAATTTTAACTTCCATCAGTATTAAAATGTCTATTTTTTAAAAATCATCTTCATGTCTATGAGTCTGCTTCTTTTGTTACAAAGTGTTAAAATCCATGGTGGGGGATATTCAAGTTTGTTCAAATGAAATCCATGAACTCATATTTGGGTTATCAGAATCTTTTGATATTAATTTTGACATTCAACATTCATACGAGGGTCAGATTCAAGTTTGTTCCAGTCAAGTCCCTGTATTATCTGCTGCAATATTAGGAATATTCTTCCAAATTCTACTTCACCAGAACCACCTGTAGAATTTTTTGGTACTTTGTATGTGGCATTCTTATGTGGTTTGATTTTGTGTTTGTGTATGTTGGTGGTGGGGGTGGGAGATTATGCAGATTCAACTTCAGATCATGTCTCTCGTTGATATGTATTCTCCCTGTGGGAATTTTAACTTCAAGCTATATATGGGATAATTTTTAGCTCATCTGAGCAAAGCAGGAACGAGTGTTTTCAGGTGCCTTTGTTATCACTGTGCTATGAGAACAAATATATTTGGGTTCAGTCAGACCCACTCTGGGACTCAAAGTTTCTTTTCTAATTTAGCATCTAACTGTCACACCACTTTTACAATACTTTACCTATATATTTGTTACAGGTTACAGTCAGCATTTATGTACAGACCGTTACAATACTTTACATGTACCTCTGTTATTAGGTCATTACCTAGATGTCTGTCATTGTTGTGTCACATACTATACATGTACATGTCTTAAACAAGTTGAGCTACAGTGTCATTGACACTTTCATTTAATTAACAGGAGTTTACTCTATAACCTATATTCAATTAACAGGTCAAATTTGTACTGGAGGTATGGTAAATGGTTTTGTGTTGGGATATATTCAATTAACAGGGATATACAATTAAGAGATATCCAATTAAGTGGGCTCCACTGTAGCTATGAACCAACTATACAACACGCCACATTTGGTTCAAATCAGCCCTCTCAGTTCATGAAATAGAAATTGTAGGTGGATCCCAAAATGGGCATTTTGCCACAGAGCCAAAACATTGACCTTGAACAAAATCCAGTCTTCACCACCAAAGGCCGTTTCATACCAAAATGTCAAATCATTCTCTGTGGTAGCTTATGAAAAGAACATTTTAATAATTCTTTAGGCTTTTAAACCCAAGGGGAATAGCACCGTTTTGAAAAAAAGAGTGTTATACACCAAGATGTTTTGTACCAAATTAGTTTAGATTCGCCCCAGAGGTTCTGTAGAAGAACACTTAATTGATTGAACACGAGATAGATATAGATGATGACTTAGAATTTTTCCATTGTTAACAGTGTTAAAATGGGCCTCCCCATACAGAATCCCAAGACAAAACCGATAGCAATTTTTAGTTCATCTTGACAAAGTCAAGCTGAGCTAATCTCATCGCTCCCCGTCCGTCGTCCGTCAACACCATGTTTTGGTCTCCTCCTCCAAAGCCACTGGGCCAATTCAAGTGAAAGTTTGTGTGAGTGATGGTCCCAAAGGGGCATGCATTTTTGTTCAACTCAACTTGCACAGCCCCATAGGGAGGGATTGCGGGAAAAAGCTCTAAACTATTTTTAAAGTCTTCTCATGAAGCAGTGTGTACAATGATGTGATATTTGCTATGGAGCTTCCTTTTGAGGTGTAGAATCAAGTTTGTTCAAACGAAGTTCGTGAAGCAATATTTGGCTTTGTAATGGGAGGGGTAAGATTTCTGGCTCCGCCCAAAATTTCTATTTTCTGAACCGATGGTCCGGTTTGAACCAAATTTGGTATGTGGTATTATTGGGTCATAAGTACTTGACCCATGTAAAAAAGAATTCCCGCATCCACATGGGAACCCTGCCAGCTAAAAATAGAAATATTTTCAAACGCCCATATTTCCAAAACCACACGGAACAGAGAGTAGTTATTTGGTATGAAGTATCCTTGGCACCAGTAGAATTGAATAGTAAAAAAAAATTGCCATCGGTTATGTTAGGGTGTTCTGTAATGGTCATCAAAACAAAATGCTGAATCACCATATTTGCAAAAAATTTAAAAAAAATCTTTTCCCCAGAACCAATTATCAGAATCTTTTGATATTCTATATACAGCATTCATAAGGGGGTCAGATTCAAGTTTGTTAAAATAAAACCCATTGGTTCATATTTGGGCTCAATACAGGAGCCCATATTTTGTACATAGGGTAATATGGGGAATATTCTTTAAAATCTTCTTCTTCAGAACCACCAGTCAGAATCGTTTAATGTTTGATATACATCATTGTTATTAGGGTCAGATTCAAGGTTGTTCAAACCAAGTCCCTAGGTTAATATTTTAACGTTGTTCAATATAAGGAATAATTTTAAAAAAATCTTCTTCAGATCCACCAGTCAGAATGCTTTCATATTTGGTATGCAACATCTCTAGGGGGTCAGATTCAAGTTTGTTCAAATCAGATCCCTAGGTATATATTTGGGCTCTCTATGGTAGCTCAAATGTTTACTTAGTGCGATGCGATATGAGGAAATTTCTTTAAAAATCTTCTTCTTCAGATCCACCAATCAGAATGCTTTCATATTTGGTATACAACATCTCTTGGGGGGTCAGATTCCAGTTTGTTCAATTCGAGTGCCTGGGTTAATATTTGGGCCCCATATGGAAACCTGAAATTGAACTTAGTACAAAGTGAGAGAATTTCTTTAAAAATCTTCTTCAGATCCACTATTCAGAATGCTTTCATATTTGGTATACAACATATCTGGGGGGAGGGGGGGGGGGGGGGTATTCAAGTTTGCTCAAATGGGATCCATAGGTTAATATTGAGGCTCGCTCTGGTAGCCCAAATTTTAATTTAGTGCAATATGAATAATTGTTTTTAAATTTCTCTTCTTCAGATCCAACAGTCAGAATGCTTTCGTATTTGGTACACAACATCTCTAGGGAAATCAGATGCAACTGAATTCAGATCGAGAGTCTGGGTTATGTGGGCTCCCTATGGAGGCCGGAATTGGCCATTTTGCAGAAAAAATAATAATTTTGTATTCAGTTCCCTCTAGAGGTGTGTAACTAAGATTAATCCACGTAGGTTGTACCAAGGGGCTTCATAGGAGAGTTCTACATTTTACATTATGATCAAGTGAAGAAAAGGCATGTTGCTCGGATTATTTTTGTCACTCCTAATGGGTTCAAGGTTTGACAATGTATCCTATGGAGATGGATTGCTTAATGTAGACTCATACTTGGACTCTGTTTATAGGGACTCCGTTTATATTGTGTTCTGTTCAAGGTGAGCGTTTCAGGGCCAGTGGGGCCTCTTTTGGAAACATGTATTTTTGATTTTTTTTCTATTTTTAGCTTCTGGGTTCCCACGGAGTTGTGCAATTTGTTTGGCATCAATCAAGTATGTTTACGCTATTATACTACATGCCAAATTTAGTTCAAATCAGACAATCGGTTTTTGAAATACAAATTTTGGCTGCAGCCCAAAATTGGAATGATCTCACAGATAACCAAAATACTGATCAACCAACTTGCCTTGAACAACCGTTAATCTTCACCATCAAAGGAACTTCCATACCAAATATCAAAGCATTCTCAGTGGTGGTTCATGAATGATGAGAAGCTTTTTAAATAGATGTTTAGGCTTTTTGAACATTAAATCCAGCCCGAAGATGGCAACAGTTTATTTTGAACAAAGTAGAAAGGGTATACTCCCAAGATAGTATGGACCATATATGAATGAATTCAGCCCAGTGGTTTTAAAGAAGGCAAGTTTCAAATCAGCTGATGGGAATATACAAGAAAGATGACTCAGCATTTTCCGGTTGCCATTGTTAAAATTTGCATCCCCATACGCCCCCCCCCCCCCCCCCCCCCGCCCGCCAAAGCCGATAGGATGGTTTTCCGCTGGATCTATGGCTGCTGAATACAAAACGAAAAACAATATTCTCGTCTGCGTAGTTTTTAGCTTTAGGATGAGCGATAGTTACCACTCACCGTCCGTCATCTGTCGTCCGGCATCCGTGGACATGGTGTTTGCACCTGCCACTCCTAAACCTCAGAACCAATTTTAGTTATATTTGAGGTGATTGCTTATTGTGACAGCGCATTTTGGGTTTCTTTTTTCAAATCAACTTTCTCAGCCTAATAGGGAGAGGGTGGGGAAAAATCCACCTAAGTTCTTTAAAAATCTACCAGTGGGTACAATGACTTCAAATTTGGCATGCAGCTTCCTTTTAAGGTGCAGAATCAAGTTTGTTTAAACGAAATTTCAGGATGAGGATTTGCCTTCGTAATGGGAGGGGAAAGATTTTTGGCCGTACCCAAAATTTCTGATTTGTGAACCGATGGTCCGATTTGAACCAAATTTGATATGTGGTATCATTGAGTCATAAGTACTTGATTCAATAAAAACAACTATTTTGCCGTGTCCCCTTGGGAAACCTTGGAGCTAAAATGGGAATATTTTCAAATGCCCATATTTCCCAAACCCCAAACCACGCGGTGCAGAGAGCTTTTATTTGGTTTGAAGCAATCTTAGGACCAGTAGAACTGAATGGTAAAAACAAATTGCCACCGGTTGTGTCAGTGTGTTCTGTAGGGGTGGGGGGGGGGGGGGGGCAGCGAAAAATTGCTGAGTCAGCATATTTGCTAAATTATTTAAATTATTTAAAAAAATTTCTCCACAGCAACTACTCAGAACCTTTTGATATATTGGTATAGAGCATCGTTAGGGAGGTCAGACACAAGTGTGTTAAAACGAAGCATCTTGGTTCATATTTGGGTTCAGTACAGAAGCCCGAATTATTAAATTTGTGCAATAAGAGCGCATTTCGTTTAAATCGTTTTTAGATTCACCATTCAGAATGCTTTCATATTTCGTATACAACATCTCTGGGGGGGGGGGGGGGGGGGGGGGGCACAATCTAAATTGTTGAAATCGATAACCAGTTAGAATCCTGTCATCATATTTGATATACAACATCTCTCTGGGTCAGATTCATGTTTGTTCAAATCGAGTCCCTGAGTTAATGAGTATTTGGGCTTTTTTATGCCAGCCTGAATTTTAACTTAGAGCAATATGAGGGAATTTCATTAAAAATTATCGTCTCCAGATCCACCACTCAGAATGCTTTTGTATTTGGTGTACGACAATATCATGGGGTGTGAGATTCACGCTTGTTCAAATCGGGTCTCTGGGTTAATATTTGGGCCTTCTATGGTAGCCCGAATTTCAGCTTAGTGCAATATGGGGAAATTTCTTCAAAAATCTTCTTCAGATCCCTTAGTCAGAACCTTTCACATCTGTTATACAGCACCCTGGTGGTGGAAGGGTAAGGCTCAAACCTAAGTTTGTTCAAGTTAAAATCCTAGGTTGATATTTGGACTCTCATGTTTTGCATCATTGGAAATCGGGGCATTATTTCTGTGGCATCCCAGTACTAGAAAAGAATCATCTGGCATGGACAAGAGAGTTACAAATAATTAAATGACTTCATTCCTCTGTACTGTTTCCTGTAACTGGTTATAGACGCTAATTAAATCCTTCTTTAAACAACTGTTCTCAGGTGAGCGTCACAGGACCCATGGGGCCTCATGTTTTTTAAACATTGGCGTTTGAATTTTAGCTCACCGAAGGGAGCTCAACTTATCACTTGCCGTCCGTCGTCCGTCGTCCGTCGTCTGTCGTCCGTCGTCGTGAACATTTTTCAAACGACTTCTCCTCTGAAACCACTGGTTCCGATTTTCACGAAACTTCATGTGGATGTTCATTACTATATGGCAATTCACGTTTGTTCAAATGAAATGGCCACGTCCCTTAGGGGCTCTGTATGGGACATAACTCTGATAGCACCGTATGAATAGAAAAAAATATTTAAAAATCTTCTCCAGAACCAGTGGGCTGAATCGATTGATACTTGGTATGCAGCATCTTGGTATGGGTCTGATTCAAGTTTGTTCAAATCGGCCCCCTGGATTCATATTTGGGCTCACTACAGAAGCCCAAATTCGAATTTAGGCAGATTTCTTAAAAAATCTTCTTCTCAAGATCCAGAATCTTTTGATATTGGGTATACAGCATGCTTAGAGGGGTGAAATTCAATTTTGTTCAAGCCAAGTCCCTGGGTTCATATTTGGGCTCCCTGTGGTAGCCCGAATTATAACTTAGTCCAAAATGAGGAATTTTCTTTAAAAATCTTCTTCTTCAGATCCAGCAGTCGTAATTTTTTGATATTAGGTATGCAGCATCCTTAGGGGGAGGGGGGGGGTGAAATTCAAGTTTGTTCAAGCCATGTCCTTAGGTCCATATTTGGGCTCACTGTGGGAGCCCGAATGATAACTTAGTTCAAAATGAAGAATTTTCTTTAAAAATCTTCTTCTTCAGATCCAGCAGTCAGAATGTTTTGATATTTGGTATGCAGCATCCTTATGGGGATGAGATTCAAGTTTGTTCAAGCCATGCCCCTGGGTCCATATTTGGGCTCACTGTGGGAGCTTGAATTGTAACTTAGTTCGAAATGAGGAATTTTCTTAAAACATCTTCTTCTTCAGATCCAGCAGTCGGAATGTTTTTATATGTGGTGTGTAGCATCCTTAGGGGGTACGATTCAAGTTTGATAAAGCCAAGTCCCTGGGTCCATATTTGGGCTCCCTGTGGGAGCCCGAATTATAACTTAGTCAATTTGAGGATTTTTTCTTTTAAAATCTTCTTCTTCAGATTCAGCAGTCGGAATGTTTTGATATTTGGCATGCAGCATCCTTAGGGGGTGAGATTCAAGTTTGTTCAAGACAAGTGCCTGGGTTCATATTTGGGCTCACTGTGGGAGCCCGAATGATAACTTAGTTCAAAATGAGGAATTTTATTTAAAAATCTTCTTCTTCAGATCCAGCAGATGAATGCTTTTGATATTTGGCATGCAACATCCTTAGGGGTGTAAGATTCAGGTTTGTTCAAGCCATGGTCCTAGTTCCATAACATTTGTTTCTCATGACTTCATTCCTTTGTAGTGTCGATGAACCATGTCTAACTGAATGTAACCCCCAAATAATTCTTTGAACCACTTTGGCCGGTGAGCGATTAAGGCTCCTTAGGGCCTCTCATTTCTTTTTTTAGCCCCTGGGTTTTCCATCGGGCTGTGAAGAATTTGGGGGGGGCAGCACGGAAGTAGTTATGACTCATTATGCTGCATGTCAGATTTGGTTTAAATCTATCCATTGGTTCTTGAAATACAAATGTGGGGTGGAGGCCAACTCTTCACCACCATGCCAAATATCAAGGCATCCTCTCTGGTGGATCATGCAAGAAGAATTTGGAAAATGTTGAGGCTTCTCTGGTTTGGCCCATAGATCCAGGATTCTTTGGTTATCCCACCCCCCCCCCCCCCACCCACCCCATACCATACATGAGCTTAAGATTATTTTCATTTTTCGGTAGCTTTGCACTTGACCAGCGATTGTAATTTTGGACCTTAGTGCATGAGTAGTTGGAGATGAGGTAAACGACCCTGTTTGGCAGAACCCCGGGCAGGCTCCCGGATGTGACGTCATGTCACGTGACCCAATGGCGCCATGTTGTGTTGGCATGGTAACCCGCGTAAGCGGCCATCCTTTGACGTTATCTCCATATTGATACGTGGTGTGAGTGCCTATGCGCAGCGCGTGTTGTTAGGGTGTTACGTGTTTCCATCGTCCATTTTGTATACTGGAGGCCGCCATCTTGGTTTCTATGGAAGCACGTGGTTGCTATGTGACGCAAAACCTTCTAACAAGACGGGGGTATGTTCGGAGGGTGTGTTCCTTTGTAGAAGAGTAAATTCCCGATTTGTAGAATTACCCAAATAAACCCGACAATCCCTCCAAATCACCAAAAAACGACTTCATTTACTATGGATTCCCCAATTTATCGGTGTAGCACGTAGTGCTATAGTACCGAGGGGTACTGGGGTGCGTTCCTTTGTAGAAGAGTAATTTTCTGGCTTAGAATTTCCAGAATCCTCGTTTAATTACCCAAATAAACTCAATAAGTTGTACTATTTCGAATTCTTTCAGAATCCTATTTAGGATCGCGAAACATTTGGTTTATAATTGTAGCACGTAGTGCTATAGTACCCAGAGGGTACAATGGGTGCGGTCGATTGAAATGGAGTAATTGTCTGGTTTTGTATTTGTACCATTTAATCGGTATAGCACGTAGTGCTATAGTACCGAGAGGGCCCCGTGGGTACGTTCCTTTAGACTAGAGTAATATTTTTTTCCTCCCAATAAATTGTATAAGAGTAGTGCCATAGGACAAATTCCTTTGGTCATTACCCAGAATCCTCTATTTTTTTTATATATAATTTCTATCTCTAGTAACATCCTTAAATGACTCTCCCCAGCCCCTTCACTATTTTAATAAGTTTTTAATAACTTTATTTTCTTAATGTGAGGATCAAGATTCCTTTTAGGATCTCCAACCTGACCAATGAAATAACAGAATTATCGACCAATCAGATTAATGTATTCCTATTGTGTTTCTTTCCCATTACTTTCTATACTAATTTTGTAATTTTTCTAACTTTAACCTATAATCCTATGGGAAACAAACACAACCCCCAATCGAGAATGAAAATATCGATAAAAAAACGCTGTGACGTCATGACGTTTTCAAAAACGTCCGTCACGTCTAAATAAATTCAGCGACTTTGTGGAGTCGGCTTCCTTCCATTTTAATCTCTTGACGGAAAAGGATCATCTCTGTGTACTCAGATTATTCAATTGTTTTTTTGTGTGTGCTAATTTTGTGCATTCATTATTCTAAGGATTATGGAGACTTCTGGATTTTCATGTGAGGATTGTGGGAAAATATTCACGGATCGACGGAACAGGAACAGACATCAACGGACATCTCATGGACAAGGTAAGACATTTGACTGTAACAACTGCTATAAGACATTTACTAGGAACGAATATTTAGACAACCATAAAAAAAGAACTGCTCAGATGTATATACATGTTTGGAATGTGGACAGGAATTTAAACAACTTTTACATTTTAATAGGCATAAAAACACCGCCCATGTCCCTATTACTCTCCCCAAGAAACGGAATTCTTAACGACCGGCAACAACCCTGAAAAAACCCGTACTGTTTTGGATATTGACCCCATTGATTTTGATTAGGACCTTTTGGCAGAAACAAGTGATGAAATTTCAGAAATTTATCGTAGGATCTGGAATACTATTCGGACCCATCACATAACTAATAGGAAAATACAGGACATTTTTAATTATAGACTAGACACAACTGATTTATCCACCATGAATTATGAACTAAAAAACCCAATCTTTCAATGTCAAAAAAATAAATTCAAAATTAATTTAATCTACGGCTTCATTTTACGAAATAATGAAACAGAAGAACTAAAATTTTATCATCCTTCACAAAATAATGCCCGGGTTCTTGATAGGCCACCCCTTATAGAAAATGCTATAGATTTTGGGAATTTCCTTGAAGACCTTGAACAGGAAGACATTTTGGAATGGGCTAGGCAGCAAAGACCCAACACTAAATGGATTGTCCATCAATTAACCAATGTAACTTTTTTATGTAAATAAGATTAAAAATCATCCAATTGGTAGGGTCCCTGAAAATCTTCCCAAGTATATTATGGAAAATCATTCGATTGTTGCCCTTTTCGGTGATGACAACCGCCATTTTGTTTATAATGACAATCTCGGTTTATTCCGGTGTTTAGCCCTTTGGAGCGGAAGTAAGCGCCATTCTTTGAATACTACTGTTCAGACCCTGTATAGTAAATACACAAATGAACCAAAAGATAACTTTCCTGGTGTGAAATTAGATTAACTGCACAAAATGGAAAAAAGTATTTGAAGTGAATATTGAAGTTTTTGAACTTTTATTGGAAGATGATGAAGTTTTGGCTAAAATTGTACATAGGTCTAATGGAAATTTTGAGAATACCATGTATGTGAATTTGTATAAGGACCATTTTAGTTATATCACTGACATTAATCAATATTTTAAATCCTTTGCTTGTCGTAAATGTGGTAAACTGTGGAAATCGGCATGACCGATGCAACGCCATAAGCTCTCTGGTACTGATGATGTGTCTTATAAGTATGTTGGTGGTATGTATCACACCCAAAAAACCATTTTTGAAAAGTTACATGAAGAAGGTATTGTTATTCCAGAACACTTACGATTATATCCCTACAGGGCTACATTTGATTTTGAATGGTATTTTGATAAAACTTCTCCCCCCACTGCAACTAATACTCTTATCTGGGAAGCTCAACACAAACCCCTCAGTTTTAGTGTATGTAGTAATGTCGCCGGTTTTGTTAATCCCAAATATTTTATTACTGATGGTGACACGCAGACATTGGTTGAAAATATGATGAATTATTTAATGGAAAAGTTACTCTCGCATGCAAGAGATTCACATGGCCACCATATTATCCCTCAGGCAAATGATTCAAGATGCTTTGACACAGGAAGGTACAGATGATTCTATACCCCACCCACCTGAAAAATTAGCTGCATCTTTGGCCTAGTGGAGTGCGACATTTCTGTACCCAACCAAATGAAGCCCTATTTTGAAGAAATGACACCAATCATCAAAAATACAAATATTTCTCGGGAAGATATCGGGCCACACATGAAGGCTTACCATTATGCGCCAACCTCGCCGTAGTCTCATTGGTAGCTACTTTGGCGAACAAATCTTGCTGCTACACCATTATTGAAATGTTTTTTGGAGCACGGACTGGTAGTCAGTCGGGTGTATCAAGTCATCCAGTACCAGCCCAAGGCGTGCTTCCAAACATTTGGTGATCAAGTATCACAGGCCCGACGGGAAGTGGACTCTGACCCAAGTAACGCCATCGCAGCTGACACGATGAAACTATAAGGTAATTCGGGCTATGGGAAGACAGTCACTTATAAGGCAAAACATAGGAATGTAGTGTATTGTGATGAAGATAATGTTCCAACCTCATCAATAATATGGCCTTTCGGAAATTGAACACCCTCACTGAAGAACTTTATGAAATTGAAATGAATAAAAGCAGAATCAAACTTGACTTGCCCCACCACACTGGTTTTTTCGTGTATCAATATGCCAAGTTACGTATGCTCCAGCTCTACTATGGTTTGTTGGATGTTTTTGTTGATCGTAAGGATTTTGAACTTTGTGAATCGGACACAGACAGCTTATACATAGCCCTTTCTGGATCTTCCCTTGAAGAATTAGTCAGACCAGAGAAAAAAGAATCATTCTATCGCCAAGCCCATAAATGCTTACCCTCAGAAGCCTGTGATGCCCATATGGAAGATTATGTAAACACTAAATTAAGGGGAGATAACTGGATACCATCTCAATGCTGCAGGGACAGGAAAGCTGTTGATAAAAGAACCCCGGTCTTTTTAAAATTGAATGGGAGTGAGAGGGAGTTATTGGATTATGCAGCAAAACTTACTATTGTTTCGGCCCATCAGACAAACTGAGTTGTAAAGGAAGAAATAAAAGACAAACTGATTTAACAAAAGAAACATATTTAAAAGTGATCAAAAACAAACAAACAGAAACAGGAAAAAATAGAGGCTTTAGACTAATGGAAATGACATGTTTACTTACGTACAGACGAAAGATGGCTTATCTTATTTTTATCCAAAACGACTAGTTCAAGATGACGGTGTATCTACTTTACCATTGACAATATAATTTTTCTACAACCAGTGAATATTCTTCCAAAATCTTTACATATATCCAGAGGTAAGCATAATTCTTATATTCAAATTATCCCAATCAATATTATTTTTATATTTACAGAGATGGTTATCCAAGATGAAAATTTTCTTTTCTTTTTTTCTCATGGGGGAGGGTGAACATAATTACTTGTACATATTTGTAAATAGTTTATGGAAGGAAATTTATTTTTCAACAATTATCATTCATGTTGTACTTTCGACGTGTAGGCTAAGTATAACCAATAAAATTTATATTTTTGTTTCAAAAGTTGATTCCTGGTATCGTTTACTGTACCAATGAAGATGGTACAATAAGGGTGTTATATGACACGATTTCCTCCTTTTAAGAATCAATCGGGCAGCACAGTTTTGGACAAGCTGCAGCTTATGTAGTAGGGACCGTTTACAGCCGTACATTAAGGAATTGCAGTAGTCCAGGCGACTGGTGACAAACGCATGAACTAACTGTTTGGAGACATCCTAGTCAACCACGGTGCGCACCCTGCTGATGTTTCGTAAGTGATAATATGATGTCCGACACACCTGTATGACATGATAGTCAGCAGACAGTGTCGCGTCCATGAAAAATCCGAGGTTACGCACCATGGTGGACGGAGAGATCAGATTGCCATCAAAATTTGGATAAATACGGGACAGCTTCGAAAGCTGGCCACGTAATGCAATGTAGATAACTTCGGTTTTGTCGGGATTGAGCTTAAGAAAGTTTAACGCCATCCACGACTTAATGTCATCTACACAATGTTCTAACGAGTGAATTGCATACACCTCTTGGTGGGCTCTAAAATGAATGTAGAGTTGTGTGTCGTCTGCATAAAAATGAAAATCAAGACCGTGCTTACGAATTATGTCGCCCAATGGCATATATAACATACAACAGAGGCCCAAGGACGGACCCCTGTGGTACACCAAACTCTAATGGAACCTCAGTGGATTAGGTACCGTTTACGTTTACAATGGTGTCAAACGCAGCACTTAAATCCAGTAGAACAAGACAGGAAACCTCCTTACGGTCCATAGACAGCAAGATGTCATTCTGGACACGCAGGAGTGCTGTTTCCGTACTACTAAGTGGCGTATAGGCAGATTGGAATTCTTCTGACAACGAACATTGTGACAGATGTTCCCGTAGCTGTTTCGACACTGCACGTTCTAATAGCTTGGAAACAAAACTTAAGTTGGACACAGGGCGGTAGTTTTTCAGAATTCTGCTCCAAAGGGCTAAACACCGGAATAAACAGAGATTGTCATTATAAACAAAATGGCGGTTCTCATCACTAACAAGGGCAACAATCGAATGATTTTCCATAATATACTTGGGAAGATTTTCATGGACCCCACCAATGGGATGATTTTTAATCTTATTTACATAAAAAGTTACATTGGTTAATTGATGGACAATCCGTTTAGAGTTGGGTCTTTGCTGCCTAGCCCATTCCAAAATGCCTTCCTGTTCAAGGTCTTCAAGGAAATTCCCAAAATCTACAGCATTTTCAATAAGGGGTGGCCTATCAAGAACCCGGGCATTATTTTGTGAAGGATGATAAAATTTTAGTTCTTCTGTTTCATTATTTCGTAAAATGAAGCCGTAGATTAAATTAATTTTGAATTTATATTTTTTGACATTGAAAGATTGTTTTATTTAGTTCATAATTCATGGTGGATAAATCAGTTGTGTCTAGTCTATAATTAAAAATGTCCTGTATTTTCCTATTAGTTATGTGATGGGTCCGAATAGTATTCCAATTCCTACGATAAATTTCTGAAATTTAATCACTTGTTTCTGCCAAAAGGTCCTGATCAAAATCAATGGGGTCAATATCCAAAACAGTACGGGTTTTTTTTCAGGGTTGTTGCCGGTCGTTAAGAATTCCGTTTCTTGGGGAGAGTAATAGGGACATGGGTGGTGTTTTTATGCCTATTAAAATGTAAAAGTTGTTTAAATTCCTGTCCACATTCCAAACATGTATATAGATCTAAGCAGCTTTTTTATGGTTGTCTAAATATTCTTTCCTAGTAAATGTCTTACAGCAGTTGTTACAGTAAGTTGTCTTACCTTGTCCATGAGCTGTTCGTTGATGTCTATTCCTGTTCCGTCGATCCGTGAATATTTTCCCACAATCCTCACATGAAAATCCAGAAGTCTCCATATTCCTTAGAATAATGAATGCACAAAAATAGCACACACAAAAACCAATTGAATAATCTGAGTACACAGAAATGATCATTTTCCGTCAAGAGAGGAAAATGGAATGAAGCCGACTCCACAAAGTCGCTGAATTTATTTAGACGTGATGGACGTTTTTGAAAACGTCATGATGTCACAGCGTTTTTTTTTTATCGATATTTTCATTATTGATTGGGGGTTGTGTTTGTTTCCCATAGGATTATAGATTAAAGTAAGAAAAATTAGTATAGAAAGTAATGGGAAAGAAACACATTAGGAATACATTAATCTGATTGGACGATAATTCTGTTATTTCATTGGTCAGTTTGGAGATCCTAAAAGGAATCTTGATCCTCACATTAAAAAAATAAAGTTATTAAAAACTTATTAAAATTGGAAGAGGGGGGGGGGGGGGGCGGTCACTTGAGGATGCTACTAAAAATAGAAATTAGATAAAAAAATAGAGGATTCTGGGTAATGACCAAAGGAATTTGTCCTATAGCACTACTCTTATACAATTAATTGGTAGGAACAAAATATTACTCTAGTCTAAAGGAACGTACCTACGGGGCCCTCTCGGTACTATAGCGCTACGTGCTATACCGATAAAATAGGGCAAATACAAAACCAGACAATCACTCCACTTCAATCGAACGCACCCCTTGTTCCCCTTGGTACTATATCACTACGTGCTACTATTATAAACCAAATGTTTCGCGATCCTAAATAGGATTCTGAAAGAATTCGAAATAGTACAACTTGCCGAGTTTATTGGGGTAATTAAACGAGGATTCTGGAGATTTTAAGCCAGAAAATTACTCTTCTACAAAGGAACGCACCCCCGGTACCCCTTGGTACTATAGCACTACGAGCTACACCGATAAATTGGGGAATCCATAGTAAATAACGTCGTTTTTGGTGATTTGGATGGATTGTCGGGTTTATTTGGGTAATTCTACAAATCGGGAATTTACTCTTCTACAAAAGAACACCCCCTCCGAACATACCCCCGTCTTGTTAGAAGGTTTTGGGTCACATAGCAACCACGTGCTACCATAGAAACCAAGACGACAGCCTCCAGTATACAAAATGGGCGTCGGAAACACGTATCACCCTAACAACACACGCTGCGCATGCGCACTCACACCACATATCACTATGGAGATAACGTCACAAGATGGCCGCTCACGCGGGTTACCATGACAACACAACATGACGCCACTGGGTCACGTGACCTGACTCCACTTCCGGGGTCCTGCCCGGGTAGTTTACCTCATCTCCTACTGCTTGCATGATTCTTGAAGTTATAAATTCATTAAATCATCTTGACGTAACAAAGTTACCGTTTCAAGAATTGTGCATTCAAAAGCTATAAGGGTGGATTACTGGATACTCGCTGATGAACTTGCATATTTGAAACATGCTGCTAAAAACGTCATTTGACGGCCAAAAAACGTCATTGTTTATCCAGAAAGACGCCAGATGTCTACTTTTAATATTTGATTTCAAACTTTTCCCGGTGGACACCACCAGACTAATGCTTAATGGGCTGCTCAGGAGACTACCGGCATCCTGCCGTCGGCATCTGCATCAGTATCCGGACACATTTGAAAGGGTACCCGTCACAAAATCAACACCGGAGCCCGAATTTCATTTCCCTGGCCCTGCATTTCTGACATAAATAAACGATGCAAGGCGAACCGCTTGCCACTTGTGCCTCTCCGTGACAGCCTAACTAATTTATGTCAAACAAATTATTAGACCAGAAAAAGCTGCTTGTGCAGTGCTAGTATGTTGGCGTGTTAGCTACTCGGGCAGGTGGAAGCTCCTCCATTCGTAAAATTGTGTCCATGTCTGTTGAAACATGTCATTAAGCTTCAATAAACAAACATTTGGATAACACGATATCAAATAAATTAACTTGGACCGCAATGCATGTACTGTTCTGGTTGTCTTCGAAATTAGAAAGCCGTAACATATTGTAATGTGATGATTTTTTTAAAATCATCTTTGGATCCACTTTGCAGTATAATTTGATATATTTGGAATACCGTTTAAATATGGCACCGGTCTTGGAGCGCGTGTCAACGGCATTACACTCAACTAATTTCAAGGAGGAGAAGAGGGAAATCAGAAGGATTTGGAATTCAACGTCAAACTTTATGGAAGAGTATATTGTTCGTTCAAAGAAGTCTACGTATGTGTGTAACCGATGATTGTCGTCAACTTCAGGCAGATAGATATATGGGTGTATAATATTAACGGTTTAAATGGGGCCCGCTAGGCTGCATGTGGCCGTTTATGGATTTGCGAGGTTGTTGTGGTGAAGCTTGTTTTCTCTTCAAAGTGTGTTTTATAGGCCATGCCCCCCCCCCCTCACATAGACACACCCTCACACACCTACACCTGCACACACACACATACACACACATCCGCGTACGTCAACTGGGTGAAATAGGCGTCCATTCTCATTCCCATAAAATCACCTGAAATCTTTCAATACTCATTTTCCAACAAAATAAGAAAGCATCCAATGGATTGTAGAGTTTTCTAAGCTACTAGGAAGTTGTGCATTTAAATCCTCTAACATATGTACAACAGGGTTATAAATAATTACATGGTAGTGTCTGATCGCCATCGCCAAAAGAGCGATTTTGACGAAAACGCGCTTCTCGCCATCCGAAGGCATCTTAAAGGCTGGCGTTGTCTTAAAGGTAACTAATGATACATTTTATCGCGATTTCCGCTCGTATCCATGCCAAACAGATCCGACCAGACGCTGGTTGAGCATATTGGGAGTTTATAGGGGTGGGGGGGGGGGGGGGTGCAGTACGAAAGGTGAACTGTTAGCTCTGACTGCCAATAAGGCTCTCAAGATAGGTGTTTTATTGACACCGTGGGTAAGAGTGGACTTTGTTATTAGCCACCACTGTGAAATCCGGAAATGTCACACCAGCGTCCAATCCGGCCTGGTTTTAGTTGAAAGGAGACGCAATCGTCATAAAGCGTATCATTAGTTACTCCTGTCTCTCAGATATTAGATTTTATTGAAATCCGGGCCCAAGGCTGATTTTTCTTATTTGTCATACAATTGAGAACCCCGTGAATAGGGGGCCCTTCGGGTACATGCTATACTACTCGCATAGAACATATTGGAACTCGGGGGACGATGTATCGAATTTAGAATGCGAAGCAATTTTGGAGACTTCGTGAGCTCAATTCAACAGGCCCAGCTTACATTTTTCGTTGTAACATGACACTGCTGCGTGACTGTAGTTCGCAAATCCCCGGATACTGTTTTTCTATTGATAATTCGGATATTAAGTTTGTCACACGCCCATACAAACAAATCTTTATTGACAGTTTAAATTTGAATAGCTGGAATCCATTTCGATTTTACCGGAATTCGGGAATATTACGATTTTTCAAAAATATTACGAGAATCTGATTCCCTGTCCAAAAAGCAGTCTGTTACGTGAGCTGAACTCTGTTTGCATATATCACGATCAACCATATTTGACTGCATTCACCGATGCGTGTATCTTCAAGCGACGTATCGTGATGTCTACACCTCTAGCCATTGTCCAAACATGGCCTGAAATGCCACATTTTAATTTTTCGTTTGGTATCCGTCCTTAAAAGGTTTTATTGAAATCTGGGTATCTAAAGAGGTTCTTTCTTATTTTAAACCCCCTGCACTCCGCATGTGTACATCCAGAGTCTGGCCGGGAATGTTCTTCCAAAGGGGCCTCGATCAGAAAAAAACTCAAGTCAGTAAGGCTTTCAAGAGCACCACAGGCTCTCAACATATGAGTTTTATTGAAATATTGCCAAACAGAGGGCTTTTCTTTTTTGAAATTCTCATCCCCTGTGAACACAGGATGATTCCGACCCAACAGGCTTTTCATCGAAGGAATTGTTGTATTTTGAGTGTTGATTAACATTCAATGAATTTGGATAAAATTTAAGGGCGTTATCAGTTAAGAAAGACATGGAAATCATAACATTCTTACCACAAACAGCAGTAAATACCGCACATATCAGTATAAAAGATAACATACCGTACACAGCAGTATAGCAGACGGAATACCGCACACAGCAGTATTATAGATGTCATACCGCACACAGCAGTATAACAGACGGAATACCGCACACAGCAGTATTATAGATAGCATACCGCACACAGCAGTATCAATAAACAGAGGTTGACACACAGTCGAAATAAACGCCCGAACGGTTTAACATCCAAAGTCACACTCAAATTGCTCCCAAACTAACACCTCAGTCACACTTAGAAACCAATCGAGCATTACTGTGAACACTGTTCACTGACTGGATCTTGGCAACTGATCTTCACTGAATCAGTTAACCCCAATTATTTTATTTTGTCTTCAAAATAATTAATGATCAGCAGACAGGGAGAAATCCTTATTAGGTTGTCAATGACAACAATCGCATGAGCTCTTCCCAACCTTATCGATCAATTTGCACTGAACGAATTGTCTCAGTGGTAATTTGGTTTCAACCTGAATTGGTCGTGGTCATTATTCTCTTCAAAAAAAAAAAAAAAAAAAAAAAAATGGTGTTGCTCATTGTCAAGAAAAACATTTCCTTCACAATGTTGGTTTAGTCTCGTCAATCGTAGTCCTCCGATAATTTCCTGCTCTTCAAAGTTCAGACTGAGATAACTGAATTTAAAATTCAGAGTGGTAGTTTCGCATAATTAGCTGCTTTCATCATGAATTCAGACAGAGATCTAAGAGAGTGATCTGCCGTAAATTATAAGACATTTCATAATAGTGGTAAAATTGATAATAAAACATCCAGTTCTGTCGCTACAGAGATTTCGGAATCCACTTCCAACTTTGACAATGCCGTCAAAAATTTACCAGATGACACAATTGAACGTCTCTCATCAGCTGAATCCGATGATTCGGATAATGACTTGGTTGAAATGGAACAAGAACTCGCTAAATTGCAAAGACAAAAAGAACTGTTTAAAGAATCGTTACAACGTCAACTTGATGATGCTAAACGTGAACTGAAAGAACTTCGTCGTTCAGGAACTTCTTCAGGTACTGACAAATCTAAGTCAGACAAAGATAAGGGAAAAGACTGTGACTTTCCAAAGCACAACCAACACATAGATTTACCCAAATGTAGATCAACAAAAAAAGACAATTGGCCAAAAGATCATGATATGAAAATATCTAAACATAAACATTCACTTTCAACCGATTTTGTACCGTTTGATAACAATTCCAATGTTTCTTTACCCACTCTCCATAATAACAAAGAATTGTTAAGGAAATTTCCAAAACAATTGAGAAAATTAGGCTTGGATCGGTTTACTGTTGATCGAGATGATTCAGCTGACAGTGATGCTGAGCCAAGTTTGAGCAGCAATGAATCTTCCGAGTCAGAAACAGAACCTCAAGCTGTTCGATATAAAGAAGAAACTTTTAGGAATTGAGGCTAAATCAAAGAATATAATTTTGAACCCTCAGATATGTCCCCAGTCTATTCTGTAGCTTGAGTACGTTAATAAAGAAATTAAGTTTAAAGATCTTTCCTTCAACCAGTTTGTCGCTGGAGAATTGGAAATAATTGTATTACCCAATTTGGATGTCACAGAAAAAGTTGGAAGGCTGAAATTATTACGTAAAATATCTTATTATTATGAAATATACGATTGAAAGTCTTTGCTTGAGTTATATGCAGCATTTATCAGAAAGATTGAGTACATCCAGGCGACTTGGGCCGATGACCCAACTTGTTTAGAAACTCCTCTTTTGGCTGGACACGTAAGATATGGCTCCTCTAAATTGAGTCAAAAATCTCAAAATAGTTTCAGTTCTTCGTTTCAATCGGGTCCAAAAGTTTGGTTTTGCTCGGACTTTCAAAGAATGAAATGTACTCATAAATCGTGACATTTCAAGGTAATTAATGGACAAGCTAGAAATGTGCAACATGTGTGCATCTTGTTTGATCAAAGACAAAATCCAATTACAACATCCTGAATCATCGTCTGCTTGCCCACATTTCAGTACGCCCCAATGACTAAATTATTGTCAGACAAATAAAGAAAGCACTGTAGTGAAGTTGAATAATTCTATTAATCCCTGTTTAAGTACATATAATACTAATATTAAAGAAACAACTCTTGTTAATTCCAAATTATGTAAATTCCCTTCAGGTGTTAAAACTTCAAATTCCCAAACTTTTGATTTTTCCAAAGAAATTAGTTGTTGTCCAACACCTTTACACCGTGTTGATGATAATTTGAATAGCTCATTAACAAATTCTAAAAACTGCTTGAATACTGTGAATATGGATTCCACTCAAATTAATTTATCTGTTCCTTCGGCTGTCTGTGTGAACCATTCTTGTAAATTATGTACTTGTGAAAAAACAATTGGGGACTGCTCAAGTTATTCAAAGGAATGTTCTAAGCTTATTCGTTCCAATTTTTTGATTAGACAGTCAAAATTACCAAATTATATGGTATGTAAAATTCCTGTTCATTCTAAATTAAACATCCCATTTTACAGATTCATCCTTCAGTATTATTCTGACTGGGAATTGTGTGATTTTTTAGAATTTGGTTTTCCGATTGGTTACTGTGGAGATCACATAATACATTCCAAAGTGAAAAACCATTCCGGTGCTACTTCCTTTCCAAATGAGTTGGATGAATATTTTGTGAAAGTGTTTACTTATGGAGCTGACATGGGTCCTTTTTACTCCAACATTTTTCATTCAGTGTTTCTTTCACCTCTCAATACTGTTCCCAAAAATGATTCCGTGGAAAGAAGAGTTATTTTAGATTTGAGTTTCCCTTCTGCTAAAGCAGTGAATGATTTCATTCCAAAGAACAGTTATTTGCGTGAAAATATTCACTTAACATACCCTTCTACTCACAATTTAGTTGATTTAGTTAAAAAACATGGTCCTGCTTGTTTGCTGTTTAAACGAGACTTAAAAAGGGCTTATAGACAGATTCCCATTGACCCGGGTGATATGGATTTACTTGGATACAAATGGAATAATCATATTTTTTTTGATCGAGTTCTTTCAATGGGACTCAGGAGTGCAGCATTTATTTGTCAAAGGCTTACAAATTGCATTGTTTACATTATGGAGCTCTATGTGTATGATCTAGTTAATTATCTGGATGATTTTGCAGGGGCTGCACGTGAAACTGAAGCTGATAATTCATTTTGTTGTTTGAAAGATGTTCTCGATTCTTGTGGTTTAGAGGAATCGGTAAATAAGGCTTGCCCTCCTTCTACTAAAATTATTTTTTTAGGAATTCATTTTAACACTGAAGATCTCACTCTAAGAGAAACTCCTGAGAGAATCGAGGAAATATCCCTGTTAGTGCAGAACTGGTTGAAAAAGAAAAAGGCTTCAAGAAAAGAACTTGAGTCCATCCTTGGAAAGTTAAGTTTTATCTCAGCCTGTGTCAAACCTGGCAGAATTTTCATTTCTCGACTTCTTTCTTGGTTGCGGTCTTTGGATACTCATGATAAAAAGAAACATAATATTCCTAAGTATGTTAAAAAAGATTTGGTATGGTGGTATAAATTTCTTGATGAATTCAATGGGGTTTCTATGATGGATATGGAGGAATGGTCTTCTCCAGATGCTTGTTTTTCCTGTGATGCTTGTTTACTTGGTTGTGGTGGTATTTGTGATCAAGAATTTTTCCATAGTACCTTTCCAGATTTCATAAAAGAAATATCCTTACATATTAATTGTCTTGAGCTTCTTACAATTTGTGTTTGTTTGAGATTGTGGGGTAAAAACTTTTCAGGAAAGAAAATCGTGGTCTTCTGTGACAACATGGTATCTGTATCTGTCTTAAATTCAGGTGCCTGTCGAAATACATTCCTTCAAAAGTGTCTGAGGGAAATTCAGTTTATTGCAGCCACAAATAAATTTCAAATCAAAGGGAAACATTTTGCTGGATGTGATAACAGATTAGCTGATCGTCTTTCTAGATGGTCAGATACAACTTTTAATGACTTGCCAGACTCCCTCAAATCATCAATGACTGAAACGTACATACACAGTAATGTTTTTAAATTTTCTCATAACTGGTAGACTACAGCATTTCCTATTTAAAATCAATGCTAAAAATTTGTTTTTCTTTTTTTCCAGACACTCTTCTTTCAAATTTAAGGAAGGAAGCTTTGGATTCTACTTTTGCTGCCTTTACAGATGGAACAGTTAAGAATTTAAAAACTCAATTTGAAGCCTTTTTATTGTTCTGTAACTTTTACAAACTGAAACCTGTTCCGGTCTCAGTTGAAACATTGAATTTATATGCACAGTTTTTGAGCAGATCTTTCAAATCAACTGAATCCATTCAAAATTACATTAGCGGAGTTAAGACTCTCCATGTTTTGTTAAATATCAAATTTCCATCCGATAATTTCCAGTTACGACTCATATTAAAAGGCATTGCAAGATCAAGTCCCCATTGTCCAAAGAGGGCGGCACCAATCTCGCCATCAATTTTATTAGATATTTTTCCTCATTCAAATTTGAAAAATACAAATCATGCTACTTTTTGGAGTTTATTTCTAATCTCATTTTTCACTTTCTCTCGAAAGTCAAATATGGTTCCTGATTCTATTCAGACTTTTAATCCTCGAAAACATCTAACTAGAGGTAATGTTGAAATCCATAAAGGCAAACTGATTGCCAATTTTTTCTGGAGTAAAACCATTCAGTTGGAAGAACGCATTTTGCAGATTCCCATGGTGGAAATTCCATCCTCGCCTCTTTGTCCTGTACATGCCTTTTTACACATGTGTCAATTAACACAAGCTAATTCTGATTCACCTGCTTTTTTACTGCAGGAGAAGGGAATCACTTTCCCTGTGACCTATCCAAAATTTCTAAAAGTACTAAAAGATTTGATCTCTAAAACTGGAAGAGATCCCACAGAATTTTCCTCACATAGTTTCAGACGAGGTGGAGCAACATTTGCTTTTCATTGCGGAATTTCACCCTGTCTCATACAATTGGTAGGCGATTGGAAGAGTGACGCTTACAAAAAATACTTGGAATTCACACTTGATGATAAAGTTCATGTCAGTAATACTCTAAAATCTTTTATCATTAAGGGAGATATTTTGTAATATTTTTCAGGGAAAGGTGTTCCCAGATCTGTTATGATAATATCTGATTCTATTGCCAAGTATATCACCGACATTCATTGGACTGATGTTAAAGCTTTTCCAGGGGCCACAATTGGATGAATCACCAGGATAATCCAAAGGGAAAATATTAAGGACTATGATTTTGTTATTATTCACGTTGGAACTAATGATATTAATGTTCTATCTGTGCCTGAATTCATTGCTTCCTACAATAACCTAATTTCAGTCATTCAGAATTGCAGCTCATGTAAAATTATTTTTTCTGCTTTAATTCCAAGGCCGTGTGATTTTAATACCACTGGTGACAAAATTATTGATGTGAACAAGGCCTTGAATAAACTCTGTATTCAACGTCATCTTCAGTTCATAAGAACCTACAAGCCTTTTTAAAGGTTCTCGTCTCCCTATGAGACATTTATATGCAGTCAAAGATGGTGGTCTGCATTTAAATGCTGAAGGTACAAGAGTTTTGAGAAACTTCTTTATCCAGGTGGTTAAGCATCTGAAGCCCTCATGATTAGCTAACAAGAATTTATATTTTTCTTTTCAGGGGAGAGTTTCCTTCTAGTCTGGTTACTTCTTCATTTTTCACCAATTCTGTCAAGGATCTAATGATCTCCTTGGAGCTTGGTGTTCATGTTTCCTGCTTTTGATGGTTTTGGAGTTTGACTTTCTTGGATGCCTTTGGCTTGGTGGACGTTGTCCATTATAAAAGGTAATATATACATAATATTTTCAGAAATTTCTCATTTGAAATCCTATGACATTGGGATTTGGTATTATATATAAATGTATATGACATTGGTATTTGTTAAATACCAAAGGCCACTTCAATAAAAGCATTATCTGCTTAACTTGTGTTCACACTTCACTTTCTTCCCAGGCTGATCATTGTTTTATTTTGTCTTCAAAATAATTAATGATCAGCAGGCAGGAAGAAATCCTTATTAGGTTGTCAATGACAACAATCGCATGAGCTCTTCTCAACCTTATCGAACAATTTGCACTGAACGAATTGTCTCAGTGGTATTTTGGTTTCAACTTGAATTGGTCGTGGTCATTATTCTCTTGAAAAGTACTGTGGGCCCTGGACTCAAAGGAAATTGACACGAATTTTTGCAATCCATCAGGAGGTAAAGCATCTATTTACAACTGAAAATATTCAATGAAGCAAGTAACCTAATCAAATATGTGATCTAAACTGATATACGTACAAAACGGCATGTTCATTGATCAAACAGTCGACAGATATCCCAAATTGTTGAACAATTCAGTTCAGGAACACAACATATCGATAAAAGACCCAGGCAGAATCAATAATGATTCA
This sequence comes from Pictodentalium vernedei, assembly GCA_031216915.1. Classification (NCBI taxonomy): domain Eukaryota; kingdom Metazoa; phylum Mollusca; class Scaphopoda; order Dentaliida; family Dentaliidae; genus Pictodentalium; species Pictodentalium vernedei. The sequence goes on from CM062293.1 coordinate 532,031,169, forward strand.
TCGACTGTGCTACGATTAATTAAGAGTTGACACGAAGAACAGAAGTTTTGTTAAAAGTAAGTGCTTGAAGTGAGGCCGCATTTAAGAAGTGAAAGGCAGTGTAAAATGGAATTAGTTATCCATGTGTCTTGCAGAAGTGCGAATTAACAAATTGCTGAGTTTTTGCAAACAAGTGAACATTGTTGCAGAAAACTACAATGCAGTTGTAGAATCATATGAAGAACCATAAAATATGTTCTACGAGCAGCTCAACAATGAAGCGAATTACCTCACTGTTGAACTCATAAATTCACAGAAAAGACAATAATTCATTTAAAAACATAATTACACATAATCAATGAAGCGAATAACCTCATCAATTATCATTATGTTCTCTTGTTTTCTTTTGGCTGTTATTTTTCACAGCCGATTCCAAACATGATTCCTTTTAAAAATATAAGTGCCGCTTCAAGTTTACTTCAGTTAGCATCAGGATACTCAAGTTCACCCACCCCGAGAAGATTGGATGATGTATCTGGAGGTAATCTGGTGTGATAAATGTAAGCATTGTCCTCCGCCCATTGATCCGGTGCTGCTATTTGGTTCTGGCTTATATTTGAGAAAACCGGATTAACTACACTATGTGGCCACAAACCTGTAGTTTACCCAGAAGGCAGCTCAACACTATCACAACCATTATTGTAAACAACCCAACCATGATTGTGTTTGCTCAAGTCTTCAGTTTCGCATACACTTTCATGGACTATTTCATCATCAATAACAAATGCAGTAAATGGCCGCATGTATGTTAAAGGTGAATGTGTTCACGTTGCGAGCATCTAGGTAACTTTAAACATTCACTGATAATCATTGCATTCCCCCCCCCCAAACCAAATGCAGCAAATGGCCGCATAAATGTTGAAGGTGAGATGCTTTGTACCTTTTCGTGCTCAATTTCATGCACCGAATAATTTGCTGGAAGTCAAGTAGCAGCATAAAATCCAGAGGTGAATATGATACATGCGAAATTGAAGAATAAACTAGTTAAGACTTTTACTGTGAAGGTTTAATATCACTAGGCTGAGTCTACACGGTTGAAGAAAACTGTGTTGGTACAGACAGTGTCAATTCGGAGCTGAGAACTGTATGCTGGGTTGTATCTGTGCACGGTGCAGAGTTGAATCTAGTTTCAGCATCGTTTCGTGTCGCCATGAGACTGGCCAATTTACAGCCTCTACAAGTTGGGCTTGCGGCAGTTTAAGTTCCTCATCAATTCTCCTGGTCTAACTGGACAAGATGTCGTCGACATTCTGATGTTTGACCTGTATTGGCTTCATCCAGTTGTTGCAAAGCTATTCCTCTATTTCCGTCGTTGAAATTAGTTGGTCTTCATTCTTAACAATTTCATTCAATTGACGTTGTAATTGGACGGTGCTAAAAGACGTTCGGACTGCCCGATTAGAAGAAATGCATTATCTTTTCTCAGTGGCCAAACCGATTACACCATTCTTCCACCTCTCCATGTTTCATGTCTGGCTAAAATGTCTCAGATTCATTTGTGACAAGCAAAAATCACCAACAGCAGTCTGCTTAAAAATAGCATTTTTCATTTGCCCAGGAACCCCCCCCCCCCCCCACCTCCCTCCGGGTACATCGGATGTGCTTAACCAGGGTCCGATTAGGCCTCGTTTTCATGCAGGATCCCAAGGTATGGATTTATTGAACTCGCAGCCTAGAGTCACGCCTTTTCCCCCCATTATCCTGTGAATTTCGGATGTGCTCAAACATCTAAATGTGCCCAACACAAGATAACATAAGTCCCTAGTGGACTCTGAGACCACCCGGACTCTCAAGATGTGGGCTTTTTTTTAAATCCGCGCCTAAAAAGTAAAATTTTCGAATATTCATGTTAACTAGTCCAAATTATGGATACACGAGTCATAATTGCCCTGAAACCATAAGAAGCTACCATGTAAGGGGGTCTCATTGCAGTCTGGGTCCAAAAGCTGACTATTCTTGTTTGCCACCCTCCGTGAACTTTTAATGTCCTCAACTGTGGCGGGGCCGAAAAGCGGACTTCTCTTCTTTGTCATCACATGTGAACTCCGAGTATGTCTAACTAGGATCCGCCCGTCCCGACTTTCCTACGAACTGACGTAAACCATAAGAGCATATGTCGTTAGGAACCTTTGATTCCAATCTTGGCTACCAAGATTAGGTTTTTCATTGAAATTCAGGCCTGAGACCGGACTAATATTATTGGACATAAACTTGTGAACCCCAGATGTTCGAATCATGATAACACGGGTCATTAGTTACTTTAAGGATCATTCCGGGTAATCGTGATACTGCGATGGTTGGGAAAGTTAAAGAGTGGGCCTCGTCGTGAAATACACGTCCCCTTTTCCAGATAGAAGGTTTATCTGCACTTTCCTAGCCATTGCAGTCGAGGCATCTCACCAAAAGAGTAGCTAGCTTCTCTCGGATAAGCACCCACCCCTCCTCCGTCCCTCGCAAAAATATGGACAGTGCATTTCGGGCATGGGCCCTCTCGGTTGAAAGCGCACAGAAGATTGGAGAACGAGGACTTCCATTACAAGACGAGATGAGGACGACGTTGTGGTAACTAGGTCCCCATCTACGCAAATAGCCCCCCCCCCCTCCTCCCCACGCACACATAAAAACGAACCACGCATTACGAGAGAGGGCCCTCTGGTCAAAAGCGGATCGGCACAGTTTAGACGTGACTCCCATTCGACAGATAATGGAAAGTCCGACAGTGCCTTGTAGGGCGGGGCTCCGTTAAGAAAAAGCTCACAGCTCATTGTAAAACTCAGTAGAGGGTTGAGAAAATATGTCCCGATTGTGTCGTAACCCCCTTTTCCGTCTTCTTGATGTAACGTGAACACTGCTAAATAACTACCCTGTAATCGACCAGGCTTCTTCATTTATAATAAATTTCTCTGTTATTGTAAAATGTAAAGCTTCGTCTAATATTAACTGCACAATAAGTTCTTCGCTTAATCTCAAGGTCAGCAAGAAAAAAATGTTGGTGTGTTTGGGTGGTTGTGTTTGTGCCTGGGTCCAGTGGTTATCTGTCGGTTCACAAACATATACTGACTGTAGGTGGAGATTGAAAGGGGCACTCTCTTCGGTGAGTGGAGGATCCTGGTGCAGTATGGGGGCACGTTGCCCAGATGGAATCTACTCGCTGACCAGTCTGGCAACTTAATTACAAATCTGGGTGTGGTCAGGTTCTCCAGCAGGTACTTCCACAGATGACTACTTACCAGCTATATTGTGGGAAAATGCTTCGAACATCACCCATTTTTATGCATATTTTTCATGATACCACTTTCAGTTGGAATTGCTGAAGGGAAGTTAGCTTTCCTTTGCTAAAATGCATTAAACATATTTCCAATTTTTTTTTGCCCTTTTACATTGGCCTAGCACCACATCCCATCTATTTTTGCTCTAGTGGATCGTAAGTTCATACTGATTTTTGAAACTTTGTCACTCATACGCACATGTGAACGCAACTTTGTTTTGCCGGTGAACGAAGCCGGAGAAAACCACCGAGCTGCGGTGAGTAACTATTAGACTCAAACTTTTGAACCCGGTTGAAACAGAGTTGATAGTGTCAGAAGACAAAGTATTCTACCGCGTGTTGTACTGTTGTGCTGTGTTCAGTAGTACACAATGACACTAAGAGCCTTGTCTAAGGACATATTGCAGACGATGAATGGGGATTATCATCGAAACGTCGCCGTGATCCTTCAGTTTGATCCACCTCGACTCTGATGTTCTATCTATTGTTGTAAGCTGAAAATCAGGTGATTGAAAAATCTTTTTTGTAATTAATCCCTGTGACTCAATCAGAGAGCGTCATTGTATTATTAAGCAGACCAGACGATTAGCCAGTAAATCGCGTATTGTTGTTCTCAGTTAGTAAACGATGAATGAATAATTGAATGAATGAATGAATAATTTATTTGCCATATACAGTACATATACAATATAACAGTGGAAAGAAAATACAATTACAAAATTTTTTTATTTATTTTTTTTTTATACATATAGTTTGCGGTTCATTGTCACCCTATTGTATATGGAATGTATGGCTGGGAAGAGACATAGCCACAGCGGCTGTCTTCCTGCCAATTCCCGCATGGGTAAACAACATGCGCCAGCCTGAGAATTGCGACAGTCATCTTTCAAGATGCGTTCTAAAGTACGGAGCCATCTCCGTCGGTATTTAGGTGCCTTATTTTAGAAACGAATACCACAACAGACCCTTCAAGATATAGTTAATTTTGTTGTCTTTCGCATTCCCAGTTTTTCGCAAGTGTTGGGTCGGTATCCCAATAAGTTCTTGGTATAAGCTGGAATAATTAGCCTGGTATACGATAACGAAAGCTCGTAATGAGCTTGCCGTGGACTTAGAAGGACGCGAGGGAGGGACACGAGTGACGTAACCATCTATGATTAACTTAGATATGTAAATATTAGGTCTCATAGGGGGTCAAGCTGCGGGATATGAGATTCAGTTTGTGAAGACAAAGACTAAGGTAGTCAGTGATTATAAGTATCAAAGCCGGAGGAAAGTCGATTAGTGAATAAAGGCACTGGCCACGGCTCTCAGTTGAAGAGCTCAAGTGAACATATTATCATAATTCCGTGAACCTGCATGCGTGTACCCAGTTTATCTTGCGGTAACACAGGGCTACGCCCACCATTTGTGGATATCACATTACGAGAGCACAATCGTTACAATGCGGGTTGGTACAATGTACAGTTTGATTATAAGTATCAATCAGCATTGAGATTACTGCTTTCTTAAATAGGTTCCTATTTGTTATGGATCGTATTTCAGCATCTAGCTCATTCCACATTTTAGGGAATAAATTGTTTGGCAGCTGGGAATATGCTTTTGTCCTTGCTCTACCAATTTTCAGTAAGTCAGATTGTCTTGTCTCCATACCCGATAGATTAGTATTCCTTTCGAAAAATGACTGAAAACAAGTAGGAAGGTTATTATTGTACCAGTCATGCGTGAATAACAGCGTGTGAAGGGTATGAAGATCTTTCACTTTCAATATTTTACATTTTAAAAATAGAGGATCTGTGTGACTGTTATATTTTTTATTATTGATTATGCGAACTGCTCTCTTTTGCAATAGAAACAATTTATTAATATGAGTTGAGTGAACCCCATATTTGAATTCCATATAAAAGATGACTGTGTACTAAAGCGTAGTAAAGTGATAATAAGGCTTGGTACGGAAGAATATTTTTAACTTTATTTATTGAGTAAATTGCTCGAGCAATTTTAGAGCACACCATAGATATATGAATTTTGTAATTTAATTTGTCATCAATAGATACTCCCAAAAAACGGACTGAGCTATTTGTGCCAGAAGACCCGTAAACCTTCTCTATTGGCTTACCGTCAATTGTTAATGGTCTGTGGTTATCAGAGTTAGGATATTTTGAGTTTAACTCGATAAATTTATTTTTTTTGGCATTTAATAATAAGCGATTAGCTCTGCACCACGTATCAACTTTATTTAGTTCAAGGTTTACCGTATTATGCAGTGTACTGGCATCTATGCCTGATTTGTACACTGAAGTGTCGTCGGCGAATGAGAGAACATTAAGCGATGTTGCTTGGGAGAGATCATTTACATATATCAGAAATAGGAGGGGCCCAAGGATCGAACCTTGGGGAACTCCACAGTTGACGTACGCCTTTGTTGACTTTTTTCTAGAGTATTCGACAAACTGAACTCTATCGGTCAGATAGCTACGAAACCAGCTATTACCTATACCTCTAATGCCATAAAACTCTAATTTTGTTAACAAAATGGTGTGGTTTATGGTGTCAAAAGCTTTTGATAGATCTAAAAAAAACTGCTAAGGTACTATTTTTCAAGGTGGTATTATTTTCCTCAGATATATGTTTCAGAAACTGTAATATAGGGTATATCGTTCTATAACCTTTTCTGAAACCATATTGATGATCATATAGAGCATCATGCAGATTGAGAAAATTAATTAGTCTGACGTACATGACCTTTTCCAGAATTTTGGAAAAGACTTGTGTGAGATATATCAGAAACGGGAATGAGGTCACTGGTGGAAGACCCAATAGTAGAAAAGAACTTGTTGAACGCATTAGCTATTTCAATGGGATCTGAAACTTCAGTATCATGAATGATAAAGGTATCTGGAAGTTTACAAATTTTACTAGTTTTTTTTATTACGTCATTTAGGATTTGCCATGTTTTTTTAATATTATTTTTACTTTCGGCCAGGAGATTTTTATAATACAAGTCTTTACCCTTTCTTTTAGTTGTATTAAACAATTGGCAGTATTGTTTGTAGTTAATTTTGTTTTCGTTAGATGGATTTTTTAATTGCTTATTATAAAGCATGTGTTTATATAGGGATGACTGTAATAGACCATTAGTCATTCAGGGTTGTTTCTTTATATATTTTTATTCAGTTTGATTTGCTTCAAGGGGAAGACTTCCTCAAATACCTGCATATAAGAGTGTATAAAACCATCGTAGTCTTCATCCATACTTGTGGATTCGAGAACATTCGTATACTCTATTTGTGAAAGTTTCTCTCTAAATAGCAGTATATTCTCTGGGGAGATATTTCTTTTAAACTCTGTTCTATTCTCGCGACCTGCTTTTAGTTTTAGGTCTACTAAGAATGTTCCGAAGTGATCAGTATTGTCTGTAATAAGTATGCCAGATTCAACGGTAGGCGAGACGTTATTAGAGTAAATATGGCCAATTAAGGAGGCTGAGTGATCTGTAACTCTTGTTGGCTTCGTTATAGTTGGAAGAAAGCCTTGACTAAATATTATATCAATGAAGTCGTTGGTTTGTTTATGTGTTGATATTTTAAGTAAATCAATATTCAGGTCACCAATCAGGAAGCATTGTTTATTTTCGTCATTTACCAAATTTATTATCTCTGTCAGTTTGTTCTTGAAGATTTCTAGGTCGGCTTTGGATTGAGTATTTGGTCGATAGACAACGCCAACTATTGTCGAAGGCCTGTGTTTTCTTAGATATTTCAACAAAACGAGTTTCACAAACATGCGGAATAAATGCTGTCAAATCAGTCCTTATTTTAAAATTTATATCTTCCTTAATGTAGAGACCAACCTCTCCCCTGTCATCATCATCTCTTACATTACTTACTATGTCGTGATGTCCACTGAGTTTAAATGATACATTATCCTGTATTTTGAAAACCTCTGTTAGTCCTATAATGTCAAAAACGTTTTCTTTATTCTGCAAACTAAGTAGAAAGTTATTAAATTCATCCCAATGTGCGTTTAAACTTCTGATGTTTAAACTTAAAATTGCCAAAGAATTGTTCAAGCCTGCATAATTTTGCTGAAATTCATTTGGCATATAGTATTTGCAGTTACGGATATTTGAGTTAAAAGGAAATTCTGAATCGTCAGTTATTGACTGTGTTTTCATGTTATACTTATGAGTAAAACTGAAGTCTTCATATGTTCGAATCTCATCCAGACTTATGTTACGCGCCATCGTAAGTGGAGGCCAAGACTCCCAATACCGACCAGAAAAGGGTATCAAATTTATTGTAAACAATATTGTCGCAATTCGCAGGGTGACGCATTATTTTCTTGTTGTAGGTGCAGGTTTTAGGATCGCATTGCCAGTTATTAGTACAATGCACCAAAGGTGTTGGACTAAAATAATAAAATACACAAAAAACATATGCATTGTTACATGTAGTTGTTGAATGGAGATGCGGGGTGTGGTTTTATCCAGCAACGGCTCGGGTGGGGAGGAAAGGGAAATAAAACCTTCAATTTTAGGTACAATATGACCATTTCTATCATTTTCAGATTCCATTTGTGTTCTGGGCATAAAATACGATCATAGGGCTTTTAAGTAGCCTTTTCTGTATTCCCCCATTAGACGACCATTCTACAATATTCAGAGTTCAGGATACTTCTTATCTGCCTCAATGAAATCGCAACATGTGTCCCCAACAGGAACGAATGCCAAGAGCACTAAAGTGATTAGATTCCACTAACATGTTATTTATCTGCCCCAGAGAAGAAACAAAACATTAAAAAAAAACAAAAAAAAAGTGTCATATGACACCCAACAGGAACGAGCTCCGCGAGCTCGCCCCAGTTAAGTGGCACACGATAAGGTCCCATTGAGGAAGACAACCACAATGTACGGAACATGACAAGGTGGAAGTATGTTGCGGCAACATCAAGAAAGTTTAAGAACCAAAAACACTTCCAACCAACCTCCACGCTAGGAGGCAGGACTACAAGTCAAGTCTCAGAGTATAATCTACAGTTACTGAAATCCGCCAAACACTGTTCGAGTTTTGACATAATCAGTGACTCTTCAGATGAAATGAACTAAACATAGTGCAATAGTTTCTTCAATTTTCAAACTCTCACCCTGATTTTGATTGGGATTTAATGACAAATGATCAGATCTTTGCGTCCTCATAAAAGTAAGTATTTAAATTCAACTAACGTGGTATGTCTCCGCCCCGCAAAAAAAACAAAAAACAAAAAACAAAAAACAAAAACGTATTACGTCACTCGCTGCAGGAATGAGCTCCACTGAAGTAATTTGATTCCATTTATATGCTATTTACCTGCCCCCCCCCCCCAAAAAAAAACAAAAAAAACATATCATGTGACACCCAACAGGAAGGAGCTCCATGATATATTAAATATTCAATAGTTCCATCAATAATGTTCTGCGTTGTTCTGTTGGTGTCATAAAAAACTCCCATCGCCCCACATGCGTATGGCACATAAGGTCCACTGAGAGAGATAACATCAATTTTCGATTAGAAATTCTAGATTTCGATTTAGATACCACTAACATTGTATTACCTGTCCCACAAAAAAAAAAAACAACATACAATGTGACAACCAACCGGAACGAGCATCCCGAGCTCGTTCAAGTTAGATGGCACATAAGGCCCCACAGAGGAAGATAACAACGAGAGAACCCGCCAACTGCTTACTACTTTTAACATGGGAATATTTGATTTCTATCTACTAATCATAGCTCGTTCCAGTTAAAAGTCACACAACAGTGTCCTATTGAAGAATATAAGCTCAATTATCGATCAGTCATCCTGATTTTGACTGGTATTTAATGACACTTTTATGAAGACCCATGACTCTGATCATCTCTGAAGTATTTAAATTCATCTAACATGGTGTTTGTCCGCCCCGCAAAAAAAGAAAAAGAAAAGAAAGCGTATCTCGTGACACGCAACTGGAAAGAGATCGAACTCCACTGAAGTGTTTCGAATCCATTTGCATGTTATTTACCTGCCCCACAAAACACCGTATCAGGTGTCACCGGACAGGAATGAGCTCTGCGACCTCGTTCTTGTTAAGTGGCACAATCATGATAAGGTCCCATAGAGGAAAATAATCACAAGAAAACCCTCCAGCTACCTACGACTTTTAACATGAAAATATTTGTATTATGCCAACTGACCTTCAGATCAAAAACATGTTAAGAAAGTATTCAAAATCTCCTGAGTTCTGGGTTGTTCTGTTGAAGTCTCCCATCAATTACACGCAACAGGAATGAGCTGCACGGGGTCGTTCCAGTTAGATGGCACATGGTAAGGTCCAATGAGGAAGATAACCTCAGTTTTCGACCAGTCATCCTGATTTTGAATGGGGTTCAACGACACTTTTATAAAGACCCAGAAATGTGATCATTTCTCTAGTGTTTAAATTCCACTAACATCGTATTTACCTGCCCCACATAGACCGTACCATGTGACACCCAACCGGAACGAATTCCTCGAGCACATGATGGCACAAGATAAGGTCCCATAGAGGAAGATAACACTACAAAGCCCTCCAACTTCTTACTACTTTTAACATGGGAATATTCGTTTTATATCTGCTAATCATAGCTCTTTCCAGTTATAAGTTACACGACAAGGTCACGACAAGATCCCATCAAGGAATATAGGCTCAAGTTTCGATCAGTCACCGTGATTTCGACTTGGGTTTAATGACACTGTTCTGAAAACCGAGCAATGTGATCATTTCTGAAATATTTAAATTCAGCTAACATGGTGTTTATTCCCCACGCAAAAGAAAAAGCGTAACACGTGACACGCAGCACGAGAACGAGCTCCACTAAAGTGTTTCGATTCCACTTTCATGTTATTTACCTGCCCCACAAAAAACCGTGTCATGTGACACCCAACAGGAACGAGCTCTACGAGCTCGTTCCAGTTAAATGGCACACGATAAGATCCCATAGAGAAAATAACCACTAGTGATCCCCCAGCTGCCTACTACTTTTGACATGACAATATTTGTATTATGCATTCTGACCTTCAGATTAAAAACATGTAAATAAGATATTCACAAAAAAAAACAAACAAAAACGTCCAACTTCTTACAAATTTTAGCATGGCAATATTTGTAATATGACCTTCAGATCAAAACATGCAATTAGAATATTCAGAAACACCATTAAGAATGAGATTTGTGTTGTTCTGTTAAAGTCATAAAATTCTCCTATCATCACACGCAATAAGATTGAGCTCCACGGGATCGTTCCAGTTAAATGGCACATGATAAGGTCCCCTGAGGAAGATAACCTCAATTTTCGACCAGTCACCCTGATTTTGTTCGGGTTTTAACGACACTTTTTATGAACACCCAAAAATGTGATCATTTCTCGAGTGTTTAGATTCCACTAACATCGTATTTACCTGTCCCACAAAAAACCGTACCATGTGACACCCAACTGGAACGAGATTCTCGAGCTCGTTCCAGTTAGATGACACATGATAAGGTCCCATAGAGGAAGATAACACAAAATGCCCCCCGACTGCTTACTACTTTTAACATGGGAGTATTAGTTTTATATCTACTAATCACAGCTCGCTCCAGTTGAGAGGCACACAATAGGGCCCAATTGGGGATTATAGGCTCAATTTTCGACCAGTCACCCTGATTTTGACTGGGGTTATTTGCCTGCCCTATTTATTTATTGGTGTTTAAGGTCACATACTTATGCACAATGGCTAATCGTGACCGTGACAGTTTTACGGGTGGAGGAAGCCGGAGTACCCGGAGAGAACCACCGAGCAACGACGAGCAGCTGTCAGCTCTCCAACATCGTAACTCTGAACTCTGCACCGCAGCACAGGCAGGGTTAGATTGGTTGAAGACATGCGCACCAGCGACGTGCAGTACGCCTCAGTACACAGCGTCATCGTGCCCCCATGTATGCAATCGGGGTGAAGTGTCTTGCCCAAGGACACAACGCGGTTGCCGCAGGTGGGATTCGAACCGAGGACCTCTCGGCTTGCAGCCTGCACCTCTACCAACTGAGCCACCGCGCCCCCATATTTGCCTGCCCTGAAGCATGCAAATAAAATATTCAAAATCTCCTGAGTTCTGTGTTCTTCTGTTGGAGTGACAAGATTCTCCCATCATCACACGCAGCAGGAATGAGCGCCACGGGCTCGTTCCATTTAAATGGCACACGGTAAGGTCCACTGAGGACGATAACCGGTTTTCGACCAGTTATCCTGATTCTGATTGGGGTTCAACGACACTTTTATATAGACCCAAAAATATGATCATTTCTCGAGTGTTTAGAATTCCACTAACATCGTATTTGTCCGCCCCACAAAAAACCGTACCATGTGACACCCAACTGGAACGAGCTTCTCGAGCTCGTTCAAGTTAGATGGCTCATGACAAGGTCCCATAGAGGAAGATAACACAATAAAGCCCTCAGACTGCTTACTACTTTTAACACGGGAATATTTGATTTATATCTACTAATCATAGCTAGCTCGTTCCAGTTAAAAGGCACACAGCAATGCCCTATTGAGGAATATAAGCTCACTTTTCGATCAGTCACCCTAATTTTGACTGGTATTTAATGACGCTTTTATGAAAACCCAAGAATCTGATCATTTCTGAAGTGTTTAAATTGATCTAACATGGTGTTTATCTCTCACGCAAGAAAAAAGCGTATCACGTGAAACGCAGCAGGCACGAGAACGAGCTCCACTAAAGTGTTTCGATTCCACTTCATGTTATTTACCTGCCCCCCAAAAAACAAAAAAAAAAAAAAAAAAAAACGTATCAGGTGACACCCAACAGGAACGAGCTCTGCGACCTCGTTCCAGTTAAGTGAAACATGATAAGGCCCATAGAGGAAAATAATCACAAGAAAACCCTCCAGCTACCTACGACTTTTAACATGAGAATATTTGTATTATGCCAACTGACCTTCAGATTAAAAGCATGTCAAAGTATTCAAAATCTCCTGAGTTCTGTGTTGTTCTGTTGAAGTCTCCCATCATTACACGCAACAGGAATGAGCTCCACGGGATCGTTCCAGTTAGATGGCACATGGTAAGGTCTACTGAGGAAGAGAACGAGCTCCACTAAAGTGTTTCGATTCCACTTTCATATTATTTACCTGCCCCACAAAAAATCGTGTCATGCGACACCCAACAGGAACGAGCTCTACGAGCTCGTTCCAGTTAAATGGCACACGATAAGATCCCATAGAGAAAATAACCACCAGAAATCCCCCAGCTACCTACTACTTTTAACATGACAATATTTGTATTATGCCTTCTGACCTTCAGATTAAAAACATGTAAACAAAATATTCACAAAAAACAAAAAAAAACAAAAAAAACAAACAAAAACGTCCAACTTTTTCCAACTTATAGCATGGCAATATTTGTAATATGACCTTCAGATCAAAACATGCAATTAGAATATTCAGAAACACCATCAATAATGAAATTTGTGTTGTTCCGTTAAAGTCATAAAGTTCTCCTATCATCACACGCAACAGGATTGAGCTCCACGGGATCGTTCCAGTTAGATGGCACGTGATAAGGTCCTCTGAGGAAGATAACCTCAAATTTCGACCAGTCACCCTGATTTTGTTCGGGTTTTAACGACACTTTTATGAACACCCAAAAATGTGATCATTTCTCGAGTGTTTAGATTCCACTAACATCGTATTTACCTGTCCCACAAAAAACCGTACCATGTGACACCCAACTGGAACGAGCTTCTCGAGCTCGTTCCAGTTAGATGACACATGATAAGGTCCCATAGAGGAAGATAACACAAAATGCCCCCCGACTGCTTACTACTTTTAACATGGGAGTATTAGTTTTATATCTACTAATCACAGCTCGCTCCAGTTGAGAGGCACACAATAGGGCCCAATTGGGGATTATAGGCTCAATTTTCGACCAGTCACCCTGATTTTGACTGGGGTTATTTGCCTGCCCTATTTATTTATTGGTGTTTAAGGTCACATACTTATGCACAATGGCTAATCGTGACCGTGACAGTTTTACGGGTGGAGGAAGCCGGAGGTCCCGGAGAGAACCACCGAGCAACGACGAGCAGCTGTCAGCTCTCCAACATCGTAACTCTGAACTCTGCACCGCAGCACAGGCAGGGTTAGATTGGTTGAAGACATGCGCACCAGCGACGTGCAGTACGCCTCAGTACACAGCGTCATCGTGCCCCCATGTAGGCAATCGGGGTGAAGTGTCTTGCCCAAGGACACAACGCGGTTGCCGCAGGTGGGATTCGAACCGAGGACCTCTCGGCTTGCAGCCTGCACCTCTACCAACTGAGCCACCGCGCCCCCATATTTGCCTGCCCTGAAGCATGCAAATAAAATATTCAAAATCTCCTGAGTTCTGTGTTCTTCTGTTGGAGTGACAAGATTCTCCCATCATCACACGCAGCAGGAATGAGCGCCACGGGCTCGTTCCATTTAAATGGCACACGGTAAGGTCCACTGAGGACGATAACCGGTTTTCGACCAGTTATCCTGATTCTGATTGGGGTTCAACAACACTTTTATAAAGACCCAAAAATATGATCATTTCTCGAGTGTTTAGAATTCCACTAACATCGTATTTGTCCGCCCCACAAAAAACCGTACCATGTGACACCCAACTGGAACGAGCTTCTCGAGCTCGTTCAAGTTAGATGGCTCATGACAAGGTCCCATAGAGAAAGATAACACAATAAAGCCCTCAGACTGCTTACTACTTTTAACACGGGAATATTTGATTTATATCTACTAATCATAGCTAGCTCGATCCAGTTAAAAGGCACACAGCAATGCCCTATTGAGGAATATAATCTCACTTTTCGATCAGTCACCCTAATTTTGACTGGTATTTAATGACGCTTTTATGAAAACCCAAGAATCTGATCATTTCTGAAGTGTTTAAATTTATCTAACATGGTGTTTATCTCCCACGCAAGAAAAAAGCGTATCACGTGAAACGCAGCAGGCACGAGAACGAGCTCCACTAAAGTGTTTCGATTCCACTTCATGTTATTTACCTGCCCCCCAAAAAACAAAAAAAAAAAAAACGTATCAGGTAACACCCAACAGGAACGAGCTCTGCGACCTCGTTCCAGTTAAGTGAAACATGATAAGGCCCATAGAGGAAAATAATCACAAGAAAACCCTCCAGTTACCTACGACTTTTAACATGAGAATATTTGTATTATGCCAACTGACCTTCAGATTAAAAGCATGTCAAAGTATTCAAAATCTCCTGAGTTCTGTGTTGTTCTGTTGAAGTCTCCCATCATTACACGCAACAGGAATGAGCTCCACGGGATCGTTCCTGTTAGATGGCACATGGTAAGGTCTACTGAGGAAGAGAACGAGCTCCACTAAAGTGTTTCGATTCCACTTTCATATTATTTACCTGCCCCACAAAAAATCGTGTCATGCGACACCCAACAGGAACGAGCTCTACGAGCTCGTTCCAGTTAAATGGCACACGATAAGTTCCCATAGAGAAAATAACCACCAGAAATCCCCCAGCTACCTACTACTTTTAACATGACAATATTTGTATTATGCCTTCTGACCTTCAGATTAAAAACATGTAAACAAAATATTCACAAAAAACAAAAAAAAACAAAAAAACAAACAAAAACGTCCAACTTTTTCCAACTTATAGCATGGCAATATTTGTAATATGACCTTCAGATCAAAACATGCAATTAGAATATTCAGAAACACCATCAATAATGAAATTTGTGTTGTTCCGTTAAAGTCATAAAGTTCTCCTATCATCACACGCAACAGGATTGAGCTCCACGGGATCGTTCCAGTTAGATGGCACATGATAAGGTCCTCTGAGGAAGATAACCTCAAATTTCGACCAGTCACCCTGATTTTGTTCGGGTTTTAACGACACTTTTATGAACACCCAAAAATGTGATCATTTCTCGAGTGTTTAGATTCCACTAACATCGTATTTACCTGTCCCACAAAAAACCGTACCATGTGACACCCAACTGGAACGAGCTTCTCGAGCTCGTTCCAGTTAGATGACACATGATAAGGTCCCATAGAGGAAGATAACACAAAATGCCCCCCGACTGCTTACTACTTTTAACATGGGAGTATTAGTTTTATATCTACTAATCACAGCTCGCTCCAGTTGAGAGGCACACAATAGGGCCCAATTGGGGATTATAGGCTCAATTTTCGACCAGTCACCCTGATTTTGACTGGGGTTATTTGCCTGCCCTATTTATTTATTGGTGTTTAAGGTCACATACTTATGCACAATGGCTAATCGTGACCGTGACAGTTTTACGGGTGGAGGAAGCCGGAGTTCCCGGAGAGAACCACCGAGCAACGACGAGCAGCTGTCAGCTCTCCAACATCGTAACTCTGAACTCTGCACCGCAGCACAGGCAGGGTTAGATTGGTTGAAGACATGCGCACCAGCGACGTGCAGTACGCCTCAGTACACAGCGTCATCGTGCCCCCATGTAGGCAATCGGGGTGAAGTGTCTTGCCCAAGGACACAACGCGGTTGCGGCAGGTGGGATTCGAACCGAGGACCTCTCGGCTTGCAGCCTGCACCTCTACCAACTGAGCCACCGCGCCCCCATATTTGCCTGCCCTGAAGCATGCAAATAAAATATTCAAAATCTCCTGAGTTCTGTGTTCTTCTGTTGGAGTGACAAGATTCTCCCATCATCACACGCAGCAGGAATGAGCGCCACGGGCTCGTTCCATTTAAATGGCACACGGTAAGGTCCACTGAGGACGATAACCGGTTTTCGAGCAGTTATCCTGATTCTGATTGGGGTTCAACGACACTTTTATAAAGACACAAAAATATGATCATTTCTCGAGTGTTTAGAATTCCACTAACATCGTATTTGTCCGCCCCACAAAAAACCGTACCATGTGACACCCAACTGGAACGAGCTTCTCGAGCTCGTTCAAGTTAGATGGCTCATGACAAGGTCCCATAGAGGAAGATAACACAATAAAGCCCTCAGACTGCTTACTACTTTTAACACGGGAATATTTGATTTATATCTACTAATCATAGCTAGCTCGTTCCAGTTAAAAGGCACACAGCAATGCCCTATTGAGGAATATAAGCTCACTTTTCGATCAGTCACCCTAATTTTGACTGGTATTTAATGACGCTTTTATGAAAACCCAAGAATCTGATCATTTCTGAAGTGTTTAAATTTATCTAACATGGTGTTTATCTCCCACGCAAGAAAAAAGCGTATCACGTGAAACGCAGCAGGCACGAGAACGAGCTCCACTAAAGTGTTTCGATTCCACTTCATGTTATTTACCTGCCCCCCAAAAAACAAAAAAAAAAAAAAAAAAAAACGTATCAGGTGACACCCAACAGGAACGAGCTCTGCGACCTCGTTCCAGTTAAGTGAAACATGATAAGGCCCATAGAGGAAAATAATCACAAGAAAACCCTCCAGTTACCTACGACTTTTAACATGAGAATATTTGTATTATGCCAACTGACCTTCAGATTAAAAGCATGTCAAAGTATTCAAAATCTCCTGAGTTCTGTGTTGTTCTGTTGAAGTCTCCCATCACTACACGCAACAGGAATGAGCTCCACGGGATCGTTCCAGTTAGATGGCACATGGTAAGGTCTACTGAGGAAGAGAACGAGCTCCACTAAAGTGTTTCGATTCCACTTTCATATTATTTACCTGCCCCACAAAAACTCGTGTCATGCGACACCCAACAGGAACGAGCTCTACGAGCTCGTTCCAGTTAAATGGCACACGATAAGATCCCATAGAGAAAATAACCACCAGAAATCCCCCAGCTACCTACTACTTTTAACATGACAATATTTGTATTATGCCTTCTGACCTTCAGATTAAAAACATGTAAACAAAATATTCACAAAAAACAAAAAAAACAAAAAAACAAACAAAAACGTCCAACTTTTTCCAACTTATAGCATGGCAATATTTGTAATATGACCTTCAGATGAAAACATGCAATTAGAATATTCAGAAACACCATCAATAATGAAATTTGTGTTGTTCCGTTAAAGTCATAAAGTTCTCCTATCATCACACGCAACAGGATTGAGCTCCACGGGATCGTTCCAGTTAGATGGCACATGATAAGGTCCTCTGAGGAAGATAACCTCAAATTTCGACCAGTCACCCTGATTTTGTTCGGGTTTTAACGACACTTTTATGAACACCCAAAAATGTGATCATTTCTCGAGTGTTTAGATTCCACTAACATTGTATTTACCTGTCCCACAAAAAACCGTACCATGTGACACCCAACTGGAACGAGCTTCTCGAGCTCGTTCCAGTTAGATGACACATGATAAGGTCCCATAGAGGAAGATAACAAAAAAGCCCTCCGACTGCTTGCTACTTTTAACATGGGAGTATTAGTTTTATATCTACTAATCACAGCTCGCCCCAGTTAAGAGGCACACAATAGAGCCCCATTGAGGAATATAGGCTCAATTTTCGATCAGTCACCCTGATTTTGACTGGGGTTATTTGCCTGCCCTGAAGCATGCAAATAAGATATTCAAAATCTCCTGAGTTCTTCTGTTGAAGTGACAAGATTCTCCCATCATCACACGCAACGGAAATCAGCGCCACGGGCTCGTTCCATTTAAATGGCACATGCTAAGGTCCACTGAGGACGATCACCTGTTTTCGACCAGTTATTCTGATTCTGATTGGGGTTCAACGACACTTTTATAATGACCCAAAAATGTGATCATTTCTCGAGTGTTTAGAATTCCACTAACATCGTATTTACCCTCCCCACAAAAAACCGTACCATGTGACACCCAACTGGAGCGAGCTTCTCGAGCTCGTTCCAGTTAGATGGCTCATGATATGGTCCCATAGAGGAAGATAACACAATAAAGCCCTCAGACTGCTTACTACTTTTAACATGGGAATATTTGATTTATATCTACTAATCATAGCTAGCTCGTTCCAGTTAAAAGGCACACAGCAATGCCTTATTGAGGAATATAAGCTCAATTTTCGATCAGTCACCCTAATTTTGACTGGTATTTATTTATGAAAACCCAAGAATCTGATCATTTCTGAAGTGTTTATCTAACATGGTGTTTATCCCCTACGCAAGAAAAAAGCGTATCACGTGACACACAACAGGCACGAGAAGGAGCTCCACTAAAGTGTTTCGATTCCACTTTCATGTTATTTACCTGCCCCACAAAAAAACCGTATCAGGTGACACCCAATAGGAACGACCTCTCCGACCTCGTTCCAGTTAAGTGGCACATGATAAGGCCCATAGAGGAAAATAATCACAAGAAAACCCTCCAGCTACCTACGACTTTTAACATGAGAATATTTGTATTATGCCATCTGACCTTCAGATTAAAAGCATGTCAAAGTATTCAAAGTCTCCTGAGTTCTGTGTTGTTCTGTTGAAGTCTACCATCATTACACGCAACAGAAATGAGCTCCGCGGAATCGTTCCAGTTAGATGGCACATGGTAAGGTCCACTAAGGAAGATAACCTCAGTGTTCGACCAGTCATCCTGATTTTGAATGGGTTTCAACGACACTTTTATAAAGAGCCCCAAAAATGTGATCATTTCTCGAGCGTTTAAATTCCACTAACATCGTATTTGCCTGCCCAACAAAGACCATACCATGTGACACCCAACTGGAACGAACTCCTCGTGCTCGTTCCAGCAAGATGGCACATGATAAGGTCCCATAGAGGAAGATAGTACAAAGCCCTCAAACTGCTTACTACTTATAACATGGGAATATTCATTTTATATCTACTATTCATAGCTCGTTCCAGTTAAGTAAGGAACGAGCAAAGGTCTCATTAAGGAATATAGGCTCAATTTTCGATCAGTCACCGTGATTTCGACTAGGGTTCAATGACATTTTTATGAAAACCAAGCAATCTGGCCATTTCTGAAATATTTAAATTCAGCAAACATGGTGTTTATCCCCCACGCAAGAAGAAAGCGTATCACGTGACACGCAACAGGCACGAGAACGAGCTCCACTAAAGTGTTTCGATTCCACTTTCATGTTATTTATCTGCCCCGCAAAAAACCGTGTCATGTGACATCCAACGGGAACGAGCTCTACGAGCTCATTCCCGTTAAATGGCACACGATAAGATCCCATAGAGAAAATAACCACTAGAAATCCCCCAGCTTCCTACTGCTTATAATATGACAATATTTGTATTATGCCTTCTGACCTTCAGATAAAAAACATGTAAATAAGATATTCACAAAAAAAAAACAAACAAAAACGTCCAACTTCTTACAACTTTTAGCATGGCAATATTTGTAATATGACCTTCAAATCAAAACATACAATTAGAATATTCAGAAACACCATCAAGAATGAGATTTGTGTTGTTCTGTTAAAGTCATAAAGTTCTCCTATCATCACTCTCAACAGGATTGAGCTCCACGGGATTGTTCCAGTTAAATGACACATGATAAGGTCCCCTGAGGAAGATAAGGTCCCCTGAGGAAGATAACCTCAATTTTCGACCAGTCACCCTGATTTTGTTTGGGTCTTAACGACACTTTTGTGAATGTGATCATTCCACTAACATCGTATTTACCTGTCCTACGAAAACCGTACCATGTGACACTCAACTGGAATAAGCTT
Organism: Pictodentalium vernedei; assembly: GCA_031216915.1. Lineage (NCBI taxonomy): Eukaryota > Metazoa > Mollusca > Scaphopoda > Dentaliida > Dentaliidae > Pictodentalium > Pictodentalium vernedei. The sequence continues at coordinate 532,051,195 of CM062293.1, forward strand.
CTCGAGCTCGTTCCAGTTAGATGACACATGATAAGGTCCCATAGAGGAAGATAACACAAGAAAGCCCTCCGACTGCTTTCTACTTTTAGCATGGGAGTATTAGTTTTGTATCCACTAATCACAGGGCCCCATTAAGGAATATAGGCTCAATTTTCGATCAGTTACCCTGATTTTGACTGGGGTTATTTGCCTGCCCTGAAGCTTGCAAATGAAATATTCAATTTCTCCCGAGTTCTGTGTTGTTCTGTTGAAGTCACAAGATTCTCCCATCATCACACGCAAAAGGAATGAGCGCCACGGGCTCGTTCCAGCTAAGTGGCACATGGTAAGGTCTGCTGAGGAAGATAACCTGTTTTCAACCAGTCACCTTGATTCTGATTGGGGTTCAACGACACTTTTATAAAGACCCCGAAATGTGATCATTTCTCGAGTGTTTAGAATTCCCCTAACATCGTATTTACCCGCCCCACAGAAACCGTACCATGTGACACCCAACTGTAACGAGCTTCTCGAGCTTGCTCAGTTGGATGACACATGATAAGGTCCCATAGAGGAAGATAACACAAGAAAGCCCTTCGACTGCTTAATATTTTTAACATGGGAATATTCGTTTTATATCTACTAACCTTCGTATTAAAAACATATACATAATATATTCAAAAACTCCATCAATAATGGGCCGCATTGAAGAATATATCTACTGACCTTCGTATTAAAAACTTATACATAATATATTCAAAAGCTCCATCAATAACGCATTCTGTGTTTTTCTGCTGATGTCACAAAAGTCTCCCATCACTTCCTGGATTGTAGCTAAGCTTTAGAAATGTCACAGGCTCCATAAATAGTTTTTGTTGGGTTTTAATAAGTTTTAATGAGTTCAGAGAATTCTGTGGAAATGTCCCCCCCCCCCCACCCCCCCCCCCCGAAAAAAAAAATATATATACAATTTTTACATCACTTTCTAGATGCCGCTTCAGTTTTAGATCACGAAATTTCAGTGGAACATCACGAAATTTCAGTGGAAATCACGAAATTTTAGTGGAAATGATTATGGCGCGTTGAATAAATATTTATTTATTTATTGGTGTTTAAGGTCACATACTTATGCACATTGACTAATCATGATCAGTGACAGTTTATCAGGTGGAGGAAGCCGGTACACACCCGGAGAGAACCACCCAGCAACGACGAGCAGCTGCCAGCTCCACAACATCGTAACTCCGCACTGCATCGCATGCAGGGTTAGATTGGTTGAAGACATGTGCACCATCGACATGCAGACCGACTTAGTACACGGCGTCATCGTGCCCCCATGTCGACAATCATGGTTACGTGCCTTGCCCAAGGACAGATCGCGGGAGTCCGAATCGATCGCCCAGACGGTCACCCATCCGAGCACAAACCTGGCTCGAAGTTGCTTAACTTCGGTGATCTGACGAGAACCGGTTACCGCAACGCCACCTCCCCACCCTCCCCTTTGAATAAATAATCTGTGCCTGTTAATTGAGCTTTCCCATTTGCCATGATGTTGAGTGTGATTTGTTAACTGTTGTTTGGGCCCCACTGGAGGATATAAATGTTTCTTCTCTGACTGGGGCAGATACTCCAGTCATGTAGAATAAATCATTTATATCGTTCATTCGCCTTTACTTCAGGTATACCATAAGTCCATGGAAATTGTTCCAGTCATGCCGTGTTTGAGTTACAATAAAGGCCGTATAAGCGAGTTGTAATTCAAAGCCAAACCTCAATCATAACACTGTAACAGTTATTCAAGATGTTGATCCACTTCGCACTGAGGAGAAAGAAGTTCTTGTTCAGGAGCGGTGGAACCGGAGGGGGGGGGGGGGGGGGCTGGGGCCGAGTCATGCATGTATTTTAAAGAACCAATGACTGGTGAAACACGTGGCGGATCCAGAGCCTCCCCCAATATTTTCGAGCTATGTTTCTCTCGTACTGGTGAGTAGTGAAGGCTGCCACTATAGACCTAAGCAATTAGCACTGATTTCCCCCATACCCAAATATGCCACTATAGACCAAAAATTTAACATAGGATTCTCCATAGGGTGTCGTGGCCCAGAGTGGCATATTTTGGCCCAGAGTGGCATCTTTGGAGGCAGAAAAAAGAAAAATGATTCCTTTTTCTGCCTCCAATGATGCCATTCTGGGCCAAAATATGCCACTCTGGGCCACGACACCCTATGAAGAATCCTATGTTAAATTTTTTGTCTATAGTGGCATATTTGGGGATGGGGAAAATCAGTACTAATTGTCTATAGTGGCAGCCACAGGGGAAAAAATCCCCGTCCAATCACTAAATTCCTATAGTGGCAGCATTGGGGTATGGGGACATTCAGTGTTAATTGCTTTTCGCCGGAGTGACACCCACGGGTAAAAATGGCAGTTGAGGGCCACGACACCATATGGAGAATCCTATCTTAATGTTTTCGCCAGAGTCCCCACATTGAGGTAAGTGGAATTCAGTGTTAAGTATATCGAGTCATGGGGTAGGTTGTTCAAAACATGTTTATACTGACAGGCTCAGGTGGGTTTGTCTTCCATACACTTTATATACTGACAAAATGTTCTGCTATTTTAAAACGTGCTACCTAATATACATCGCTCGACTGGTGAAGTTTTTTTTTTTTCTATTTATTACTGGAAGACACGACATATAAAAAATACTGTCAGATTTAGACTGGGTGTATTTTTACATTTTTTACAGAAGGAAAATATCAATATCACGTCTTTCAGTCTTGTTATCTCCAAAAGCATGTGTGTGCTGCAGTCAATTTGTAATACAACACTCCGCTACTCAGAGAAAAACATATCTCTCATTACGGCTGAAAATATTCTACAAATAGCTCATGTAAGAGATACATTTTTTTTCAAACACATGTTTAAAATAATTCACAAAATGCAACTGTGGAGAAACTCGTTCACGGAAGTGTAATTCCACACTGATTGTTTTTTATCGACAGGCAGTGTTGTGTTTTCAATACTTTTTTCAAAACTGCATTAAGCTGATTTCAACAAATTACCGTTAGATATCACAGTTACATTAACCCCGAGAAACAATTTCTACACTACAAAACATACAGTGAATGTTTTGCAGTGTAAACTGTTTTACCGCCAAAAAAAAAAAAAGAATAGCATTTCCTTTTAACCAAACTGAAAAAACTTAATTTCTCTTTTATGCCTGTATTAAATTCGTAACAGATGTTGATACGAATTCAGCAAAAGAAGGCGCAATTCTGAGATATCGTTCTGAAACAAACCTTAACCACATTGAAAATTGGTAAAATCATGCTTGGCAGAATCATTTTACTCCTCAGATGTTTTTGCTACACAATGTCAGTCTTTCCCTCCAAATTATTTTTGGAGGGAAAGAGTGACATTCTGTATCATCTAAGTGCGGAAAGGCAGTGAAAACTAATACATCGAGTATTTCATCACCCATCATCTGACCAGTGGGGGAAAAGGTGCGTGAATTACTCATTGCTTTATTTTCTGGCGCCTTTTGCTCTCCCTAAATGACTGTAAATACACTTTGGCGGGGGTCATAAACACAATTTTCTTATGGTTATGAAACTTGAAACATCTATCGGAATAGAATTTCCACCACAAGACTGCGGGTGTAAGGGGATCAAACATTCCCGTGGTCAGAATTATCTGAGAAATAATTCATGATTTCTTCATTATAAGTTACAGAATCCCCACAGGACTCTGAATGTAGTTTGCTGATGGAATATCGCAGTGTGAAAATAGACCTGCTTATAATTTCCCTCAGTTTGTCTCTCCTGGGTGGAAGGATGTGAATTTTATATAAACAAAACTAATAAACTAAGTGACATTTTTTCTCTTTCTCTAAGTGTTGAGATGCGATTTTGTTTCGCGCGCACGTGCCCCCGAGTGAACTTGCCAGCTGTCTGACTTGAGTGCAGATTTTTGAGATAAAAAATATTATTCACCTGTTACTGGTAGAAAAATGAGAGTTTTTCCGTTGCAATGGAGTTTGTTAATTCCATCTAACTTTTCAACGCCAGAGGCCTATTTTTCTTCCCACACTGGATAGCCTGGTTGTGATAAAGGAGAAATACTTGGATTTTTTCCCAATTATTTGTACGCCATGTTTTGGTGGTTCACGATCGGTGGTTGTATAATCCGCCGACCTCACCCAAGGAAAGTGAAAAAATTATTTGATTTTTGAGGGGAAATTTAGTGATATATCCTGTTACCTAAAATGACGCTCTGAGTAAAAAAATCTATGGCGTCTGTAAATTCTTTTCGAGTCGAGTGACAGTTATGGATAAGACTTTCCTCTGTTGGGGTCCACGTCACCGCTGACTGCCACGTTAGAGGGAAGGAATATCACTGAAGAAGTCTTTCACACGCTTTTGTCCACACTGGTTAGATTCAGGTAAATGAAAAATTGAAATGAAAAAAGTTAAACAAAATTTGCTTTGAAAACATTTTCTGAATGTTGTTTCTGAATAAGAAAATTATTTTCAGTGATAGTATAAATAGGCGGGGTGGGAGAGGGATGGTTCACACATGCTTTGGAGTTAACAGGACTGGAAAAGACGTGATTTTGATCTCCTCTGACGTATAAAAAAAGATGAAGCGGTCATTAGTAGACTACAGTGATTCAGATGATAGTGAATTTGTAAGCAGTAAGAAACAGAGGTTGACTGCTAAAAATACAATCTCCATACGGAGACTGTATTCTATTCACCCTAAGTTATTGCGGCAACTCAGAAAATTTCACTCATAATCTCATATGTGTGAAGTGACTTTGAATCAATTCGATGTCAACAATCCATTTGAGTTTCTAAGTAAAATGTTTCAATCAATGGTGGAAGATTTGAAAAAGGAATGTGGTATAGAAGACAACGACCCCATGAGGATATCCATCCACCATCCAGGTCTTGAGGTAGGTATTTTTATTCCTTTTACAAAGGCTATGTGGGGTAAATGGTAAAACAGTGTTAGATGAAATTGAAAAAGTTATTCAATCAAATGAGAATTTTACCATCCATGATGGTAAATTATCTTTAGAAATAACACACACTTCATTACCACAAAAGAGTCGGGGGGGGGGGGGGGGGTGGAGGGGAATACACTGATTTCATTTCCATTTGTTGGTAAAATGGTTGGAAATAAGAAAACTATTGTTGAAATTAAAAATGTCAATTTTATGTGCTTTGCGCGTGACGTTGTAGTGGGAAAATGCCATGTTGGTAAAGATAATTCAGAACTTTGGGAGAAAAAATGGGACAAAATAAAAAGATCCAACATACCGTCACAAGGAAATGAGACAAAGGCGTTAATGGACAAGGTAGGTCTTAGTTATAATAAACCTTGTGGATATGAAGAGTATTGTACAATTCAAGGGGTACTCTCCCCAGAGTATGTAATTAAAATCCACTCACAATTTGCCAAAGAAACGTTCCTATTTGAACCACCACAAACTACAAAAGAGAGTAAAGTTATTCATATCTATCACCATGGCCGTCATTTCGACACCACCACAAAAATCACAGGGTTTTTAGAGTGTGTTTACTATTGTGAATATTGCAATGTATGCAATGTAGGGTATAATAGCAGAGAGCGCCATAGATGCCACAAAGGCTGTGTTTGCTATTCTCCACTGCCGTGTACATCTGAACATTCTGTTCATTGTTATATTGTAAAAGAGATTTTGTAAGTTCATCTTGTTATAAAAATCACATAACACTATTACAGAACCAAGAAAAAAACATTTGTCAATTAGTTAAGAAATGTCTATCATGTAAAATGCAAATATATTCAGGAAGCGGAGAACACGTCTGCGCTGGGTTTTAAAAGATGTAAAATATTGCCATCAATTAGTCAAAAAGCGAATATTATTGTTTCATTTTCAAAATTACAAACCACCCAAGAAAGACAAAATGTCGAAAGTACCCTTTGTGTTTTATGATTTTGAAACAACTAAAGACAAAGGTCTCCACACCCCAAATTACTGTGTTGCACAGCGTGCATGTGGGGAGTGTATTTGCAAGCCTATAGATCAAGAATGTATTTTCTGTGACGAAGATGGAAGAAGGGAATATATTTTTAAAGGAGAATCTACTTTGAGTGATTTTTGCAACTGGCTTTTCAGTAAGGAACATTTAGATACAACAGCTATTGCTCATAATTCAAGAGGGTTTGATGCACAATTTACTTTAAGACATCTCATTGAAACTGCTACATCAAAACCAGATGTCATCATGAATGGAAACAGAATTATTTCTCTGAAAGCTTGTGGTGTTATACTCATCGATTCATTGAGTTTCCTTTCTATGAGATTGGCGCAATTCCCTAAAACCTTTGGTTTAAGTGAACTAGCAAAAGGTTATTTTCCTCATCTGGCAAACACAAAATCATATCAAAACTACATTGGACCTTATTCAGATGCAACATTGTACATGCCTGAGTCTATGTCTCCCCAAGTCAGGGATTATTTTATTAAATGGTACAATCAAATATTTACTACTAATGCTACTTTCAATTTTGCCAAAGAAATGGACATGTACTGTAAGTCTGATGTGGATATATTACGTACATGTAGAGGGTGTGGCGAATTCAGAAAACAATTTATCGAATGTGATGGGATAGATCCTTTCAGGGAGGCTGTAACTTTAGCTGATGCTTGGAATAAAGCTTGGCGGAAACATCCAATGCCGGAAAACAAAGTTGGTCTCATTTCAGACATAAGATATCCTACTGCCGTTAGATATTCCATGAAAGCCATTCGATTCTTACAGCTACTAGCTCAAGAAGAAGGCATACACATGCAACATGCACTAAACGGTGGAGAAATAAAAATTGGAAATTATTATGTAGATGGTTTTCATAAAGAGACAAATACAATCTATGAATTTTATGGATGTAGGTGGCATGGATGTGAAACTTGCTATCCTGACAGATTTGAGAAAAATCCGATCAATTCACAATTCTATCAATCTCTGTACAACAAAACCCAATCATGCATAAAACATTTTAAATCATTGGGGTATAATATACATGTAGTCTGGGAGCACGATTTGGATCATCAATGTAAATCAGATCCTGAAGTTCAAGCCTTTTTAGATACATTTTTCCCACACATGGACCCAATTAAACCACGAGAAGCATTATTTGGCGGGAGAACAAATGCCATTAAATTACACTACGAAATTGACGAAAACACAGACACAGAAATTAAATATATAGATATCTGTTCACTTTACGCATATGTGAACAAACACAGGGAATATCCAGTGGGACACCCAGATATACTCACAAAGGAAAACATAGACACTGGCAAAATAAGACAATACAGAGGACTCCTTAAATGTAAAGTTTTACCACCTCAAAATCTTTTTTTGCCAGTTTTACCTATTCATCGTAATAAGAAAATGACATTCACACTTTGTAAAATGTGTGCAGAACACGAATTAGATCAGTGTTAACACACACCAGAACAACGTGCCCTTGTAGGTACATGGACATCTGTTGAACAGCATTGGATTTGGGGTACACTCTTCTTGACACTTATCAGATTTGGCATTGGGATGAATGGTCTTCAGAGATTTACAAATATTATGTGAACAAATATTTAAAAATGAAACAAGAAGCTAATGGGTTTTCAGATTGGGAGAAAACAGAAACAGACAAAACCAAATTTAAAAACGATTATGCACAGATTGAAAATATCTATTTAGAAAAAGTTGAAAAAAAACAGGAAAAAAGATTATTTACCAAAACCATGTTAAATTGTCTCTGAGGAAAAAATGCACAAAACAATATAAAAACTAAAACAAAATACATAAATGAACCATCAGAATATTTTGAAATAATACAGAACAAAAACAAAATTGTGAAGAATGTGGAATTTTTTTACCATGATCAGTTTGTTTTAGTAAACTACATTGATGCTACAGATGTTTACACTTCACACAATTCAGCCAATGTTGTTGTAGCTTCATTTGTCACAGCCTATGCACGTATGGAATTATACAAAGTTTTAGAACAATTAGGAACACGAGTTTTATATTTTGACACAGACAGTTGTATCTACATGCATAAACCATCACTTTGGAATCCAGAAATTGTAAATAGTAGATTAGGGCAGTGGACAGATGAACACCCAGGGGCAAAAATCACAGAGTTTGTGGGTTTAGGCCCGAAAAATTATGGATACAAATATATTAAAGATGGAGAAGTACACACCACATGTAAAGTTAAGGGTATCACATTAGATTACATGACATCGCCGAAAGTTAATTTTGAAAGCATGATTGAGTGTGCACGAGACAGAGCGAATTACAAATTAAACATTGAACATACACATAGAATTAAACGTAACAAAGATAGACAAGTCACAAGTGAAGCACAAAGCAAAACATTCAGATCTGTTTACACAAAACGTTTTGTTGTCGGTAAATTTGACACACTCCCCCTATGGGTATAAGATATAAATATTCGACACAAAATACTTATTTCGACTATGAACAGGGAGCAGGGAAGATGTCTCTACCACTTAATTCCACATATCCTATATACTTATCAGAGTTAAGAAGACTTTCGAGTTTTAGTATGACTACAAATCCTATTTTACAATCCAAGAAAGAAGATTAGGCTAAAGCTGGGTTTTTCTATGTCGGAGATGGTAAAGTAAAATGTTTTGTATGTGGACAAGGTTTACATAATTGGGAAGAAAATGATATTTCTTTACAAGAACATGTTAAGTGGTCGCCAATTTTTTTTTATATTCAATTGATAAGAAATTGTCAATTATATAAACCACCCACATGTATGCAAACACCTCCAGATAAAATATTATCAGTGATGGATTCACTTTAAATCAAATATTTTCAACAATGAAAACATATGACAAGTGTCTAGATGAGTTTCCAGATTCTAAATCTTTATTTGCACTCATGCTTCTAGATGATCAAAGAACAACATTTAGTACCATATTTGCAAGAAAATCTTCAGGACAATTCAAAACTAAGTTAGACAAAATGTTTACAGATAATGTAGAAAATGATTTTCCTGACTGTCCTGATGAACAGAGTAAATGGTGTAATGTATTACCTGATGCACAAAGTACATCAGAACAGACAAGGGAATCATCGGTTTGATTTCAACCATGGAACCAGTAAGACACATCTTTGAAAACAAGATCACACGTAAGGCATTATTATATGCATTTCAAATGATCACTCCTGGCTATTTAACAATAACAAAATAATTTATTCATAATCAATTGGAAAAAGATGAAATGTATGGGGAATTTTGTAATGCATTACAAATCATGAATGTTTTTTACAAAGATAATGTAGAAAATATTTGGACAAGAGTTATGTGGGATTTTATTATTTATGATGAACAAATCATGAATTATTTATATAGACAATGTATGCCACAAATAGATCAGAGTTCTTCAGAAACTTTATTTGAATTAAAATCACCCTTAAAAAGAAAACCCACTCATAGAATTGAAGAAGCTATGGAAACAAAAAGTATATAAGTTAGTGTTTTGACAACACTTGCTCACAAAAAATAATGGCACCAAGTGAATGTTTATTGTTTCAACACCCTTGTAATATCTTTACTTCAGGGTCAAGTGGTTCAGAATAACTCTTAAAAAGAAAAAAATTAAAGTTGGCGATACAGTACGTATTAACAAAACCAAACATACGTTTGAAAAGGGGTATTTAACAAATTGGACAAACGAATTATTTAAAATCACCCATGTAAAACATACACACCCAACCACTTATACTTTTGAAGATATTGGTGGTGAAAATATACAGGGGACATTTTATCCACAAGAAATTCAAAGTATAAAAGATGATAAAAAATATATCATTGATTCGGTTCTCGTACAACGTCCTAGACGTGTTGGTAAGAAACTCATCAAGGAACTTCAAGTACATTGGGAAGGGGTTCCAACACACTTCTCTAACAACTCTAAAATACCCCTGCAGTTCGCACATACCCACTACCATCCATTGGCCGACCAGAACCATACCTCATATCACCTTGTCTGTACGCCTCTGTATGCATCCAATGGTAGGAAATGCCCTGGTAAAAAAATATCTGCGGGAAGCTCATAGTCTGATAGGCAATAAGGGATGTAGATGGAGAAGCAATCAGTCCGGAAGTATGGAAGGCAGGTCGCCAGGCGACCTGGCAGGTAGGTGGACAGGGAGTGAGGATGATAGACAGTCATGCAAGCCGGTTGGCATGCAAGGATACACTCAAGAAAGTGGGAAGGCTAGGAGGCAGGCAGTCAATCTGGTATGCACGTGGGTTGCTAGACAGCGAGCGGGGCAGGGTGACATGCCAAGATCAGCATACTAGGTATGCCGGCTGGCAGATGGGGTGAAAGCCAAAACAGACAGACAGGCAAGCAGCGCAGGATGTCTAACACTGTCAGGCAGACAGGAAGATCGGCTGATCGGTGTGCGAGTGGGTCGTATGGCTGGAAGGGCAGACAAGAGATGCATGTAGGATGCCATGTAGGTTAGTAGGCAAACAAGGAATGGCTGTAGTTGAGTAGTAGGGGCTTAATTAGGTAGAATTGTTGGAAGAAGGCAGGGAGACCAGGTCAGGTCAGTGTTTTAAGACGGACTAGCAGAGTGATAGGTAGTATGGAAAGCACGCAACAGACTGACATGCAGGCAGACAATGGCAAAAGACGGGGTGACAGACAGGAAGACTGTATAGCAGGTAGGCCGCCTGTCAGGTAGGTGAGCTGACAGACAAGATGGTACCCAATAGACACCCACAAGGCAGGCAGAAAGGTAGGCGGACTACCTTTTTATTCTTTTTAATTTTTTTATTTATTTTTTATTTTTTATTTTTTTTTATTTTTTATTTATTTTATTTTATTTCTTTGTTTATATTTATTTTTTTTTATTTTTTTTTTTTATTTTTTTTTCCACAAAAATAAAAAAAGAAATAATAAAAAAAGGAAAATAAAAAAATAAAAGAAATAAAATAAAATAAATAAAAAATAAAAAAAAATAAAATATAAAAAATAAAAAATCAATAAAAAAAAATAAAAAATTATATTTTTTTCTTTTTTCTCCAAACAAAAAAGTAACTAAAAGTTTTTTGTTCCAATGAAAAATAATATTTTATTTTGTAAAAAGTAAAACAACTGAGGTGCTGACATCTTCCAGGTCTGTGATCAAAGACGGATGTAAGCCTTCTTTAATGTACATTCCTTCCCCTCCTCTTTTTATGGCCTTCTGTTCACACCTACACCTATCCACACACCCCTTACTTGGTTTGCCCGTTCCCCATGTCTTAACAACGTCTCAGTTAAGCCCATGACATCAAATTCCTCTGCCTCAATCAATGTAGCACATTCACTTACTTTCCGGTAGAGACGGTGGATGTTGCAACAACCCACTTTCAGGGTACCGAGATTCATTGCCTTCCGCCTACTGATCCATTGTTTTCTGATGCTAACCTTTGTAAACTTATTCTGCCCGCCTCGCTCTTGCTTCGCCCTACCTGTGTCCACTCTTGCTATACTTGCCTATGGCCTCCCACCCAGCTCCTCTCCAAAGATGGCTCTGCTACCCAAAAATATGATATCCCCCAATACCCGTTTCCCCTATCCTGCTAAGATGCACCCCGCCACGCCTGCACATGCTAGTGTTGCCGCAAAACGTGTCCCAATGGTCGATAAAGGGTATTACCAGCCCAGGTCAACACTTTAGTCCTCCAAGTGCTCATTTAGTGCCAAATCCTTGAGTTCCGTTCGGCTTCACCCTCAAGGACTGGAAGGTCCCCGGATACGACTACTCTTGCATTCCTACTTAGCAGTTTGCCGACTAGACCTCTGTACGTCTCCATCAGACTTACTGACCTTCTCTCCACGATATTGTTGACCCAACATGCACCACCACTACTGGATCGGATCCGGACCCAGCCACAACACAATACCATCTACCTGGCCCCTCAAATACTCCACCTTCGTCCCCAGAAAACTCACGACTGTTCGATTCGAATTATCGGGACCACAAACCACATTGTCATCCCCACGTACAATGCTACTCCCTGCTACAACCAATTTTCCTCTTCTGTCACCAGTTCCTATATCATCTGCACCTCCCCTCGTTTTGCATGTCTCAGGCTGTCTCTTTCTCTTCACCGCCCTCCTTACCCCATATGTCCTAGCAACATGAACATCCATCTCACTTCCCTCAATGCCCACCTCACTCTCATCCCTAATTGGTGCGAAATAAAAAAAAAACACCTAAAGAAGTAATGCTCGCTCATGCAAAAGATCTTACGACATCAGTGGGTAAAGCTGCTTTGGGAATAAAAAGACAGAAACAAGAACCGAAACATCACTCTGTTGTTCGTTCTCAAAGAAGGAAAACACGTCGTAAAAGACAATCTTATTCAAAACGAAATTCAAGACCGCTTGATATATTTGATTAAATCATGATGTCACATGGATCTTGCGAGCATTTTTTGTAGTGGATGTGATCCAGATAATGTATCACCAACATCAAGTGGTGTTGAAAATATTGGTGAGATTGAGCAATTTCCTATTGCATCTTTAAACAATTCTTCACCAGTAGAATTTTTAATTCCATGACAAACAACCAAGTGGTTAGATCTTGCATCATCTACACTTGTGGTTCAATTCAAAATTACAAAGCAAGATGGGAGTGTATTGGAAGATGATACAAATATTACTCCTATCAATAATTTCTTTCTCAGTATGTTCAGTAAAATTGATGTTACACTGAACGGTTCTCTGATAACCACCAATACAGAGCATTTTTTGAAAATCTGTTGAGCTATTCAAAAGATGTGAAAAAAACACAGCTAGCCCTTCCCCCTTCCAAATTGTTAGGCTTTCCAAGAGTTCCTCTCCCCCTTTATTGATAAATTCGTTAGGAATTTCGTCCACCCCTCGCGCTTTTCCATTCCTTAATTTTGAGATCACCCTTCGCACCTCCTCAGTTTTGATTTCTTTGCACACGAAGATCGATAGATTTTCCTCGACCTGGTTTGGATACTCTGGTGGGTTCCCCATGCCCTATCGCTTATCGTTCACCTTTTCCCACTACTTGACTAGTTCTAATGCGATTTGGTCTCGCTCTTCTGTAACTCTGCCATCTACTTTAAATACTCTGTGGGTTACTCCCTTTATTACGTTTGTTCACCCATTTCCAAAATACGTTCGAACTCGACTCCCGTGTCCTTCTTATCGTCCTAATAACACTGCTATTTCGCACTCTCCGGTTGTCGTCTTTAATCTTATTTACTTTATTTCGTGCTTGTTGGTATTCTTCCTTTGTTACCATGGCCTCATTGCTTTCCACCCCTTAAGTTCTTTTTTACTTCTCCTGTATGTATCACATTTAGCTTTTCTACCTTTTATGGTCCGTTTCAGTTCTTCGTTCACTCTGTACCCACGTTCCCGTTTTGGCACCCTCATCTTTCCTACACTTTCCTTCCCCTGCCTCCACTAGGCTCGCAACTATGGCGTCGGCCATCTTCTGGACACTCCCCCTTGTGTACGGTAGCAAGCTTTTATTTCAGTTTTTTCTTCGAACTTCGCCCAGTCGACATCCTTTTTGAGTTCCCAAACCTCCTTAAAGGTTCCTTTGCTTTTATTTAGGTTTTTGACCCTGATCGTCACTGTAATCAAGTTTTGATCACTATCCAACTCCATTTTGCCCTCACCATCAACTTCTACCCCTATCACCTCCCTACATAAATTAATATCTGTGAGAATGTAGTCAATAATTGATTTTTTGTCGTTTCTCTCCCAGGTCCATTTCCCCTTACACCTCGCGTTCCTGTTCAGAACCTTCAGACCGAGCTCATTTGTGAAGTTCAACAGCTTCCTTCCATTCGTGTTGACTTTCTTGTCCCCACCCTCTATGCCTTCTTCCTTATCACCTATGTGTCAATTAAAGTCGCCCATCAGTATTATACCGAGACCCCCTTTTTTCGACTTCAGTGATATTGAACCTTAGTGTTGAGTATATTGGGTCATTCCACATTTTACTTCCCTCCACCGCACAGTACACAATCCCAAGGGCAATACTATCACTAGACAGTCTGCAATTATACACTTCCGTGAACGAGTTCAGGTTTTTTCTCCACAGTTGCATTTAGTGAATTATTTTAAACATGTGTTTGAAAAAAAATGTATCTCTTACATGAGCTATTTGTAGAATATTTTCAGCCGTAATGAGAGATACGTTTTTCCTTGAGTAGCGGAGTGTTGTATTACAAATTGACTGCAACACACACATGCTTTGGAGTTCACAAGGCTGAAAGACGTGATATTGATAGTTTCCTTCCGGAAAAAATGTGAAAAACACTGATCCAGTCTAAATCTGACAGTATTTTTACATGTCGTGTCTTCCAGTAATAAATAGAAAAAAACTTCACCAGTCGAGCGATGTATATTAGGTAGCAAGTTTTAAAAAAGCAGAACATTTTGTCAGTATATAAAGTGTGTGGAACAACCTACCCCGTGACTGACACTATAGGGACCATCATTGAAGAGATACTTCTCTTTTTTCACCATTCCATCCCATAAGTGAAAAAGAGAGATACTTCTCTTTTCCACTGTAGATAAGAGATTGTATGCTTATCAACTAATCGTTCCATACAGTAAAGTGTTATACGGTTTAAAGTATGGAGAGATTGATTAATAAGCAAAATCCACATATTTGCCAGCATAAAGTAATTGGGAGGCCTCCACCCCGTGACTGACACTATAGGGACCAGCATTTAAGAGATACTTCTCTTTTTTTCACCATTCCATCCCATAAGTGAAAAAGAGAGATACTTCTCTGTTCCACTGTGGGTAAGAGATTGTATGCTTATCAACCAATCCTTCCATACAGTAAAGTGTTATACGGTTTAAAGTATGGAGAGATTGATTAATAAGCAAAATCCACATATTTGCCAGCATAAAGTAATTGGGAGGCCTCTACCCCGTGACTGACACTATAGGGACCAGCATTCAACACTGAATTCCGCTTCCCCAAACGGGGCACTATAGGGACAAAATTAACATAGGATTCTCTGTAGGCTTTTTACCCAGGGGGTGTCACTATAGGTACAAGCAGTTAACACTGAATTCCCCATACCCCAACGGTGCCAGTATAGGGCAAAATGAACATAGGATTCTCCATACCCCAATGGTGCCACTGTAGGGACTTAGTGATTGGAAGGGTTTTTTTACCCATAACTGCCACTATAGACCAAAGTATTTAACACTGAATTCCCCATACCCAAATATGCCACTTTAGACAAAAAAATTAACATAGGATTCTACATAGGGTGTCTTGGTCTATAGTGGCATATTTTGGCCCAAAGTGGCATTATTGGAGGCAGTAAAAAGAAAAAAAGATATTTTTTCCTGCCTTCAAAGATGCCACTTTGTGCCAAAATATGCCACTATAGACCAAAACACTCTATGGAGAATCCTATGTTAAATTTTTGATCTATAGTGGCATATTTGGGTATGGGGAATTCAGTGTTAAATGCTTTGGTCTATAGTGGCAGCCTTCACTACTCTGGTGTAAGGTTAGCGTGTTTGATGTTTGTCATAATTGTGACTATCATACAGCTGGCTAAGCAGTGGCGTTGGTATGAAAATCTCGAAAAATTGTTAACGTCTCTCAAAGTGTGAAATCTTTCAAGAAAGTCCGGGGGGGGGGGGGTCTTCCAAAAAATTCCGGACACAAGGCCTAAAATATTTTTTTCCACCTTTTGACCACCACGCACCCACCCACGTGCAAAAAAAATATTTTTTTCCTCCGACCACTTGGACACCCACCCCACCACCTGTATTTTTTCAGTGTATCACCACAGTGGGTAATGAAAAATTATTGCACTGAGCTTTCAGTTGTCAATCCTTGCCTTCATTTGAATCTAAATCTACTGTCTAAACTAATTATGTACACATCAACCAGCATCAACAGAAGTATTTAGATTTCACTAAAGAAAATTGTTATTAACTCCTTTGTTATCAAGCACGCATTTATTTTTACTGGGAAAAATTTCATTGTTATTTTTCGTTGTGACTGTTGAGCATTTGTAATTCATGCATTTCAATAATATGCCTATATACACGATGGCGTAGTGTATACTGGCATATTATTGAAGTGCATGAATTACAAATGCTGAACTGAAAGTTCTGGCCTCAATGTTCTCATAATAATTATCATTCATGTGTTAAGTTCCGAGACTGAAGAAACAGTTTAAATTTAGTGAAGAAGTTTTAATTTTAATGACCTGACTACAGGCTAAGTGTCTAGGCTTGAGGTTTCAGCCAATTGTCATTACTCAAAAGATAGTAGATAGCATAGGAAAGCTGAAAATCTGTCACCTAACACTATTGTAAATCTCTCTGTCCATCCTGGTCCGTCTCCGAAAAAATGTTAGCATTGATTTCTGTATATAACGGCATATAATGTAAGAATTAGACTATTTTTGTGAACATCAAATAGAGGATTAAAATAATCTTCTTTTGTTGCATAGTATTATGCTCAGCTACTCATCTATATACTCTGGCTCAGTCAGGGTCAGTTTTCAATTCAAATATTAACTGTAACTTTTGTTTCATGTTTTCACGAGATAGCCAGACAAACCCTCTGTGAAAACCCTGGTACTCTCACTATGAGCTTGAATTAAGTAAGTGGGGTTTTATATCAAAGATGCACAGTGAGAATTTTCATTAGTTTCAGGTTACAAGAGCTCTACTCAGAGAAACTGGGCATTTAGATTATTTTCCGTAAATTTTTTACATTATTTTAGATGTTCTGCTAAACACATTGCTACTCATTGTAAAATCCAAATTGTGCCGTGATGATTCAGCTATGAAAATTATGTTAACCATTCCCAAATTAAAATTCATAAATTTCCACTGATTATTTTTAGTCAAACTGGAGTACACAATTCTTTAATGCATCTAATTTAATTTACAAAAAAGAGAACAAATCCCCTAATCAGCCTAGTGGGGCCTTATTCACTAACCCTACCTGACAAACAGGTGCCTATTAGACTACTAAACAACAATATAGCCTTGTTATGTGAAAATAATTTAAAAAAAAAACACCAGGAAAAAAATTGCAATTCCAGGAAAAAAGGTTTTTTGGCCCCCATCCGACCACCCACCCACCGCGGCCTTGTGGCCGGAATTTTTTGGAAGACCCCCCCCCCCCCCCCCCTCTTGATTGTTCGGCACATTTCATGGGTTTTCTTTGAGTTACAGATAAATGACGCAAGTCGCGATTAGATAAGATGGTTTTATTTTTATTTTAGACTTGATATTAAAATAGTTTAACAAAAAAACATGCAAATGTCATAAACACAAGTTTTTTTCTGCAGCAAGTTTAAACAAAATGATGTCAAACATGAGGCATTCGGGCTAGCTCCATTAATTTCAAGACTAAATTCCCCATACCCAAAAATGGCGCTTGTCTCAAAATTTACTATAGGAACCCACATTGAAAACCGGGTTATTATAGCCCCGAAAGGCTGTAACTTATAGCCCTCTTTTCAACGTTTCGAACCCTTTTCCCTGAGATGCGAGAGAGTATTTCGCCTATTAGGTTGGGGATATGGCCATATTCTCCATATCCAAAAATGACACTATAGCCCAAAGATAGAACGCCGAATTCCCCATACCATATTAGGTATATACAGGAAAATACACAAACATCACAATCACGGAGTTCAAAGATTTATAAGAATGCCATTCAAACTCATGTGTCATGACATCCATATTTGTGTGTTTTTTTTTATAAATTAATGAACATTTAGACACACACCCCCCCCCCCCCCCCCCACACCCAAATAATATTTCCTTCTGATTCCCCTGAGAATCCCCCTCTCTCTCTCTCCCTCTCCCCCCCCCCCCCCTCTCTCTCTCTCTCTCTCTCTCTCGGAGAAAGGTGAGATCGGCCCAACGAGATTTTCAAGAATTAATGTTAATTACTGATATTTTTAATTTACCGAATAATCGAATGTTGCAGACGTGTTGTAACTGTCATCGTCTTATTCGGGGTTTTGAAGTCGTAAAAGCGGTACAAGTCACACCTTTATATTACGGACACAAAGTGTGAAGTGTAATCTTATGTCCCGTTATAACGTTAGTTATGGAACAGAAATGCAATTGGGATGCCTTCATAACGGTACATTTACTTATGTGGGAACTTTCTTAAAGCCTGAAATGTAACGATGTGACGATAGCCAGGGCCAGCCCATATTTGTTGTAAGTAAATCAGGGATGCCAAATGTGCCACTCTGGGGTAGTGGAGACCCTGGAACATTTTCTCTTGGGATACCAATTGTAAAAACCTCATAGAATAACATTTACTGGAAGTATAATGAAGAAATGGGGAGAGGAAACAAAGGATAGATGGCCGAGGTGGAGATGAGGGAGAGGGTAGGAATGCTTATTGAAGAAATTGAAAACGAGGAAGTGATTATTAAACAGTATATATCAGAATGCTGGGAGGAGAGTAGGGGGAGAGGGGGTGGGGTGCAGGGGGAATGATGGCCTTCTCTTATGAGAACCGCGACAAATCAGCGGCTGGCCAAAGAGTTATTATTATTATAATCAGAAAAGTTAGAAGCAAACTATTCGAGAATCAGAAAATATAGACATTTATCAATCTTTATTGTAATTTTCATCAGCCTGTGCGCCTGTTAGTAGCGAGGCCGGACAATTTTTCGTGGGGTGGGGGAGTGCCTGTTGGCATTGTTTTTTTTACTGCAATTAAATAATCTTTCAGTTCTGTTTCCAACTCTCCAGTCCCACTTCAAAAAGCTCCCTGTCTGTGTTTCGTCAGTTTTTGCTATTTTCATCCTGAAAATGTGCCGTTAACAAGTTCATTCACTTGTGTAAACGTAACTAAAATGTTCATTTTCGACTTTTGTCCTGATCCGGATTTTGCCCTTGAATCTGGATCCGGAAAAAAGTCACAAAAAATGACAGAATCCGCTCACGATCCGGATCCGGAAAAAAGTTTGTCCCCTATTTTGGCCGTTAGCGGACAGCCGTGACGGCCCCACAGGCCGGTGACCTGGTATTGTTTAGCACAGCATACAGTTCATATTTATGAAGCGATTTCATTATAACCTAGAAGGATAACTCGGTATGATGTCAAGATGAGACTGCCCTATTTTGTTCACTATAGTTCAGCCTTTACAGCCACCTGGTCACGTAAGCTAGATTCATTTAGCAGAGCTTGTATGAAGGAATTTCATTTTAACTTGGTAGGATAATTTGGTATGATATCTAGATGAGACTCTTCTATTTTGGTCATAATCGGCAAACCGTGATCGCCGAGCTGTCGCGTTACCTAGATTCCTTAAGCAAAGTCTACGAGTAATATGTATGAAGGGATTTCATTGTAACTTGGTAGGATGACTCGTTTTGGAATGAATTTTACAGTAATTGGTAACTTTGGTAGACATACATTTACAGTGAGGGTCACGTTAACCCAGGCCTCACTTCTTTAACATAGTCTAGCCCTCAAATTATTCTTATTGAAAACAAAACATAGCAAACAGGGAACAGAAATTAACACATTCACAACAATCAGAATTCTTGTCGTATTTCATAATTCTTTCATAAACATTCAATAATCCTTTTCACAAAACACTACACACAGCCACGTTAAGCTACAGTTTTATTGACACTTTCATTTGAACCACTGACACACATACATACACACAAACGCGACTGGTTCGCTGGCTAACGCAGCCGGAGAAAACCGCCGAGCTGTGTTAAGTAACTATTAGACTCTCCAACAATTTAACCCTGTGAAAACGGTCTGACAGTGTCAGAAACCGATTATACAGACGCGTGCTATTCTGTTGTGCTGTGCTCATTTGTACACAATGGTGCCACACACTGCATGGGAAAAAGACACAAAGAACCTTGTCTAAGAACACATAGCAGATGATGAATAAGGATCATGGTCGAACCTTCACCGTGATCTTTCAATTTGAAAATCACTGTGTTGATTTATGAACCATTGCGCTTCTCAAACTCGACTCTGATGCTCTGTTTGTGACAGATATTCAAGATTCCGACCCACTTCGTTGAAAAAACAAATACTTGTTGTTTAGATGTAGTCTATTTAATATTGATAAAATGCAAAACGTTTTGTGAATGACGTTCATGTATGGAAAGCGAAAAAATATATAACGTTGCCAAAATGACTCCCATATGATAAAAATATATATACAGCACGTTGCCCAAATGACGTTAATCAGGGTTGAAACCCTGCCTGCTTTTCACCCAGACGAGTCAAAATCACGACAAACATGTTATTAGTTGCTATTTTAGGCCACTCTATGAACTAGAGATGTGGTCTTTATTGAAATCAGGCCAAAATGCATATTTTTTTGTTTTCTATCCTCCTGTGAATTTGGGATGTGTTCAACCAGAGGGCAACACGGACTGGCTTTCATGCCAACGACCACAAATCATATTAACATGAATCATTACTTATCTTTGAGACAACTACAGGATCTCAAGTTAACGATTTTATTGAAACCTGGGCCTAAAATGGAACTTTCCTTGTTTGCCATCACTGTGTACCCCAGATGTGTTCATTCATGATCCGACTCGCCGTGGTGTTCATACAATTTACTTGATAACACAAGTAATTAGCACCCTTGAGACCACTCCGGGTTCTAAAGATTATAGGTTTTTTATTGAAAGCTGGGCCTGAAATGGGAATATTCTAATCTGCCATCCACTTACCAACACCGAATGTATTTCGCCAGGGTCGGAATGGGTCTGGTTTTCATGCAAACAAGCCCCGATTATGACAACGTTGGTCATTATTTTTATTTCGAGCCCACAATCGGCCTTTTCTCACGTGTCACACCCTTGCGAACTCTGGATGTGTACAAGCCGCATCCGAGCATGTCTGGTTTTCATCCAACTGAACCCACCTCAGTGACAAGACGATTCATAGTAGTCTTTGCCAGCACTGCTGACTCTCAAGATATGGGTTTAATTGGAATGTAAACCATGACTAAGGCGGACATGGCTATAATTTGCCAAAGCCTAGTGAACTTCGGGTACGCCTGATCTGTCCTGTTTTTGTGACGAACAGTCCAAATTATGAATACACGTGTCATACCTTACATCTGAGACCCCTTCGCGCTCAGATAAGTGTTTTTTTTCAGAGCGTAAAATCGAACGATTCTTATTTAACATCCCCATGATGTTAACTCCGGATATGTTCAACTGGAATCTTACCCACCGTAGCTGGCGAAGGGATAGCGTCAAGAATGCGATAGCAGGAAAGCGGGAGAATAATTATAGGAGTGTCGTTCGAGAACTTTAGCGCATGGAGGACGAGAGCTTCACCGATTTTGATCACGAACTGTGCATTTTAGGTGAGGGCCTTTTCATTAGAACACGGACCGTACTTTCAGGCGAGGACTTCTTCTTAACAAAGTGAAATGTAAGGAGCTAACCATGAGCGGTAAAGCCAAGGTAGTAACTAGACAGTTGGTGGATAGAAAGAAGCACCACCTCCCCCTCGTTCTAACACGATGCTTTACAGACGAGGGCATCTCTCTTCAAAAACGGACGGCGTGTTTGACGTTATTGGGACAGTGACTGGCAGATGTGCTTCCTCCCTGGTAAAAGCGGACCTCCATCTCTCGACGAGGCCCATTGACAAAAACCTTCCAAACCATCGTAGATGAGGCTTCTCGTAAAAAAGGTCGAATGTAGCTGGCTCTCCTCGGATAAGTCACCCCCACCCCCTGCACCCTCCCTCTTCGCACAAAAATGGACACTGTGTACATTCAGGCATAGGCCCTCTCTGTAAAAAGCATACTGCAGAACGAGAACCCCTTTATAAGACGTGGACAGTGCTGTGGAGACGCGGACAGTAGAATGCATGCAAATACCTCCCGTCCCCTCAGCCCATAAAAACGAACCACGCATTACAGGAGACGACCCTGCTGTCCAAAGCTCATCGGTGCAGTTCAAACTTCCCTCCCTCTCGACAAATAGTGGACTGTCCGACAGCGTCTTGTAAGACGCGATTCCATAAGGTAAAAAGCTCACGGGTCATTGCAGAATTATTCTCTAAAATCAGTTGGGTTGAAAATTATTCCAAAATCAACTGTGTTGAGTGAATACGGCGCGTTTCTGAACGCCCCCACCCCCCTCTCCATAATGCAACGTGGACAATGCTAACTAACCACCATATACCCGAACCGATTTCTTCATTTATAATGAATGTATTTCTCTGTTTCTTATTGTAAAATAAAAGGTTTCGTCCAATATCATTAAGTAAAATAATTTCTTCATTTCTCAAGGTAAACATGGAAAAAAGTTGGTGTGTTTGAGTGAGGGTACGTGTATGCTTGGGTAGGGGTGGGAGGGTGGGGGGGGGGGGGGGTATCTGTCGGTTCATAAACCTGTCTGTAAGTGTAGATGTGAATTCACACTCTCTTCACTGAGTGGTATATCCTCGACGAGGTATGGGGCACACTGACCAGATGAAATCCACTCGCCGACCAGTCTGCCAACTTAATCCCGAATCAAAGTGTGAGCAGGTTCCCCGGCATGTACTTTGACAGGTGTCTGTACTTACCGGTTATATTGTGGGACATATTTCGAGCACCACCTATCTTTAGCCATGTTTTTCATGATTCCACTTTCAGTAGGAATTAATGAAGGAATGATAGCTTACGTTTGCTAAACTGCATAAAACATTTTTCGCCCTTTTACTTTGCCCTAGCACCACATCCCATCTATATTTGTTCTAGTGGATCGTTAGTTCATACTGCTTTTTAACTTAACTTCACAATGTCAAGATAAGATATTACCACCGCGCGTTCGGAAGTCTGTCGGTCTGTCAGTCTGTTCAGATTTTCTTTAGCACAGGCAACAACCCGTAGCTCTTGTCCGATCATTACGAAATTTCATATGGGGCTTCACGGTCATGTCTGGAAGAGACTTTCTCCTTTTGATGGCGATCAGTCAGACGTGTCAAATGCCAGAGCCTGAAACCCGTAAACCTTTAATACAGTCTAAAGGTCGTATTTATGAAGGGATTTCATCGTAACGTCGTAACAAAAAAACATGTAATGTCTAGACGAGAACGTTCCATTTTGGTCGCGATCGGTCAACCTTGACGGCTACGCGGGTCCAAAGCCCGAAAACCTTTAACATAGTCTAAAGGTTGTATTTATGAAGGGATTTCGTTGAATCTCTGTAGGATGACTCCGTATAATATCTAGAAAAGAACGCTCCCTTTTGGTCGCGATCGGTCTACCGTGACGGCAACGCGGGCCCGAAGCCCGAAAATCTTTATCACACTCTACAGGTGGTATTTATGATGGGATTTAATTTTAACATCGTAGGATGACTCTGTATAATAACTGAATGAGAACGTCCTTTTTAGTTGGGTTCAGTCAACCGTGACAGTCGCAGGGGCGCATTACCTAGATTCCTTTAGATTGCATTTTTGAAGGGATTTTCGATGCAAAATTGTGGAATGACTCAGTATACTGTCTGGATGAGAACATCATATTTTGGCCGTGATCGATCAGCCGTGACAGGTACACATGCCAACGACTTAGATTTGTTTAGCACAGTCCACAGTTCATATTTAAGAAGCGATTTCATTTCAACTTGGACGGATAACTCGGTGTAATGTTTAGATGAGTCTGCTCTGTTTTGGTCACGATCGTTAGCCCTTATCGCCGCCTGTTCACTTGACCTAGATTCCTTTTGTACTGTCTACAGGTTGTTTTGTTTTATGAAGGGATTCCACTGCAAGTTAATAGGATAAAATGGTATGATCTCTTAGTGAGACTTTCCTATTTTGGTCGTGATCGGCCAACTATGACCGCCGTGTGAACTAGATTCTTTTAGCAACGTCTTCGAGTTATATTCAACAAGGGATTCCATTGCAACTTGGTAAGATGGCTTGTTTTGGAATACGTTTCCTGAAACTTGGAAAGTTTGGTCGCCATAGATTAGCTGTGAGTGGCACATTAACCCAGACCTCACTTCTTTAGTGCAGTCTAAACTTCAAATTATTCTTATTGAAAACATAGCATACAGAGAACAGAAATTAACATATTCTCAATTATCAAACTTCTTGTATTTCATAATCCTTTCATAGACATTGAACATTATCTTCTTCACAGAACACTACACACAATCTGGTTATGCTAAAGTGTCAGTGACGCTTTCATTTGAACCATTGGCACGCATACATACACGTATGCAAATGCGACTATTTTGCTGGGTAACGCAGCCGGAGAAAACAACCGAGCTGCGACAAGTAACTATTAGACTCCCGAACTTTTTAACCCGTTGGATACCGGGTTGACAGCGTCAGAAACCAGTAAACCCCCGTGTACTGTTCTGTCGTGCTGTGTGCATCAGTACGTAATGGCACCACCTAGTACACGAGGAAATGACCCCAAGAACCTTGTCTAAGGACTCACGGATGGCAGATGATGAATGAGGATCATCAGCGAACTGTCACCTTGGTCTTTCAATTTTAAAATCACTCTGCGCATCAATGGACCATTGCGCTTCTAAAACTCGACACTGATATTCCATTTGTGACAGATATTCAAGATTCTGATCCACTTCGTACTTTGAAAAAAAAACAAATCCTTGTTGCCTGGATGTGGTCTATTTAATTTTGATAAAATGCAAAACGTTGTGTGAATGGCGTTCATTTAGAAAACGAACATATGTATAACGTTGCCTAAATGACTCCAATATGATAAAAATATTTATTACACATCCATTCAACTTTAAATCCTTGCATTTAACCGAATGGCCGACATTGCATAACTGATTATGTATTCAATGGGTGGTGTACAAGCCGGAACTTTGTTCCCAGCATCGTTCATAGTAGCTCCTTTCCCATCGAGTCATTAGTTACGCTTCAAACAGTTCTCAAATTTTGTTACCGGTTTAACAACTTCGAGTGGAAGCTAACTTTATCACCTCTCCTTTTTTACTTGAGTTTAACAATTAAAAGAAATTATTTTCAGAACAGAACAGAATTTTATTCGAAGACTTCAGTTATATACAAGTATAATGAATGCAATAGGATACAGATAATTATTAGCATCTTCAGGAGACGACATGGCCTGTTTGGCCGTTTCCAGTCGCTTCCCAGAAAAAAAAAAACAAAACAAAACAAAAACAAAAAGAGAAGTAAAGCTGGTCAAATCTTGATAAATTCATATAGCTGTAATATTTTTTTCGATAGGATATATATAAGACACTAATGATATGCTATTACTTCAAGCGGTCACGGTACAGTGCATACATAATTATAGAGTGGAACTTGTGTTTAAAAACATACGGACATTGAACGGATAAGACAGACATTGAGAGTAAATGTAACAAGTAATTTGTTTTCGGGTCATTAATTCCTCCACATGCACACACACATATGTATATGGCCCCATATATATATTTATTTATTTATTGGTGTTTAAGGTCACATATTTCTGCACAATGTCTAATCATGACCGCGACAGTTTTACGGGTGGAGGAAGCCCGAGTACCCGGAGAGAACCACCGAGCAACGGCGAGCAACTGTCAGCTCCCCAACATACCAACTCCACACAAGCAGGGTTAGCATTGGTTGAAGACAGGTGCACCATCGACGTGCAGTCCTCCTTAGTACACAACGTCACCGTGCCCCCACGTAGGCAATGGGGTGAAGTGTCTTGCCCAAGGACACAACGCGGTTGCCGCAGGTGGGATTCGAACCGAGGACCTCTCGGCGTGCAGCCTGCACCTCTACCTACTGAGCCACCGCCACCCCCCCCCCCCCCCCACCCATATATATATGTATATATCCAAACATATATCCATGTATAAATAGAGGCATACATACACACATCACACACACGTGTATTATATACGTACACATATATATACTTAATGATCCATCTTGGTGGGCGTTATGTTTCGTGTGGAGGTCACTGGGTGTTGTAAGGGGGAGTGTATCGGACATATAGCACCATTAGCGAAACACAGGGCAATCAGCATTTGGTTAACTCCTTATATATATCATCTAAGCCGCGCGGATTGCTGCATGTGGCAGACGTTTTCTACGCACCCACAAGTTTGTCGTAAAGTTTTTTCTTGAATAACTGTCTGAGGTGTACAGGTTTTAGTTGATTGTCGAGTTCGTTGCATATGGCTGGTAATTCATGCTTTGGCAGGTTTGCACTGAAATTTGTTCGTGGTTTGTTACGATGAATTTGAGTATATCTGAACTGTCAAGTATTATTAACGCGCAATTTAATCCCGAAGATGTTGTTAAATGACATAGGTAGCTTTCTATTTATCAAGTCAATCATCAAATCAAACATAAAGAGTGTCGGTCGCCCTCTGTAGAGATCATCTATTTTTAAAACATTGGACTTGTGGCACAAAGGGTCTGTGCGGCAGTTGTACTTGCCACGATTTATAATGCGAATTGCACGTTTTTGGAGTGTGAGTAATTTTTTGCATTCTGAGGATTGTTCACATACTTCGATTCCGTACAGGATGTGGCTGTGGATTAGAAGGAAGTAAAGTTGTTTCATGGCGGCGAGAGACAGTATGTTTCTGACCTTCCTGATCACAAAGATGGCTCTGGATAATTTAGTACATACGTGGGCTACAGGATCTCCAAAGGTAAGATTTTCATCCAGGAGAATACCAAGAAATTGAATATGTTTTTCTGTCTCTGAATTGCTTACTAATCTTATCTTGTTTCCATTTATTTTAATATATCTATTTTCTAGTTGTACTTTTGTGTTTGTGGGGCGAATTAACATGTACTTAGTTTTATCTGCATTCAGGGAGAGTTATTAGCTGATCGCCAATTGCTTATTTTGTCGATTTCCTTGTAGACTTCCATGAAAAGAGAGTCAAGCCCGTGTCCTGATTTGTATACTGTAGTGTCATCGGCAAACGAGAGAAGTTTAAATGTTGTTGAATTTGTAATATCATTAATATATATTAGGAAAAGTAAGGGACCTAACATGGAGCCATGGGGGACACCACACGCAATGTAGTTTCCTTGGAACTTATGACCTTGAAAACTAACATACTGCCCTTGCCCGTCAAATAACTTCTGAACCAATCGTTAGCTATATCTCAGATTCTGTAATAATACTCTTTATGAGAAGAGTATTATGGTTGATGATGCCGAATGCCCTCAACAAATCTAGAAAAATGGGTAAAGTGTATTCTTTTTGTTGTTTTGTCATTGTTTGAAGCCACATCATGAAGGAGATGTAGTATTGGGTGCACGGTAGAATGTTTTGCTCTGAAGCCGTATTGGTGTTCGCAGAGAATGTTATATTGGTTCAGGAATGATGTTAACCTAAAGCCGACTATATTTTCAAGGCCCTTTGGAAAATCCGGAAGTAGACTAATCGGCCTGTATTTATTAAATTCTTGGGGGTTACCGCTTTTATATACAAGTATAACCTTTGCTATTTTCATTTGTTGGAACGACTCCAGCTTCTAGTGAGTTATTTATTATGTGACATAATGGTATTGACACTTCCTGAATGGTTTATTTTAGAATATTTGTTGATATATCGTCACAGTCTGTACTGGTTTTGGATTTTAACTTTTTGACAATTAATATAATTTCCTGTGGGTTAGTTGGTGCCATAAAGAAAGTATTAGTGTTTTGTTATTGGGTTAGTCAGTGAAATGTTTTTCTGTATGGGGTACTCTGTCGCTGACCGTTTGTTCTATTTTAGAGAAGATTGTGTTAAACTGTCCTGCTATAACTGACGGATCTGTAATGGTTTCTCCATTACCAGCAAATGATGAGCATATAGAGATATTTTTTTTCTTTTTTATATAACTGCCTTGTTCAAGATATCTCAAGTTTTTTAATGTTATATCTATTTTTGTTTTAATTTTTTGAATATTTGGATATAGACTTTTAATTTCTTTTTATTTTCTTCTCACGGGTTGTTTAGTTTCTTTCCATATAGTTTATTGTTATTTTTTGAAGACTGTATTAGACCACGCGTCATCCAGGGTTGATGTTTGATATGTTGTTTGTTAGCATTTATAACCTTAAGAGGGAAGGTTGCTCGGTATGTGGTTTGTGTAAGTATCTAACAATGTGTTACACCCTACGTTTGGAAAGGTTGTTTCCAGAACAGATGCAAAATTGCAAGATGACAATGTGTTTTTCAGCGAGTTTAATGTTTCTTTGTTAACGACGCGCATGGTGGTGTATATCTTTGGTGGGCCGGTTGAGCCTTTTGTTTCACAGCAAAATGTTCAAAAGTAGTCTGCTAGGTCTGTTATAATTATTCCGGCTACATGATTTGTTTTTATATTGTTAGTTAGAATGTGATGTATTAATGTTGCTGTAAACTTTGTGACCCTAGTTGGTTTAGTTATAAGGAGTAAAAATCTCTGGCTAAATATGGCATTGGTGTAGTTATTCGTTTGGCTTGCTCATTATATTTAAGAAGGTCAATGTTCATATCTCTCCCTATATATACACATTATATTTCCAGGTTTATTAGATTAGTGATGCTTGAAAATATTACGATAAATCGGTTAATGACTGCTTTAAGTGGAGTATTAGGCCTGAAGATGACGCCTACAACGGTATTAGGTTTTTTATAGGAGATTTCGACAAAGAGTTATTCGAAAACATTTGGGATGAATATCGATAAATCTTCTCTAATTTTATAGTTTAGAGAGTTGCTAACCCCCCCCCCCCCCCCCCGATGAAGAGACCAATCCCACCCCTGATGTCTTTAGGATTTGGGCGAGTTTCGTATATAAACGGGCTGGTATGCATTTATTTCATGTGATAAGGTTTCTGGCGAACTGAATATCTCAATGAGTCCAATAGCTTCAAACGTATTTTTCTTGTTCAGTTGACAGAGGAGGTTTTTTAGGTCCGCCCCGTGGGCGTTTAGATTTCGACAGTAAACACGAAATATTGATAACGGGTTAGCTTTATCAGCTACAGATATTCTGAATTCATCAGGGGAGTAATATTTACAATCGTCTCCCAAATCTATTAATTCAGTATGGTTGCTTCCTTCATCTAGGTCTTCGTCTTACAGCAAAAAGCTGAATCTATATTTGCTATTTGTCCAAATCTCCTCGAGTTTGATGTTATCCATTATCGGTTTGATAAGGGATACCTTTGTCTGAATATCACCCAGTCGTCCTTAATTGGTAGGAGTCATGTTTGCATTGTACAAAATCGTCACCGCTACAATCGTTATTTTCCAATAAGTAATTCGCAATTAGTGTATGTGGGTCAAAATTCATAGTGGACGCATGAAGGTGATTCGGTTGGGTAGGTAGCTTTCAAATTGCAGAGGAGAGCCTTAACTAATCGTACACATGGGACAGTATAGGTAGTTTTTTAAGGAGGTGACTACTCTACTGATGTTGACAATGTAAGTATTGTACGTGAAAAAGGCTAATGTATTGAGCGTGCTGGAGGGAATATGAAACCGTTAGCGTGGTTTTAAGCACTGTTGTATATATTCCAAACGGTGTCTTTCTGCGTATATCCGGGGAGAAGAAGTAAAACGCCTTTGAAAAAGAAATGGTGGCTAGATATTACTTTAGCTTGAGTTTAGAAATTATTTCTATAAGAAATAAAGCAGTTGTACTTGTTTAACCCTTTACCTAACATGAAAAGCAGACGACACTTGCAAAAAAAATCTTGAATAACTACTTCTGTTCATTGTTTGTATCAAAAACATAGGTTATGACCTCTCGTTCGAACGAGCTCGATGAGCTCTTTCCAACAAGTGGTCGTAACCTATATTCTTGAGACAAAAAATAATGAAAATTAATTGGCGATTTTTGAGAATAGCTCTGGCCGTGTTTTTTTTTTTTTTTTTTTTTTTTTTTATTGATGTTTAAGGTCACATATTTATGCACAATGGCTAATCATGACCGCGACAGTTTTACGGGTGGAGGAAGCCGGAGTACCCGGAGAGAACCACCGAGCAACGACGAGCAACTGCCAGCTCCCCAACATCGTAACTCCGCACTGCAGCACAGGCAGGGTTAGATTGGTTGAAGACAAGCGTACCATCGACGTGCAGTACGCCTTCGTACACGGCGTCATCGTGCCCCCAGCTCTGGCCGTTTGTGGCCGTTACGTTGGGTAAAGGGCTAACACAATTGGTATTGTTTGCACCAACAGTTTCGTCTAAACTAAACTACAGACCGTAATGAACGAGAAAAAATGCATATACATGTATTAACTGGAATGTATTTCTCACAAAATATGAAAACATGTTAGAAGTTTTTATAAATAATTGTTAGTAAATTTAAATACTTGAAAATTAATTATCCATTTGATAGTTTCTTTAACGAAATTTATTGAAGACCAATAGCTTTTCAATTGTTGGTATTTATAAATGTTACGCCATTTTAACCCTTTACCCAAGGCAGACACACTCAAAATTTATTATTTTAAATATCATTTTTTAAATTTTTTCAAAGAATTTCAACAAAACCATATCATGTGACCCCTCTTTGGAACGAGCTCGACGAGCTCGTTCCAAAAAGGGGTCACATGATATGGGTTTGTTGAAATTTTTCGAAAAATAATATTTCTTCAGCTGCTGAATTTACATATTACGCGGACGGATGCGGGCGATTCGTTGGGTAAAGGGTTAAAGGATTCAAAATTAACTATCCATTTCATAGATTCTTTAACGAATTTTTTTGAAGACCAAAACTTTTCAATGGTTTGTTTTTATATATGTTACGCCACTTAAATGGTTTAATCTTTGACGAAAATGATTGAAGACCCGCTTGTTGTGCCATTTAAATTTAAATGCTTTAAAATTTTATGTAAATGAAAATACGTCATTCAAGTTATAAATAATGATAAAAATTCATAAATGATATTTAAGACCAGCTTGTTACGCATTTTAAATTTAACTGCTTCAAAATTTCATGTAAATGATCTTAGGTCATTCAAATTGTAATATTTATAATATATTATATTTATAATTAAAATTAGTTGCTAACTCCTTTCAGTTGATAGGGTGATTACGGCATAGCAAATACAATTATTAAAAAAAATATGTTTTTTTTTTAAATATGACCGAACCCTTATCCCCTTCGACCCTCCCCCTGATCTCCTTTGACTCCCTTACCAGGAGGAGGTTCATACCTCCTCCGAACCTCCTCCGGTTAACGGACATCGATTCGTGCATCTCTTACTTCTTATAGATAAAGGCCTCGTTGATTAAATTTTGCCAATGAAAGAAGCAACGAGGATCCAATCATTTAGTTCAGGACTGTGAGACAAAGACATGGCTGATAACGAAATGCTGCTTCCATTTTCGCAGCAATCTGAACTAACGCTCGATATTCGAGTATACTGTAGGTCTTTTAAAGGAAGTGGATCTGAAAGGAAGCTCTGAAACACGGTGTGGATTGCTGTGAAGTTCATAGGCGCGATGCAACTTTTTTCTGAAAAGGTTTGCCAGTTTGTTCTTTGCGCATTTCGAAATTATATTTTTGTTTCTTAATAAACTCAAGGCTATATGTGCAGCAATTATCAATATACATACTCTGGAAGAAGTTTGTAACGCCCTATAAAGCATTAGTGTCTGGAACATCTTAGATTACTTTGCAATTATCCAAATGTATTCTCGTAACCAAATTGTGAAAGCCAGTGGAGATCCCGCGAAATTTTCCCTCCTCTTTTGTAATGACCGTTCTGTGCACATGATAATTATTGACATAATTGTGTAACTCCGGAAGTCTTAGAAAATTAAATACAAAGTCTACTGATCAAACAGTGTGTTGAATCATTCCTTGTAGTTCCTGCCACTTTGAACTGGAAGCTTAAACAAATAGAAGCAGAATCAATTACAGAGAAATGCATGATGCAAAAGAAATGATGTATACACTCTGAAATTCAACCCAAATCAATCCCAGTTTGGTTCATATTAACTCAGCCCAGTTGATTAGGGTTTAATGTCAAGCCGAATGTGTTTAAGTTGTACCTGTTTTAGCTACGGCTGCTTCCTTTATGTCTTTTTATGTTAGGCAATCGGCACAACCGTCCCACCCTTAGCTACTGAAGTGCTAGACCATGCATAAACTATTGA
The DNA here is from genome assembly GCA_031216915.1 of Pictodentalium vernedei. Lineage (NCBI taxonomy): Eukaryota > Metazoa > Mollusca > Scaphopoda > Dentaliida > Dentaliidae > Pictodentalium > Pictodentalium vernedei. The sequence continues at coordinate 532,083,367 of CM062293.1, forward strand.
CGGATGAGTAGTGCTATAGTCGCTAAGATTCCCACACAAGAACGTGATTATATAATTAATGACCTAATAGATAAGTGGTTCCAGCATGCTAACCAATGCAGGTACAGAATGTGGTATTGTAACAAATTCCACATGGCAATGATCTCTACTCTAGAATAAATCTATCCTGACTATATATACAGTTAAAACTAGAAGTCCTGTCACGAACTGTGTGCTCATCTTGGCTTAATTGAGAGTAGGAATTGAGCGCAATTGCCATTTTGAATGGCATCCAAAGCACAGCCGGTTCTTCTGGTTAGTCATAGAAAATACAGGCAATATTTCTGCCAATGGACCTCAGGTTTACCCGGAGGTCATTGGCTGAAACATTGCTTTCGCACAGGCCATGGGTACAGAATTTGATAGCCTTACTATGGCCATAACGCGTAGTTTAACGCGGAGATCGACGTGCTACGTGTGCGCTTTTAATGACAGGACTTCTAGTTTAACTGTACTTCAGGCTGACCTTTTTATTTCACTGCGCTTGTTAAGTGACTTATTGACTGACTGATTGGCAGGTTGGCTGCTCGATTGGTGCTCAATGCTTTCAATAACTAAGCATGAGTCATATCCAGCTTATTGGCGAATTTTATAATTACAAGGGGTTTTCTCTTTTGTTATTTTGTGTGCTATCAATTTAGATTTAGATATAACCTGTTTTTGCTCTAAGAGAAGAATATTGTATAAACAGGCAGGCCTGACATTCTTAAAAATGCCAGAGGGCTTAAAATCGCTCCCCTCGCATGGCCTAGGCGAACGATTAGAAAAAGCTAAAAGTGGCAAAATGAAGTTTCACAGTTAATTAAGTTTTGCCTATTCATGAATTCTACCTAGTGGGCTTTGTACATTTTATTTGGTGCTGCTAACAAGGTAGTCCCTGTGATACGGCTGCACTGCCCCTCACCAAGGCTCGGAGGTGTGGGAGGGGGAGTGTGCCTGTCTTACGGAGACCACTAACATAGCAAAGATCTGAAAAGATGTGGGTTTTTGGAATAGGCTGTTATAGTGATCATTTTTTTCTAAGACCAGGAGGGCTAATTTTCGCCCTCCTTATTTTTTAAGGCGAGCAGTAGGCTCTCCTGCAAATGCCAGGCCTGAACAGCTCATAATTATCATGAAATAGGGGAGGGATAAAATCGGCAACAGTGGTCATGTGAGGGCCTGTCTCGTCAGGTGACTTCCACTTCCGGAAATGGCTTCACAGCACAAGATTTTGCCAGTCACTTTCTCTGAACATATACAATGAGAAAACAGTACTCTAAGGTAACACTGGAAACAAGTCAGTTGAATTCGTTATAGAGTGAGTCACCTTTGTGTTAATGTTAATGTTTCGTTATGGTCCAAGCTATACAGTCAAATCAGGTAGGGCTGAGGCACAAACTTTTCATGGCCATACATGTTTCTGCTCCACATTGCGAGACACGTTGGTTGTGTTATGGAATAAAACAAATAATTGCTCAGTCAACTTGGTGGCAGATTCGCGCTCGTAATTTGGTTTATGCATATTTTTCTCTATCATTTTAAAATTTGATGCCGAAGAGGGACAACCGTGGTTATGGTGCACGTTACAGCAGAATGGAGATGGGTACTTAATATGAGCAGGGGAAATATATAGAATAATGGAGTTTTGGTGTGATGAGCTCCAAAACTCGGGCATATAATTCAGGCGTAAATAAACGATTATTTTATTCAGATCACCCCGCCTTCGTGTGTTGATCAGCGGTACTGCGTTCTAGGAATTGATCACCCAAAACAGTCAACCCTGTACACACAAACGTTTACAAATACCCTCCTTCCCTTTATCTCAGCTTGTTCCAGAATAGTTCTGGTTCCATCCTAAACGTCCTACGTCATGAAAAGGTCCATTCTTTTACATATCCTTTTACTCTTCCAGAAGAGAACTTATTGTTTAAGTTGCAAAATTTATTTGTACCCGAAATGAACTTCGTTCCTCGCCTCCGAATATAAGCACCATACTTATATATTAAACACCGCGTTTATTTTTTAGGAACCAGCAGCAACGTCGGAATGGAACTCTGAACGAAACCTCTGTTACAGGCGAATAATTACTTCTGTCACGAGAGTTTAACCACGTTTCGGAAAATCTCAAAGATCGACCCGTTTTATTATAAAACACGCATCTTTTAAAATCACAAAGGTCGACCCGTTTTATTATAAAACACGCATCTTTTAAAATCTCAAAGATCGACCCGTTTTATTATAAAACACGCATCTTTTAAAATCTCAAAGATCGAGCCGTTTTATTATAAAACAAGCCAAAGATCGACCCGTTTTATTATAAAACACGCATCTTTTAAAATCTCAAAGATCAATCCGTTTTACGCATCTTTTAAAATCTCAAAGATCGACCCGTTTTATTATAAAATACGCATCTTTCAAAATCTCAAAGATCGACCCGTTTTATTATAAAACACGCATCTTTTAAAATCTCAAAGATCGACCCGTTTTATTATAAAACACGCATCTTTTAAAATCACAAAAATCGACCCGTTTTATTATAAAACACGCATCTTTTAAAATCTCAAAGATCGACCCGTTTTATTATAAAACAAGCCAAAGATCGACCCGTTTTATTATAAAACACGCATCTTTTAAAATCTCAAAGATCGACCCGTTTTACGCATTTTTTAAAATCTCAAAGATCGACCCGTTTTATTATAAAATACGCATCTTTTAAAATCTCAAAGATCGACCCGTTTTATTATAAAACACGCACCTTTTAAGATCTCAAAAATCGACCCGTTTTATTATAAAACACGTATCTTTTAAAATCTCAAAGATCGACCCGTTTTATTATAAAACACGCACCTTTTAAGATCTCAAAGATCGACCCGTTTTATTATAAAACACGCATCTTTTAAAATCTCAAAGATCGACCCGTTTTATTATAAAATACGCATCTTTTAAAATCTCGAAGATCGACCCGTTTTACGCATCTTTTAAAATCTCAAAGATCGACCCGTTTTATTATAAAACACGCATCTTTTAAAATGATTAAAACATTTTTGATTGTACTTGACAGTGAAACGTTTCAGTCTAGCTTCACTTTTTAGTCTATTGTCTTTGTTTTTTATTCACTTTTTATTTAACTTTCTGATGCTTATTACATACTTTTGTGAAATTTCTTTTACACTTTATAACCGTTTTGAGAACAATCTTTCATACACGTAGCATAAATATGTAAAAAATAGAAATGAAACATAATTGACAAGGATCGATAATATTTGACTGAAGGTACACTAGAATAACAGTGCAGGATACTATCTCAGTCATATCGACTACTGCGATGTTTAAAACATATTACGACATTCATTTTTTCCTCAGTATCACTAAACACTACCGTACCTGGCTTAATTCTTTGAAACTAAGAGGCCTCTTTTCCGGTCTAGGAATATGAGCCATCGCGGAAGGATAAAACTTCAGGCTTGCAACCTCTCGTTTTATCCTTCCATGCAGGCACTAGTGTCATATCAATTAACCCATTCACCCGCGTATGTCGTTCTGTGAATTTCACCCTAAAAAATAAAAAGAAACAGACTCAAAAAACAAAAGAACAAAACAAAACAAAGCAAATATTTGTGTCGTACTTCTGCGTACTAGCGGGTATATTCAAGGACCTCCAAATAGGCAAAAAAAAAAAAACTGTCACAGATGGATGTTAATTTCGTCAACTGGGAGTCGGACCAACTCTAAAATGTAGCCACGGCCAAAAAGCAATAAAAAAACGTGCCAAAAATGCCAACACCTCCACATTGCCGATTTAAGTGGTTAATTATGGTTATTGCAGAATTACATTTCCAAACAGCCCACCTTGAAGCGAAGGTGTGTGTTGTATTGTGGAAGTAAGAACAAATTCGGGTCGTGGTTGATCAAGGGTGTCACATTCCTCAATATTTGAGGAGAGTCACGTGCGTGATGTGTCCGCCTCTGAAACTTCAAACTAAACTTTTTCCAGAACAAACTGATTAAGTTCATATTATTACGCCGATAAAATTAAGCAGAACATTTATTTGGACGTTCTTGTTGGAAATCATGCTCGTGCGTACCAAATGTACAAAATAATATATTCGATTTTCTCATCCAAATGTTGAAGAACAATTTTGAAATAGTCATGTATCAAGTATGGAAATAACGCAATCAAACGTTACTCAGTCTACACCTGATAAACAGACTGCAGAAGTAGATTCAAACGAACTTGAGTGTGGCGTTGGAGAGTGATATATTGAAAAAACAGAAACAAGGCATTTTCTAGGTGAGTATTTTTTTTAACCGTATTCATTAAAGTACGGATCAGTTTTACATACACGACTGAAGAAAAGCGCAGTTCAAATTCTATTATGTTTTTGAATTATTGTACCATAAACGTTGCTTATTACTGCTTCTAAGGGACGCGGTGGTTCAGTGGTTCTGTGTACAACGAGTTTGACTGGAAAACATATTAACAGCTGCTCCACACGGGGACAGGCTCTATGAGCTCATCATGATGAGGAGAAAGCGTCAATAAGCTCCTATTCTATTTTCAATCTGTTATAATGATCCAATTTTATCCAAACGCAGTGCCCGATTCGCATTGTAATTTCCAGTATTTCCCAAAGAATATCCCCTAACAGATCCATGTTTACTATCTTGCTTTCAGCGTCGATAGCATGAGTGGGATAAGGGTGGGCGGAGGGGGCGAAGCCACCTCCCTCACAACATTTTGTTGAAATATTTAGATTTGGTCGGATTTTGTCACCTTAAATAATACAGTAGAACCCTGTTTTTTGAATAGCCCCATTTGCCAGTGAAAATTATTCAAACATCAGGAGTATTCAATTAACATAGATTGTGTCATTTTCCTGAATTCTAAAGATAAACTTAGCATTTATTCTATTATATCTTGTTTGACAGAGCTCAGTGAGCTCTGTCAAGCAAGATATAATAGATTAAATGCCTATATTGATAAACGTATTATAGAAATCTCGTACCAATTGATATCATGCATACTTATGAAGCTCGATATTGCATACACTGCAGTTTTAAATACTATCTGTTGGAATTTTTGCCGACTTGAAACCGAAGTGAAATTTGGGAAGAAAAGCATCACCAAAGATGCTCTAAAATCCATATAGCTGGAATTTCCAACTATTCATGATTTGCCATCCGAATCGTTTTTTAGCCTGGATATAATTTCCCACCGACGCTCTACTTGCTGTCAAATCGGTGTAACTCATGCCCAATCAGAATTTTTTTTCCTGTGCCGTGGCAAAATACCTGCCCCCAGGAGCCAATACTATGAAACTTTTACAGTTGTATTTTCTAGAATTGTATTTTAACCTATTAATAAAAGGGAATCATATTAAGAGATATGGCAATTTAACAACTGGGAAATTGCCACATCATTGAAAGTGCTAGTGGTTCATTTTTACACAATTTAAAGTCATAATTAGAAAATACAATTCAAAAATATACAATTGTAAATCTTTTATAGTACTGGTCCAAGATTGGTCACTCTCCAATTGCAGCACGTAACCTACCAGCGAATATCAACAAGGTGTGACGTCTCAAATCAGATGTATTCCAGGTGAGTTTTCGGTCATTTTAAATTTATCCAATGTACGTTCTGTCAAAAAATATCATTTGACATGTTGAAAGGTAATTTTATACCCCAATAATTTTTATTTTAAGCCAGAAAAATATTTCCTCGGTTGGCCGTTTAGCTTACTGCGTTTCCCAAACTTATCGTGGGGACAAATAAAAATCACCAATTACCCACTTTCGAAGTTGAACCCCAATAATTTTCATATGACCACGGTGAACCTTTCACATTTTTTTCACTGAGAACAAGGGGCATCATCTCACTTATAAAAAAACTAAAAGAAAAGCCCAACGCGCACTAAAATCAGAAAGCGACCCAGACAAAAAAGTGGACCTCAAAAAGACCAATAACCGCCTTCATGCCGAACAACAAGCCAACTGGCAAAATACCACAGCCAACCTCAACGGAGCTAAATATGCCAAAAAAAATTTGGAACACCTTCAAGGTGTTGACAGGTCAAACAAGTAATAGCAATAAAACAGTCCCAAAACCCCCTCATTAAAGAGGATGGCTCCACTGCTGACAATGACAAGGAGGAGGCCAACACCGTTGCCGACCTTCTAAGGAAAACCCACCACCCACAGGAAGGACACGGATCCGATGACGCAGTCGAAATACGATCGATAACTTCATTAATGAACATCCAGATGTTTATCGTGACCCAAAATTCGACACCGACCCCGAGTTAGCGGACGTATCCTTCATTTTAAATGACGAAATTATCAACATAATAAAACAGTACAGAAACACTTCCTCATCCGGCCCTGATGAGTTTTGCTACAAAGTCCTAATACAAAGCCCAGAGTGGCTAATAACAAGGCTCGCACTCCTCTATAGCGCATGCCTCACTCATGGGTAATTTCCAAAATGTTGAAAATCGGCCATTGGTGTAATCCTACCCAAACCGGATAAGGACCTGTCTAATCCGGTTAATTACCGCCCAATTGGCCTCCTCGGCTGCATTGGTGAGGTCTTCGAAAGAGTCCTTACCAATCCACTGAGGGAACACCTCGAAGATACCAGCTTCTTCAACGACTAGCAAAAGACCTACAGGAACCATTAGGAAGGAATGGAACAAATGAAAATAGCCATTAATAATCAGTAAATGAGCACAGCAATCCTACTTGATGTAGAAGAAGCGTTCGATTCCGTCTGGTACAACGGAATACGCCTCAAACTGTCGAAAATGAAAATCCCCATGAAATTGTTAAGACTGCTCTCCTCCTTTATTAACGACCGTAAAATAAAAATCACCCCCCCCCCCCCCCCAAGGATCGTCCTCAGCCCCTGCTCTATATTATCTATGTTAACGACCTCAAAATCATCGACAAACGCGATCAAATCTCACAAGGTGCGAATGATAAGGGACTTTGGTCTTTGGGTTTCTAATAACACTGTCAACCAAGTCCACAATTATCTCCTACGCGCTCCGGATGACCTGGAGCTATGGTGTACGAAGTGGAGAATCAAGCTAAACACTAACAAAACCCCAACAATCACCTTCACCTGTAAGAAAAAAAACTGCGATGTTAACCTCATAGGATGTTGTTCAAACCCAATTTAAATTTTTGTTACAAGGAAGGGTGCAAAAGATACACAGATAGAGCGAAAGAAATAGGACAACGGAGAAGATCATAACATTTGCATCGTATGGGTGGCATACTGTAGCTGAAGCCAGAGAGCAACAAAACGAGGAGAAGAAACCATACACCAGAATACGAGGGTTTGACTTCTTTGCTAGTGAGACTCGGTATCGTGGTTCATATCGATCAAAATATATAATTCGTTGTGATGAAGAGATGCCGTTGCTTGTAGTGGAAGAAGCACATGCTAATGCGTTTTCAAAAGTATGTGATGTGATTGACCAGGAAATCATAGACAGCACTAAGTTTCTTAAACTCAATGACTCCCTTCAAAGATTTTACGTGTGCCATGTGTGGGCACACGCAATCGATCGATTTAATTTTTATCTCTCTGAACCCCAGAGGCCGTTTTTTCCGACCGGGTCACAAGCTACGTCATAATGTCATTAAGTGGGATGGCTAAAAGGTAAATGTGCGGTGTAGGACAATCAATATTTTCAACGTGCAGCCCCTCGGCTGCACGTTGAAAATATTAATTGATCTCCCCACCCCCTCCCAATAATGAATATGGACTCTTGCAACTGCTGCCATTGATCTGTCATGGAAGATACCACCAGGGTTTAAAGGGTTAAAAAGAAATGTGGAAACACGCATTAACTCTAAGTATCACAAAAATATTCCACTGCCTTTTATACCATTATAACCTATTCTACTATATATAAAAAGCCTATGGCATAAATTTTAGCTTTACATACTAGCCGTGGTGAACATGACCGCAATTGGATTTCAGAAGTTAAATTTTACACCTACAGTAGAACTACATCCAAGTTGACCTTTGGTGACGTCAACCTGAATGCAAACTTGTCTAAATTTATCGCACGTCTCCTCGCGAAGAGTGAAATGAAAGTGGCAATTATTTATTACGTTTTTAAATGGGTTTACCTCATAAAATGCCCAAAACTTAACAAATATGCATTCAGAACTCGAAATAGTATGTTATTATGTAATTAAAACGAAAAAGGCACAGTTTCATTTTTCATTTCGTTTCAGCGGTACAGTTGACAGCGGAAGTACCGCCCATCGATGCTCATGGAAACAAACACAGATTCGCACGTATGTACATCTGCTGTTCAGTAAAATAATAGCGACTCTTAATAATCTGACGATCATGGTATAAATAAAATATACCCAAAGTAGCTTGGTGTACCAAACGTTAACCACTCGTGGTAAAGTGGTGTTAATCGCGCCGGTTTTGGCGGTTACGTTGGGTAAAGGGTTAAGAGATTTATGGATTCTTCACAAGTGTCGAAGTGTCGAACATATTGATTCATATTTAGTAGAAGCAAATAAATATCTGCTTTTGGGCTAGAACGACCTGTCCAATACAGTCAATACTAACCAAATATTTTACTGTGGGTGGCCAGGATAAAGTATTAGTCTTTTAAAAGGCATCTATGATCAGGGCACGCCAGATGGTAGCAGCAATACGTAAAGTCAAATCAATACTGTAACAAAGTTTATAAGCACGTCCTAATGCCAAAGACACATCAGACACAGGTGGGTTTGACGCTCCCTTTCTTGTTATCCATCTTACAGTACCAAAACTACAGGCCAAAATGCATGACCATTTTCGAAGTTTGCCATTAAATATTCACGTCTATCGGATTGAAAAACCCCAGTTTCAACTAAAGTTTCAACACAACGTTTGAGGAGATTACAAAGTTTAAGAACTTTGGACTTGCCAAAACCGGCAAGCGCTATTCAGAAAACTCGATATTTATTTTGTTTTTATAGTTAAAAAATGTTAAGTGGAGAGAAATAACCTACTAGAAAAAAACATACTGGAAGAAAAATCCTATGAAAAAAACCTCTAACAAAAATTTAGTGGTGAAAGAAAACAACCCTAATTTGTTTTGTTTTTAACGCCACAAATTTTTAATTTACTTACAATTCCAAAGTTAATTTATGTTATTTCAAATTTTCAAAACCTTTTTATTATAATATCCATTACCCTCAAAATATAACTTAGAATTTAAACAATTCAATTTTGTTTGACAGAGCTTTGTCAATCAAGACTGAATTGGTTAAGTTTCAAGTTGCACTGTGGGAACATTCGCGTCCAAACGTTTTTTGAAAAAATACGAAAAATGATGAAGTGCCACACTTCCAATAAGAATACTCGGGTCTTATGCAAATGGAGTTGGTGGGATCTCAGTATTATCAATTTTGATTCCTGCACGTGCTAATTAAAGAACATGGAAAACACAGGCAGCACGACTACGATATGTATGTATCCACAAACAAATTTCCGCCTTGTTTTTCTTTATAAATTTATTTTTATTCTCTGTACAATAAAAGTGGAAATATCAGAATTGCAAGATGTGCAGTGTTCTCATGATGCAATCAGGAATTTAACAAATTCAATCTTATTTGACAAAGCACGTTGTGCTCTTTCAAACAAGGCTGAATTGATCCAATTCCTAGTTGCATTATGGGTAAACATTGCTCATTGGAACTTCCTTATTTTGACATTAGATTGCAAAGAGAAAAAGTATACTCTTGTTGCCGTGGAAAACGACAGTGTGAGTCGTCCTGGGTTCCCGTTCAGCTTCCACTTTCCACACGCCGTGATTTTTCAATTTCAAGATCCATCTCTGTTGGAAACATATCTCTGTTGGGATAATTTATTTATTTATATCTATTTATTGGTATTTGAGGTCACTTATCTGCATCTATGGCTATACCATGTCCGCTCAAATGTAGAGCTGTAGATTAACCGAAACCAAACCGAGGTTTTTACTTTTAAAAAAAAAAACGAAACAGAAACCATCAACATCCCATAATCTAAGGTTTTTCGTTTTTTACTAAATACTCTCTTGCTGCAGAAATTCACAGAATGTAGCCATCCCAGACTAGTGAGAGTACCCAGACACTGCCATTGAATGTAGCCACCCCAGACTAGTGAGAGTAATCAGACACTGCCATAGCAGTGTCTGGGTACTCTCCCTACTTTGTTAGGCTACATTCTGTGAATTTCCGACATTTCAGTGTAGTTGTGTTTTCAGCTTTCCTCATGTTGCGTGCAGGTGTCAGACCTCGAAAAATGGCCAAGCACAATAAAAGTTCTGTATATTTAAGTAATTATTATATTGGCCTTCCTGATTCTTAATGTATTATAGCGTATTTCGGGCATTCGCTGAGTTTCACTCAATTTCACTGCCATTCAGTTATGACTGAAGAATGAGTTTTATTGAATTTTATTTGGCCTCAAGAACAAACCGAAAACCGAACCGAACCGAGGTTTTACTCCACGTGAAAACCCAAAACTGAAACCGAACAAGAAATTTAAAAACCTACAGGTCTACTTAGATGTATGCCCACTTTGAGAAGACTTCCATCCCAGCCGTTCATTACAGGGTCCTGTTCCACCAGTCAAGCAAATTATTACCGTACACGTCCATGGGTTCACATTGGGCCGCGTGATAATGTTGACAGTGGTATTTTAATATCCCATCTCCTGAACAATATTCATTTTTCAGTTCGTTTTTATTGCGTTCTCACCTGCAATTTTCATTTCTAAAGCGAAGGGTTTCTTATCTCTAGAATGTTCTCTTACCCCCCTTGAGTGCAACAAGGCGTCATATGCAATGCCAAAGATTTGAAGATGTCGCCTCGTTGCCACCCAAGAGATGATTGCTTCTGGAAACGAGCTTACTTCAAAGAAAAGGGTGACTGCGATCAAATGACATCAGTTTCTTGCAGTTCAATAATTCTATGTTAAACATCGGTAGTCTCTTCTAAACTGAATTGCACAACACCATTATGGATTTATTTATTTATTTATTGGGGTTTAACGACACTTTAGACAACCAGAGTCACCTCGTGTCGGAAATTATGCATTTAAATAATTCGAAATTCCTTTTCACGTTCGTAGAGTCACACCTTGGTGAAAAAGAAGAAACATACTGTATCACATGAGACTAAATCTATATGATCACACCGTCCTGGATTTCGCTCAGTCCCAGCTCCACTGGACGAATACGATTCTCACTTGGATTTTTATTCTTAAAATGCAAATAAATTATTTTCCGGGATGGTCGCTAGTTTTTTGTGTAAGGGTGGGGTGCTGAAGGTACAAATTCAGGAAAACATTTCTCGTTTCCATAGCATTATTTTAACTCTTTACCTAACAAATTCAGCAGCTGAAAAAATATTATTTTTCGAAAAATTTCAACAAAACCATAGCATGTGACCCCTCTTTGGAACGAGCTCGACGGATCACATGATATGCTTTTTTTTTAAAGTTTTTGAAAAAAATTAAAATATGATATTTAAAATAATAAATTTTGAAATCATCTGGGTTGGGTAAAGGGTAAAAATACAGGATGCACATGCCATGTAGTCCACTGCCACACGAGCATAACTATTCGGGTAGGGTGGGGTTAGTTTGTGGTGTAAATGTGGTGTGGAGTGACACCCTCCCAATAATTTTCAGTCGGCACATTTTAATCTGGATTGGCGTCTTAGGTATTGCTCTTGTTGGTATGCATGTACTATCTTACAGGACTAGGTTTGCTTCTTGGACTTACATCACACTCACACTCGGTCTTATACGAATGGAGTTCCGTGGAGGATAAGGGGTAGTGTGATCTCAGTATTATCAATTTTGAGTCATGTATTTGCTAATTAAAGAACTTTGGAAACACATGCAGCACGACTATAACATGTATGTATCCACAAACAAATTTCCGGCATCTTTTTTTTAACCATAATCAACATTGACAAATACTCCTATTACATCGTCAAGTCTTGCTTTCGAAGTAACTGATATAGTGCTGGAAGCCTATATTTGGTCTTTACTTTGAAGTGCATGTACCGCAACTTAAAGGCATCATTTTCTGTGAATGTGCTTCATATTATCTTCGAAGTAAAATGATTTCAATTTGGAATTGCCTTGTTACAACTTATGGGAGAGAGCCTATAGCACCCTCCCATAAATTGTAACAAGGTAGAGATAAGTAAACAAATGTTCATGACCCAAAGAAATTTAGCATTCTACCAGTTGATGATGTAGCAGAAATATTTCTTCATCAGGGAGGTAAGTAACGATTGTCGGGACAAATTGGGTTTACACCCCCCCCCCCCCCCCCCCCACGCACACACACCTCGAATTGGTCATGATCACATTGGTGGGCATCGATCGATACGACCATCGGATAGTCTACACGGTGTTCATGAGCTGCTAATCTGTTTGCGGGCTCCCGACGTGTTCCCTGATTTAAGTGGTGTGTGATAGATTTTCAAATATTAGATGGCTATGCGCTAACTTAAACTGCATTTATATGCACATGGTCTCTCTAACTAAGGAAATATAAACATCCACAAACCCTCAGTTTATTTGGCAAGTCTCGAGTCATACCCTTCTCATTTTAAGGCATTGGCCGACTTCCGACAAATGAGAAAGGAATGACTCGAGACCAGCAAAATTGGGGAATGTAATACAAAAAATCAGGGGAGATCATTAGAGAACAAAAATCTGGTTTGTGGGACAAAATTATGGAATGGAATAACAATATCAGGGGAGATCACTGGAGAATAAAAAATGTGTTTCGTGTAATTTCTTTTGAATTCAGAACTCCATGTTGATGGAATCTATGTACAATAAGTTGGATTAGTTTATTACTGCTGCTGCACTTACTGTGTTACAGTTGTATCGTTGTTGAGTAGACGCGTGCACAACAATAAAATACAAGTTTGCTTCTTGTATAGCCGCAGAACTCTGCAGAATCTTATGTTTGATAAGCTGTGTTGTGTTACTGCAATTACCACTGTCGTCACTGCTTATTCCGACACGATATGGCTCTGATTGTTGAAAGTATTATTAATTCCCAATGAAACAAGCAAACACACAGACAAACAACTGCTGTTGATGTTGTTCCAGTTGCCGTTACAGACACTACTTTTCTTGTTAATCTTGATACTACTTCTACTGTAATAATTCTCCTATTACTTCTCTGTTGTTTGGGCTTCTTCACCCCGGACCAGAAACGAATGTTTCGCGGTATGCAGAAACTTGAAGTTACGAAAAGTTATCCACTAATTTCCTATTTCGACTCACTGCAATGCTTTTAATTTGTTTTTTGATGATTTGGTTTTAATACAAGAGACATAATGGAACATATTCCAAACAGTATTTACCAATGTCAATCACACTATTGTACCAAAAGTAGATACGCGTGCAGCAGACCAGTCCGCTGAAAATAACAAAAGAGGGTGTGGCAAACCTATTAAAAAGATCAACACATCAAAGAGAAGCGGTCCAGATACCATACCCAATATGATGCTACACACGTTTGCTTCTGGTGCAACCCAAGACCTCTGCAGCATCTTCCAAGCATCAAACGACTCTGGTGAACTTTCATTAGACTGGCTGACAATAAACATTTCATGAGCCTTCAAAAAGGAGATAGACACCTTGCAGACAACTATATACATATTATCATGATAATGTGCATGTCCTGTGATTTGTATCAGATTCAAATCACAGGACATGCACATTACCATGATAATTCATTTATCTAACAATTCTGTTACGTAAACAGATTAAATCTTAAACCTTTAACCAACATAACGGGAAAAAACCGGCCAAAGCTATTATAAAAAAAAAAAACGCCAATTAATTTCCATTATTTTTTCATTTTTTGTCTCAAAAACATTGGTTATGACCCCTCGTTGGAACGAGCTCGTCGAGCTCGTTCCAATGAGTGGTCATAACCTATGTTTTTCCGACAAAAAAATGAAAAAAATTAGTTATTCAAGAATTTTTTTTTGCAAGTGTCGTCTGTTTTTCATGTTAGGTAAAGGGTTAAATTATTTTTAAAAATATTTGGGACATAAATTTCGGTCGATCACTGAAACGCACATATAATGTATCCATGTGCCTGTTATGATAGCCCGTAGCGCTACCGGAAACGAGTCGTCTATATGATACGGAATCAGAATGAGTTGTCTATATGATACGGAATCGGAACACATTATGTGATACGTACCGTTTCTCGTGGTTTTCAGGCCAAAATCTATATGATTGTTAGATAAAAACCTATATCTCTAACGTCGGTGTCGTGTAAATTACTAGAACATATATACATCCGCCTACTACAACACTATGAAGAAAATAACAGTCTCACAGAATTAAACCATCAGAGAGGGATATGCAGCAATTCATAATAACAAATGACCTACGGAAGTTCCTCGTTAATAATAAACAAATCGACCTTGCTAGTCTTGATTTTTCAAAGGCATTTGACACTGTATCAATCACATACAATGGGCAGTACGGTATCCAAGAAATAGTACACACCTGACTGACAACCTTTCTAATCAAACGTACAATAAGGGTCCTAGAAGGCGTGGCATCCGATGAAGTAACTGTGGACTCAGTAATACACCAGGCTACCAGTGTTGGTCCTCTTCTCTTCGTGTGCCACATAAACGACCTGCCAAACTTTGTGAGACTGCAGATGCGCCTATTTGCAGACCACTGCCTGTTATACGAGCAAATCGGCACCCTTTGAGATCAGTGTTCTCCCAGAAGACTGAAACATTTAAAGACCTGGTCATCACCTTAGAATATGAGATTCCAAGCCAGAAAATGCTACATTCTGAACAACAGAAACAAACTTAGCCATTTCTACAGTCTAATCAACACAATACTGCAGCAGATATCGAACAACCCATATCTGGGAATACAACGTTCTGAAGACATGAAGTGGAGTACCCATATCAGGAACATCACAAATAAGTTCAACTCTACCACAGGCTTCTTGGGACTAACCTCAAAAACAAATTGTTCTGCAACTTGTTTACGCACAGCCAACCTGTCCCCACCCACGTCCAATCACGAATACAGCGCTCCGAACTGTGACCCATATCAAAAAACTTTAAAAAAAATTCAAAACCAGGCTGCTCGCCTCTTTACAAGAGACTACATATCGAGAGATGAAGGATGAGTAACCATAATGTTACTTGACCTTAAGATCTCAGCACTCAAGATAAGACGCCACACATGCTTCTCTTCTGTCTGTGCAAAGTGGCAGAGGGGTTGAATCGAGCGTTGCCGCCAGTCATGTTTTCCGAACACAATGGCGACAAGTCAGAACCACCAGACTACCAACTACACTTCAGATAACATACTCGAGTGGGCACTAACAAAAAGCACCTGAAGCTTCATAGCGAAACTGACCTATTCAGAGACTCCGTCTTCATAAGACGGTGCTTGAAGGGAACCACCTGCAGGAAAATACTTCCCGAGGTTCAACCGCAGAGCACCCCTGCAGCAGCCTACAATCACAGTTGCGTACTCCCATCTGATGTAGTTACGCCATAAGCGAATACTAGGAGTCTAAAAACACAGATTTTTTTTCATTTATTTATTTATTTATTTAATTATTTATTGGAGTTTAACCCTTTACCCAACGCAGACGATATCAAAATTTGTTATTTTAAATAACATTTTTTAAAAGTTTTCAAGAAATGTCAACAAAACTATATCATGTGACCCCTCGTTGGAACGAGCTCGACGAGCTCGTTCCAACGAGGGGTCACATGATATGGTTTTGTTGAAATTGTTTGAAAAATAATATTTTTTCAACTACTGAATTTGCATATTACGCGGGCGGATGCGGGCGATAGGTTGGGTAAAGGGTTAACGACACCTTCGGCAGCCAGGGTCACCTCGTGTCGGACAGTTTTACGGGTGCAGGAAGCCGGAGTTCCCGGAGAGAACTACCGAGCAACGGCGAGAAACTGTCAGGCGCCCCAACTCCACAGAAGCAGGGTTAGCATTTGTTGACGACAGGTGCTCCGTTGACGTGCATTACGCCTTAGTAAACAGCGCCACCGCGCCCCCATGCGGGCAATATGGATTAAGCGCCTTCCCCAAAGCCAAAACGCAGTTATCCCTCGTGGGGTTAGAAGCGTGGATCTTTCGGTCTGATGTCCAGTACAGTAACTAGTGAGATATTGAGACACCGAGAGTTGTCAAATAGGGAGCTAACAGCGCGTGCAGTTTTCACTTTATTGTAGGATGTACTGTATCTATGAGCTTAAATTTATTATTTTAAATATCCTTTTTTCGTATTTAGCATCACAAATTCAACAAAGCCATATCATGTGACCCCTCATTGCAACGAGCTCGACGATCCGTTCAAATGATGGGCCACATGATATAGTTGTGTTGAAACATTTTGAAATTTTTTTTTTTTCAACTGCCGAAATTGCATATTGCCTAGGCGTTTCCGGCCGATTGGTTAGGTAAAGGGTTACAATAATTTTATTTAGTGTTATGCTACCTTGTGTGTGTGGTTCAAGAAAATACGTTTCCGCCATGTTGATTTTATAATGTCACTGTTCATTCAAGATCATGGTCTAATTCACCTGAAGCCGAACAATATTTCTACACATCTTCATCTTCTTGTCGAGTTGTTCTGCAATACCAAAGTGACATCACCATCGTCGCCGACTTGTGGACCATCAAAACACGTGCACGTGTAACGACTGTTTTCAAGGATTCATCATTCTCCTCAAACGTTCCAATCAGCTTCATCATATTTTCCAGATCAATGCAACTAGATTTGCACGTTTTACTTGTTGCAACAATACAGACATACATGGAACGAGGTGGCCTGAGGCAGAATTGGATGTTTATGCAGCTTCTGGGTGTCAAAACGCCATACAATAGGCTAGAGAGGGATGAAGCGTGGTAACATCTCCAGGCTTTGGGTTTGAGGAGTTTGTTGTAATCTTGAAATAACACTGTTTAAGGATGTTTGGAGTGAGTGCAGATTGGATCACGTAACCAGAAAAGGCACGCCTCTGGAGATACGATTCAAACAAGGGTGCTGCCCTTCACAAATCATCTTTGCATTGTACATCAAGGATTTAGGAGAGCACCGCATTAGCGATGAGGTGGTATCAGTTGGAGGATCTAAAGATTCCGGGTTTATTCTTAGCAGATGATATGGTATTGGTGTCAGAAATTAAGGTGCAGAGAAAACACTGGCAATTGTTGAACATGACAGCAAGCGTATACCAGAGTGCTATGCAAGGCTGAGTTTGAGCAGGTGGGGGTGGAGGATAGCTTGGACTCATGATGGCCAAGAACAGAATAGATGTCAATAAACAGTATTACCTGAACTATTTGGTTGATCTCGCTGACAGTCGGCGGTGTAAAATAACGTTTTATAATATTTGGGATTATGTTTTAAAACAGGATTCGTTGGACAAGTGAGAGAGTTAATTGAAAACTATTTCTCTTACCTCGAAGGGGGTACAGCCCAAGGTAAAGGACTCGTCATGGCGACAATTGTGGTGGATTTTTAACCGACCTCTTACACCATTCCCACGTCCCATAACACCCCAAGGTCTTCACCCTCTCCTTACCAAACGAAGACAATATCAGCGACCTCTTACAACATCAGTCCCAGGTCCCACAACACCACAAGGTCTTCACCCTCCCCTTAACAAACGATGACAATATCAACGACCTCTTACATGTACAACATCAGTCCCACGTCCCATAACACCCCAAGGTCTTGATCCTCCCCTTACCAAACGAAAACAATATCAACGACCTCTTACAACATCAGTACCACGTCCCATAACAGCCCAAGGTCTTGACCCTCCCCTTACCAAACGAAGAATATATCAACGACCTCTTACAACATCAGTCCCACGTCCCATAACACCACAAGGTCTTCACCCTCCCCTTACCAAATGAAGATAATATCAACGACCTCTTACAACATCAGTCCCACGTCCCATAACACCCCAAAGTCTTCACCCTCCCCTTACCAAACGAAGACAATATCAACGACCTCTTGCAACATCAGACCCACGTCCCATAAGACCCCAAGGTCTTCACCCTCCCCGTACCAAACGAAGACAATATCACCGACCTCTTACAACATCAGTCCCACGTCCCATAACACCCCAAGGTCTTCACCCTCCCCTTACCAAACGAAGACAATATCAACGACCTCTTACAACATCAGTTCCACGTCCCATAACACCCCAAAGTCTTCACCCTCTCCGTACCAAACGAAGACAATATCAGCGACCTCTTACAACATCAGTCCCACGTCCCATAACACCCCAAGGTCTTCACCCTCCCCTTACCAAACGAAGACAATATCAGCGACCTCTTACAACATCAGTCCCGCGTCCCATAACACCACAAGGTCTTCACCCTCCCCTTACCAAACGAAGACAATATCAACGACCTCTTACAACATCAGTCCCACGTCCCATAGCTCCACAAGGTCTTCACCCTCCCCTTTCCAAACTAAGCCAATATCAACGACCTCTTACAACATCAGTCCCACGTCCCATAACACCACAAGGTCTTCACCCTCCCCTTACCAAACGAAGACACTATCAAACTTTATGTATTTTAAATATTATTCATAGTTCTCAAAAACTATTCAACAAAACCATATGACGTTACCCCTCATTGGAACGAGCTTGTAACATGATATCTTCAGTTGAATTTTGTTTTAAAAATACTTCTTTTCAACTACTCTATTTACATATTACCCTGGCGGATGTGTCCGATTCATTGGGGAAAGGGTTAGCAAGCAGCTGAACATCAGCACCCTTTTTCGCCGTATGTTTTTATGTGCTATGTGTCATGTGCACATCGAGTACTAGCACATAAGCACATATCAGCACATCTAGCATGTGTCAATGTGCCGTATGTGTTGTGTGCACATTATACACCACAGCACAAATTAAAACCCATCAAACAATAATTCTGGGGCACCCCACTTGTTGTAACCCAATTTCGGTCTCTCCCGCTTTCGTCGCCCCAATATTACTGTTGTCTGTACGAGCAACAGTTCGATACCTCATATGCTAGATATAGTCATCAGACAACTGATACACTGAATTATTGTATTCAAGAGTTTTCCCAAATGACGTAGACATTTTGAACCTTTCAATAAAATCGAAGGTGTGTAATAGGGTTTATCCCTCCGCGATGGCACAAGTGCCATATCGATTAACCGATTCATACGCATGTGTCGTTGTGTGTTTATTACACGCCATCACGTCTATAAAAACAATCATCAGAAGGACACTCAGCAATTCATTTGACAATTATCAAAAATAAAAAAAAAACATTTTATCGCCAACCATATTTGCGAGGGGAACCCTTGTTACTATTTCGTCCGCTGAGTTCTAATAGCACATAGAACACATTGGAACTCAGGGGATGATTTTCAGATATCTCTAACGATTTAAATTTTAATAGCGTTGCACGATTTGTAGAAAATTCCAGTTCCAGTGAAATTTCACTTCTCTATTTCCGTACCGCACACATGTGCGGAACCAATTTTCATTTTCCGCATGGTTTAGTGTGCTGTAGATATGGATTTCATAGAACAGGCGTGTAATAAATAGTGATATTATATCTCACGTGACTTCCTTGCATTCTGATTGGCTGAAAGATGATACCCTATTTCGTGTAGTTTGCATCCACAGAACTGACCAGGCATTACACCCAGGCACTACACGTTTTCTATTTTTAGCACACTACTATATCAGTTTTCTTTTTTTATGGGCGAATAAAACAGATCAGGCTAAATTTAAAAATCGATTCACAGAGGCACAACATCCACAAAACGACCCGGAAAGAAATCTTTGTAGAAAAATTTATCGCTTTTCCATTGTTGAAGTCACATTTTTCGAGGCGTTCATTTTATTCCTTGAGAAGATGAGCCATATCTCGTTTCGAAGAGAATGACCCATACCTGGGTTCTACTTTCACGAGGACGCGTCCGGATATGAAAAATCGTTTGTTTCGCTGCTCATATTATTTCGCTATTTAATTGTATGTTTTGGGCAGTAAACGAATAAATAATGGAATGCAATTGAATCTTCGGAGTTTGTATCCTGTGCTGACCCATTCGGTAATGTATATGTGTGACAAATGTGTGGAAATTATCAAACTGCGTTGTCAAATTTCGAAAATTTTAGTTTTCATTCGCGAGTTGCGCGATTCTAGAATACACAGTTCCGTTTGGTGGAAATGTTTTGTTTACCCTTGCCGACCGATTCAAAATCTGTCTTCTGCTCATATCAATAATCCAAGTTAGCCGTGTTTTGGAAGAAGAAAATGTTTTTTAAAAACTACATGGTATTTGTTTCTATATAACTCTGGTTATAAGGGCTGCTACCTTGGTAATAGATTAACAAATCGGACAGATGTTTTTCTTGATGGGTGTTCGATATAATATATAAGGATTAGTGCGGCGGGAACTACACCACCTCACTGGGCACTATATGGGCGTAGTCAACTCCAAGCCATGCACTAATCCTTAATTAGTTCACTCGTAAACCAGAGAAGGCTAGTCACGAGAGAGTAAAATCCAGGGGCCGAACAGGTTCTATGACCCATAATTATCCTCGAATAGATATCCTCCGATAAGTATCCAAAAAGTATCCTCAGAAGGTATCCTCAAGTAGTATATCACATGTCATAAGTATCCTCGAATACCTAGATGAGTCTTTGAATCGTACGTGGAGTCACTCGTTCGAGTAATTGCTCAAAAGCTCATTTGCTCGATAATATTCGAGTCGCTCCAACAATGCCTGTTGCAATCACTGCTTCAGTTGCTATCTTAGATCTTCCCAGCTGCCGTAGTAGTAGAAACCAAACAACTATAGTGTTTATGGCGACATTGGCAGTCAATAGTACAGGTACAGACCAGTAGTAGTGTCAGAAAAGAGTGGAAGCTAATAATAGTGTACTTGTAGATCCGGGACGGTTGGTAGCGACTGTCAGACAGGCGGCAGTGGTAATATTACTGGTACAGAACAGAGTGGTAGCTAATAATAGCCATGTCACAGATATACTTAATTACTGTAATATTAGCAGAGAAGAGTGGAAGCTAATATCAGTGTACATGTAGTTGTAGCCTAAGGCAGGTTGATAGTAGCAGCAAGACATGTGATAGTTGTAATAATGATACTGGTACAAAACATAGTAGCGTAGAACAGAGTAGAAGGTAATCATTGCAGCAGCTAGAAGTCAATACCTATATGTGCATGTGTGTTGGAGCGTTATGAGCACATTGTGCACTAGAACACAAGCATATATCAGCACATCCATCATGTGGCCATGTGTCGTTGGTTATCTGTATACTTTGCTACACATAACGTACTAACACACATGCACATCCGGATAGAACATAGAAGTCATAACAAAGGCAGAACAGATCAAAGAATGGAAACGACAGGGACAGTGATACACAGGAATCGAGGAGTCATACAGCAGTTCAATAGAATGGAGACGACAGGGACAGTGATACACAGGAATCGAGGAGTCACACAGCAGTTCAATAGAATGGAGACGACAGGGACAGTGATACACAGGAATCGAGGAGCCACACAGCAGTTCAATAGAATGGAGACGACAGGGGCAGTGATACACAGGAATCGAGGAGTCACACAGCAGTTCAATAGAATGGAGTCGACAGGGACAGTGATACACAGGAATCGAGGAGTCACACAGCAGTTCAAAAGAATGGAGACAACAGGGACAGTGATACACATGAAGCGAGGAGTCACAAAGCAGTTCCATAGAATGGAGATGACAGGGACAGTGATACACAGGAATCGAGAAGTCACACAGCAGTTCAATAGAACACATCTGGGGGGGGGGGGGGGGGGGAGCGGTCGTGCTAGATGGTACTCGTATTAGGTGGATTCTGGCTAGTACGAACTAAAGTTTTTTGGTGATTTTAGATAGTTGTCGGGTTCTTTGTAATAATTAGTTTTACTCTCATTCGATCGTCGAACATACCCTCTGGACAACTTCCTCTTGAGAACCTTCCACGCCGTAGTCATCGCGTATCACCATAGTTAGGAACCAAGATTGCGGCTCCAGAAAACAAACTGAACGAAGGATACAGTTATCGATAAAATAACACGCGCTGTGCATGCGCACTGGCACAACGTATTACTCTGGCAATAACGTCTCAATATTGCAGTGTACAGGTGCTACCACCTCACCCCCCCCCCCCCCCCACCCAGATGACGTAATTAGGTTACGTGACTACGAACCACGTCCGTGATTTGGCACGGGGTCCTCCAAATTTGGACTTAAAACCACTTTCTACACTCTTCAAGAAATTCCTCTAAGAAATTAATTTCGCACAGGATTTGACAAATGGGGAAACATTGCAGTTCTAGTTTCTGTCTGACGTTTCTCACCGATGTGGTAACTAAAGGAAAATTCTCACCTGATATGTTTTTTTGTAAAACCTGGCGTCTAAAAACGATTATGAGAAGTGGCAACTGACTTCGTCACAAACTGCTATAATGACATACATCTAACATGAAATTAGAACTAACGAAGTTTCGACAAATCTGGAAACGTTCAGACAAATCTTTCTGTGTGGGCATTGCCTGTGTGTCAACCACTGTTTCTCTGCCTCTGACAAGATCATATACTGAGTAAAAAAAGTAAGTATGATAAACTTCGAGGAGCAATTTTTTAGTATTATCGACATTAATCCCAAACAAATTATTGTAAATTCATATTTCGAGTCTAGCTGTATGAATTTGCATAATTTCATGTTCTTACTGATGCTAGCGTCACGCCAGGACGTCGCAATCCAGACATGGGGTGAAATGAAAAGTCCACACATGCAGTTTATAGCGTGTATGTCCATTGTTTGCCTCTTGAGTGACAAGACACCGACGGCGCATGGACCTGATCAGTCTCCGGATGTTACCCTGTGGTATTGCGTTCTACTCCTGCCTTATGGCATTACGCAAATCGCCTAACGTCTGAAGATCTTGAAGTCGTACCCGACCGTCCAGTTGATCCCAAAGATGCCCGATTGGCGACAAATCTGACGAAAGTGGGGGCCAGGGAAGAAATTCGATGCTCTGCTCCCCGAGAAAGTCAAGACAGATGCGTGCCACGTGGCATCGGGCATTGTCTTAAGAATTTCGTTCCTGTATCGCTGTCCATTCAGATTACCAACGATGAATATCAGCTGCGTTCGGTGCTGCAAGGACATTCCTGCAAAACTATTACACTACCCCCGCCGAAACTGTCGCATTCCCGCGCGCAAACATCAGAAAACCATTCTGCTCGTCGGCGATACACTCTTGTCCCACCATTAGCGCCCCGTAGACAAAATCGTGATTCATCATTGAAAAGAACTATGCTCCAACGCTACTGAGTCCCGCGAACACTCTGACGTACGCATTCCATTTTGACGGTACGATTACGTTGGGTAAGGATTGGTCCGTGGTATGGACGCCTATTTCGGATGGCGTGTACAGTGAGACTGTTGCGGACAGTTTATGCATTGATTCTATTGTTAGTTTTACCAGTAGTAATTACTGCTGTCCTCGTCGCTGGAAAGAAGAGATCCCACAAGTGAGACTTCCTGATGTGTCGGTTTTGTAACTCTTGGTCGACCTGAACGCGGTCGGTCGGCAGTAGATCCAGTGGTTCTACACCCTCCCATGAGACGGTAAATAGTGGTCACAGTGACTCAGAACTCAGTAGTGAGCTCATCTGGAGGTGTCCCGGCATCATGCACACCAATGGCCCGCAACCTCTGATTTTCGGTTAACATTTGCATTTTCTAAAATGCCGGAATACAAAAACTAGCGTGTCTTCTCAATAACTCAGGCTCTCTAGCACAACTTAACACAACACCCAACCAGTTTTTGACATTCACGGATATCACGTGGTATTTTGAAATCCGTAGCAAAATTGTATATGGTTGGGTGGACAACAACAACATGTCATTAAATTCTTTGCACGACTTCTTGTCCACAAACATGACATATTAGAACTATTATATTTCATCCTTTATGCTATTTTTTCACGTTTGTTTCTATTATATTTCTTTTTTAACTCAGTATATAAGCGTCATAAACAGATGAGAAACAATGAATCCCACATTGTACTTTTTACCTACAGTTAAAACTAGAAGTCCTGTCACGAATAGTGCACTTTTCTATGCTTAATTGCGCGTTGGAATTGCGCGCAATTGCCATATCGAATGGCATCCACAGCACGGCAGGTTCTCCTGGTTACTCAGAGCAAACACAAGCAATGTTCTGCCAATGGACCTCCGGGTTACCCGGAGGTCCATTGGCTGAAACATTGCTTGTGCACAGACCATATGTACAGAATTTGATAGTTTTACTTGGGTCATAACGCGTACATTAACGCGCATATCAACGTGCTATTTATGCGCATTTCATGACAGGATTTCTAGTTTTAACTGTAATATAAAGACTACAAAAACTCATCTTCATTTACAACATTCGCAATTTGAATTTTATTTATTTTTATTAGCTCAGCTTCACAGCGCCTAGCCGGAGGTCCATTCGTCTGTACGTCCAGCCGGTTGTTGGTCTGTCCGACCCCCTGACCGTCCATAATTACTTTCGAACAATCAACAGGCCGCACCTTTCGCCCGATCAGTTTCAAATTTCATGTGTGGCTTTCAAGTAATGTCGAGATGGGAGCTGTTACTTTTTTTCTGAATTTCGTTGAAAAACATGACCGCCAGAATCCTATGTGATGTCTAGGTGGGAGCTATCAATTTTTGTCTAAATTTTGTTGAAAAACCTCCCAAAGCGACTATCTTGTATCTGGCATATAAATTATCAACAATTGCATTAGCATACCCTACAGGCCGCAGCACTCACACAATTTTTTTTATCATGTTTCGCGTGTAGCATTGGTGTGATGTCCAGATGGAAGCTGTCAAATGTTTCGAATTTCGTAGGAAAACATGGCCACAAGAGGCCATTGGGTTTGGTATATAAATTGTCAACAATTTCTTTCGCATACACACCCTATGTGGTCCATCTCTTCCTCAATCTTGTTCAATAGATGGCTTTAGGGTGATGTCAATCATGGTTTGTTTTTAATTTAATTTAAAAACATGACCGCCAAAGGTCATCTCGCAATTACATTATCTACAATTCCCACAGCACATCGTATAGTTAGTTGTTCAGTTCAGTTCCTCCTTGGTGACGTTAAGCTGAATGTCATAGACACTTTCATTTTTTTGCCTCAAAAATATTTTTTATGACCACTCATCAGAATGAGTTCATCGAGCTATGTGTTTGAGGCAAACGGGGTTTATGTGAACTTTACGAACCTTGTCCGGTAAAACAGTTCTGGAATGTCAGAGGCTCAGATCAGACCAAAGTTACTGGGCATGTTTTGATAAATTCGGTAAAACAAATTGATAATTGAATTAATCACTTGATTCAAAATGTTATAATCTAAAGCAGAAAGGGATCGCAGAATAAAGATCTCTTCATATAAGACGTCGAATTATGTTGTAAAAGATTTGTGATTTGGCAGAGAGTACTTAAAAATAGTCATATTTTGCCAAATATATTATAATCATTCCAAAATAGAATACTTTTTGAAACTACGATTCAAAATCGCGGTTTGACAAAGGAATACATCTGTGAACACCCAAGGCTACATCCGAAATGTTATTGATTAATCGTGCGTACACCCTTTTAATGTATGCGATCCTGAAGATACATCCGAAATGTTATTGGTTAATCGTGCGTACACCCTTTTAATGTATGCGGCCCTGAAGCTACATTCGAAATGTTATTAGTTAATTGTGCGTACACCCTTTTAATGTATGCGATCCTGAAGCTACATCCGAAATGTTATTGATTAATCGTGCGTACCCCACTTTAATATATACCGTATGTGATCTCGAGGCTACAGTTAAAACTAGAAGCCCTGTCATGAAATGCGCACAAATAGCACGTTGATATGCGCGTTAATGTGCGCGTTATGACCCAATTAAAGCTATCATATTCTGTACATATGGCCTGTGCACAGGTAATGTTTCAGCCAATGGACCTCCGGGTCCATTGGCTGCGTAACCAGGATAACCTGCCGTGCTTTGGATGCCATTCGATATGGCAATTGCGCGCAATTCCAACGCGCAATCAAGCCTAGATAAGCGCACTATTCGTGACAGGACTTTTAGTTTTAACTGTACATCCCAAATGTCATTGGATAATCGTACGTGCGATCCCGAGGCTACATCCAAAAAAAAAAAGTTGAACCCTTTGAACCCGAGAGGACGATTTCCGGTACAGGTACATCATACGTCATAATTTCATTAGTAGGGTGACTGCTAAGTGAATGTGTGGGTTAGACTAATCAGTATTAATTCGTCTACCCCTAAATAATGAATAAGGACTCTTGTAATTGTTGCCAATGAACTGACGTGGATGATATCACCCGGTCTAAGGGGTTAATGTATGCGATTAATTAAAGAAGAACGAGTCAAATCATGGGATAATTTTAATCCCCTTCTCAAAATTATTTACTACACACGACACATGTAAGGACGTAGTCCTTCTTGTAATTCGGACAGGGAAGAGCGCCACAGTGTGCCTTTACATGATAAAACAGCTTTCCATCCAGGTTGTCTGCACCTCCTGCATCTACCTCATAACCTCCATCCATACAAATATATTCTGTAGCAGATGCATGGTCGTAATATCCAGCTGCCAGCCATCCTTTATATTCTAATCCCCAACCCTGTGGACAGGTTTCCTTTGCCGGTATCATCATCTTCAGCGGGTTGGAAGACTCACATACAGCACACGGTACGTCATGTTGCCAGTTTGGCCCCATTTCGTATTCTGCCCCATAAATATAGGTCGCCAAGTTGTATACATTGTCAGTTGGGAAGACTTTCAAATCAGGATTTTTTGGTAAACATTGCGCATTTACACCTGCGCCGGTATTAGTGTAATGCCCACCTCCAGCAACTCCTGAAAAATACAAATAAATCAAAATTCAATACATAATCGTTCGTACTATCTATCATACACTACATAAGTTATTAACGCAGTCCTGGAAATAAGACGGGTGCGATTGCAATTGCTCCCGTCAGCACCCGTGTTTTCTATTTTACGGGAGCCAAAAAATGCACTTGTTGAAAAATATTGTGTAGCTAATATACTGTGAGGACGTGTAAATGTGTGTTGTTTTGAGAAAACCGCACTCTGCAATCAGTGACAAGTTACTGTCATAATTCAGCAATCCCTTATACATTTAGCCCCTTGAACCCGTTTGGCCGTTTTTCTGGCTATGAACATGATACGTTATAATATTATTATTTATTTATTAGTGTTTAAGGTCACATACTTATGCACAATGGCTAATCGTGACCGTGACAGTTTTACGGGTGGGGGAAGCGGGGCTACCCGGAGAGAACCACTGGACATCGACTAGCAACTGTCAGCTCCTCAACATTCTAACTCTGTTCAAGCTGCGCTCAATCAGGGTTACAGCGGTTGAAGACATGTGCACCAACGACGTGTAGTACGCCTTAATACACGGCGTCATCGTGCCCCCATGTAGGCAACCGGGATAAAGTGCCTTGCCCAAGGACACAACGCGGGTCGTCCCGGACGGGATCGAACTCGATGCCTCTAGCATAGAAGTCCAACAGTCTACCACTGAGCCACCGCGCTCCCTGGTACGTTATAACGTCATTAAATAGGATGGATGTTCATTACATATGTGGGGTAGAGCAATCAATATTTCCAACGTGCAGCCCCGATGCTGCACTCTGAAAATATTGATTGGTCTACCCAAATCAATGAATATGGACTCTTCTAATTGCTACCATTGGACAACTAGCATGGAAGATACCACTATAGTTCACAGGGTGGAGGTTTCTGGTGTTTGGTGACAGTATTCCCTCGAAAATTCATATACTAACATTTTACTCCCGCCTCTGAATTCCCGGGAGCTTAAAACTGCACTCGTCAATTTTGTTCATTTCCAGCACTGTTAACGCCATTCCATTACACCAGCAGCAATCCAGGGTCGAACTTACGTAAACTATTCACCCGGGAACACGACTAGACAGTCCCCATTTCACGCCTCTACAGTCCGTAGAACTTTAACTCCTCAATGGGCTCTCTCCTCCGGTGAGGCCATTATTCGACTCCGTGTAAATTAATGGAAATGTTCAAACCGATAGAAATAACATCCAAATACTACATATAATGGACAGCTGAAGTAAAAACTACAAGTGATAACCGACAACCATGCGGAAGGTACATGCACATTTTTATCAAATTAATTCCCCATACAGCGCCAGTCGAGTGAAAGGGATATCCACGATTTTACTACGATTGGTGTATGGTGTCGACGTTAAGTGATCAAATACAAATACTGAGAAACCTTTTAGCAACAGCACGCGTTAAATCCGACCTGCAGCATGTAAATACACTTCAGACAAAAGGGGAAGTTTGTATCCCAGTGTGTTATATACCTCTTCATATCTCCAAACTTTTAATTTCTGATTATGGCTATGCGGTGTTATGTCAGAATTTTGAACAGAATATGTGCTATTTTCTGCTAGTATACTGCAGTACCAAAGTGTATCAAATGACTGGCACTTGTCACATTTTCATTGGCGATAATAGTCCGTCGGGATTATAGAGCAAACATAATTTTGAACAGAAGATGTGCTATTTTCTGCTAGTGTACCGCATTACCAAAGTGTATCAAATGACAGGCACTTGTCACATTTTCATTGGCGATATTAGTCCGTCGGGATTATAAAGCAAATATCAGTGTTCTTTAAATGTATTTCTGTGTTTGAATAACTGTAACAGACGTGACACATGGACTCCCAACCTTTTACTGAATTAGTAATAGCAAATACCCACAGTAAACGGGCCATGATGAGTTACCGAAGACTCAAATTGAGTATCACATACAGGTATCCATTATATACTGTGTCAGTCTATGTGTTTGGTATAAATACACAGAACGACAAGCGCGATATGGCACGAGTGCCAGTGCAGAAAGATGAAACGAGAGGCAGGCCCGAAGTTTTATCCTTCCTCGATGGCACAAGTGCCATATCGATTAATCCATTCACACGCGCGTGTCGTTCTGTGTTTATTACACGCCTTCGCATCTATAAAACAATTACAAGGACACTCAATAATTCATTTGACAACTGTCAACAAGTTATTTCGCAATCGGTTCAGTTTCGGGTAATCAATCGTCTGCTAATGTTTACAAACACCAGCGCGAATTTGGGGGAATTCCTATGGTCCGATTTATAGATAGGTCAAAAATGTGGTGTACGTACGTTTGTACTATCGTAGTACATGCAAATTTGAGCTAGTTCTATTCAATTTGTTATCATTATACAGCTAAGAATGCTTGGTTTGAACAATCCCTTCTAAACTTTGGAAGTAATTCTATACACAAAGATGTTTTTATTTAGTTGCTTGTCTTAGTGATGGCTTATTAGAACGCAATTGCTTCGTTTAAACTGCATGGCATCCGTGATTGTAGGTCAAACGGAAATCCAAGTAGACGGCGTTGTTAAGTTTTTGACAGATGACGTGAACGATTTGTGCTGGGCACAAGTATGCGGAACGGATTTTCATTTTCAGCACGATTTAGTGTTTTTGTAGATGGAGATTTCATAGATCAGACATGACAAAAATACAAATATCTATTCTGGGGTTGTAAGAAAGTATATAATTACAAACAAGAGAAA
Organism: Pictodentalium vernedei; assembly: GCA_031216915.1. Classification (NCBI taxonomy): domain Eukaryota; kingdom Metazoa; phylum Mollusca; class Scaphopoda; order Dentaliida; family Dentaliidae; genus Pictodentalium; species Pictodentalium vernedei. Next base: position 532,113,204 of record CM062293.1, read on the forward strand.
ATCCATATCGTCTCTCAATCCAGCCGAATATGTCTATTGTTCCGATAGTTGGTCGTTGGATAATATATCTACTGTTCATAATAGCAGGAGTAGGTGGTTGTAAAACATATCCAGTGCTCAACTGTAATGTAACTACGATCTTAAGCAACTTAGTTTTGTTTGACAGAGCTCAATGAGCTCTGTCAAACAAGACTGAAATGGTTAAAGTTCTGGATGCATTATGGGAAATATAAGCCACTTGAAATTATTAGATTTTGACACCAGTGTAGAGATGGTTAAGAGTAAGCACGCTTCGATCAGGTCAGGGGTCATTCAGTTTCTGCTAGTTCAACCATTTTTTCAACCCGTACAGTTAAAACTAGAAGTTCTGTCATTAAATGCGCACAAATAGCACGTTAATATGCGCGTTAATGTACGCGGTATGGCCCAAGTAAAGCTATCAAATTTTGTACATATGGCCTGTGAGCAAGCAATGTTTCAGCCAACGGACCTCCGGGTAACCCGGAGGTCCATTGGCAGAAACATTGCATATGTTTGCTATGAGTAACCAAGAGAGCCTGTCGTGCTTTGGATGCCATTCGATATGGCAATTGCGCGCAATTCCAACGCGCAATTAAGCCTAGATAAGTGCACTATTCGTGACAGGACTTCTAGTTTGACCTGTAGGTCTGCCTCCATGTTGGAAGATGTTTCCGTACGTGGATTTGCTTGGACAAATGAAAATACATTTGTTCACATCTTTAGAAAATATGGCACAAAAGTATTGTGCATTGCCACCATTGCATAATCTCAAATTATAAATGTATCATGTAATCATGAAGTATATATGTGGTAAAAAATAGTGTTAATTCCCACCACTAGTCACCTGTGTACTGATGTCTCTATAGATACTATTTATGAGATGCTTATGAACAAGAAAACTTCTATACAAAGAAAATACTAAGTACAAAGTATTTGTTTCTATGGAGGTGATACAGTCCTTCAATCATCTCTATGGAATTTTCAAACGAAACCTATTAAAACTGGCCGATTTCGTAGGAGCCCGTTAACATCGACAAAGACGGTGAGACAATGACGTATGTCGCCGAAAAGTTAATGTGGTTGGTCGGATTGATGGACCGTCTCAGAAAGATAGGGCATGCCTAACAAACTCCGAAATATAACCCCAAAATGTCGTACTTTCGAATATCAGCGCATCGCATATTGAAACACAAACCACTTGAAACATCTACTTTCGCCGAAACATTTCGTTACGATCAACGAAGCCTTTTTCTATTGAGGTTGTAGATATGGTCGGAGGTGGGTGTCTTATCCTAGAATGTGCAGGGGTGATAGTCTAATGTTGATTAGAGTTAAATGGAATTCTCTAGGATTGGGTTGATTTACGACATAAACTGGGACAGTCTACAAAGAGAACACCATGTTCGGCAGAATAACGGAGGCGTCAAAATCAAGCGCAGAAATATTTGCAACTAAGGCGTCAGAACCAGAAGTGAGGATAAGCGATTTGTGGGATTAACCTCAATTTGTCCCGACTGCTTTGAGTCAATTCCCGACTGATGGCATAATCTAACTCCATCATGAAGGCATGTCTTGATAATACTGTTGGAATATTTGTCAACTGGGATTATAATTAGAAGTTTGTTAATGGATAAATACATTTTTTGTTGTGATACACGGGATTCAGAAATTCGTATTGAATTAAAAGGTTCTGCAGCTGTGTGCTGAGTTCAAAATTGGTTATGCTGGGATCTAACCGGTCACAGAACTCAATGTACATGAGACCGACACTGTGAGTTATATAAGTCCAAGGTACAAATCACTTCTCGTAAGAAATTAAGGGATTAATAGTAAGAGATAATCTATATCTGATACTTAACAGTGTGTAAAGCCAAAGAGCACATTTTGTGAATTTTAGGCTGAAAATTATTATTGTTGTTTATTTTTACTGTAATCTAGACGCAAATGTCCCGGCTGGAAAGTTATTGGGGCTGTAAACAATGTTCACGCTGGCCCGAACGTCTTTGGTGCCAAGTGATTTTTTTGTCCAGTGCCAAATGAAGGATATTGGTGGAAAATGGAATATGATTGTAAATGAGAACACATTAACCATGTGTCTTTCTTTGAGTGCAGCAAGACATCATCTGCAATGCTAAAGCGTTGCAGATGGTGCTTTATTGCACACAAAGTACAATATTTTAATTTAGTATTACCTGCCACTCTTTTTAGTATTTTAGTTTCTATTGAGAATAATATAAATAATACAAAAGTCAAAGTTTTTTATTAATGTTTACAAAATAATTTCCTGGTTATTATTTCCTTATTGATAAAATTATAAAATAAAATTATATCAACTGGTTATTAGTGATTCATAAGACAATAAAAATCTTAACCTCAGTTGTCGAAGGTCACCAGGGGTATTAAATCATAGCGGGTCTGTGCGTGTCACCCACCACAACATTATTTGTCTTGACAGTAATACTCTGGCATAGTGTTGCGATGTTGGCCCACATGGGTTAATCAAGCTCGAGAGAATAGCTACAACTCTTCTCCACGCGAATAGCTATTTTAGGGCGAAAAAAGAATTAATAGATAGTTTCTGTTTGGTAAATGGGACTCGATTTTAATACCTGTTTTATGAAAGTCGAAATTACATGGAATTGCACTAGCAGGCGATCAGAGTACAGAAGTAATTTAAATTCCTACACAGGAGTAGACGCCAGGTGATCTGTTGGCAATGCCAGGCATAACATTGTAAACCAGTATTGTTAACAAACAATAACATTGTAGGGTTTGTTGATGGAAAGTATAATAACATGGTGCAGTATTTCCTGTGATGTTATTGTTCGATTTATCACCAAATCATAACATGCACCTAGGGGACCATCACCAGATATAAGGTGATGCTGCGTTGCAGAATTGTGAATTCCACCGTGACATTTTGCCGGTTAGCAGGCACCCGGCAGAATACTATTTTGTTGTTGATATTACATCGACTGCATGCAGCAGTCTGCGTGGCAGTATAAGAGTCCAACAATGGCGACTGTCACGATAGGGGACTCTCCCTAACTTTTCCGCTGCCTGGTAGTCGCGTGATTAGGTATTGCATCAGAAAATTTGTGAATATAAGCACCGTTTTCTGGGTGTTGGGTCATGTTGTCTCCTAGGTCATCACACGCTGTATACCTGCGCATAAGACGATAGATGGATGTCGCCATTTGCTTTGAAACTCTTTGAAATACTGAGGTATGGACTTTGTTACTTATGTATTGTAAATAACCAGTCAGAGGGAGACGGCATATTAATCGTATGTTTCTTAAAAATAAATGTTAGATACATGATTTAAAGAGTTCGTTACATTTTTGCAATTGGTGCACGACAAGATTCGTGAAGTTACTGGAAGCTGAGACAATCTGGGACCTGTTTCCAATATATTCTGGAAGGGGAAACCAAAAAGCCACGGTCTGGTGGAACTTCGCGGTTCTATCAGTTAACACAACGACAAATCCTAGCTGAAGAACGTCACATTGCAGACCTGCATGAAAAGCATATCTTTTAATATTCATCATTATTAAAGGGACTAGTCAGGCTGTTCTGTTTAATGGAATGCGTTTTGGCTATAACCGAACAAACACTATCGCAAGAACTCCACAAAGCAAGTTTCTTTTGTACTGTATAATTCGTTAAGTGGTATTAACTACCAACGCCGGACTTTTCAGACCTCAACCTTCGACCTGGACTTGGATATTTCGTTCCGTGCATTTCAGGCAGAATATTTAGCCAGAGCACATTGTGATCCATGAATGTTTCGGAATATACGCCACAACTCCTGAATTGGACCTTAGTACTCGTTTTGAAGCAACGTTATCGACAAGTTTCGGGCTTCACAGATTTCATTTGTTCGAGAAATTTACGAGAAAACAAGGGAATTCCTGCATGAAGTATTTTTAGATAAGTAATGAGGTCATATGGACTTTCATCGATGTCAGGCGTTTCATCGACCAGTCGAGAATCCAGACAATTTTGACTTCGATCATGTATTCAACATACATATATCCCGTATCGGCCGGAGAAAACCAAACAAATGGAAAAGAGAAAATTTCACAACTTGCTCTTCATTCTAACGACTTCTCGGAATTTGGATTTCAGATTTGAAATGGTAAACGACACCCTACACAAAACACATTTAGGTCACTGGTAACTGGATTCACTACAACTGTAGAGAACCCCAGCACCATGGCGAGTAACGGTAATTCAAATCGCAGTTTGTCAACAATACTGTCGAAAATAACAACAACGAACGACAATACAAATCGACCATATCTTTTATTCACGTTCAAAATCCGACAGTTTGGAGTGAGAACCACTGTTAACACAATTTCATTCAAATCGCAGTTAGTTCACAACGTTCTCAATCAATGCTAGAGCCACGTGTTATTTGTCGGGTCGTCCTAAACACCGAAATCCCCCTTAATATTTATTTATCTATTTAGTGGGGTTTAAGGATACATTCGACAGCCAGGGTCATCCCCTGTCGGACAGTTTTACGGGCGGAGGAAGCCGGAGCACCCGGAGAGAACCATCTAGCAACGAAAAGGAACTGTCTGACTCTCCAACGTACTGACTCCATGCAAGTGTATCATCGACGTGCAGTACGCTTTAGTACACAGCTCCATCGTGCCCCCGCCAGCTTTAATGGACCGAAAAATCGCCCCCCCCCCCCCCCCAATTTAGTAAAAACCCAAGTTTCCAATGAAATACATTTAAATGGTTTAGGGACGTTTCAGCCCATGACTGGATGAAACTAAAACAATAAAAAAAAATAATGAACTTTGTGTAAAATGTCCGGTCCCCTCTCTTTGAAAATATCGTGCTTTGTGTCCGGTAGACCTAAACACCGAAATCACCCTTAATATTTATTTATTTATTTATTGGGGTTTAAGGATACTTTCGACAGCCAGGGTCACTTCCTGTCGGACAGGTGGGGGAAGCCCGGAATACCCGGAGAGAACGATCCAGCAACGGCAAGCAATTGTCTGACTCCCCGACATAATAATTCCACACAAGCAGGTTTAGCATTCGTTGAAGACAAGTGTACCATCGACGTGCAGTACGCCGTACTACACAGCGCCACCGTGCCCCATCCCCTTTAATAGATAGAGGATATGGAATGAGTGTTTTTCTCATATAATATTTATGAAACGAGTCTAAGAATTCGGACGAGTTTCATAAATATTATTTGAGAAAAACACTCATTTCATATTATATTTATCATATGACACACACACGCACAAATTAGCCACTCAGTATTACTTTTTAACTTGAGTTGCAGACGGCGCTTGGAAAAAAAACATCCATTTATAACTAAAAAAAAATCATTTTTGCTTCCAAAACATAGGTTATAACCCTTATTGGAACGAGCATGACTCGCTAGTTCCAATGAGGGGTCATAACCTATGTTTTGGAAGCAAAAAGTGAAAATATAAAAAATGAATGGCGTTTTTCTTGTATTGTGCGAGACGGTTTTTGCCGTTCCGTTAGGTAAAATTTAATTCAATATAACCCACCCTAAATAGGACAGATAAGGTAAATTCTCCCTACTGAAATTATGCAAATATGACCCAGTGGTATTTTTTTAGCCAATCAAATTGTCCAGTTTTGAAACTGACTAATGAAAGCTCCCAACTCCAATTATGCAAATTATGAAAATGTGGCCCGGCTGTATTTTGTTCAGCAAATCAAATTGTCTAGTTTTGAAATTGACCAATGAAATTGACGGAAGGCTTTATTTATCACTGATTAATATGAAAACAAAATATCAAATGTTTTAAAGTGAACAAAACGGACGAATCATATGATAAACCGAAATATTGACCCTCCCCCCTCCCGTACTCCCCCCCCCCCCCCCCCCACACACACACCATTCAAAGCCCAATATCCCAATGAAATATATTTAAATAGCTTAGGGTTGTTTCAGCTCACGACTGGATGTAAATAAAACAATAAAAAGACGTCAATGAACTTTGTGTAAAATGCCCGGTCCCCTCTGCATGAAAGTATATAAAAAAAAAGTCCACTGCCTAATTTCTGACAAAACTGCTGGAATGAGTGAACCTCTCTTTCTCTGTACCCATGCGGCTGCATAAGTAAATTCGCATTGCAAAAATCTCCCATAAAGATTTTAGCGTGCAATGGGTTTGTCCTTCTATATCGACACTACTGAAATAATACATTGTGCATTACATTTATTTGTACAAGGGAAATTGTTTCTGAGTTTTTTTTTACTTTCAATAAAAAATAATGGAATATCAATTTGGTCATTCCTCCTTTAATGTTTCCTCTTATTCTCGCGCATGCGCGGGGTTTTTTTTTCAAGTTATTTTTTTTACAATTATTCAAGTTCTTTAATTGATCATCACGTTTTCAAATATTTTACAAGTGCACTTATTTGTCAATAAACCCATCAATATCAGTGCCACCCAGGCGGGTAGCATGGATTCTGTGACAGGGGTGCCATAGCCAGTTTTTTGTTTGGGGTGGGAGGGGCAAAGATAATATTTGAAAGGCTGTTGAGTGGGGTTTCGATCCTCCCCAAGTCCTAACTAGAACACTCCAGTTGTTGCCCGTCCTCCCACTTTCCTGAAGGAAAATAGGAGGAAGGGGGCAACGAGCAGGGAGGTCTAGTTAGGACTAAACCCCACCTCTAAGAAAAGGCTGCAAAATGTACTGCTATAAGAGCGAAGATTTGGCATTCGTAATGTGTGTAACCCCTATAATGGAGACCATTCTGGGGTTATATGCTGTATAAATGTTGCATAGAGCTAATGTTTTCTTTTGGGGGAAGCACCCCCGTCATAGCTACGCCACTGGGGCCATCATTAGGTGGCAAGACCCCCTATTAGCTACGCCACTTGTGCCACCAAAGCCAACTCAATGGACTGGTTCCAATAGGGTTCAGATTCATAAAATTCATTATAAAAATATTGAAAGACTGCGGCTTGGTACAGGTTTTGTTTGACAGATTTTATGTTTTGTTGTGTTTTGTTACATTGTTATAGATATATTGAATGACTGCAGCTTGGTACAGGTTTTGTTTGACAGATGTGATGTTTTGTTGTGTTTCGTTATTTTGTTGGACAAGTTGGTAACTGACATTTTTTAATTAGATAATAAATACGAAACTTTCGTTCCCGAAATATCCCAATCCAAAAGGTTCTAGTTTGAAACGGTGAGTGCGAAACATGGCAGCCCAACCTTTCCGGGCGTAAAACTTCGAGCCGAAGCGTTCTAGCCCCAATCGTTCGTATTTCAAACTTCAAGGGCCGAAACACACTGGCTGAAATATCCTGGCTCGAAATGACTTAGTCAGAAACGTTCCAGTTGGAAACAATCGGGACTAATCGCTCGGTAAAGAAACACCCTACATCAAAATTTACCGACTCGAGAATTACTTCAGGCGTAATATGAGCAGTAATCCGTAACGTCTTAGGCCGAAAGACCCCATTCCACAACGTACAAGCCCGAAATAGAATCTTCCGAAATGTCCCTTCCGAAACGCCCTAGTCCGAACCGTCATTGCCTGAAATGCCCAAGCATCTTGCTCCGAACGTTCCAGTCCGAGGCATCCAAGTCGGAAACGTCTCAGTCCGACTCTTCTGGAACTAAAAGGTCGTGCGATGAAACGTTCTACATCCATTAAAACCAATTTGACATTTAGATTCCGCTCCATAATTTTCCAGGCATTTCCAAAAAGGACATACCATACACTTTCTTCAAATGCGAATAACTTAGCTATCCAACCCATAACATGTACTACATTTTCCAAATCCACTACAAACATACATCACTATCTGAATAAGTAGAACTAAGAAATCTGAATCTGAGTGATATAATTTGCCGTCAAATGCAAGGCATTAGCATGAAAATGTGCATGAGAAAAGGTCGATACCAGTAATTTTTAGCTACCCAACAGCCTCAAAAGCATAATTTTCCCACTACACCGATTTATCTACCTCTGAAGCATATCATACCCGGTTTGTAAAATATGAAAAAAAACAATTAAAACAATGAAGATTTGTTCACGACGTGTCATTTTCACCAGAGACATAGTCCTCGGAGAACAGAACATGCTAGACCCCGAAGTCGTAATATGTTCAGTTCATGACAGGTTTTGTTATATGGTAGCTGGCTAGACGGCTGAGCAAAGCTGGCGTACTCGAGACGTACTTATTGTATCACCCAAATAACACATTGTGCTGTGAAAGACTTAGTTGACTTTGTTGAGCTGCGTCAATAGAGTGGCCACGTCACACACGCCAGCGTGTGTGACGTGTCCACTCTAGTAACACAGCTCCACAACGGAAACCAAATAAACTTCCCGTCGTTCTAGCAACTATAAACCAGCGAATATCCACGGAGACAGCCAAAAGCTACGAGCAACAGGCCTTTCATGTCCAAAAGTATATGCCCCTGCTAAGATTGGATTTGATTAAAAATCGTTCCGATGATTCGACACGTCGTTTCGCGCTGATGCGGAAATTTGCGAATCGTCGAGATGCTCTCAATAACCCACCAACTGTCCCGTATTTGGTACGTGGTGACAGAAGAATCCAATTAGAGTCCGCCGTTTCCGAAACTACTTTGACTCGGAACGAGAATATTCAACATTTATGATTGACTTGCCCTAACAGATTAGTCTCCCTTGAATACAAAACTTTGAGTGAAGACTTGTTATATTGATAGTTGTAAGAAGTGAAAAAGTTACAATTCGAAGACTCGGGGGATTCAGTCCGAAAGGTTAAATTCTCAGCCTGCAATAGCAATGTAAAGCGGAGTAAAAGCGGTTTAGACGAAATTATGGCAAGAGCCCAATCCATTTGGCATGGAAATGTACACCGTATTCCTAGAGCTCTCATAAAATACTGAGAGGAGTATGGACATAAACGTATAAGGTGACAGCAAAACTTAATATACACAGTATATATGTCCTCATTTCAGTTGCGTAGGCAGGGAGGGACTGACCCCTCCCCTTAAAATGTTCGCTGGCCCCTAGAAAGATTGGACCAACGCAACTTTCACACAACATAGAACCCCAAAATAGAGCTTCTCAAATAGAGGGCTACACATGCTACAAATGGTCTCCAATAGAGGGCTACACGTGCTACAAATGGTCTCCAACAGAGGGCTACACATGCTACAAATGGTCTCCAATAGATGGCTACACATGCTACAAATGGTCTCCAACAGACGGCTACACGTGCTACAAATGGTCCCCAATAGAGGGCTACACATGCTACAAATGGTCTCCAATAGAGGGCTACACGTGCTACAAATGGTCTCCAACAGAGGGCTACACATGCTACAAATGGTCTCCAATAGATGGCTACACATGCTACAAATGGTCTCCAACAGAGGGCTACACGTGCTACAAATGGTCCCCCAATAGAGGGCTACACATGCTACAAATGGTCTCCAATAGAGGGCTACACATGCTACAAATGGTCTCCAACAGAGGGCTACACATGCTACAAATGGTCTCCAATAGAGGGCTACACATGCTACAAATGATCTCCAATAGAGGGCTACACATGCTACAAATGGTCTCTCGGATGAGTGTGTGTGGGGGAGGGGGAGGGGGTAGGCCTAAATAGTACCTTCCAGTCGTTGCCCCTCCCATAAATCCCCTCTGATAAGTGGAAAAAGGCAACGAATCGAGGGTCCTAGTTAGGACTAGGGGAGTCGTCCGAAACCCCTCACAAGGGCCTTTCAAATATCTTTGCTCCCCCCCCCCCCACCCCCAAACAAAAAAAGCTAGGTTACGACTTTATATATTATAGAATCTTCTCTGTGCGCCTGTTGTCTGTCTGCCATCGCCATAGGTGTTGAAAGCGGCCCCAGTCTCCCATAATTAGTATTCTAGTGTGGCAGGATGGCACTACACATTCAGGTTATTGTCTACCCATTAGCTGTTGGGCTACTTTCCACAGCTGTGTTTTCCAGGTATGACGAAAGGACACATTAGCAATTTAAAAGACTTGACAATTTACCGCGAGGAAAGTTATCACGTCTTTTAGAATGCTATTGATTCACACCTGTCACATATATTCACAGGTAGAAGATACAGTTCTAGAAAGAAGATACAATAATAATAATACAAATGTACTTTTTTATTGTCTTGGCCCCTGGGTACTAAAAATGGTTTGGACTAGTCACGCTTATGTTTGTATAGATATAAGATGATTGTAAAATGAATCGGTTCACACGAATAGAGGACTACACATGCTACAAATGGTCTTCAATAGAGGGTTATACATACTACAAATGGTCTCCAATAGAGGGTTACACATGCTACAAACGGTCTCCAATAGAGGGCTGCACATGCTATGAATAGTCTCCAATAGAGGGCTACACATACTACAAATGGTCTCCAATAGAGGGCTACACATGCTACAAAAGGTCTCCAATAGAGGGCTACATATACTACAAATGGTCTCCAATAGAGGGTTATACATGCTACAAATGGTCTCCAATAGAGGGCTGCACATGCTACAAATGGTCTCCAATAGAGGGTTATACATGCTACAAATGGTCTCCAATAGAGGGTTATATATGCTATAAATGGTCTCCAACAGAGGGCTGCACATGCTATAAATGGTCTCCAATAGAGGGCTACACATACTACAAATGGTCTCCAACAGAGGGCTACATATGCTACAAATGGTCTCCAACAGAGGGCTACACATGCTACAAATGGTCTCCAATAGAGGGCTACACATGATACAAATGCTTCATATTCGTTCTTGAAGCACTAAATTTTGTAAATTTACTGTGATAGTGGTGGAAGGGGGGCGGGGGTAGTCCTAACAAGCACTCTCTGTTCACTTCCCTTCACCCGAAACCCCACACAACATACTTTTAAATACACCCCCCCCCCCCCCCCCAACAAAGCAACACCTATTATAGAATCCTGGCTATGTGCCTGCCTCATTTCATAATTAGGTTACAAATTACCTTCATAGATAAGCATGGAGTTCGATCCACATTTTGACGATCCCCATCTGTAGTATAGAGCTCCATATGCACTCTGAAAACGAATTAAAAAAAAACATATCAACAAATAAACGATACGTGCCTATTTGCCATAAAACGTTTAGAAACAGAACTTATTCGTACCAACACCAACTTTCAACATACTAATCAAATATAATACCAATGCGTATGTTGTTTGTTTGTTCTTTGGAGGTCCACGACGCTTTCAGTAGCCAGGATTACATCGTATCGGACAGTTTTATGGGTGGTGGAAGTCGTAGGACCTGGCGAGAACCACAGACCAGCGGTGAGAAACTGTCGGACCCTCCAAATTATTAACTCTGCAGAAGATCAAAAAGCAGTTGTTGGAGGCAATACACAAATGACGAGCAGTACGCTTTAGTTCATAAAGCCACCGTGCTCTTACGTTTTACCATTGACGAGCAATACGTCTTAGTTCACAAAGCCATCGTGCTCTTACATCTGACCATTGACGAGCAATACGTCTCAGTTTTCAGGGCCACCGAGCTCTTACGTTTGACCATTAACGAGCAGTACGCTTTAGTTCACAGAGCCACCGTGTCCTTACGTTTGCGTTTGGGATTATGTGTCAAGCCCAAGGACAACATTATTTCGCTGGTCAGGTTTTAACCGTTGAATTTTCAGTTCCAAGTCCAACGCTATTTACCACTGAGTCAGTGCCACCAACTGAACTCGTCACCACAGATTATTCTTACCCACAAGTTGTTGAATGACATGGATCATCACACACCTGTTAATGAAAAACACGGGATTTCTCCTGTTCTGCCTTACGATAAAGTTGTATCGCACATGTGGCGCTACAAAACACGTTCGTTTTCGTTTCCAACGTAAACAGAGACATGATACCCGTCGTTGTTTATCCGGGATATTTAAAGAATCAGATTCGGGACAAATATTTACAAATTAAACATAACATTCTGACAGTTTATTCCATGAACAATACTTTCCAGAACTGGTCATATAATGATGGAGTGTGCTAAACTTATTAGCTATTTAAAAGCTTTTTGCTGTGTTATTCCCCGCAGTTTAGCCAATATTTGAAGTTCGGTCATCGTGAAGAACAACGATCGGTGTCAATTGGTTTCGACCAATTGAATGCCGTAAAACTTAAAACTCAAATTAGGGTTGATACCCCGCCAACTAACAGTGGTGTCTTGTTTGCAACGAAGGAAACTTGGCAGTTATCCAGTTTAAAAGTGCTTTTAGTTCAATTTTCGTGTAGACTTGTTGTTACATGGGAGGTGTGTGATAAATACAGAACCGGACACACGTTTGAATGGGTTAAGAGTTATCGCCCTTCGGCTCTCGTGGGCCAAAGTAATCTCGTGCGATAATTCTTAACCCATCCAAACGTATGTGCGATTCTGTATATTTACACAACCAACTATAGGTGAGTAATAATAATATAATAGCGACGTGAGTAACTTCCTTTAGAACAAATGTAGAACTACTGTGAGTGATTTAATTATGAGCAACATTGTAGGTACAGTTAAAACTAGAGGTCCTGTCATGAAATGCGCGCAAATAGCACGTTGATATGCTCGTTAAGCTACGCATTATGACTATAGTAAGGCTATCAAATTCTGTACATATGGCCTGTGCACAAGCAATGTTTCAGCCAATGGACCTCCGGGTAACCTGGAGGTCCATTGGCAGAAACATTGCCTGTGTTTGCTATTGGTAACCAGGAGAACCTGCCGTACTTTGGATGCCATTCGATATGGCAAATGCGCGCAATTCCTACGCGCAATTAAGTGTAGATAAGCGCACAGTTCGTGACAGGACTTCTAGTTTTAACTGTAACTAAATAAGATTATTATTATCTCACGTTGGTTTGAAATTGATTGAAACAAATGCTTAATGGTACAACTACATTATCTGTTCCCCCCGAACGGGAGCTGGGGGTCTATTGGGGGAATTTTTTATCTGTTACCACAACTTCCGTTAAAATCAATGGAATCATTGATGAAAGTGAGAATATGGTAGATTCGTCATTATATGTTGATGATTTTTTTTTATTTTCTACGGGAGTAAAAGCATGAAAGTCATCGAGCACAACCCTCAGCTGTGTTAAAAAGAATTCAGGAATGGGCCACAGAAAACGGTTTGAAGTTCTCGAAGTCCAAACCAAATTGTTTACATTGTTGTAAGCTCCAGAAACATCACCTGGATTTGGAGAAAAAAATAGATAAATAATAATAATAATAATAATAATAATAATAATTAATTTTATATAGCGTGAAACCACCTAGGGTGCTCTAAAACGCTTAACAGATTGTGTTTGCGGAAATTATGAAAGAACTATAGAAGTTGTGAACCCTTTACCTAACATGAATAGCAGACGACACTTGTAAAACAAAATGTTGAATTACTAATTTTTTTCATTTTTTGTCTCAAACATATAGGCTATGACGCCCCATTGGAACGAGCTCGTTCCAATGAGGTGTCATAACCTATGTTTTTGAGACAAAAAAAAATGAAAAAATAAAAATTAATTAGCGATTTTTGAGAATATTGCTGGCCGGTTTTGGCCGTTACTTTGGGTAAAAGGTTAAAGAAGTGAAAATATTGGTTTTATTGTTTGACAAAAAACTAAATTTCATCTATCATATAAAATAACTAACTGTTAGATGTAAAGGAACACTAAACCTTCTGAAACCAGTTGGTGGCAGTGATTGGGGTGCTGACCAAAAGACATTACACCATATGTTTAGTTTAATTGTGAGATGAAAACTAGATTACTGTTGTGTGGTTTATCGTTCTGCGAGAAAATCATACTTCATACCACTTGACGCGATCTACAATAGTGATATTAGAATTAGCCTGCTGGCATTTTGAACATCGCTAATAAATTCCATGCTCATTAAATCAGAAGAACCTCCTATTGAGAAGCTCAGAATAAAAACTGTCACTCCAATAAGTTTCTAAACTGTTTGCTAATCATTCAAATCCCGCTGGTGATTGTGTCTCCAATCTTAAAAATGTAGATTTATTTAGCATTAACCAGATATAAATTCCTCCATTGGAAATTCGAACTAACCCTCATGGCAAACTTTTATTCGGGTTCGTAAGATAAAATAGATCTCTAAGAGATCCTACTGTGAAATATTGCCCATGCAAGTTACTTTTGTATATCGTTGATTTGGGAATAATAGAACACTGGGGAGATGTGGAAGAGGGTGGGGCATACATTGTCTCTTAACAATTAAAAAACGGACATCTCGTACTTTGCGCCAAAGCAAATAGCGCTGTTGTGATCAAGAAGGCGGATGTGACAACTGTTACTTGTTTCCAGCTCTTATTCTGAATTCGTTATCAACCGATTTAATCGAGTGAAACCGAATATCGAATAAGGGAATGGAAATAAGTAACAGTTGTCACGTCCCTAACAAGAAGACCAGTGTCTAAAGCTGACGTTTATCCCATCTGGCCTCTCTTCATCAATCTGAGCCAAATATTTTCAGTGCAAACAGCTGCTTCTAATTCTATATGTGGTGCACTACGTTTTGCGATTGCTCTTCTGAGAGAGGACCTCCATACGGTGATTGCGTTAGTGGACGTCTTCAGACTAGGACCAAGGGCCTTTATACTCATACCCGATGATTGCATTAGTGGATTTCTTCAGACTACGACCGATGACCCCAATACCCATGCCAGATGATTGCGTTAGTGAATGGCTTCAGACAAGGACCGAGGATTTCAATGCCAATGCGTAAGAAACTTATACTATACAATTCTAATTAATGAAAGTACATTGTACATCGGATCCATGCACTGATCCACTCTGAATATTTTTAGTTGCCATATGAATAAATTGCTCTAAATTTCAAAAACAAGTTATAGGTTCATCTACTTGTTCGATTCGATGGTACGGAATAGACTAACCAGTATGCATGTTGATACGGGGTACATGGAGTACACAGATATCATTGGTAATAGGGCCGTAGTATCGTAACAGTCGGGTGGTGGGTTCAATTTTACAATCGATTTGATTTCGAAATTTTTGCCTGATTTGATCTGAGATTCAATTTGAACATAAATATTGTGATACAGTAACTGCCATCTACAATCAACCCAGGCAGTGCCAAAAGAGAACATGTTAAACGATTTCTGAAAAATTGTTAATGGAAATAGTAACATTTAGGTAAAATAAATAACTGATTGAGCGACCCCCGCCTCCCCCCCCCCCTGCCAATACCCCCGACGTGACACACTTTTTGGGGGCTCCCAGTTGGACAGAACGGGTCCTGAGTCCTTCTGACCATCCGTCTCCGTCCGAAGTTAGAGCCAAAGATGTATATTGGACAGGTATCTCCAATATGGAGACCGCCCTAGCCGGGACACTGTTTGTCCTCAACAGCCAGGATTCCTTCCTGTGGGGCATTCGGAACACACGTCACGGTAGCACAAGGTGCCTGCAGGATGTTACAACAGGATAGTATCATTTTAGTCCGGGGATGCGTATTTTGAATATTCCGAAGAAAACCTGCTCAATTGAGCAGGCTACTCTCTATCCGCCACCTGAGCACCCGCCTAGTATGGGATGGTCAAACCCCCTAGGACCCCGATGATATGTGGTTTTAATGTGCAAGAGCATTGCGTGTTAACGTTGCACATGTTTTCATTGTTAACTTTCTTTGTTGGAGATCGCCACCTTTCCCATTACAGTACTACGTAATATAGTCAAACGGGTTTAATTATATGGTTTGCTCTGCAGTTGCGCATTGCTGAATAAATGGGTGTAATCCAAAATGCAAGAAATCCACTCTGGTGGTCCATGAAAAAAGCCATGTCAGACAGGGGGATAGATAAGGGTGTAATGCAAAATGGAGGAAGTCCACTCTGGTGATCCATGAAAAAAGCCACGTCACATGGAGATAGATAATGGTGTAATCCAAAATGAAAAAAAAGCCATGTCAGACAGGGGGATAGATAAGGGTTTTTTTTCTGCCAAGAAATCTCCTGGCTGTAGAGCTTTTTAAAACAATACTGGTATCCATCCGGTATCATTTTCAGTACCGGTTATTACCGGTTTACCGATATACCGTTCAGCTCTAGTAGAGATATCCATTCTCTGCGTTGCAATTGTGTCTAGAGTGATCAAAATCCTTTCAAAATGTTCCACGGGTATTTTCTTTCCACTACATGTCCACTACATTTCTTTTCCGTTGCCAAACGTATACAACCCCACCAACATTCAAACAACTTATGGCATACTTCTCTACAAAGTACACCTACTTGTGTCCCCTACAATATTTAATATCACTACATGTTTACTGGTCACTAGAGCGTTCTGTGTCATAATGAGATATTTCCAGCCAAAATAGAGCAATTTTGATTTGATGGATAAGGCAAAATATTCTGAAGTCATCTCAAATTGGAAATTTTCTGCACCTGGAACGTGCCGACCCACCCCCTCCCTGTGTGTTGTAAAAACTGTCATCCCTGGGCCACATCCACATGTTAGATATGCAACCTGGATAATGTGTGGGCTGACTGGGGAGGGTTGTTTGGTACGAAAAGTGGTCCCTTCCCCCAAAATAATAACCTTCCTTCCGTTTTGTGAAATTTTGTCCAGAAGCTTAACAAAATTTCCGATAAGCCGAACATTTTCCGATAAAATTTTTGGGAGGCGTTTCCTTTCTCCCCCACCCCGTATCTACCTCAATGCTGATCCAAATGAGGAAATAAAATCAAATATGATGTGGTACTTTGGCCATTAATTCCGTCAAAATAATTATTCATAAACGCATGTGGTATCTCAGATGAAATACAATCGTATTTCCGTCAGCAAATGTCAAAACCCTCTTCAAAAGGTGTAAACCATTCAGCAATACAAAACAGACAGGAAGTTGTTTCCCACTGCCCAAAAAGAACTCGTACAAAATGTGAAATTTTGTTCTCAAATACAAAGAAAATCACATTTCAGGAGATATTTAATTTCTTTTTAATTTCAAACCCTGCGAACCATGGTCGACCAGTTTGATTTGTTTTGTCGATATCTTTAGTTTTAAACCGACTCCCAAAGTGTGAGATGGTGCAGGGTTGACGTTCCTATACACACAATCAGTTATACTCTTCAGAACGATGCCCGTGAAGCTACCCACTTGTATTTGCTAAACATACAACTCCAATCACCTCCGACCCTCCCTCCCAGACACTTCCAGATTCCTTCATACAGATCGTGCAGTCTAAACGTAGAAGCAAACATTTGACCCGAGTTTGATTCTTTATTGGCAACAAAGTCCATTTCATGCTTTACATTATCACCCCCCCCCCCCCCCCCACACACACACACACAAACACACACACACACACACACAGTCTTGTTTTCCCTACATACCGAGGTACCCCATTGTCTGTCCTTTGTGTGGACTAACGGTTTCAACCTCGTTTTGCCGGTACAGTTCTGGGAAAACAACCGAGGTAAAGGGTTTCTTTTGTCTTTTGTACCTCGGTAAGGCGAAACACGCAAACTCTTTTGTCTAGTTACCTCGTCAAGTTGGTAAGACAAACGCACACACACACACACACACACACACACACAGAGTCTTGTTTTCCCTACATACCGAGGTACCCCATTGTCTGTCCTTTGTGTGGACTAACGGTTTCAACCTCGTTTTGCCGGTACAGTTCTGGGAAAACAACCGAGGTAAAGGGTTTCTTTTGTCTTTGTACCTCGGTAAGGCGAAACACGCAAACTCTTTTGTCTAGTTACCTCGTCAAGTTGGTAGGACAAACGCACACACACACACACACACACACACACACACACACACACACACACACACACACACACACACACACACACACACACACACACACACACACACACACACACACACACACACACACACACACACACACAATCTTGTTTTCCCTACATACCGAGGTACCCCATTGTCTGTCCTTTTGTGTGGACTAACGGTTTCAACCTCGTTTTGCCGGTACAGTTCTGGGAAAACAACTTTTGTCTTTTGTACCTCGGTAAGGCGAAACACGCAAACTCTTTTGTCTAGTTACCTCGTCAAGTTGGTAAGACAAACGCACACACACACACACACACACACACACACACACACACACACACACACACACACACACACACACACACACACACACACACACACACACACACACACACACACACACACACACACACACACACACACACAAACACACACACACACACTCACTCCCACGCACTAGATGGGGGCGCGGTGGCTCAGTTGGTAGAGGTGCAGGCTGCAAGCCGAGAGGTCCTCGGTTCGAATCACACCTGCGGCAACCGCGTTGTGTCCTTGGGCAAGACACTTCACCCCCAGTGCACACGTGGGGGCACGGTGACGCTTTGTACTAAGGCGTACTGCACGTCGATGGTGCACCTGTCTTCAACCAATGCTAACCCTGCTTGAGTGGAGATAGTATGCTGGGGAGCTGACAGTTGCTCGCCGTTGCTCGGTGGTTCTCTCCGGGTACATCGGCTTCCTCCACCCGTAAAACTGTCGTGGTCATGATTAGCCATTGTGCAGAAATATGTGACCTTAAACACCAATAAATAAATAATAACGCACTCGATAAAGAGGATTCCCTCTGGATTGCTAATGAAAAATATTTTGTCTTCTTTTAAAACGTAAGATTTAATCGAAGTTACCTCGGAAAAGTAACAAGGAAAAGATTGTCAAACAGTAGTGATATTTAGCGGTTAAATTACATAATCATAATAATAAACAGGCAATCCACCATGCAAAACACCAAATAACAAGAAACTTGAAGGTGAATAGCAATAACAGAAAGCTAAAGCGGGGAAATATTTTAAAACATAACGTCAGTCTCATTGTGGCATCGACAAAAATATGATTGAAGTGACGTCAAGTATTTAAAGAGATTCTTGCACACTACAAAAATATAATTAATTCCCTAGTTGTTTTCGCAAACAACCCACCAACCCCTGGATTGACCTCACGAATTGAATTGAATTCGATTTGGAATATCATTTCCCGTCGAAAAAGCATGCTTGGGTCGAGTTTGATTATTACTTTATCAACACGTATAATTTTTTAGAAGTCATGGTAATGTTTTGTAATGACTGTAGGGAAGATAAAATGGTTGTGTACTCATTGTGCTTGTATAAAAAGAGATTAGTACCATTATGTGGATGTACAAAATATGCATCCGAGTCGAGCTCCGGGTTCTAAGGGCAGATCACGACGAGTCGAAGAATAATCGTGATCTACCCTTAGAACCCGGTGCGAGACTCGGATACATATTTTGTACATCCACGTAATGGTAATAATCATTTTATCTTACAATACATTGGGGATAAGTCAAGAATGTAGACGAATATATAACGAACTATTTATTCGTACGGATGAATAAAAAGATAAAAAAACATGGAACTCACGCGAAAGGAACGTGCTTGTATCCGACCCCTTGATACAAACATCTGTATCGGGCGGTCGGATACACGACAGTTGCGGAGTTAATACAGACAAAATACATGTTGATTGTAAGATAAAATCTTTTATCGCGTCTCATTTTTGGTGGAGGAATAGCTACTCAACACTCAAACACGACTCGAAGCTATATGCCCCCCCCCCCCCCCCAAAAAAAAAAAAAACGAGTCTCTATACTGTGAGTGGAAATATGTCGTCTTGTGATTGTATAGCAGTTTGAAATTGTTGTTTTTTTTTCCTTTAAGCCCTCATATATTCATATCCATTCAACAGGTTGATTTACATTGTATTTTTTTTTAAAAAATCTCTCATTTTGTTATTACTGTCTTCGTTACTCATTTCTTATTTCTCGTGTTCTTCCCCGATTTCATCTACTTGTTTGAAGTTCATAGAACATAATGACTTTTTTTTTAATTCAGATTTTTCATCGCCACGATCATATAGCCTTAGATAGTGATGTATCATTAGCACAATAATAAATAAATAAATAAATAAATAAAAAAAAAATAAATAAATAAATAAATAATTTTCAATCCGAAATTAGTCAAGAAGATTCTTCATTTGGATATGTCAACTGGACCTCTGACACATTTGACACAACAGCGCATTTTTCTTAGAAACATATCAGGCTTGTCTGAACCCGTATGAAAAGCTCTTCAGGTGACGCATTTTGATTCATTCCGTCAACGTATCTGACAAGATATTGTTTACTGTTTGGGCCATTCGTGATATATCGTCCCTTAAGTACCACGAGGTGTCGTCTGCAATACTGACACATTGCAGATGTTGCCTTGTTGCACTCAGGGAACCATAAAGGGCCACTATTTGAATGTGGATCAGTTTGGTTCAGTCTAATTGAGCTCATATTTTTCACAGCCCCCGAAAGAGCTAGGATAGGTCACTTGTCCAGTAAAAATCGGTTGTGACGCTACTGGATTCGAGCATCAAAATATAGCTGCGATGTTTGGCCCATTTTGAGGGTTTCTGTTCATTTCCACATATTATGGTAAATATTATTTTCACGTCACAATGATTCTGTTCCTCTCTCATTATGAGAATCACATGTGAATAACAAATCGTCCCCTGAGTTCCAATGTGTTCTATGTGCCAGTAGGCACATAGAACACATTGGAACTCAGGGGACGAAATGACTATCACTGGCTGTAGAATAATCGTGATAGCGTGATAGCGTCGAAATTTTTGTTTCGCTTTTTGTTAGTGTTCCCGATGAAAAGCAACGCCAAACATATCAAATGCAGCGCGTGTTGCGGTGCGATGAGATGCGATACACTCTAAATTACTCCCTAAAGTTGATGACGATAACATGTGATCCTGTGATATTTCATTGGCATAAATGATAACGACTTCCTCTGTGTACATAAAAGTACAAGCAGCCACCCCACATTTACCTTTTGAACTATTGTGGTATCTTCCATGCCAGTTCAATGACAGCAATTAGAAGAGTCCATATTCATTATTTGTGGTAGATCAATCAATATTTTCAACGTGTTGCCCCGAGGCTGCACGTTGATAATCTTGATTGGGCAACCCCCACATATTTAATGAACAATCAGCATATTTAATGACGTTATGACATATCATGTTCCTGGCCGGAAAAGCGGCCGCCAGGGTTCTAATGGTTAAGTTACAACAGTAGAATTTCATACATTAGCAACAAGTCAATTTAACATTAATACGCCGATATAACAACTGATAATTAATTTCAATTCTGATGTTAATGATGTGACTGTTGATAGTCACTGGAATGAATCGTACAAAGCTCTTAAGTCACCAGTCAAATGAGGAATTCGATGACGGTATGGCCGGGAACTAGTCTATTCCTTGAATAGACCATCGAATAAATTTTACATTCAGTCGTCTAGAATATTTCAGCAGGTCGGAAAAAGCGAACGAACGGTTCGCTTTTCTGACCAAGAGAAATATTCCAGATGCTTGAATCTAAAAATGCATGAAATGTTCGTTTACTTTGAATCAATGCATGAACTGTTTCTCAACCGAGACGTGATTCACTGAAGCATTAAATGACATTACAATATTATAAACCATGTTTGCAAACTAAATACTTATGAATGAAGACTGACCTTGGCTAAAGGTATATGATTACGCCATTTAGTTCCATCAATAATGGTAACATATTTTTCAAGGCGAAATAAATATTTATATATCGATTGAAATATCTATAACTTGAGCACGAAAGAATATGTTTATCATTGTGAATGAAGGGACGTCGCATTATATCAATAGTAGTAGCAAACTACACGAAAATTTGGTAAACAAACAACCCACAACAGTGTCGAATTCCTTACGGAATTATTCTGGTCTTGCAAGTGCCGGATTTATTGGGTTATGTAGTTATAGTGAGAACGTGTATGACTTCGAAATTTGTAAACCCCTTTTGTTCGAAGTGTTCTGAAAAATCAACATGTGTCATGATGAATTGGGGTGGGTCATGGTTTCTGACGTTTCGGCGCTTGGAAATTTTCTCGCCACTGCACAATTTCCATTGCACATACGGGTATACATCCTGGGTTGACTCAGAAGTTGAGTAGGTGACAACATCGCCTATTAAGATTAAATAATGGACGGAAGCTCATAGGATCAGTGTATAGCTCTCAGGGAATGTAATTTGGAGTTCAGCTAGACAAATACGTCTCCGAGTCAAAATCTGGATAAAATGTACTACATTCAAGAGTGGCGCTACATTTTCCATTTCAAGCATATAATTTTCTGACTGGTTGTCAAAGATAATCGCTGTGAAAAAAATAACAAAGGTGTCCAACTCTCAAATAATTCCGCTTTAACCAGCACAATAACGCAGGTGGAGAGGATTGTTCCAAATCAACAGATCAATATCTTTTGAGTTGAGCGAGAGAAAATGTTTTCGAATTTTGCACATTTAAAGACAGGAATAGTGTCTATCCATATGTGGAAAATGTTAACAATTTATCTTTTGTTCAAAAGCCTTACAAAATAGTTGAAACTGGGTAAGGGAAATTAAACACCTGTCACCCAAATGGGAACTCCGGGACGAAGAGCAGTGATCTTTTTCCGTGAAACAAGTTCTTCTTTGCTGGTGAAATAGGACCCGAAAATTAACATCTGAGGTGAACAGCCGCTAAAGTTGGCATCGACGTAAACCCTTGCGAGTAGCCAGGGACTATAATAGGGGGTGTTCTACCCATTTGTTTCCTTTTTGGGAGGGACGGGGGAAACATAGTTGATATTTGAAAGACCGTTGTGTGGTGTTTCGAGAGCCTTCCTAGTTCCAACTTGGACCCTCCAGTCGTTATCCCCGAGGTTTGGAATAATTAGCTTTGATGAATAAATGTTTTCGTGCGCCAAATGCGCACAGGGACAGTGCAGGACAAGCCCCCTTCGACCCCCGAGACTGTATATAATAATAGTCAAACGTTCAAACTGATTGGATAAAACTGTAAAAGGCAAACTTCTGTGTTTTTATTCTACTCTAGAGGAAAATGCCTGACATTTATGAAATGTTCGTCCATGGATGATTCAAATTCGCTTGGATTTCGAAAATTCAGTTCTTAAATGAAATTCCCATACCCTTGTCAGCCATGCATAATTAATAAATGGTAAGAGGTGGTAAAGAAACAGGCGATACATTTGGTATTTTTTTTTACTCTTTTGACTAGTTTAATGTCTCGGCTAACTATCCCTTTTTGTCAGCAATCTCACGACCTGGTTGCCCACCCCCCCATTTGCAGTTTTCCACCTAAGCTCCTGCTTGTTAGGCCACGACCATTGCGCCGAATTATATCGTTAAAACGTTACGCCTCTTATTCGGAAATAAAGTAAATAATAAACATTTAAAATATTTAACCTGTTGATCCCATGAGTACGCGTTTCCGGTCCAGGGACATGATACGTCATAATTTCATTCAGTAGGATGTCCGCTAGGTGAATAGGTAAGGCAGACCAATCATTATTTCCAGCCTTGGAGCTGAATAGGTAAGGTAGACCAATCATTATCTCCAGCCTTGGAGCTGAATAGGTAAGGTAGACCAATCATTATTTCCAGCCTTGGAGCTGAATTGGTAAGGTAGACCAATCATTATTTCCAGCCTTGGAGCTGAATAGGAAGGCAGATCAATCATTATTTCCAGCCTTGGAGTTGAATAGGTAAGGTAGACCAATCATTATTTCCAGCCTTGGAACTGAATAGGTAAGGTAGACCAATCATTATTTCCAGCCTTGGAGCTGAATAGGAAGGCAGAAAAATAATTATTTCCAGCCTTGGTGCTGCACGTTGAAAATATTAATAGGCCAACCACGAAATAATGAATATGGAACTTCCAGTTGCTGTGGTTGAGTTGACATGGAAAATACTACGAGGGTTTAAAAGATTAATACAAGATGAAGAAACAATAGCTAATTTCAATCAACATAATCTTAACCCAACGTCCAACACCAAGGTGCTGTCTACAACTACTGTAGTCAATTCTGACGCCTTCAGACATCTAATATGTTTTTGTTCACTATTTCAATTATCAAGGGAATTACAGGAAGACAGTCACAAGACTATGCCACCCCCACGGTATACACGAACTGTTATCTCTTATTTGGATGTGTATGCTGTGAAATATATTTGAATCCAGTTGAACTAAATTAAGCTAGAAAAAAATATTCAGTTTTGCTCTCATTCGGAGGATAAAAACATTTATCAGTATGTGTAAGACTTTGATCCCGTTTTCCTTCAGAACATTTCAGATTTCAGGACTCTGAGGATTCTCACAAACAACATTCTGAAATTTGTTTTTTAATTTAATCCATCATAGATAATTGTATTTTTAAGATTCTCGACGTCCTATATTCGTTCTGAAGACAAATTTCCCAGCCATTTGGTTGGAAAATTATTAAATGTGTAAAAATGACCAAAGTTCACAGAGTGGTAGAGATAGGATTCGGATTCAATGCCAAAAGGTCCCAAAAACGCGAATAAGTTGTTATATACACGATTTTTCCTGTTTCGACGTCAACATTATTTTTTTCTCCATTCATTTCGTAAAGCCCTCCATTTTATTGGTCAAATGATATAGAACATGTTGACTTTATGGTGAAATATACGAAACGCTTCCATTAAATTTGACCTGAAACTTACTTCGAATTTATTTTATAATTTTCACTATAAACCAGGTTCCTCCATAAATCACTTAGTCCACTTACCTCAAACGCAGCCAAGAGTACTACACCAACGACAAATGTTACTGATACCTTCCCAGCAGCCATATCTATATGCTTCTCCTGTAGTGAGTCTAACCAGGCAATGATTGATTTACTCTTAAAATGCAGCACCTTATATAGATGCTAGAATATATGCGTACGTGACAAATTTCACGAATACTAGTGGTGTGTCAGCTGTCTTCGTTTACTTCTATTGCGAACACAATAGACACATACAATTCAACTTTATCAACCAAACTAATATTGTGGGCTCTCACGGGACGAGAAAACCCTCAGAAGAGATAAAAATAGCAAACTGTTTTCCGCGCATTTACTGTTACAATGGACCAACGACCTTCTGAGCTATAGATCATACAAGTAATAACGCCAATATTTTCTGTCTCTTTTTATTAACCCTTATCTAACGTAACGGTAAGTTATTCAAGAATTATTTTTGCAAGTGTCGTCTGCTTTTCAGGTTAGGTAAAGGGTTAACCCTTTACACACGGCACAGGTTAACAAAATTTATTATTTTAGTTATTGTTGTTTAACCCTTTCAACACTGGTGGTATCTTCCATATCAGTTCAATGGCAGCATTTGGAAGAGTCCATATTCATTATTTGGGGAAAGACCAATTAATATTTTCAACTTGCAGCTCTGGAACTGCACCACACATTCACTTAGCAGCCATTATCCTTAATGAAACTGTGACGTATCATATGCCTGGGCCGGAAAGGCGGTCGCTTGGGATCATCCTTAATGAAACTGTGACGTATCATATGCCTGGGTCGGAAAGGCGGTCGCTTGGGATCATCCTTAATGAAACTGTGACGTATCATATGCCTGGGTCGGAAAGGCGGTCGCTTGTGATCATCCTTAATGAAACTGTGACGTTCATATGCCTGAGCCGTAAAGGCGGTCGCTTGGGATCATCCTTAATGAAACTGTGACGTATCATATGCCTGGGTCGGAAAGGCGGTCGCTTGGGATCTCAAAAAAAAACGCCAACATAACCATATCAGGTGACACTATTGGAACGAGCTCGACGAGATCGTTCCAATGAGAGAGCGCAAGTTATGGTTTTGTTAAAAAAGATTTGAAAAATAAATTTGTTTCAACAACTTTATGTGTTAATTACGCGGGTGGATGACGATTCGTTAGGTAAACTGTTAAAATAAGACATTCACTGTCGCAAATCTTTGACGGGTTACAATTATCTAGTTATTTGCGAAGAAAACATAACAATAAATATACGCGTTAACTGTTGATTACGTTACTGTTACTATAATATTGTACTGCTCAGTAAATAAAGTTCGCAAAGTTTCTATTGTGACTAAACACTCTAAAAGTTAGGTTTGTATCGGGTAATACAATACCAAATTCCACGAAAAAGGTTCATTAAATGTCCATTTTAAACATCCGTGAGTGTGCATTTGTAGGTGCAGTACTTGAGCCTATAACCAGGAAACATGCATCTTAACTCTTTACCTAATGCAACGGGAGCATCCGACTGTGCAAAGTTACAAATTCAGCAGTTGAAAACTACTTTAAAAAAACAAATTCTCAAAACTATATCATATGACACCAGCTGGTTCCAATAAGGGGTCACATAATATTGTTCTGTCGAAATGTTTTGTAAAAACAATATTACAAAATGATTAAAAATACCAAGTTTGATATTCAGTGCTTGAGTGATGGGAAAATTAGGGCGTAAAATAATTTGGAAAGGACATTCAAAGTTGGTCACTGTCAATTCACACATTAAAACGTACATTTTAGGGACGTTTTGTAAATGTCCATTTCAACTTGTAAAAGAAGATCAGTATTTGGGGAGGGAGAGGCATATGTAAGTGAGTAGAGTCTCAGGCCCGGGCAGAATTCTGATCATCAGCCAGGTTCACAGATTGACAGTGAAGAAAAATTGTTGACAGGAATAGCTCTTTCCACTTAAACCAGAGACTGTTCGACAGTTTGATGACTGATTCGAATTATATATGATGTCCGATATAATCAACTGATCCCCAAGGACTGAGCTAAGGTTTGTTTAATCCTCTCACTGAAGTTCCATCTATCACTAATGAAACAGTGTAAGGTGAAGTTGAAAAAGTTGTTCAATCTAATCAGGACTTTACTATACATGATTAAGGTCATGTATTGTTGGAACTTACTCACCCATCTCCATTACAAGGGCTTGGACGACCTACACTGAATTTGTTTGCTTCCACTGGAGAAATTATTGAAGGTAAAAGAAAGAGGGTTGAAATTATGAAAATTAATGAATCGGTGTTCCTTCCATGCATGGACAATTGTAGCAGGAAAGTTTTATGTAAATAAAGATAATTCTGTGCTTTGGCAATATACGTACATTAACAGAATCAGATCGCACAAACCTATTCAATAATCTCAATCAAGTTATTAAACCTATTGCTGCGCCAAGAAAGATATGATAACAATAAAACTTGTAGATATGAGGAATATCGTATACTATAATCTCTGCACAGCCAGGGCTATGCTATAAGAGCTGACAAACCTGCTCTGTACCAACCGCTGTTGCAATGGAACCGCTACTGAACAAAATGTATTGCAATAGCGGTTGATGCAAACTTATTCACCGACCGCTTTTGTAATAAATTTATTACAATAGCGATGGATACAAACTTTTTCACAGACGGCCATTGTAACAAACTTATTACAATAGCGGTTGATGCAAAATTGTTCACTGACCACTTTTGTGATAAACTCATTAGAATAACTGGCGATTCAAACTTTTACCTCAATCGCTATTGTAATAAACTTATGTGTGTAAGATTAAAATTAATTTTCATAAATTTGCGAATAAGCTAACTAGGGGTGTCTACAACAGACGAGCCTGTTTTATATAATACTTAATCTCTTTATACCAACCATGGCGACTAAAAATCCAGAAATTGGCGAAGTGTCCAGTAAAATCTGGAATATCTTGCTCTTGATTTTTTAAGTTTTTCGATTTATCGCCATTTTTGATGTTTTAACGTTAAGCCTACAACTTTCAATTTTTGTAAATCCCATCCCTGGGAGCGCAATGGCTCAATGGTTACGTCATTGGATATCGAACCGAGAGATCCACGATTCGACCCCAGTCAGGGTTAACTACTCGTTGAGCTCGTTCCAATGCGGGTCATACGTGTACGCTATATTTTAGAAGCAAAGGATGAAACTTTTTGTTATTCATGAAATTTGTTTGAAAGTGTCTTTCTCTACTTTTGCTGGGTAAAGGGTTAATAGAATACAAGACAGATAAATATTTTGTCCAGTTTATGTTATGTGAGGTGGGAAATAAACCCATCAACAATATTATCTGATATGTTCTGTCGGTTTATTATATGTGAGGTGGGAAATAAACCCATCAACAATATTGTCTGAGATGTTCAGTCGGTTTATGGTATGTGAGGTGGGAAATAAACCCATCAACAATATTGTCTGATATGTTCTGTCGGTTTATGGTATGTGAGGTGGGAAATAAACCCATCAACAATATTGTCTGAGATGTTGAGTCGGATTAAGGCATGTGAGGTGGGAAATAAACCCATCAACAATATTGTCTGAGATGTTCAGTCGATTTTAAAAAGTATTATACGATGGTCATTAAGCCATCCCCACCCATACACACATCTGTCCACACCACTATCTATAAATGTTTGCCATAATACGGAAATCAACATTTCGTCCCCTGAGTTCCAATGTGTCCTAGGCAGTAGGCACATAGAAAACATTGGAACTCAGGGGACGATTTGTGAAGACAGAGGTCGGAGGAAGCGTATTTTCCCCACTCTGCCCCAGCGCTGTACTCTTTAACATTAGTTCGTTTGGAGTTCATGGAATATTTGAGAATCGCTTGATTGGGATACACACAGTACATTCCCGACACATGTTGGAGTTGAAAGAGGACAACAAACAAACTGATAGAACAAAACCTAATATTTCATTGCTTTGTGAGAGAAACACATCACACAAATACAAAAAAAACTTCTGAATCACAATCTCCCGGAAGCACGTGTTATTATTTGCCAATTCGTCGAAATTTAACGTTGGGTGTTTGATGAATTCTAAAATGAAAAATTCTATGGAGTAAGAGGGGAGTTGTAACATTTCATTTAGAAAGGTCTCAAATACTTTCCCTGTGGAATGAATGAAACTTTGTGAGGGAGATCGGTGACTCACTGGTTAGAGCAATAAACTTCAAACCGAAAGGTCCACGGTTCGCTCTTGACTACCGGTAAATGAGTTGTGCCCTTCAACACGGCACTTAATCCTGATTGTAACATTGGATGTGTTCTAAGACGTATTGCACGTCAATGGTGCACTTGCCATCAACCATTACTAACCCTGCTTGAGCGGACTTAGTTAGTTGGGGAGCCCGATAGTTGGTAGCCGCTACTCAGTTGTTCATTCCGGGTACCCCTGCTTCCTCCACCCATACAACTCTTTGACTCGAGGTCGCCATGGCTGCCGAAAGTGTCGTTAAATCCCACAAAAATAAGATTCATTGAATAACTAATGGAGAGATGGGATGAAAATAGTGTTATTTCGCATCTCTTTGTGCACACCCGAACGAACAATTAAATGAGAGGGCTGCCCTGGAAAAATTGTAATTGGAAGTTGTTGCTAAAACCACATAGTTATATAAGAAAGTCAATAAATGCCTATTTCTGAAATAATAAAACAACATGAAATATATCATATGACTGTTGTGTTAAATGTAGGGGAACAAGCGGGATATAAGTAGTGTAAATATTGTCAATGATCTTATTTATTTATTTATTGAGGTTTAACACTTTCGGCAGCCAGGGTCATTTCGTGTCTGGCAATTGTACGGGTTTTGGAAGCCGGAGTACCCGGAGAGAACCACCGAGCAACGGCGAGCAACTGTCAGGCTCCTTAGCATACTAACTCCATACCAGAAGGGTTTGCATTGGTTGAAGACAAGTACACCATCGACATGCAGTGCAACGTACTACACATCGTCTCCGTGCTCCCACGTTGGCAATGGGGGTGAAGTGTGTTGCCCAAGGACACAATGTGGTTGTCGTACGTGGGATTCGAACCGAGGATTTCTCGGCTTGCAGCCTGAACCTCAACCTACTAAGCCAGCGCGTCTCCTCTCATTGACCAATGCAGTGTGAACGTCATTCGTATATTCCTAAGTTCTCATGGAAGAAAACAAAAAAATAGGTTTTATCTTTTCATACGCCCGTTTACAAAAAACGGTCGTATTTTGTAAATGGGTTTTTCGTCCGTCCGGAGTTACGAGTTTTTTGTGTCCGTCCGTTTGTCCGACATCGCTATAATGCGGGAGTTACGAGTTTTGCCGAAATACAATGAGCTTATTTGATATATTATGAGCTTAATTACTGAGATATGAGACTTATGAGGCAAGTTACGAATTTTCGGGGTTTATATTAAGGGTTAGGGATCAGTTAATGGTTGGGTTTAGGATTATTGCCTCTTCGGGTTTAGGGTTGGGGATTTTAACCATGTCTAAAGCCCCCGAAATTTTTCAAAAAACGAGGTTTTATCCGTTGTTAGAACGAATTAAAATGATAAATGTTTCCGTAATGTCTTAAGCCCACAACTCCCAATCTTGAGAATGTCCGTCCATCCGGATTGATTTTTGTTCGGAGAAATTCTCAGTCACTGTTGTCCAATCTTTTTCAAAAGTGCCACATAAGTGGATTTTCCAAACCAGAGTTACTGTACAGTCTGACTAAGAAAGTATACAGTCTGTGGGAACATCATTGTCCGGGGGGGGGGGGGGGGGGGGGGGGGTTCTCAACCATTGCTAGTCTAATCCTTTTCAAGCTTGGCACAAAAGTTAACCACGATGAGAACCTGTGCAGGTGCGATTTTAAGTTTGAGTGGAGTTTCAAACCAGAGTTATGGTACAGTCTGACTTAGAAATTATGCAGTCTGTGGACTCATTTTTGTCTGGAGCGTTTCTGAGCCATTTGTTGTCCAACTGTCACAGGCGTTAACCACCATGAGAACACGTGTAAGTGTGATGTTAAGTTTGATTGGAGTTTGGATCTGTTGATCAGCGCCAAACTTTGTGTGTGTGTCAGTCATACTAAAATACAGCTTACGTTCGAATCAGAATTGTGTGCGATGTTATTTGTTGGATGAAAACATTGGTTATGTAGAATTCGAAAAACTCTATCGGGTGATTTATGCAACGCTAGGTGGTGATCTTGTTTGACTTTGAAACGTCCTAAATTATTCTATCGCATATAACATGTTTGTGGGGTAATGTATTTCTAAACCTTCAGATGAAGAATGCAAATTCGGCATCAATATAGGGAGAATGAAGACAATTTGAATGTTTATTCTTCATTGACAGATTTTCGCGATTGACTCTGATCGACTTTTTTAATATTGATCATACTGGGACAACAGATATTGTTTGCACTTTACAAGGGTTAGATGAACTGTTTATACGAATGTACATTTTTTCAAATGGAATAACAACTCCTAAACTCAACATAAATAGTAACAAAATTACGTCTGAAACCTTTCGGTGTTAATATCATTGACGTTTAAGGTTTTCCGTCTTCGGGATTGACTAAATTATCTGAACTATTTGGCTTGACTGAATTAGCAAAATTATACTTTCTATACTGCAAACATATGTAAGCATATATAAAATTATGTTAGTCCTTTTTCTCCATCCAGATTTTCAGTTCATTTGTTTTGTTTTTTTTTTCTTAAGCATTAACCCAACTGATTTCATGGGATGTCACGCTCAACAAGATGAAGATTCATTAGATGATGTAATCAAAACTGTTATAAATAATTCTGCCTCTGACAACCAAATAGAAAAATATTGCAGATGAGATGTTGACAATTCGTCGCCTGAGTGCTAGGGTGTCCTATCTCCCATAGAGGACCTGGACACTCTAGCACTTAAGCGACGATTTTACATAGAGTTGTGGAGAGTTCAGAGAGGAAGAGAAGCCGTCACATTAACCGATAGCAGTTGTCTGTATGAAAGATTGGGGAAAAAAATTGCCATCATTTCAGAGGTAGGTTATGTTGGATATTCCAGGGAAGCAATTAAATGTATATAATACACACTCAACAAGAAAACATACACTTACATTATGTATTGAATGGCGGGGAGGTGAATATCGGGGAATATTACGTAGATTGGTTTCTTAAGATACCAACACTATTTCTTAGCTTAATGTTTCTGAAGTATGTGATGTGGGAAGAACCACAACTAAAAACATCTTTCGAACACTTCGTCCTACAAACTCATTCAAAGATCTCAAGTTTTTTTGTGAAAAAACAAACTCCCCATTTATTTCAATATAGATAGAAACACCGACACAGAAATTAAGAACATGGAGATTTGTTCATTTATCCATATCATGCCTTTTGTCAATAAACACAGGGAACAACATCTTTTGTTAGTCCAGACATACTTACAAAAGAAAACATTGATACAAATATTATTACTGGTACAAGTGGCTTATTAAATGAAGTTATGACGAAAACGGCACCGTGCGAAAACGGCACCTGGCAAAAAGTGAACTAAGTGAGCGAAAACGGCACCAGATGTGGCGAAAACGGCACCAATTGCGCTGGCGAAAACGGCACCATGGATTGGCGAAAACGGCACCAATTTGGATGGCGAAAAGGGCACCATTATTTAATTCATTTTATTCTGTCATTTTCTGTGCTTTGTTTTGAAACTAAGTATTGAAGCTTGCGGGTGCATTTTAGGTTCTTTAACTAATTAGCCAGGGATTTCCTGCCGAAGAAAATTAAGGATACCCACATGGTGTTGGACGCCAGTTCACTTCTAAACCTGGGATGTCCATGTTGAGAGTGGCTGCATTCAGCTCACCGTCATGTATCGGATGAAACCCCCCTCTGGGAGTGGTAGCACCATTCGCTGACCCGCCCGCACTGGTCCACCCCAGAGGAAGGAAAAGAAAGCACCAATCACCACCACCACTGAACAGAAACAGAAAGAGAAAAAGAAAATCTCCGCCGACCAAACGCCGGGATGCCGACCTCCTCAATGAAACTCACCGCCCACGTGAAGACCCTGGATATGACAACAAAGTCAAACACGCTATAGATAGCTTCATCAATGGACACCCCGGGGTCTACCGAGACCCTAAATTCAACTATTCAAATTATAGCCTCTATGGACATTATAGAACATTTTATGGACTCGGATCATCCTTCACTCCATCCCCAGAGATGCATGGTCATCCACCCCTGGACAGGTGAGCATTGGTCCCGAGTCTTGCTCTTTTTGCAAACACCCCACCCCACCCCCTCCTGGTTTCACGATATAGCCCCTCCTTTACTGTTGGTGCAGAGATCAGACCCTGGGGTGAGGGGGGGGGGGATGTAGTCCAAACATTGTCTAGAAGACCGTGTTTTAATTTTATGGTTTGGTACGTCCTTTCAAAGGACGCACCAAAACAAAAATTAAAACACGGCCTTTAGTCTTAGGCCATGTTTGGACTTGGGGCAGCCCTATCCCAAAACTCCTGAGCCAAACCCAAGCCCCGCGAACTTCCGGAACCCGGGGTTATTACTCTCCAACTCGGCTTCCCGATACCACCCCTTTGTTTACTTTAGGCGCAGAAGTCAGAACCTTGGGGTTAGTCCAAACATAGCCTGGAAGCCCGTATTTTAATTGTATGGTTCAAAGGACGTACCAAAGCAAAAAATTAAAACACTGTCTTTTATGCCATGTTTGGGCTTTGTCAGTCGAAACCCAATTATTTTAGAAACAAAAAAAAAATTGTTAAAAATAAATATGTAGATTTTAAAGTTCGGGTGTGCTGCATTGAGTTAATTATTGTAGGTCGAGTTTATTACGCTATGCCAATCAACTAATTTCATTGATAACGCTACTTAATCCAGCTGCCCCAGAGGAATAAAGATACACTTAAACTTATGTAGGCTTGTTGTCAATAGAGTATATCGTGTTGCTCAGTTAATTAAGGTCATTGATAACGAATTTAATCCAGCTGGCCTATAGGGATAAGTCACAAGACGAAGACAGCCCTTCACACACACTTCTTTTCCGTTGTTTTCCTCATTTCCTCAACAACCGTTACGGTACAGAATTGTTATAACCGCTGTGGATACTTAGTAACCATTATGAATTCTGTCCATCTTTCACTCCAACCACATAGGTGGTCACCCACCTCCTGGGAGACGAGCGTTGGTCCAGCGTCCCTTTTCTTGCCCCATTTTATAAAAGCTAGTAGAGCCCATTCAGGCCCGACCAAATAGGTTGACATGTAGGCCTGACCCCGAAGTTCGGGTCTTTCTTTTAGTGGACTCCAAAAAATTCCGTTGGTTTTGTACATGTCTCAGTTTACTCTTGTGAAAGAAGCCTTCCCGAAGAAGCCAGCTCAACCTCTCCAACAATTGCCAGAGGCAGACTACACTTGCCAAATGCCAATGAAGGCCTCAGAAATAATATATTTAACAAGTGGCAGACGATACGTGCCTGAAATAGACACCACTTCACTCTCGGGGAGAAGTAGCAGCTTTGTCGAGAGGGCCCCCCTCTCTCGCTGGTCCTCACCCGAAGGAGGTTAACTACCTCAACCAGATCTCCAATAAGAGCACCCCCCCCCCGGTCTTTCCTCCTCTGCTGCTTCCTGTCATGGTCGGCATCTGTGAAAAAGCTTCTACAAATTACTTCAAAGAAGGGTCGAAAAAGGCTTCCTTCAAACAGTCTCAGCGTGCCTTCGGCGCGCGAAACTATTTGATGTCACATTATATTCATGTCGTAAAAGAGGAACTTCTCCAATTTCATGGGGCAGACACCGAAGTTCTTACCCAACAAATTGCGATAGGAATAAAATCACTAGGATTAGAGAGCGCAAATCTTGTTGCACAGCATTATGACGGCGCAAGTGTTATGTCAGAACACCTGTACACCTATGTGGTGTTCAAACCCGTCTGAGGGAGCAGTTTTCCAATGCTTTCTATGTTCATTGTTATGCACATCGATGAAACCTGGTTCTCCTTGATGTGTGTAGAAGTGTTAAATCAGCAGGTGAATTATTCGCCCTAGTTGGACGTTTATATGTTTATGTCCCGTTCACGTGTGCATAAATTGTTTGTGGAAATTCAGGAGAGAGATAACGTACGTGTTCAAGAATTCGTTCGTCTTTGTGACACGCGCTGGTTATGTCGCTACCATTCACAAACTGACCATACACACAGTTAATACTGACTTGAGAGCGCGGTGGATCAGTGGTAGACTGTTGGGCTTCTGTGCTCGATCCCAGTCCCGGACGACCCGCGTTGTGTCCTTGGGCAAGGTACTTTATACCGGTTGCCTACA
This sequence comes from Pictodentalium vernedei, assembly GCA_031216915.1. NCBI lineage: Eukaryota > Metazoa > Mollusca > Scaphopoda > Dentaliida > Dentaliidae > Pictodentalium > Pictodentalium vernedei. Next base: position 532,148,293 of record CM062293.1, read on the forward strand.
TGGGGCACGATGACGTCGTGTACTAAGGCGTTCTGCACGTCGATGGTGCACATGTCTTCAACCGCTGTAACCCTGCTTGAGAGGAGCTTGAACAGAGTTAGAATGTTGAGGAGCTGACAGTTGCTCGCCGATGCTCGCTGGTTCTCTCCGGGTACTCTGGCTTCTTCCACCCGTAAAACCGTCACGGTCACGATCAGCCATTTTGCGTAAGTATGTGACCTTAAACACCAATAAATAAACAAATAAATAAATAATGCTGACTTGAATAATTTCAAACAAGAATGTCTGGTACTTGAAAAGACAAGTATTCCATACTCAGCACTGCCAAATTTTCAAAAAGCAGTTAATCCAGCATTCACCCAACCAGTGTCTTCCGCGTTATGTGAACGCTGTTTTTGGATCTCCAATATATAAATAAATTATCAGAGAAACAAAATGGCGGCATCCAAAGATTGTCAGACGTAGGGGTCATATATTTGTCCATATGAAAAATCCATATGATATGGTTGATAAATTTGCAAAACGAAATGGTAATACTAGAATATCTTTATATTGACCACTGTAGTCAGTGTTGGTGTACCAAGAATTACTGTTAATAAAAATATATTCAAATGTGGATTATTTATGTTTTTGACGCCCCCCCCCCCCCCCAAAAAAAAAAAAGCAAACCCTGGTTACGTGCCTGCTCAGTTGCCCCTCCACACGTATTTTAATCAGGCTTGCGTCGCCTCTGGAAGTATGTGTACATGTTGTAGTTGTATATTGTATTGACGAGAATAACTTGTGGCCAAATGTGTAACATATTGTGTTCATATTCGATACCATTGTATATATGAGAGAAAAGCTAAAAAAATCAAAACGACGATCTGATGAAAATTAAATATTTGATGGTGTATCATAGTGTCGATCTTGCTGCCGTTTTCGCCAATTTGGTGCCGTTTTCGCCAGCCACGCTTAGTGCCGTTTTCGCCAGTTTGTGCCGTTTTCGCCAACGAGAGTTGGTGCCGTTTTTGCACGGTGCCGTTTTCGCCGGCACACATTAAATGCAACGTTGTCCAACCACAAAATCTTTTCTTGTCTGTTCATATGAAAATCTTAACCCTTTGGATGTAGTATTTGCCATATTTACACCTCCACTGATTATTCACTTCAACCATAGTTTTGTACGAGCTCCAGAGTTTCAACATTTAATTACTTATGGAATATATACTCTGGATATATTTATATGGCAATAATTTAACTGTTTGTGTGTAGAGTTTGTCATTTCTACATGTTCACTGTTGGCTCACCCCAACTATAGGTTTACTAAACTCCATAGTTTTACCTTTCACTTACTTATGAGATATACACAGTGAATGAAATATGTTGACTTTTGAGATATACACTGTGGAAATGTTACACATGACAGCACTTTGACCCTTTAGGTATAGAGTTGGACGTATCTACTTTTTCACTAGTATTTAACTTTTACCAAAGACATTTAACGAATTTCCCGTTTAAGCATTTATTGAATTATGAAATATACACTGTGGATGTGTGTAAATGGCAACACTTTTTCCTGTTAGGTATAGAGTTTGCCATATCTACACTTTCACTGGTACTTCACTTTAACAATAGATTTTATGAATCGCCCTTGCTTTAGCATGTATTGAGCTTTGAAGTATACAGCGTGAATATTAGTAGGGTGAATTAACCAAATTATCGTTACACGAGTGACAAAAGCATGAAACTTCCCACAAAGTTTCCTTGGGTCATACCTATGAAAATTAGCCTAGGAGCCCCCCTAATTTTTTCCCATAATCCCGTTGGTGCAGAAAAAATCAAAATGGCCACCATAAAAAAGGTATAAAACTTATAAAGTTAATGTACACCAAATATAGTGACGCGCCTCTGCCATTTTTGAACATTTACGTAAACACAGTGAAATATTAGTTATTTAGACAGATGTTCGAGCCATAAAGTCAGGTTGATATTCGCAAAAGCGGGTTTTGACACCTCGTGAAATCCAAAATGGCTACTGTGACTAGTTTATCTCATTTTTATATATCACTTACCATGATTTTTTATATTTTCAGGTTCTAGAGTGTCATCATGGATTGGACAAAATGTATTATATGCCAGAAGGACAGTGGTGAATCATTAAAATGTCCCCTATTATCACCTGGATCAAGTAGGATCGACACATCAAGATCAGCATATACATCATTTTTGGATAATGTGGCACAATTTCGGGACATTGATGCACTGCCTGTCAGCTTGGAACTTGATGGTAGTGAAACTGTGGATCATTTAGTTGAAGTTAGTGCATCTTGGCACAAGACATGCTATCTGAAATTTAATAACTTTAAGCTCAACAGAGCCAGGACTAGGAGGAAAAGAAATCTTGAAGATGAAACGGGGAGTAAAAGGTGTGCAAAACGTCAATCCTTAGATGTTCAGAAATGTTTCTTGTGTGATGAAGATTCCGGAAAAGGTGATTTACATCAAGTGTCAACATTCGATTCAGATAACAAAATCAGAAATATGATAACCGAGCTACAAGATACACAGCTATTGTCGAGAATTGTTGGCTGGGACATGATTGCAACGGAATCTAAGTATCACCTGAAATGTCTGACAAATCTTAGAAACCGATATCGAAGTCATAAAGCAAAGTCTGGTCAGACTCCTGTGGACAGCAATGAAAAGATAAATGAATCAAGGGCATTTCTGGAGCTGCAGCACTATATGGAAAAAGAAGTTGATTCCGGGACATTACTTTACAAGTTGACAGAGGTTGACAGAGGACCGTTTGAATGACCTGGGAATTGAGAAGCAGGTGAACAAAACAAGGCTGAAAGAGCGTATACTAGAATGTTTCCCAGATGCAGAACAGTGCTTTGATGGAAAAAACACCATTATAGTATTTAAAGAAGGTCTGCAGAGCATCCTTAAAGAGGCAGTGAAGGAACGAGACTTTTCAGATGATGTTTCCACCCTTGCAAAAGCTGCCAAGATAATACGTAAAGATATTCTTGGTCACCAGGGATTTAAATTCGCTGGAAGTTTTCCCAACAAGTGCCAAGAGGAATCGTTACCATCAAGTCTCAAGTTCTTTGTATTTACTGTTCTGAACGGCTTGAACTTGAAGAATCAAGAGCGTCAAGAATCGCAGGCAACACTGACTATAGGACAGACCTTACTTTTCAACATTAAGAAATGGACACCGGGGTCAGAACAGACAAGTAAGAACAGACATTTTTTGGATCGAGAGCCACCTCTTCCTGTTTATATTGGGATCAACATACACGCAATCACTAGAAGTAAAAAACTTATCCAGCAGATGTTTGAACTGGGATTGAGTATTTCATACAAGAGAGTTCTAGAGCTGGAAAGCATGCTAGCTACATCTGTTTGTGAACGCTTCACAGAGGATGGGGTTGTCTGTCCTGCTATACTGAGAAAAGGTCTTTTTACTGTGGGTGGACTAGATAACTTGGACAATAATCCTAGCTCGACAACGTCAAAAACCTCATTTCATGGAACTGGGATAAGTCTTTTCAAATTTCCAGTTGCAGAAAATCCAGGTGAAAGCAGACCACCCGTGACCATACCACCTACTACTAAAAGTAAACATTCTCTTCCAGACCACTATGCTTGCGTTCCTGCCATTGCTTTGACGTGCAATACAGTGGATGTGCCCAATTCCAACACCGCCGTGACACCCCTACCATCGGGTCTCACTGAGGCAAAAGCCGAAGAAGGCGAATGGCTGCAACAGTCGCTTGAGATCTTGAGCAAAGATGAGCTTGATAGTCAAGACCAGCTTGCTTGGGCTGCTTACCATGCCTCTCGTCGAGAACCTTTAGCAGATCCTCCAGCACTCACTTCTTTATTACCTCTCTTCCATGAAAAGGCAGCTACCCCGGCAATGATCAAACATGGTCTGTCTGTGCACCAGCAAGCAATTGAGTTCCTGAATCCTGGACAGATCCCCGTGACAGCTCTGGACCAACCTCTCTTTTCACTTGCAAAGTTAGTGCAATGGAAGTGGCCAGACACCCATGGTGAGTCAAAACATGTCGTTATGTTGGGTGGCCTGCATATCGAAATGGCCCTCTGGACTACTCTAGGTGATATGCTTGATGGATCAGGTTGGACTACTGCCATAACAGAAGCAGAAGTAGCATCATCCGGCAGAGCTGATTCCTTCCTGAAAGCTGCACACCTCACGAGGACCAGGCATGCCCATCAAGTGACGTTACTTGCACTTCATAGCCTTCTGCAAGAAGCATTTCAGTTGACAGATGGCTCACACGACCAAGAACAGAAGGATGCTTGGGTGAAAGATCAACAAACAAAGAGTGCAACATTCATGTTTTGGTACAAGATCTTGTCGTATGAAACACTCATCTTGTTGTTTGTGAGAGCCCACAGAGAACGCAATTTCTCGCTGTATGTTGAGGTCTTGGATGAACTAACTCACCTATTCTTTGCTTTGGACCATATTAACTACTCAAGATGGGTCCCAATTCACCTGAGAGACATGAGATCCTTGCCCATGGCAATCTCAGAACAGTTTCAGAATAAAGGCAACTGGGTTATTCCGAAAACACAGAACAAGTTTTCGACTATCCCGATGGACCAAGCCCATGAGCAAGAAAACAAGTTGGTGAAATCTTCAAGTGGTCTTGTCGGTCTCACAGAGAATCCTTCTACATTCACACGTTGGATGATTTCTGGCCCAGAGCTCTCGCGACTTATTCTGCAGTTTGAAAGTGAATACTTAACTGATGATGATCCTGAACTGCCCCAAAACTTCAAGCATCATGAGCAAGGATTTTCCAGTCAGAGTATCTTCAAAGCACAAGTTCAAAATTTATCAACCACATTTGAAAAAAATGGTAAATCCTTTTCTCACAGATTTTCCTGAACTGATAGCTATAGACAGCAGAATATGCTTGGATGACTCAGTGGCAAACTCATATCGTTGTCTTGAAGACATAGGTAACAAACAGTACAAGGATTATGTCAAAACAGTAATTACTAACCATTCAATATCAATACATAAGCCCATTAAGAAAAATAAGGCGAAACTGTTCAAAAATGCACAGGCGAAAATGCCGTCTTCACTAAGTAAGAAAGTGAAAGAGTTACAAGGGAATCTGAACCTTTTTGGTCAGCTTTACATCGCAATGCAGAATCGATCTGGTGATCTTGAGGATTTTTTTTCCCATGAAGTACACTCATATCCGCCATCACTTTCTGACTTCGGAAAGCTCCATTTTACCTGCAACCAAGTCTGAACTTCTACAGTGTCTTGAGCAAAATGACCAGCCTGTAGCGCCTGTCACCTATGATTGCAAAGTCCTTGACGGTGCTGTAATTGTGCACTCCCTTCCAACCACAAATTGCAAAACATTTGATGAATATGCCAGTGACGTTTTCGTCCCATATCTTCATAGACAGTTGCAGAATTCCACAAGGTTAGATGTTGTGTGGGACTCATATGTACAGGAAAGTTTAAAGGAAAGTACAAGAGAAAAAAGAGGGAGTGGTGTTCGTAGAAAAGTTTCTCCAGAAACAAAACTACCTGGAAACTGGATGGATTTCCTCAGGTCCAATAAAAATAAGGAAGAACTGTTTGCCTTACTCACAAGCAAAATTCAAGTAGCATCATTCCCACCATCTAAATCCGTGTTTGTGACTTCCGGTGAGTCGGTGATAGCAAATGGCTCTGAAGAAACCATGCAATGTTGTAACCACGAGGAAGCAGATTCCAGAATAGTGGTCCACATAAGGCATGCGATTGAACATGGGGGGGGGGGGGGGGGGGGGGGTCCACTATACAAGTGAGAACAGTGGACACTGACGTGATTGTTATTCTTATTGGTGCGTTCAGTGAGCTTCAGACTATTCAACCACAACTAAATATATGGGTTTGCATTTGGAATGGGAAAACACTACAGGGAGCTCAACATCAACACAATCTTTTCCAGCCTTGGTGTGCAAAAAATCGTTGTCACTCCCGGTATTCCACGCATTTACCGGATGTGATGTGACATCTGCATTCAAGGGGAAAGGAAAGTTGTCAGCGTGGAAGGCATGGCTATCCTACGTAGAAATTACAGACACATTCATGTTCATCGCCTCTCACCCCTTTCAGCCTGTTTGAGTTGGATTCAGTACACTTTGAGTGCCTTGAACGATTTACTATCATTCTGTATGACCGTACAAGTTCCCTTATTTCTGTGAATTGAGTTTGAGAAGGGAGCTGTTTTGTAAGAAAAACAGATCAGTTGACAGGATCCCCCCAACACAAGATGCATTACTGCAGCACGTACGTCGAGCAGTTTACCAAGCTGGTATCTGGACATCAAGCACACAAGGACAACAAGTTCTTCCATCGCCAGTTGACTTTGGGTGGGTGAAAGAGAGTGGATTTTGGCAGCCGGTTTGGATTACAATTCCCGAAGTGTGCAAAGCCTGCCGAGAGCTGGTGAAATGTTCTTGTAAAAATTTGTGTTCGCGCTGCAAGTGCGTGAAAGCGAGGTTTACGCTGTTCGCCACTTTGCAATTGCAAATGTCTTACACTCATTTAAGATACTTTTGTTGTCTTCTTGTGATTTAATATGAATATGCCAAAATATTGCACCAAGTTCTAGTCATGATGTTTCGTTTGAAGTATTTTATTTCATTGTTATCATTGTTGGTCTATGGTTGATGCAAATTGTAGAAGGAAAGCGTTTGTGATTCCAGTGCTAAGAATAATCGCATTTTTGGATATATTTTTGTTTCATTTTTATCTTAATAGACTGGAATTCTCCACACATTTGTCTTTATTCATTCAAGAAGCCTAGAGTTCATTTACTACAACATTTATCCTCTGTAAAAATGTTGTCCCATGATCAATAATCCTCATAAATACCGAATGAATGTCCAGTTACATGATTAAATTCATAAAATCGAGCTAATGAATACCCATTTCAGGAATTTTTAATTTTCTGGAATTTTGTGCGTATTTCAGGGGGGCTCCTAGGCTAAATCTCAATCATTTGACTATACGAGTCATCATACCAAATTTGGTGCTTTTGTCAGTCGTGTAACGATTAGCCCAAAATTTCTTGCTAAGGCACTGTACTATATGTGACAACGTCATAACACTTTGAGATTAGGGTTTACCATGTTTCCACTTTCAATGTTAATTCACTTCAGTCATATGCATACTTGTACTAATGATTTACGTCAACCATAGATTTTATAATTTATCTTGCACAAATCTGCCCAACGTGCTGAACAGTTTCACATACCGATCTTTAACATTTAAAAATCTATCAGTTAAGCTTCGGTCTTCAGAAGGAATTATTGACAAACGTGGAGACGTTACAGAAATGCATGTAACAGCAATTTTTTAAACAGGTCTCCATTTAACAATTCGAAGATTCGAAATGAAACTTTGGTCAACATTCAGACTACAGGGTGTGAGGAGGTGCTTATCTGATCCATTACCTTCTGTCTGTACTGAACTGTGATATTTACATTTCCATGGACAATGTTAGCGAAAAGCAATTTAATTATGAATGCGCCTACATTGAAGCCTCCCCCTGACAGAGAAAGAGCAGACGATAGGGGTAAAAGAGAGGCGGATCGTGATCACAACATGATTACAGTAGGGATCAGGGGGAAAAAAACAGCAAGTTGCAAAATAAAACGTTAAGGACAATTTTATGTGCTCCGAAAGGATGCTGACGGAGCGCGGTTTAAAGGAAACTTGAAAACAAAGCCTAAGAATGTACAGAGGGAGGCCAGTGTCCAGGAGATGCCAGATGTCACAGTTGCCAGCATCACGGACGCAGGGAGGGAAGTATAGAGACGATTAGGGTGCCAACACGGAAACTTTGGTACAGAATGAAAGATCAATTGAAAAACACTACAAAGGGCAGAAAAATCACATGTGCTTCGTGCAGGAGGGGCAGAAACCCCTAGCAGGTGGGAGTGGAAATCTCCCATCTCCAATAAAAAACAACATATCTAAAAATCTTTTCACTCACGGGAAATTCCTAATTCCTCAGGTGACGTCATAGAGGTGAAACGTCAGAAAAATTCAACTTTGTCCATTTTTCATGAAATCTTAGAATGTTGTGGAGCTCAAAAAGTAAAAGACGGCTGTATTTTTGTTTCTAGGGATTCGGCGATTTTTTTGAAGTGTTGTCGTCACTTCAATTGTTGAGTACAGTTCTGAGATATACAGGTTTGAAACTTTACCCATCCATTTCTGATTATCTGAAGTTGATCCATCCGTTTTTACTGTTCATAATTTACTCCGTTTGGAAGGAGCCAGGATCTATGATTTGTTTAAACATTTTGTATTTCAAGCACATTTTTAAGCCCATCTTTCTAAAATGTTAGAAATAAAATCTCCAATAAGAACCATATCTGGAAATGTGATGTCGTCCTATGAAATTCCCAAACCCGGTAGTGACATCTGGGAGTGTGTGTGGGGGGGGGGGGGGGGGGGGTAATATGGTCACAAATTAAAATGCGTGGGATTTTTTTAAATAATTGTTTTTGTGTTGTGGAGCTCAAAACGTTGTGAGATAGCTGTTTTGTTTTTGTTGTTTTTTTTTGGGGGGGGGGGGGGGGGGGGAGGAGTTTGTTTTTCGATTAGGAGCCATTTTTGCGTGTTTTCGTAACTTCAACGTTTATCCTATTTTGGATATATTTCATTAAAAACTCTATCTTATGATTGACGCAGTTCCGTATTTATAAATGACACAGCTGCTGATCTCCATTCATTTATTTCTGATTGTTTTAAATTGTTCCATTTCATTTTTTCATTTCAAATTTAAGTGAAGTGATGCCAGTGATTTCACGTATTTGTTGCACCTTTTATCTTCAACTTCATTTTTCGCCTCAGCCTTTAGAACATTTGGAAATATATTCTATACAAAAAAATATTTCAAAATGTGTGGCCATTATTATGTACACTTATGGTCTAAGTTGGAAGTTACGCTGTGTGTGTGTGTGGGGGGGGGGGGGGGTGGGGGGAGGGGGGGGGGTGGGTGGGAGGGGGGTCATCGAGTCAAAAGTGTCGAATATTTGGGAATTTTAGTAAGTTGTAGAGCTCAATAAAGAGATAGCTGTTTTTTTTTTTTTGTTTTTCGACTTGACGCCATTTTGACTTTTTTATGTAACTTCAAATTTAATCCTATTGTGTACATTTATCATTAAAACCACTAATTTAGTAGCAAGCGCCGCTCCATAATTGTTAATCATACAGCTTTCAACACCAACACATTGATTTCTGGTTTATCAATCCAGTTTTACTTTTTGACATTTAGATCCTCCATTCGAAGGAGCCGGACGTTAAGGATTTGGTTAAAGATTTTAATTTCCAGCTCATTTTTAAGTTTAACTTTCTAAAATGTAGAAATATTATCTCCATTAAAAACATATCTAAAATGTAATACCGTCCTAGGAAATTCCGAAACCTTATGACCGAAATCGGAGGTGATATCTAAGGAGACACAGAGTCAAACAAATGTGTCGGATTTTTTTCAAACGTTAGCGTATTATAGAGCTAAAAAATTACGAGGTATTTTTTTTTAGTTTTTCGATTTATAGCCATTTTTGATGTTTTAACGTCAAGCCTACCACTTTCAATTTATATAAATTCCATCTCTGGGAGCGCCGAGGCTCAGTGGTTACGGATTGGACATCTACCGAAAGATCCACGGTCCGACGCCAGCTAGGGGTAACTGCTCGTTGAGGTCGTTCCAGTGAGGCTCACACATGTAAGCTATATTTTAAAGGCAAAGGATGAAACTTTTTGTTATTCATGAAATTTGTTTGAAAGTGTCGTTCTCTACTTGTGTTGGGTTAAGGGTTAATTAATAGAATACAGGACGGAGAAATATTTTTGTCCAGTTGATGGTATGTGAGGTGGGAAATAAACTCATCAAGAATATTGTCTGAGATGTTCAGTCGATTTTAAAAAGTATTATACGATAATCATTAAGCCCTCCTCATCCCCCACTCACCCAAACACACATCTGTCCACACCACTATCTACAAATGTCTGCCATAATACGGAAATCAACATTACGTCCCCTGAGTTCCGATGTGTTCTATGTGCCTACTGGCACATAGAACACACTGGAACTCAGGTCAGGGGACGATTTGTGAAGACAGAAGTCGGAGGAAGCGTATTTTCCCCACTCTGCCCCAGCGCTGTACTCTTTAACATTAGTTCGTTTGGAGTTCATGGAATATTTGAGAATCGCTTGATTGGGATACACACAGTACATTCCCGACACATGTTGGAGTTGAAAGAGGACAACAAACAAACTGAAAGAACAAAACCCAATATTTCATTGCTTTGTGAGAGAAACACATGACACAAACACATAAAGCTTCTGAATCACAATCTCTTGGAAACACGTGTTATTATTTGCCAATTCGTCGAAATTTAGCATTGGGTGTTTGATGAATTCTAAAATGAAAAGTTCTATGGAGTAAGAGGGGAGTTGTAACTTTTCATTTAGAAAGGTCCCAAATACTTACCCAGTGGAATGAATGAGACTTTTTGAGGGAGAACGGTGGCTTACTGGTTAGAGCAATAAAATTCAAACCGAAAGGTCCTCGGTTCGCTCTTTTGACTAGCGGTAAACGCGTTGTGCCTTTAATCCCGATTACCCACGTGGGGACACGGTAACATTTGATGTGTACTAAGACGTATTGCACGTCGATGGTGCACTTGCCATCAACCATTACTAACCCTGCTTGAGCGGACTTAGTTAGTTCGGGAGTCTGATAGTTGCTCGCTGCTATTCAGTTGTTAACTCCGGGTACCCCAGCTTACTCCTCCCGCACAACTGGCTGACTCGAGGTCGCCATGACTGTCGAACGTGTCGTTAAACCCCAGAACAATTCATTGAGAAACTAATGGAGATATAAGATAAAAATAGTGTTATTTCGCATCTCCTTGTACACACCCGGACGAACAATTGAATGAGAGGGCTGCCTCATTGGCTGCCCTGGAAAATTCGTAATCGGATGTTATTGCTAAAACCACATAGTTATATAAGAAAGTCATTAAAAGTCTATTTTTGAAATAATAAAACAACATGAAATGTACCATATGCCTGTTGTGTTAAATGTAGGGGAACATGCAGGATATAAGAAGTTTAAATATTGTCACGAACTTATTTATTTATTTATTTATTTATTCATTTATTTGTTTATTTATTTATTGGGGTTTAACAACACTTTCGACAGCCAGAGTCATCTCGTGTCGGACACTTGTGCGGGTGGATGAAGCCGGAGAAAACCATCGAGCAACGTCGAGCAACTGTCAACCTCCCCAGCATACTAACTCTACACAAGAAGGGTTAACATTGGTTGAAGACAAGTACACCATCGACATGCAGTACAACTTAGTACACATCGACACCGTGCCCCGCGTGGGCAATGGGGTGAAGTGTCTTGATCAAGGATACAATGTTGTTGAGGAAGGAGGGATTCGAACCGAGGATCCCTCGGCTTGCAGCCTACACCTCAACCTACTGAGCCACCGCGCCGCCTGTCATGAACCAGTGCAGTGTAAACAGCATTCGTATATTCCTAAGTGCTCATGGAGAAAAACAGCAAATGTAGGTTTTATCTTTTTACACGCCCGTTTGAAAAAAACGGTCGGATTTTGTAAATGGGTTGTCCGTCCGTCCGGATTACTTTTATCCAGAGCGTTTCACAGCCATATGTTATCAAGTCTTTTTCAAACGTGGCACATAAGTTAACCACCATGAAAACCTGTGTAAGTTTGCTTTTGAGTGTGATTGGATTTTTCAAGAGTTATAGTACAGTATTACTTAGAAATTATACAGTTTGTGGACACATCTTTGTGCGGAGGCTTTCTCAGCCGTTGTTTATCCAATCTTTTTCAAGCGTGGCACAACAATTAACCACCATGGGAACCTTTGCATGTGCGATTTTTAGTTTGATTGGAGTTTTCAAACCAGAATTATGGTACAGTCTGACTTAGAAATTATACAGTCTGTGGACACATTTTTGTCCGGGGCGTTTGTTATCCAATTGTCACAAACGTTAACCACCATGAGGACATGTGCAATTGTGATTTTAAGTTTGATTGGAGTTTTGATTTGTTGATCAGCGCCAAACTTTGTGTTTGTCTCAGTCATACTAAAATACAGGTTAAGTTCGAATCGGAGTTTTGTGCGATGTTATTGGTTAGGTGAAAACATTGGTTATGTACAATTCGAAGAAGCCTGCCTGGCGCATTATGCAAAGCAAGATGGTGACCTTGTTTGGCTTTGAAACGTTTCAGGATAGTGGTGTCGATGTCCTAAATTATTCAATCGCATATAAAGTGCTTGTGAGGAATGTATTTGTAAACCTCCGGATGAAGAAAGTAAAGTATGTACAAATAGAGGGAGAAGGAAGACAATTTCAAGTCTTTATTCTCTATTGACAGATGTTCACGATTGACTTTTTTAATATTGATCATACTGGGACAACATATATTGTTTGTACTTTACAAGGGTTAGATGAACAGATTATTTCAATATCCATTTTTAAAAATGAAATAACAACTCCTAAACTCAACATAAATGGTAACAAAATTATATGTCTCATACCTAACTTTTTAGGTTTTCCCCTATGAGATTGACAAAACTATCTAAATCATTCGGCTTGACTGAATTAGCAAAATTACACTTCCTATATTGCAAATATATATGAGTATATGAAACAATTAGCCATTTTGAGCTTCCAAATTTCACATATGTACAGATACCATCACTCTAAATCAAGCCAAATCCATTGGGTTGAGTTACGTTTTACTCCAACTGATTTGAGAGAGATGTCAAAATCAACAAGATGGGGATTCATTAAATGATGTATTAGTTTTGTAGATCTTTATTAACATGTACTATACAGTAGTAACATACATAAATTCTATATTTATTATAAAGGACCCGGCCCTTTGGGCCTGTATGTCATCCCTTCTTATTAAGGCGTTTTCCAATCGCATGCTCGATAAACATTCACGCACCCATCCATTCAGTTGTTCATTTATTCATTCACTCATAATTCTTTCGTTCTCGTTTTTCAAAGATTCGTTATTACTTTCACTCCCACTCGTACTCATATATTATACACACACACGCACACATTCGTTCACAAATTGATTCATCCATTCATTCGCCCATTATTTTCAGCCTGAAAGGCGGATCCACACCACAGCCGCTCGGCAACCCCCTGGCCTCTTCCAGAAACTCGTCATCTTTGACCGCTTTTGGAAGTCGTCTGCACGTAATCATCAACTGTTCAGTGTGTGATTAGGAACGTACCAGGAACGGATTGTGGTAACGTGAGGTCCTCACTCAATGTGGACCCCATGTCACCACAATACGAACCCAATTAGAATTGGGGGTTTACAAACAGATCAACGACTGCCCCAAGACTGGCTGTTGCCACCACCACAAACTAGTCTAAGAGAGAGATCACAAATTCCTAAACATGTTTTCACAAACACCATAACCGGCAACATGTGTTCACGAACAAAGAAACATACCAAGGGGAATAATCGCTGCTGAAGTCCTAAGATTCTAAAATGTGTGTCAGTAATTCTAGCGATAAAGATGATATTTTCAATTGATTATTTATTTATTTGGGTTTTACGACACTTTCGACACCCAGAGTCACCTCGTGTCGGTAGTTTTCTGGGTGTAGGAATCTGGAGTACCTTGAGGGAACCAACGAGCAACGCCGAGCAACTGTCAGGCTTCCCAACATACTAACTCCATACAAGCAGGGTTAGCGTTGGTTGATTACAAGTGCACTATCGAAGTGCAGTAGTACACCTTCGTACACAACGCCACCCTGTCCCCACGTGTGCAGTGGGGGTGAAGTGTCTTGCCCAAGGACACAATGCAGTTGTCGCAGGTGGGATTCGGACCGATGACCTATCGGCATGCAGCCTGCACCTCTACCTACTGAACGACCGCTCTCCCGATGTTTTTTTTTTTATTACAGGCCTTAAGTAAACAATTTGCACACTGTTATGCCAACTATGTATCATTACAGCTATTCCCCCACAGCTGGAGAGAGTAATATCAGTTCCTCGGTTATTCATTGCGGAAGTTATTTTCTAAAAGTGTCCTCAAAGCTGAGTTCTGCGAAAAAATGATAATATTCATTCTCAATAGCATTTTTATCTCCCAGTATGCACAAACCTTCATCAATCTTTTCATTTCTGAATCTGCCCGTTTCTACTCGAATTGGAATGACCCCACAGCGAAATTGCACTGGACGTGTGTGTTGCTGATGGTTTAAATTCATCTTTACATAATTTACTGTTTCATATATTTCTTTAAAGAGTTTGTTAGTCCGTAGTTTTGGAGAATACTTCAGACTTTCGAGCCGGTTAGTTGAAAAATATATGCTGAGAGAATGTCCCATGTCTTCAATATCACACTGCAATTAATGCTCATAGTCTTCTACCTTATCAGTGTTATGGAATATATCCTTAACGTCGGAGCACCATCCATCAGTGCCACTCTTGTAATCTCATTGAACCATGTTATACACTACTCCATGACTATCCATTCCTGTTAGAACATTCCACAATCAAACCATATTAAGCCAGTGTCGCTGCCTACTTATCCTTAGTCCCATATCTTCATTTATTGCTAAAACCAGAGTAAAGCTATGGACACCAAAAACATAATGTAGTACCTTATTTGTATACCGTCGACATTTATATGGATTTATACCCCCACACCCAAGTGCATAATTCAATATTGGAAAAACACATTGATTAAATATTTTTTCGAAAATTCTATATCTTTATACATGTGTATCTTCGATATGTGTGCACCTAAAGCCCTACCGGATTTTCCAAGAATCTCTGTCGTACATGTTGATGTAAAGTTTCAGTATTGGTGTAAAATAATATCTTAGTATTTTTATTTATCGATGAGTTCTATAAGATGGTCGCCTAAGTTAAACTTATATGCGCTTCTCCCTTTATTACGCTCTCTGAAATGTGTAATATTTGTTTTCTCTTTCTTCACGATCATAAGGCATTTTTTACACCACTTATTAGTTATATTAAGTGCAGTTCATATATCCTCCTCATTGTCCGTCATACGAACAATATCATCAATATATAAAAGAATGGATACTTTATCGCTACCAATATTGACACCTTTTTCCAAACTGTTTATCTCCTGAGTAAAGTCATAAATGAAAAGAACAAACAATGTCGGCGAAAGGCTATCGCCCTGTTTTATTCTACAGTTCCAACCAAAATAATCTGTGAATTCACCATTAACTCTGACATATGATTGTGAACGATCATGCATGTGCTTGATTGTCATATACATATTGCCGTCAACGCCAACATTCATCAGTTTAAAATTAATAAATTATATTGCGGTTATCGAGTAAATGTTGTCTGAACATGATCGCGTCAATCTGAAGCCGTGTTATTCATCCACCATTAACCCATTTTCTTTTACATAATGTACCAATCTTTTGTTTGTTAAATAACTTACTACAGTCATGTAGGTATTAAAGAAATTTGTTTATAATTTGTTTCTAGAGATGGGTCTTAAGGTGGAGAGGAAATAATAGACTTTTTTGAGATACTTGGTATTTGAGCCGTGTGAAAAATTAAATGAAACAGATGTTATAACAATTCCATCACGGGTCCAGATTTTAAAGTCTCATATTGAATATTATCACATCCAGCAGATTTCCCAGTTTTCGACTTTTTGACAATACCTTCGACATCGCTACAGGTTATTGCACAGTTCAACAATTTATTCGACTCGTAGATGGAATCTAGAAACTCGTAAAGGGATCTAGAAATCTATCTTCTAGGAAGCTTTTTCGCTTTGATTCTATTGTAAAATTCTTCAACAAACTGTTTATCACTTTTCACTGGATTATATAAATCATTGATGCCGTTGCCCAACTGCTAAAAACTGTTGATTTCTCCTTACAGATGGACTCATCTTTGTTATAAACTTCTTCAAGAATTTCTTTTTTTGTATCGGACAGAGCCTAGATTTTTAATGTTTTCCCTAATTTTTTTTTTATTATATTTATACATGTTTCTTCAGTTACAACCATTAGATTTATCTTGCATTCTCTCTCATGGAACTGCAAATGTCTATTGAATTTCTTGCGGGATAATCTAAATTTAAATGGGCTTTTTGTTTTTCTTAATTTCCCTTTGCAGGGGTTTTAAATTTTAAAAGCAGTTTGTTTTATTTTTCTTGCATATTATGCCACAGATCAGATAATTCTTCATTCCAATATGATTTATTTACTTGGCGATTTCTCGTGCACGCTCAATCGCATTTCTAATTTGATTTACACTGTCCCGTGAACAGGCCTCGTGAAGAAACTGTTTGGCAATGGTTTAATTGTTCTACGTCTCGGTGTTTCTTCTTTATGTTCAACTAATTGTTCAAAATCTATCCCAGGCCTGTAGACGGATATAATAAAACTGTAGTCAGGCGGTTCACTTCCTTCACCCAGTAATGGCTGTAACAGAAAACCATCAATTAAAGAGGCCTATGTAGTATGTACGAACTTGAAACTTTACACAGCGACTTAAAATTTCATGAGAAACACAAATATAGCGTACAACAGACTAGGGCTGTCACGACTATCATTTTTTGTAATCGACTAATCGTGACCAGTAATCGACGGTTAGTCGATTAATAGTCGCTTCCCATGATTTTTTAGCAAATCATTCTTCTGTTCGTAAAACTCTGAAAATGACAATGGCACCAGTGTGTTCAGACGAAGTGGGGTTGTGGGAACAACAAATCGGTCCCGACTGAAGCTACATGTAGTCCAATCTTGGACCCACAGTCCGTAATATAATTTTTGGGGTTGGTACGTCCTGTAGGACGTACCAACCCCAAAAATAATATTACTGACTGCGGGTTCAAGTTTGAACTAGATTGAAGCCGATGAATTAAAATGAACTTACCAAAGAACGTTCCTGCATATGTTTCCTTTCTGCAATAAGTTTCTCGAAATTTTGAACATTGAGATCTATGCATTCCCTCGTCAGTTGTTAAAATTGGATCTTAGTCTGAAGTTCCGAACTTTGAGAAGTGATCTGACGTTCTGACTTTCGTCATAATTTTGTCACTTCCGCGCTTTGGGTTTTCCAATGGGTGCATTCGTGTGTACAAGACTGGAGAAATTCAGAAGAATCTATTCTTCTCGAGTAACTGTGAGTGTTCTTTCTTACACAGTCAGTGACAGTCGTACAGTCTTCCGGATATGAATGTTAACTATGGTTAGATATTTAAAGTTATTCACCTTCATTGATCATTCACCTCACAAAACAATGCAATTTAGCCCCGACGTGTAGTAGACGTGTGCCACCTTGAAAATGAACGACGATCGACTAAAAATAAAAAAACATCGACCGCTTCAATAGCCGACGGTTAGTCGACTAATCGAATAATCGCGACAGCCCTACAACAGACTAACCCTTTGTACTTTACACAAGTGAAATTATCCTTTTTGGTGTCATATCTTCCATTAAGATAACGCATTTTAGCATCATTAAAAATTCCAGGAAAGCTCGGCCATCTTGATTTACTGTATTATCAATAAATACTCTCTTACAGTTAAAACTAGAAGTCCTGTCACGAACTGTGCGCTAATCTAGGCTTAATTGCGCATAGAAATTGCGCGCAATTACCATATCGAATGGCATCCAAAGCAAGTAGGTCCATTGGCAGAAACTTTGCTTGTGCACAGGTCATATGTACTATGGTCATAACGCGTAGATTAAAGCACAGATCGACATGCTATTTCATGACAGGACTTCTAGTTTTAACTGTATGCGTGGTATTAAACTCCGTGTTACCGTCTGGGAGGTTGCAAATACATGCATTTAAATCCCCACAAAGAATTACTGGATAGTGTTCGCAATACGTATACAGTCCACCAAGTATTTTAGCAAATGAGGACTCGGCATCCCGCCCCAAAGGGATAAATAACATGCGAATATCACAGACGTCTCATCTTTATCTTCCTTCGTGGTGAATATGACACACAAAGTACCATCTTAATATATCTCATCAAGTACATTAAAGGAATCACGTATCAAAAGCCCTTCCCTTCCAGACTCCCGTGGTGTATGTTTATTAGATACCTTTCTATTGAGTCTGATCCATTTGTATGTTTCAATGGATAATGGTCTCTGCCCCAATCAAATGTGTTTAACTAATGCCTAAAATATATGCCTAATATTTGGTGAGTTTTCCCTTCAAACATCTTCCCTCTGGGAACCATCCGTTGTCGTAAACATGTCCAACTTTAATATTTATAAAGGCGTTATTATCCATATAAATCATTCTTTCACAGTTTAACAAGCGGTTCTGTCAAACGCCTCACCCTATTTGGTAAAGTCGGTCTTTTTAATAACCCACCCACTACCCGAAATAAGATATACATTTCCACAAGGTAACTGCCTCAGCAATGTTCCGGAATTCAACTCAATGACATTCTCCACGACGGACTAACCACCCCTCAAATAACATCTTGAAAAAGTCGTACTGTCTTTCAATTATTTTGTGTTTCAAAGAACTGAAATCTTTTGTTCTAATGACTGATGCAATGAAACTTATCAGTAATGCTACCTCTGACTTTCAAATAGAAAACGAAATATATTGTAGATGAGATATTGACATTTTGCATAGATGTGTGGAAAATTCAGAGGGGAAGATTAACCTTGTCATAAGATGGATCCATTTAGAGACGCCGTTACATAACCCGATAAGCGCTGCCTGTTTGTAAGCCAGGAAAAAGAATTTGATTCCAAAAATAAAGTCGGCATCATTTCAGACGTATGTTATCTCACAGATGTTGGATATTCTAGGGAAGCAATTAGATGTACATGTATATGGTGTCCACACAACAAGAAAATATATACATAAATCATGCATTGAATGATGTGGAGTTTAATATTGGGTGCTATTACGTAGATTGGTTTCTTTAGATACCAACACTATTACTTTACACAATGTTTTTGAATGGTCAGTCACTCGAGGTTGTTAAACATTACAAATACCGAGGTATTATATTTTCGAGGACAGGGTCATTCTCGAAAACAAAACAACACTCAGTTCAACAAGCCACCAAAGCTATGTACAGTATCATTAATATCTCGCGACAGATTGGACTAACAATTACTTGCCAAAATGACCTCTTTGAAAAATAGAGTTTCCTACTTTAACATATGGGAATGAAGAGCGGAGTTTCAAAAGTTTAGAAATGATAGACAAATTGTACATTAAGTTTTCAAAATATATTCTGCATCTTAAACGTCGTACTCCCACTTACCTCGTTTGGCGTAGACAATTGAAAACGCGCAAAATTTAACTTGTTATTTAAAAGAAATTTTAAAGATGCAGTTTAAGCAACAATGGCATGACGATTTAACAAATTCCGACTAGTGTAGGACATATATTGAGTTTAAAAATAAGCACTGTTTTGAATTATACCTTGATTTGGATGGGAGATATAGATCCGTTCTTACTAAATTTAAGTGTAGTAATACTAAGTTCCCCGTAGAAGTAGGTAGGTGGACTAATGTTCCCAGGCGAAATAAGATATGCGGACTGTGTGAAGATAATTTAACTGGGGATGAATTTCATTATCTCTTAGTTTGTAGGGCCTTAAAATTAAATCCTGAAAAATATATCCCTGTTTATTTCGGTAAATATCCGAATTCACACAATTTGTCTCCTTGATAAATATGTCAAACCGACGTATTTTAATAAATGTTTGTAAGTTTCTGAAATCAATTATCCTTTTCTTCTGAGGTTTAACTTCTCGGGTGGCGTCACTGAGATATTTGGATGAGCGAATATTTTGATTGGCTGAACGAAATACAACTGGGCCACATTTTCGTAATTTGCATAATTAGAGTTGGGAGCTTCCATTGGTCAATTTCAAAACTGGACATTTTGATTGTCTTAGCAAAGAACAACTTGGTCACATTTGCATAATTTCAGTAAGGAGAATTTACGTTATCTGACCTATTTAGGGTGGCTTATATTGTATTAATCTTTTACCTAACGTATCGGTAAAAACCGACTCGCGCAATACAAGAAAAACGCCATTCATTTTTTTTTATGTTGCACTTTCTGCTTCCAAAACATAGGTTATGACCCCTCATTGGAACTAGCGTGTCGCGCTCGTTCCACTGAGGGGTCATAACCTATGTTTTGGAAGCAAAAAAATGAAACTTTTCAATTATACGAGGATGTTTTTTCCAAGTGCCGTCTGCAACTCAAGTCAGGTGATGGGTTAAAAAGTCATACTAAGTAGCTATTTTGTGCGTGTGTGTCATATGATAAATAGAATATGAAATGAGTGTTTTTCTCATATAATATTTATGAAACTCGTCCAGAGGCTCGCCCAAACGGAAAATTCTTAGACTCGTTTCATAAATATTATATGAGAGAAACACTCATTCCATATCCTCTATTTATGTGTGAAATAAATATAGATAGATAGATTGAAGTGTGTGACATGGGCGTGGAACAAGTTATCCAATTACAACTATAATCCTTACAAATTCCAAATGACAATACACTGACATGCTTTCAATATTTCAACACCTCGTGGATTTAATGTACAGGGCATATAGGAACTTAAATTTGAAAATCTTTATAGAATCATAACTAAAAGCGCCTGTGAAACAGTTCGTCCTACACATCCATTCAAAGATATCAAGTTTTATTTGTGGATAAAATAAATATGACTACGCCATTCCAACGAGTTATGTAAAACACTCACCGATTCAAACACACATCGCGTTGTGTGTTTATTACACATCCCATGAATTAAAATTAATTTAAAAAACAAATTTTAATTTCAATGTTTAAACCCAATGGTGAAGAGTCCATTTGTTTTGTTTGAAGCAGGACTGATCAAATGGATCGATAAAAACTCAAAACAACCTTTTCGGAACCAGCGTTTGTTGAAATCTGTATCGCTGTTTCTCTTCGGTTGGTGTCTATTCACGCCTAGCCATTTGGAAGCTATTACTGTTAGTGGAAATATAAGTACAAATTTGGGCAAATTTACAAAACAGCTGGGACGATTGGACATCTACCGAAAGATCCACGGTCCGACGCCAGCTAGGGGTAACTGCTCGTTGAGCTCGTTCCAGTGAGGCTCACACATGTAAGCTATATTTTAAAGGCAAAGGATGAAACTTTTTGTTATTCATGAAATTTGTTTGAAAGTGTCGTTCTCTACTTGTGTTGGGTTAAGGGTTAATTAATAGAATACAGGACAGAGAAATATTTTTGTCCAGTTTATGGTATGTGAGGTGGGAAATAAACTCATCAAGAATATTGTCTGAGATGTTCAGTCGATTTTAAAAAGTATTATACGATAATCATTAAGCCCTCCTCATCCCCCACTCACACAAACACACATCTGTCCACACCACTATCTACAAATGTCTGCCATAATACGGAAATCAACATAACGTCCCCTGAGTTCCGATGTGTTCTATGTGCCTACTGGCACATAGAACACACTGGAACTCAGGTCAGGGGACGATTTGTGAAGACAGAAGTCGGAGGAAGCGTATTTTCCCCACTCTGCCCCAGCGCTGTACTCTTTAACATTAGTTCGTTTGGAGTTCATGGAATATTTGAGAATCACTTGATTGGGATACACACAGTACATTCCCGACACATGTTGGAGTTGAAAGAGGACAACAAACAAACTGAAAGAACAAAACCCAATATTTCATTGCTTTGTGAGAGAAACACATGACACAAACACATAAAGCTTCTGAATCACAATCTCTTGGAAACACGTGTTATTATTTGCCAATTCGTCGAAATTTAGCATTGGGTGTTTGATGAATTCTAAAATGAAAAGTTCTATGGAGTAAGAGGGGAGTTGTAACTTTTCATTTAGAAAGGTCCCAAATACTTACCCAGTGGAATGAATGAGACTTTTTGAGGGAGAACGGTGGCTTACTGGTTAGAGCAATAAAATTCAAACCGAAAGGTCCTCGGTTCGCTCTTTTGACTAGCGGTAAACGCGTTGTGCCTTTAATCCCGATTACCCACGTGGGGACACGGTAACATTTGATGTGTACTAAGACGTATTGCACGTCGATGGTGCACTTGCCATCAACCATTACTAACCCTGCTTGAGCGGACTTAGTTAGTTCGGGAGTCTGATAGTTGCTCGCTGCTATTCAGTTGTTAACTCCGGGTACCCCAGCTTACTCCTCCCGCACAACTGGCTGACTC
The DNA here is from genome assembly GCA_031216915.1 of Pictodentalium vernedei. NCBI lineage: Eukaryota > Metazoa > Mollusca > Scaphopoda > Dentaliida > Dentaliidae > Pictodentalium > Pictodentalium vernedei. The sequence goes on from CM062293.1 coordinate 532,170,612, forward strand.
GAGGTCGCCATGACTGTCGAACGTGTCGTTAAACCCCAGAACAATTCATTGAGAAACTAATGGAGATATAAGATAAAAATAGTGTTATTTCGCATCTCCTTGTACACACCCGGACGAACAATTGAATGAGAGGGCTGCCTCATTGGCTGCCCTGGAAAATTCGTAATCGGATGTTATTGCTAAAACCACATAGTTATATAAGAAAGTCATTAAAAGTCTATTTTTGAAATAATAAAACAACATGAAATGTACCATATGCCTGTTGTGTTAAATGTAGGGGAACATGCAGGATATAAGAAGTTTAAATATTGTCACGAACTTATTTATTTATTTATTTATTCATTTATTTGTTTATTTATTTATTGGGGTTTAACAACACTTTCGACAGCCAGAGTCATCTCGTGTCGGACACTTGTGCGGGTGGAGGAAGCCGGAGAAAACCATCGAGCAACGTCGAGCAACTGTCAACCTCCCCAGCATACTAACTCTACACAAGAAGGGTTAACATTGGTTGAAGACAAGTACACCATCGACATGCAGTACAACTTAGTACACATCGACACCGTGCCCCGCGTGGGCAATGGGGTGAAGTGTCTTGATCAAGGATACAATGTTGTTGAGGAAGGAGGGATTCGAACCGAGGATCCCTCGGCTTGCAGCCTACACCTCAACCTACTGAGCCACCGCGCCGCCTGTCATGAACCAGTGCAGTGTAAACAGCATTCGTATATTCCTAAGTGCTCATGGAGAAAAACAGCAAATGTAGGTTTTATCTTTTTACACGCCCGTTTGAAAAAAACGGTCGGATTTTGTAAATGGGTTGTCCGTCCGTCCGGATTACTTTTATCCAGAGCGTTTCACAGCCATATGTTATCAAGTCTTTTTCAAACGTGGCACATAAGTTAACCACCATGAAAACCTGTGTAAGTTTGCTTTTGAGTGTGATTGGATTTTTCAAGAGTTATAGTACAGTATTACTTAGAAATTATACAGTTTGTGGACACATCTTTGTGCGGAGGCTTTCTCAGCCGTTGTTTATCCAATCTTTTTCAAGCGTGGCACAACAATTAACCACCATGGGAACCTTTGCATGTGCGATTTTTAGTTTGATTGGAGTTTTCAAACCAGAATTATGGTACAGTCTGACTTAGAAATTATACAGTCTGTGGACACATTTTTGTCCGGGGCGTTTGTTATCCAATTGTCACAAACGTTAACCACCATGAGGACATGTGCAAGTGTGATTTTAAGTTTGATTGGAGTTTTGATTTGTTGATCAGCGCCAAACTTTGTGTTTGTCTCAGTCATACTAAAATACAGGTTAAGTTCGAATCGGAGTTTTGTGCGATGTTATTGGTTAGGTGAAAACATTGGTTATGTACAATTCGAAGAAGCCTGCCTGGCGCATTATGCAAAGCAAGATGGTGACCTTGTTTGGCTTTGAAACGTTTCAGGATAGTGGTGTCGATGTCCTAAATTATTCAATCGCATATAAAGTGCTTGTGAGGAATGTATTTGTAAACCTCCGGATGAAGAAAGTAAAGTATGTACAAATAGAGGGAGAAGGAAGACAATTTCAAGTCTTTATTCTCTATTGACAGATGTTCACGATTGACTTTTTTAATATTGATCATACTGGGACAACATATATTGTTTGTACTTTACAAGGGTTAGATGAACAGATTATTTCAATATCCATTTTTAAAAATGAAATAACAACTCCTAAACTCAACATAAATGGTAACAAAATTATATGTCTCATACCTAACTTTTTAGGTTTTCCCCTATGAGATTGACAAAACTATCTAAATCATTCGGCTTGACTGAATTAGCAAAATTACACTTCCTATATTGCAAATATATATGAGTATATGAAACAATTAGCCATTTTGAGCTTCCAAATTTCACATATGTACAGATACCATCACTCTAAATCAAGCCAAATCCATTGGGTTGAGTTACGTTTTACTCCAACTGATTTGAGAGAGATGTCAAAATCAACAAGATGGGGATTCATTAAATGATGTATTAGTTTTGTAGATCTTTATTAACATGTACTATACAGTAGTAACATACATAAATTCTATATTTATTATAAAGGACCCGGCCCTTTGGGCCTGTATGTCATCCCTTCTTATTAAGGCGTTTTCCAATCGCATGCTCGATAAACATTCACGCACCCATCCATTCAGTTGTTCATTTATTCATTCACTCATAATTCTTTCGTTCTCGTTTTTCAAAGATTCGTTATTACTTTCACTCCCACTCGTACTCATATATTATACACACACACGCACACATTCGTTCACGAATTGATTCATCCATTCATTCGCCCATTATTTTCAGCCTGAAAGGCGGATCCACACCACAGCCGCTCGGCAACCCCCTGGCCTCTTCCAGAAACTCGTCATCTTTGACCGCTTTTGGAAGTCGTCTGCACGTAATCATCAACTGTTCAGTGTGTGATTAGGAACGTACCAGGAACGGATTGTGGTAACGTGAGGTCCTCACTCAATGTGGACCCCATGTCACCACAATACGAACCCAATTAGAATTGGGGGTTTACAAACAGATCAACGACTGCCCCAAGACTGGCTGTTGCCACCACCACAAACTAGTCTAAGAGAGAGATCACAAATTCCTAAACATGTTTTCACAAACACCATAACCGGCAACATGTGTTCACGAACAAAGAAACATACCAAGGGGAATAATCGCTGCTGAAGTCCTAAGATTCTAAAATGTGTGTCAGTAATTCTAGCGATAAAGATGATATTTTCAATTGATTATTTATTTATTTGGGTTTTACGACACTTTCGACACCCAGAGTCACCTCGTGTCGGCAGTTTTCTGGGTGTAGGAATCTGGAGTACCTTGAGGGAACCAACGAGCAACGCCGAGCAACTGTCAGGCTTCCCAACATACTAACTCCATACAAGCAGGGTTAGCGTTGGTTGATTACAAGTGCACTATCGAAGTGCAGTAGTACACCTTCGTACCCAACGCCACCCTGTCCCCACGTGTGCAGTGGGGGTGAAGTGTCTTGCCCAAGGACACAATGCAGTTGTCGCAGGTGGGATTCGAACCGATGACCTATCGGCATGCAGCCTGCACCTCTACCTACTGAACGACCGCTCTCCCGATGTTTTTTTTTTATTACAGGCCTTAAGTAAACAATTTGCACACTGTTATGCCAACTATGTATCATTACAGCTATTCCCCCACAGCTGGAGAGAGTAATATCAGTTCCTCGGTTATTCATTGCGGAAGTTATTTTCTAAAAGTGTCCTCAAAGCTGAGTTCTGCGAAAAAATGATAATATTCATTCTCAATAGCATTTTTATCTCCCAGTATGCACAAACCTTCATCAATCTTTTCATTTCTGAATCTGCCCGTTTCTACTCGAATTGGAATGACCCCACAGCGAAATTGCACTGGACGTGTGTGTTGCTGATGGTTTAAATTCATCTTTACATAATTTACTGTTTCATATATTTCTTTAAAGAGTTTGTTAGTCCGTAGTTTTGGAGAATACTTCAGACTTTCGAGCCGGTTAGTTGAAAAATATATGCTGAGAGAATGTCCCATGTCTTCAATATCACACTGCAATTAATGCTCATAGTCTTCTACCTTATCAGTGTTATGGAATATATCCTTAACGTCGGAGCACCATCCATCAGTGCCACTCTTGTAATCTCATTGAACCATGTTATACACTACTCCATGACTATCCATTCCTGTTAGAACATTCCACAATCAAACCATATTAAGCCAGTGTCGCTGCCTACTTATCCTTAGTCCCATATCTTCATTTATTGCTAAAACCAGAGTAAAGCTATGGACACCAAAAACATAATGTAGTACCTTATTTGTATACCGTCGACATTTATATGGATTTATACCCCCACACCCAAGTGCATAATTCAATATTGGAAAAACACATTGATTAAATATTTTTTCGAAAATTCTATATCTTTATACATGCGTATCTTCGATATGTGTGCACCTAAAGCCCTACCGGATTTTCCAAGAATCTCTGTCGTACATGTTGATGTAAAGTTTCAGTATTGGTGTAAAATAATATCTTAGTATTTTTATTTATCGATGAGTTCTATAAGATGGTCGCCTAAGTTAAACTTATATGCGCTTCTCCCTTTATTACGCTCTCTGAAATGTGTAATATTTGTTTTCTCTTTCTTCACGATCATAAGGCATTTTTTACACCACTTATTAGTTATATTAAGTGCAGTTCATATATCCTCCTCATTGTCCGTCATACGAACAATATCATCAATATATAAAAGAATGGATACTTTATCGCTACCAATATTGACACCTTTTTCCAAACTGTTTATCTCCTGAGTAAAGTCATAAATGAAAAGAACAAACAATGTCGGCGAAAGGCTATCGCCCTGTTTTATTCTACAGTTCCAACCAAAATAATCTGTGAATTCACCATTAACTCTGACATATGATTGTGAACGATCATGCATGTGCTTGATTGTCATATACATATTGCCGTCAACGCCAACATTCATCAGTTTAAAATTAATAAATTATATTGCGGTTATCGAGTAAATGTTGTCTGAACATGATCGCGTCAATCTGAAGCCGTGTTATTCATCCACCATTAACCCATTTTCTTTTACATAATGTACCAATCTTTTGTTTGTTAAATAACTTACTACAGTCATGTAGGTATTAAAGAAATTTGTTTATAATTTGTTTCTAGAGATGGGTCTTAAGGTGAAGAGGAAATAATAGACTTTTTTGAGATACTTGGTATTTGAGCCGTGTGAAAAATTAAATGAAACAGATGTTATAACAATTCCATCACGGGTCCAGATTTTAAAGTCTCATATTGAATATTATCACATCCAGCAGATTTCCCAGTTTTCGACTTTTTGACAATACCTTCGACATCGCTACAGGTTATTGCACAGTTCAACAATTTATTCGACTCGTAGATGGAATCTAGAAACTCGTAAAGGGATCTAGAAATCTATCTTCTAGGAAGCTTTTTCGCTTTGATTCTATTGTAAAATTCTTCAACAAACTGTTTATCACTTTTCACTGGATTATATAAATCATTGATGCCGTTGCCCAGCTGCTAAAAACTGTTGATTTCTCCTTACAGATGGACTCATCTTTGTTATAAACTTCTTCAAGAATTTCTTTTTTTGTATCGGACAGAGCCTAGATTTTTAATGTTTTCCCTAATTTTTTTTTTATTATATTTATACATGTTTCTTCAGTTACAACCATTAGATTTATCTTGCATTCTCCCTCATGGAACTGCAAATGTCTATTGAATTTCTTGCGGGATAATCTAAATTTAAATGGGCTTTTTGTTTTTCTTAATTTCCCTTTGCAGGGGTTTTAAATTTTAAAAGCAGTTTGTTTTATTTTTCTTGCATATTATTCCACAGATCAGATAATTCTTCATTCCAATATGATTTATTTACTTGGCGATTTCTCGTGCACGCTCAATCGCATTTCTAATTTGATTTACACTGTCCCGTGAACAGGCCTCGTGAAGAAACTGTTTGGCAATGGTTTAATTGTTCTACGTCTCGGTGTTTCTTCTTTATGTTCAACTAATTGTTCAAAATCTATCCCAGGCCTGTAGACGGATATAATAAAACTGTAGTCAGGCGGTTCACTTCCTTCACCCAGTAATGGCTGTAACAGAAAACCATCAATTAATGAGGTCTATGTAGTATGTACGAACTTGAAACTTTACACAGCGACTTAAAATTTCAAGAGAGACACAAATGTAGCGTACAACAGACTTACCCTTTGTAATTTACACAAGTGAAATTATCCTTTTTGGTGTCATATCTTCCATCAAGATAACGCATTTTAGCATCATTAAAAATTCCAGGAAAGCTCGGCCATCTTGATTTACTGTATTATCAATAAATACTCTCTTACAGTTAAAACTAGAAGTCCTGTCACGAACTGTGCGCTAATCTAGGCTTAATTGCGCATAGAAATTGCGCGCAATTACCATATCGAATGGCATCCAAAGCAAGTAGGTCCATTGGCAGAAACTTTGCTTGTGCACAGGTCATATGTACTATGGTCATAACGCGTAGATTAAAGCACAGATCGACATGCTATTTCATGACAGGACTTCTAGTTTTAACTGTATGCGTGGTATTAAACTCCGTGTTACCGTCTGGGAGGTTGCAAATACATGCATTTAAATCCCCACAAAGAATTACTGGATAGTGTTCGCAATACGTATACAGTCCACCAAGTATTTTAGCAAATGAGGACTCGGCATCCCGCCCCAAAGGGATAAATAACATGCGAATATCACAGACGTCTCATCTTTATCTTCCTTCGTGGTGAATATGACACACAAAGTACCATCTTAATATATCTCATCAAGTATATTAAAGGAATCACGTATCAAAAGCCCTTCCCTTCCAGACTCCCGTGGTGTATGTTTATTAGTTACCTTTCTATTGAGTCTGATCCATTTGTATGTTTCAATGGATAATGGTCTCTGCCCCAATCAAATGTGTTTAACTAATGCCTAAAATATATGCCTAATATTTGGTGAGTTTTCCCTTCAAACATCTTCCCTCTGGGAACCATCCGTTGTCGTAAACATGTCCAACTTTAATATTTATAAAGGCGTTATTATCCATATAAATCATTCTTTCACAGTTTAACAAGCGGTTGTGTCAAACGCCTCACCCTATTTGGTAAAGTCGGTCTTTTTAATAACCCACCCACTACCCGAAATAAGATATACATTTCCACAAGGTAACTGCCTCAGCAATGTTCTGGAATTCAACTCAATGACATTCTCCACGACGGACTAACCACCCCTCAAATAACATCTTGAAAAAGTCGTACTGTCTTTCAATTATTTTGTGTTTCAAAGAACTGAAATCTTTTGTTCTAATGACTGATGCAATGAAACTTATCAGTAATGCTACCTCTGACTTTCAAATAGAAAACGAAATATATTGTAGATGAGATATTGACATTTTGCATAGATGTGTGGAAAATTCAGAGGGGAAGATTAACCTTGTCATAAGATGGATCCATTTAGAGACGTCGTTACATAACCCGATAAGCGCTGCCTGTTTGTAAGCCAGGAAAAAGAATTTGATTCCAAAAATAAAGTCGGCATCATTTCAGACGCATGTTATCTCACAGATGTTGGATATTCCAGGGAAGCAATTAGATGTACATGTATATGGTGTCCACACAACAAGAAAATATATACATAAATCATGCATTGAATGATGTGGAGTTTAATATTGGGTGCTGTTACGTAGATTGGTTTCTTTAGATACCAACACTATTACTTTACACAATGTTTTTGAATGGTCAGTCACTCGAGGTTGTTAAACATTACAAATACCGAGGTATTATATTTTCGAGGACAGGGTCATTCTCGAAAACAAAACAACACTCAGTTCAACAAGCCACCAAAGCTATGTACAGTATCATTAATATCTCGCGACAGATTGGACTAACAATTACTTGCCAAAATGACCTCTTTGAAAAATAGAGTTTCCTACTTTAACATATGGGAATGAAGAGCGGAGTTTCAAAAGTTTAGAAATGACAGACAAATTGTACATTAAGTTTTCAAAATATATTCTGCATCTTAAACGTCGTACTCCCACTTACCTCGTTTGGCGTAGACAATTGAAAACGCGCAAAATTTAACTTGTTATTTAAAAGAAATTTTAAAGATGCAGTTTAAGCAACAATGGCATGACGATTTAACAAATTCCGACTAGTGTAGGACATATATTGAGTTTAAAAATAAGCACTGTTTTGAATTATACCTTGATTTGGATGGGAGATATAGATCCGTTCTTACTAAATTTAAGTGTAGTAATACTAAGTTCCCCATAGAAGTAGGTAGGTGGACTAATGTTCCCAGGCGAAATAAGATATGCGGACTGTGTGAAGATAATTTAACTGGGGATGAATTTCATTATCTCTTAGTTTGTAAGGCCTTAAAATTAAATCCTGAAAAATATATCCCTGTTTATTTCTGTAAATATCCGAATTCACACAAATTTGTCTCCTTGATAAATATGTCAAACCGACGTATTTTAATAAATGTTTGTAAGTTTCTGAAATAAATTATCCTTTTCTTCTGAGGTTTAACTTCTCGGGTGGCGTCACTGAGATATTTGGATGAGCGAATATTTTGATTGGCTGAACGAAATACAACTGGGCCACATTTTCGTAATTTGCATAATTAGAGTTGGGAGCTTCCATTGGTCAATTTCAAAACTGGACATTTTGATTGTCTTAGCAAAGAACAACTGGGTCACATTTGCATAATTTCAGTAAGGAGAATTTACGTTATCTGACCTATTTAGGGTGGCTTATATTGTATTAATCTTTTACCTAACGTATCGGTAAAAACCGACTCGCGCAATACAAGAAAAACGCCATTCATTTTTTTTTATGTGTTCACTTTCTGCTTCCAAAACATAGGTTATGACCCCTCATTGGAACTAGCGTGTCGCGCTCGTTCCACTGAGGGGTCATAACCTATGTTTTGGAAGCAAAAAAATGAAACTTTTCAATTATACGAGGATGTTTTTTCCAAGTGCCGTCTGCAACTCAAGTCAGGTGATGGGTTAAAAAGTCATACTAAGTAGCTATTTTGTGCGTGTGTGTCATATGATAAATAGAATATGAAAAGAGTGTTTTTCTCATATAATATTTATGAAACTCGTCCAGAGGCTCGCCCAAACGGAAAATTCTTAGACTCGTTTCATAAATATTATATGAGAGAAACACTCATTCCATATCCTCTATTTATGTGTGAAATAAATATAGATAGATAGATTGAAGTGTGTGACATGGGCGTGGAACATGTTATCCAATTACAACTATAATCCTTACAAATTCCAAATGACAATACACTGACATGCTTTCAATATTTCAACACCTCGTGGATTTAATGTACAGGGCATATAGGAACTTAAATTTGAAAATTTTTATAGAATCATAACTAAAAGCGTCTTTGAAACAGTTCGTCCTACACATCCATTCAAAGATATCAAGTTTTATTTGTGGATAAAATAAATATGACTACGCCATTCCCACGAGTTATGTAAAACACTCACCGATTCAAACACACATCGCGTTGTGTGTTTATTACACATCCCATGAATTAAAATTCATTTAAAAAACAAATTTTAATTTCAATGTTTAAACCCAATGGTGAAGAGTTCGTTTGTTTTGTTTGAAGCAGGACTGATCAAATGGATCGATAAAAACTCAAAACAACCTTTTCGGAACCAGCGTTTGTTGAAATCTGTATCGCTGTTTCTCTTCGGTTGGTGTCCATTCACGCCTAGCCATTTGGAAGCTATTACTGTTAGTGGAAATATAAGTACAAATTTGGGCAAATTTACAAAACAGCTGGGACGAACGTTTTTAAAAGAAGTTCGAACCATGTTAAGATGTCCGAAGATTTATCGAAATAAAGTTGACCAATTAAATATAACGGCATCTCAAAACGAGATGGCCACGGGACTAGGTTAATGTTGTGATTGGAAAATGATAGTTTGTTTTAATATTATCTCATGTTTGGTTAACTAATGTTTTGTGAACCGATTTTATTTTGCTTTGGACGTTTTCATTTTCACACAAACGCGACAGACGATCGATAATTGTATTACGAAATTTGTAAACTTTTCGAAGCATAACTATTGACTCGATAGGAAAGGAATAAGAAAAACGATGCTGGGAAAAAAATCTCCGGCTTGTTTTTCAGCCATTGAATACAGAAACATTTGTGTCATGGCGGCGATTCCGTTAAATACAAGGGTCTAAAGTTGAATGGATGTGTAATAAATGTACAAATGCGCGTGATCTGTATCTGAAAACTACTATACATGTACCTCACCTTCACGTAGAGTTCAGTATTTGATCCAAGTAGAATGGGAAAAGAGCCTTTTCCTTGATCTTGGGGAAATTATACAATTGGTCATCTAAACATAAATCCATTAAATCCACTTGGAAACATTTTTCCAGAGGGAATACATAGACAAAACTACATGTATGTTTCAATGAGTCGTTTAGTATTCAATGAGTCAGATGTGCGTAGGAAGAAAACGTCGAGACCAAAGGTCGAGACGTTTTCTTTCTACGCACATCTGACGAATTGAATACAAAACGACTCATTGAAACATACATGTGGTTTTGTATTTATTACATGACCCAAGCACCTACTGACCTAATTTTCTTTTCTATCAATGGTGGTAAACACCATGCACTTTATGCAGTCGCATTGCATAAAAAAAGTCCCGGTTGGAACAGGTTGGTGTGCAATACGGAATTCCGTATTGCACAGCCGTATTGCACGCCGTATTGCATAACAGAGACTGCATGGGCATGTAATAAAGTTTGAGATGTGTATCAGTTTATTTGGATTAACTAACAGAAACATACAGTGGCTATGCAATCTGATTTTGCTGTATACCGTTGGAAGTAATAGTGTTTTGTGTCAGAAATTGGGACTTTTATAGCATGTACACAACTGGGAATGGAGCCTTACTTTGGTCACAGAAAGAACCTCAATGGAGCCTTGAGGTACTGGGCATGTAAAAGCAGCACCATTCCCCAACATATCATTGATTTCTTTTTCCTTTTTCCATTTTCTCTACCTCAACCAACACCTCATTTAAACAAGCTTTGTGTGGGGATGGTAAGGTTTGCTTTTAGGAGATAAAAGATTAACCTTTTGCATAACGAAGAAGAAAGGCGACACTTGCATAATGTTTTCTGGAATCACAGAAAATTTAACCTTTTGTCTTAGAAACAGGGCTCATAAATACCTGCTGGAACTGCTTCAGTGAGGTAATCACAGTTGAAGATCATAATCATGTGTTATGTCTGAGTAGTGATTTGATCGATGTGTAAGATAAATAGACAAAACTACATGTATGTTTCAATGAGTCGTTTTGTATTCAACGAGTCAGATGTGCGTAGGAAGAAAACGTCGAGACCGAAGGTCGAGACGTTTTCTTTCTACGCACATCTGACGAATTGAATACAAAACGACTCATTGAAACATACATGTGGTTTTGTATTTATTACATGACCCAAGAACCTATGCACTTTATGCAGTCGCATTGCATAAAAAAAGTCCCGGTTGGAACAGGTTGGTGTGCAATACGGAATTCCGTATTGCACAGCCGTATTGCACGCCGTATTGCATAAGAGAGACTGCATGGGCATGTAATAAATGATTTGGTTGAGAGAAATCATAAATATTATCTTTTAGTTATATTAAATACATGTATATATGTAAAGAGTTATGAAAAAAAAATCCATAGTGAAAACCAATCCTCATATATGGAATAGAATAGAATAGAATATTTTATTGCATAACCATCTACAGTTAAAACTAGAAGTCATGTCATGAAATGCGCGTAAATAGCACGTCGATCTGCATGTTAATCTATGCGTTATGACCATAGTAAGGCCATTAAATTCTGTACATATGGCCTGGACACAAGCAATGTTGCAGTCAGTGGACCTCCGGAGGTCCATTGGCAGAAAGATTGCCTGTGTTTGCTATGAGTAACCAGGAGACCTTGCCGTGCTTTGGGTGCCATTCAATATGACAATTCCTACGCGCAATTTAGCTTAGACAAGCGCACAGTTCGTAGCAGGACTTCTAGTTTTAACTGTATATAGTGTTAAAGAGTTATGAGATTGTCATTTCATGGGAGTATTCAACATTTTGCGCAAATATTTTGAAACAAAGTTTCTTCTGAAAACATAATATCAAGCAAAATGATTGAGAAAGTGGATAACTGTATCATTCCATTGGAGGTGGTGATGGAGGTCTGCTGACCAGACACTGAATGAGAAGAACATCGTCTATTAACTCGTTGAAGGCTAGATCATTTTTGGTGGTCTGAGTTTGTTAATCACAATTTGTTCTACTACAAATTATTGGAGAGTGATTTGTAATAGACCGAATTTATATAAATAAAATATTATATACATTTGACGGAATATGGAACATGAGCAAGGGAAATGATAGCTTTTGACCTGGTACCCTCATTTTACTGAAAGCCCCGATAGCGTCTTCTAGCACTCAACCAGTTAATTTAACGAGAAGGCACAAGAGAAAGCCGTTATGAAAAACTAGTCATTTAATATAGGTAGGGACTGAAGGTGTGGCTAGGGAATGCTGCATGATTCCAGGCCAATCTGGAAAGACACCACTGTGAGCAAGTTCTCTGTTGTGGATGGCATTTGAACCAGCATTAAGTTCTGAGTTGGTCTATTGCTGTTGATGGCGATATTAATGCCAACTTTTTTTATTATTGAGGTTTGACAATATACTTTCGACAGGCAGAGTATCCTCATGTCAGACAGTTTTAAGGGTAGCGGAGGGAGGAGAGCATATCATACTTATACGGCTAATATTTGCAGGGGAGGTAAATTAGATTACTGATCAATGTGATGCGTCGACTTTTGGACTGTAAATATACATCTGGAACTTAATTAAGCACCCCCTAAAATGTGTCATGGCAGTGAAGTTGCTGTTACTGATTATCATGTTTTAATGATTGCCACGTCTGGCAGTATATTTCATCCAGTGAAACATGATGTTTCTAGTTGATAGCGTAACCCAAACACATCCCTCGTCCACACGGAGCATGATTCCCACCAATGTCACAAAAAACATTATTATCCATATTCATATATAAAATAAGAAACGGTATAAAATAAGAAAATTGTCACTTCTTTTATCAATAAATGTTGACATGGCAAGGAAGAGACTGTCAGAGCCACTAAGATGGCAAATCTTTGGCATGCATGCAACAGGCATGTCATTCAGTGCTATTGGAAGGTAACTTGGCTATAGTCATTCTGTCATCAGCAGACCTGTCCGAAGACATCAACAAACCAAGGATGTTAAGGACCGAACGAGGCCTGGACAACCTCGAAAGACCTGTCCTCGAGAGGATCGGAGCCTGGTACGCCTCGTTAGGCGTGAACCCTTTTCTTCAAGTGGAGTTTTGAAACGGATTTGCCTCCACAACAGGTGTTTGTGGAACCGAACTCTCCGAAACCGTCTCAAAGCAATGGTTATAAGGTCCAGAAAGGTCACATCCAGCGCGGTCCGACGAGACGCAAAACGACGTTTGGAGTGGTGTATGGCACGACAACATTGGAATAGCAGGACGTGGAGGAACGCCTATTGGTCAGACGAGAGTAGGTTCCTGCGTCACGTCACAGGTGGTCGCATGAGAGTGTGGAGGCATAGAAGTACTGCTTACGCGTCCAGGAACATCAGACCTACTGTTCTTCATGGTGAAGGATCAGTAATGATATGTGGATGCCTCTCTCATGATTGTAAACTTGATATGTTGAATGTACGTGGGAATCTCAATGGTCATCAGTACATCTGGGACATTCTCAATGCGGTTGTCGTCCCTCATTTTGGCAATCATCCGTTGGATACTCACCCTGTATTCATGGACGACAATGCAAGGCCACAACGTTCCCATGCCGTGAGAGCATTCCTTCTGAACAACGCTATTACAACACTACCTTGGGCTGCAATGAGCTCCGGTTTGAATCTGTGAGAATACATCTGGGACTTTCTTGGGCGTCGTGTGCAAGCAAGACTCCCTCTGTGTAGAATTTGGCCGATTTGGAAGCTGCATTGCATGAGGAGTGGCAGCAGTTGCCTCTGGGCCGAATCAGAAAGCTCACTGGTAGCATTGGGAGAAGGGTTCAGGCTCTCATCCTGGCACGTGGTGGATACACTCGCTACTGACCCCAGACACTTTTATTGGGATCAGGAGATCACAAGTTCTATTTTTTGTCAGTAATTATCTGCAATGTTTCATCATGGACCGTTCCAGCACCATACTTGTCGAGAGAACATGTTTTCCATCAAAACATTAGTGACAGATATGTGTAATTAGCGCCATTAAAATACTGCATATTTTCATGATTTTGTTGACTTTGTATTGTCAATAGACCATTCTTTCCGCTAACAATCACTTTTGGCCATCTGAAAGACTGCATGGCAGTGATAACAGTTTCTATTAACGCATTGCGAAAAAGCAGTGGGCGCCTAATTAAGTTCCATGTGTATAGTTCCATGTGAAATAATGGCTGGACCAGCATATGTAGTACTCATTCAAAAATCCAAATTACATGCATTTATTTTTTTTTTAAAGTTATGACTCAACTGCTGATCTCGAGTGCATACAGGAAACATCTCATTCACTTTCAAATTCATATCTTAAATTATGGCGGTAGGAAGTTGACCGCGAATTAAGGATTTTCAAAAGCACTTTTCTGATGAGTAAATTCATTTTTTCTCAGTTTTTATCACATTTTTGTAATCTAGTAGGCAGGTTGCAACCATTCGTGTATTAAATAACCATTACTATTGAAAAGTAATGAAAAGTGCAGCATTTTTTTCACCTGACCACTCTAATTGTAGTCTTCAGATTAGAATCATCTTAATCACCGACTATACAGAAGAGTAAATAAATGAAGTACAAATCAAAGCATTCAGATCCATTTGCACGGAAAGTTTTCCTGTGCACAAATATCACGCTGCAGTAAAATGTTCAAAAGAAGCAATATGGTGGCTTTCCCGGGATTTTGATTTATCTACAACACAAACCCACCATAAACCACCTGTTATTGAAGTATGTAGCGAAACGACCTACTACATACAGTGAGTACGTCACTGGGGGGCGCGGTGGCGTTGTGGTAACCGGTTCTCGTCAGATCACCGAAGTAAAGCAAAGTCCCATCGCTTGCATCGCAGGCTAGGTGTGGATGCTTTATGCTGGGGGTGTGAATGGAAAAGCGTCAGGCATAAAGAGTGAAAAACGGTTAGAGTTGCAATTACGTCGGTGACGCCATGGTGAGTGCGCGACGTCATGGCGACGTTGTCCGCTGGCGATAGAGGAGAGTGACTGGACGTCCTTACGGTCATTGAATATCCGATGTCTCCCTATAGATGGCAGAGGTGTTGAGTAGCCCCTGCCGGGTCGGATCTGAATACCACATAACAGGAAGAGGGATGACCTTTCGACCCTTCTTCTCCCTGATCGAAACTGACCTACTCTGACGACTCGAACAGAGAAGCCACTAGAGTAACCCCTCCTTCGAGAAGGAACGACTTATACAGACGAGTAATTGGGAAGCTGCCCCAGGCACACTTGCGCAGGTCGAGGAGGCCTGGGTTCCCGTGATAAGGTCGACGTGTCCCTGATGTGATGAGGGTGTTGGGTCGAGAAGGTAGGGTTAGGGAAGCTCGGCGGGGATGGTTTCTGGGAGAAGGGGAAGACTCTGTCGCTCTTGGTGGAGCCGCAGGGGTAAGTTCGTCGTGTCAAATACGGGAACGTCAGCCAATCAAGGAAAGTATCGGGAGCCGAGGGCTTCTCAGATACGCTGGCCGGGGCAGCAGTCGCAAGGTAACTAACGTGCACGTGGTAGATACCCAATCATCACGTTCAAGATAGTAACTTGCAGGTGCAAAAGCGCTAAGATGCACGTGCAAGATAACCATCCAGCACGTGCAAGATAATAACTTGCAGGAGCAAGATAGCTAACATGCACGCGCAAGATAGCTAACCGGTACGTGCAAGATAGTAACTTGCAGGTGTAAGATAACTATCCTGCACGTGCAAGATAGTAACTTTCAGGTGCAAAATAGCTAACGGGCACGTGCATGATCGCTAACCTGTACGTGCATGATGGTAACTTGTAGGTACAAGATAGCTAACTTGCACGTGCAAGATAGAAATAAAACACGTCTGGCGCCTTAACGCTTCCGCAGTTTTGCAGTGATACATTCGTCAAAGAAAATTTACTTATGCGTGTTGAACATGATGGTGAAAAACTGTTTAAATTGGAGGAAACAGTAACCCCATCTTTAGCACATTTTTTTAGATGGGGGGGGGGGGGGGGGGGATAGTACAAAGTTTCTACGCTACTAACATCATCGGCTTACTAAGTCCTGTGAATTGGCGTTAATTGAATACTATATCTCTACTTATCAGTAGTTACTTGCACTAATCCAATTCAAATGATTATTCATTGAGCGGTTATATTGGTGTGATGTCGGCCGTCACCCTTCCACCTATCGACGAGTTTGTCCGGCATTTCAATTCGGTAGCTATTTTGTCCCAGAACAGTTGTCTGTTCACTCTTAAAATGGTTTCCAGTTGTTGTCAGTTGGATTTAAGGAGACTGCCCCGTCTGAACATTCATATTAAAACAGGCACTTGGCCAAGATTATATAATAGGGGAGCCCTTGCCATTTTGTTTCTTCTTTTAATTGGTGTGTGTGTGCGGGGGGGGGGGGGGGGGGGGTATTTGAAAGGACGTAGTGTCAGGTTTCGGGGGGGCACCCCTAGTCGTAGATAGGTCCCGAGGGAGGGGAGTGGGAAGCGCAGCAACGACCGCTGGAGTGGCAACGATTGGAGGGGGCAACGGCCGGATGGTCCTTGTTAGGATTTGCCTCCCTCAAGCCCTCGAGAAAAGTCTGAAAAAGAGCTCTAAGATGGAATCTGCAGCGTGTATATTTCGTATATTGTCGATCAGTTACGGGTTCTATGTTGTGTGAAACTTGCATTGGACCAATGTTTTGTGGGAGTCAGCGAAAACGTTAGGGGGTCATAGCCCCTTCTAGCCCCCAAACCACGACACTCCCCCCCCCCCCCCCCCTCCGTGTAGCTATGCACTGTTTTAAAAGTATTTGTCTGTTTAACGCCGCCCAATTAGATACTGGAAGATAATTCTACTTTCCATGAGTGCGTACATCTGTCTGTTTTGACGTACGATAGTCGCTCTAGTTATGGATATCCGTCAGCTAGTAGGGTAATTCTCATAATAATTATTGTACAAATCTACCGAACAATTTCACATATTCAACCTAAAGCTTTAATAATTCATCAATTTAACTTCGGTCACCAGAAAGAATTAACAAAAGGGAGACATTAGAGAAATACATGTAATGTCAATTATTGAAACAGATCTCGATTATTACAATTATTAGAGTCGAAGTGAAACTTTAGTCAATATTCAGAATGCAGGATGGGGATGGGGCGGTACTTATCCAACCCATTAGCGTCTCTGTCCTTATAGAACTGTCAGTAGTATGTAATGTGGTTTTGAGCCATAGGTTGCCGGACGTCGGTGACGGACCTCGGAAGTGACGTCATGTCACGTGTCGTGTTGTTATAGTAACCCGCGTGAGCGTCCAAACACTATAGTGTATTGCGCAGTCGGTAGTTAGTCGCCAGTGTACCGAGTTTTCTGGCGAGTTTTTCATCAAAGGTATGCTCGAGAAAAGTGACGTTCCTGGATATGGTTTTCCGTGACAAAAACTATAACGTTTTTGAAGGTTATGAAAGCCTGATAATCCCATTGACACTCTATGTAAAACACACCAAGTTGTTTGCCTATACATTCACAAAGTACATCATCTCTTAAAAAAAATAAACTGGAAAAAATATGATACCACATGAAATGTTTATTGAAATTTAGAATTTTCACCACTACCGTCTGCTCTTGCACGTGACCTTGACTCTTTTTTTCATGCCTCATTGTTTTGAGAAATTCTCTCACATTCCGACTCAAAATTGCAAATAAACGTTTTAATCCTCTCTAAAGTGGACAAAAAAAAGCAGTGAATGGTATCAAATGTAACACGTCACGTGTTCACTGTTTAAGGCTGTCCTTACATGAAATTTAAATGTTGTCAACAGTGTCATTAACTTTTATACAATAACTTCCTGTAGTATGGCGGAGAAATCTATAAATCAAAAGATAATTTTTCATTTTATTTTGCCATGTTCCATGACAGATTATTCACGACTCCTCATTTCGTGCCCGTTTTTCCGTATCTGTGCTTTGTGCTACTGAATGTTTTACTACAATGATATTACCTTATTTTTCCGTGAATGTTGCCGTTATGAATTTTCAAATAATCCATTATTCCAGATGATGGGCAATGAATAATCAAATTTATCTAACAATCAGCATGTATTTTGTCTGTATTAACTCCGCAACTGTCGTGTATCCGACCCCCTGGTACAGATGTTTGCATCAGGGGTCGGATACAAGCACGTTCCTTTCGCGTGAGTTCCATTTTTTTTATTTTTGTTCATACGTACGAATAAATAGTTCGTTATATATTACTCTACATTCTTGACTTATCCCCATTGTATTGTAAGATATATGGTGAGGGCTTCTGGGAGAAGGAGAAGACTCTGTCGCTCTTGGTGGAGCCGCAGGGGTAAGGTCGCCGTGTCAAATACGGGAGAACTCTATAGTGTATTGTGCAGTCGGTAGTTAGTCGCCAATGCACCGTTATGAATTAGTCAATAACTCGTCCTCGACTAGTCGTGATCTGCCCTTAGAATTCGGGGCTCAACTCGGTTACATATCGTGTACATCCACATAATGGTAATAATGTCTATTTACAAGACACTTTACAAGCAAGTTCAAAGTACACCACTAAGCGTGGCACCACCACAATAACCTTCAATCCCACTGACATTGGCACCGGTTGTAAGGGTGGTGGCTCTCTTGCATTCTGCAAGTGCCATCAATGTCAGTTTAGAAATGTTTTTATAAAATTCCTCATTTTCATGTATTGGTGGCTCAATGGTTACGTCATTAAATGTCCACGGTTCTATCCCGTCAGGGATAAATGTCCACGGTTCTATCCCCGTCAGTGATAAATGTCCACGGATCTCTCCCCGTAAGGGATAAATGTCCACGGTTCTATCCCCGTCAGTGATAAATGTCCACGGTTCTCTCCCCGTCAAGGATAAATATCCACGGTTCTATCCCCGACAGGGATAAATGTCCACGGTTCTATCCCCGTCAGAGATAAATGTACACGGTTCTATGCCCGTCAGGAATAATGTCCACGGTTCTCTCCTCGCCAGGGATAAAGGTCCACGGTTTTATCCCCGCCAGGGATAAATGTCCACGGTTCTATCCCCGCCAGGGATAAATGTCCACATAAATCCCCACAGCTCTATCCCCGTCAGGGATAAATGTCCACGGTTCTATCCCCGTCAGGGATAAATGTCCACGGTTCTATCCCCACCAGGAATAAATGTCCACGGTTCTATCCCCGTCAGGGATAAATGTTCACGGTTCTATCCCCGCCAGGAATAAATGTCCACGGTTCTATCCCCGTCAGGGATAAATGTCCTATCCCCGTCAGGGATAAATGTCCACGGTTCTATCCCCGTCAGGGATAAATGTCCACGTTTCTGTCCCCGTCAGGGATAAATGTCCACGGTTCTATCCCTGTCAGGGATAAATGTCCACGGTTCTCTCCCCGTCAGTGATAAATGTCCACGGTTCTATCCCCGTCAGGGATAAATGTTTACGGTTCTACCGCCGTCAGGGATAAATGTCCACGGTTCTATCAAAATGCGCTGTGTCCTTGGGCAAGCCATTCAAAACCGATTGCCAAAGATGATGCACGGTGGCGCTGTGTACTAAGATGTACTGCTCGTCGATGGTGCACTTGTTTTCAAACCATGCTAACCCTGCTTGTGTGGAGTTAGTACGTTGGAGAGACTAGCAGCTGCTCGCCTTTGCTCGATGGTTCTCTCCTGGTACTCTGGCTTGTTCCACACGTAAAACTGTCCGTCACGAGGTGACTCTGGCTGTCGAAGTGTTAAGTCCCCAAAATAAATCAATAAATGTGATTTTCACAGTCAGGAACCTAAAACTACACGGGTTAATAACCAAGCGGTTTATCTTGTTGGTACTGCAACTATCCGCTTGATCTCTTGGTCAAGACCGATCACAACTATTCACATTAATCACCATTCAAATTTCACTATTTTTTTCATTTTCTGTCTCAGAAACATAACTTATGACCCTCGCTGGAACGCAAAAAAATGAAAGTTATTAAAGAATTTTGTTTGCAAGTGTCGTCTGCTTTTCCTTTAGATAAACGGCGAGACGACTGCTTTCCATTGTTGTTCGTATATTATGAGACGCAACACGCCACTGACTTTGGGGAGTCGATATATGAAGGATAATTCTATTGTTTTTGATTTCAGTAGATCGATTCAATTATCTGGAATTAAAAAATCTTCACAAATTACTTGCCTGTATTCATGTGTTGTTAAGCCTAGTTCCGAGTGTGTTCTTGGTGGTCAGATTAACAAAGATATCATTGGCGACACGGGATATATGTGTTGGACAATCAGAACTTACTAGAAATACTGTGGAGACAAGTAAAATACTTGTATACGTCATGTCCCATTTTCGGTTTAGCCCCTTTTTACACCCACCCAACACCTTGTGCACTTTTCTTCTACTGCCATTTTCAGACACTCAGCCCCACTTTTCCTTTCAAATTACGAATTGCTTTGACAAACAGGTATGGACAGAAATATAGTTCGCTGATTGGTTTGATTCCACCAGTTATTCCAGGTACTTGTTACACCTTTTTATTACCCAAAAAGGTTAGTCCACTTCCTGTTTGAAAATGAGACTTCATAAATCTTACAAAACACACCCAAAACAGCTCACTGTCCACGAAATTATGAATGATGATCTAAGATATGCCCAACCCCATTCATCTGATTTGACATAAATAAAACATGTTTAAATTATTCCCCCGATTTGTACCATACTTGTAAGCTAAAAATGACAAAAAATTCAATTCTGATCCATTTATTTATTTTTTTTACTTGATTCTGACACGTGTCTGCATGATTGATTTTATAAGTGCCTCCAAGCACTAACCTTGTTAATCATCATAAAATCAAATGTGATGTTAGGCAAATTTGTAACAGTGAGTTGGACACAGAGTTTTATTTAGGTTTATTCAGCTGGAAAATTTATAAATTCTGCTTTATCGCAGGCAATGCGACATGCTGCTATACAGTGGTTGGTATCGGAAGATAATATTGCTCCATAATATATACAGTGTATTTTCTGTATATATCATGGAGCTATATTATTTGACGGTACCAATGACTGTGTGCTGCTTTCATCTATATTTTCACAATATATATGTAGTACTCATCACTGTACCCGTGACTAGTTTTCAGGTAATATTAGATTGCTGTTCTATAATATGACTTCAGTTTAGTTCATCCAGACAAATACAGGACACTGAAATCACTACCATGGTTCAGCGGTATGATTATAGGTACACGTAGAGTCAATATTGTGCACAAGTCCCAGTGACTTAATGACAAATCAGTTGAAATAATATTTGTCAATATTCCAAAATCTCAAGTAACAATTGACACACGTGGTAAAGACTTAATACACAATATTATCAAATTAAACTATACTGAATATTATATAGTAACTAGGTCATGCAACAATATTTGAAATCTGAAAGTGTGTTGGAACTGTTAACCAAGTTGAAACAGAACAGTTGTCACAATCAATTCACTAACACTCCTTCTCCATCATAATACTAAAGCAATGACAATGAGTAAACAACAGAACATACAGTTAAAACTAGAAGTCCTGTCACGAATAGTGCGCTTATCTAGGCTTAATTGCGCGTTGGAATTGCGCGCAATTGCCATATCGAATGGCATCCAAAGCACGGCAGGTTCTCCTGGTTACTCATAGCAAACACATGCAATGTTTCTGCCAATGGACCTCCGGGTAACCCGGAGGTCCATTGGCTGAAACATTGATTGTGCACAGGCCATATGTACAGAGTTTGATAGCTTTACTGGGGCCATAACGCGTACATTAACGCGCATATCAACGTGCTATTTGTGCGCATTTCATGACAGGACTTCTAGTTTTAACTGTATTCTCAAATATACTTTTAACATTTGAGTGAATAAGTGAAGCCCTTGAAGTGAATAAAATATTAGTTGATACTAGCATATTTTTACATTCATTCATGTTATATCTGGTGCATTATACAGCATTTTCCAAAACAAATTGCCAGGCATATTTTCTACACTGAGAACCAGACACTCACCCCCCCCCCCCCACCAACATGTATTTTTTTGTGATATTTACATAGATGTCACCTCATATTAACACTTCTAAAGGCTCATTGTGTTACAGTTAACCTATGGGGGTTGATTTACAGCATTATCTAAGCGGTTTGGAACATAAATAATGATATATTGCAGAAAATGTTGAAACATTGCAAAATTTGAGAACGCACGTTTTTCGCGCACCCATGAAACCCACCCACCCCACACATAACGTCTCGCAAATTGTTGGTGGCCCTCACCCCCCGAGGAAGGGCTCATTTATTGTCAAAGCTGTTGTCACTAATATTAGCTATCATACATTTGCCATAAACCAATGTAATGAGAGAGTACAAATTGACAAAGGCGCGTACTTGGTAACTTTTTAACGAAGTGATAATGTCACAGATGTGTTATATGTTTCTGATGAAATACATCAATGTACTCATTTCCCGAAGGAAATAATACAAATGCAACAGATAGTCATACAGTGGTCCCATAGAATGCTGCCCAGACTCGGGCGACACATTTCCAGACAACTGCTCACAGCAAACACAATTTGACCCAAATCCCTCCATTATATTCCAAGAGATAGGGAAAGCATTGAGATATTTTGGGCACCAGGTCGCAGGAAATGATTGAAATTTTCCTTACTAGCCGGTACTATCCATCCAAAGATTACCCTGCCAGTCAGACAACACAGGCCTCGACGTATTGCATTCCGCAAGCCAAGAGATATGACAGAACAACAGGGATATATTAATTTTGACACCCGGTGAAGAATATAGTTGGCGCATATCTTTCTACGCGACGTTACCCAAACGGAAGTCTTCAGTTGTTCATTTACTAGGTGGAGACTCATTTCTAATTCATTTGTTTGGCAAACAAAACTGAACGCAATCCATATGTAGTGCAGTCAGTTATCAATAGCTGAATTTGCCCATTGGTTCACATCCGGAAAAATGTTTTCTAACTGCCAAATGTATATTCCGCTGAAAATGCCCTACTGACTATATTTCGAGACAAAATTTGCGACCAGCAAGCAAAATTTGACCGAAATCCTGCAATTATATTCCAAGAGGCGACCAAAATACTTAGATATTTTTTGGCACCCGTTGAAAAAAAAAATAATGGAATTCTCCTCACAATACGGCGCGATCCCTCCTCGGGCTACCCTACCATTCAGACGACACAGATTTCTTCCTACCAAATGGCAATTCCGCAAAGAGAACCAACCTGACACAGGCGACATATTTTGAGCCATAATTAAGACAATCAAGTAAAATTTGACTGAGATTCCTCAATTAAATTCCAAGATATGACCAAAATACTGAGATATTTTTGGCACCCGGTAACGAACACCCTTGTCTCTTACCCAAGTGGAAACACTGAGTTGGTCAAAAACCAGGTTGTGACTCATTTTAATTTATTCGTTAGGCAAAACCGGAACGCAATCCATATCATATGTTGTTGGCAGTACTCAAACGTTGAATCTCTCCATTGGTTACAGTCAAGGAAAATGATTTCTTCCTTCCAAATGGCAATTCCTCTTAGAACAACATCCTGACACATTTCCAGGTATTGTTGTGACCAACAAATAAAATTTGACAGAAATCCCTCAATTATTCCAGGATTTTATCTAAATAGTGCGGTATATTTGGCACCCGATGGCAAATATGTTTTGAATTCTCCTCTAGCCTGAGCGAGCCTTCGAAAGCATTCCCAGTAAAGTTAGACGACACAGGCCCCGACTAATTGCTTTTCCCCAGCTAAATATATGATGAAATGCAGAGGTTTGGCACCTTGCGACAAACACCGTTGGCTCTTACCACTTTTACGTTAGGCTACCAAAATGGAAGCCTGCTGCTGTTCCTAAACCGGGTTGAGACCTCAATCCCAATTCGTTTGTAGGGCAAAACACTGAAAACATTCTTCATGGAGAAGTCAGTAATTGAATTTCTCCATTTGTTCACATCAAATAGCGTGTCGATGTTTGTCCTCGGCGTTTTATTACTCTAAATTAACCATCATCCAGTCGTAAAATGGTGAGTCTCCTTTGATGTGCCCCTGTAATAAATGGTCTCTTTTTCACGGGCAGATTTTTTTCTGGTTATACTTCAGAGTTACTTCCACTATTGATCACATTTTCAATTATTTATGTCCGTCTGTCAATGTTTTTTGAAGTTCACACAAAGAAAATGTTAAGCACCCCCTGGATATATTACGATGGTAAATGTATTGGTTGATATCAGGAAAAAAAATCCCACAGTAAGCTTCAAAATCTGACTTCTATCTTGAAAGAACATATTCATTATACGAACACACAAAAATATAGAATCAAAAAAGTAACCGCTAGAACTCAGTATGATACCCGTTTTAGTGTGGAGATGGCGAGTCAACAAGACAACAAACGTATTATTTGGTGATGATCTCTCAGTAAAGGAGGTTTGATGGCCCCGCCGGGCCTCAATATAGTCTTTCGCACGCCGTTCCTGACCGTTCTCCTGTAGATTAGTTGATCCGGTAGCCACAAGCTCTTCAGCACAGTACTAGAGGTGAATGGCTGTCATCGCACCAGCCAAAGAAGTACCCTGTTTTCACGTTGGATTTCACGGGTGGGGTTTGGGGGGTCTTTCTGACCGTGGACGTTCCTTATCCTCATTGGTGTGTAAGTTCATGTTCACCAAAACTACTGGTTAGAGGATAATGGATGTCGCTTTGACGACCGATGGCTTTAAAGGATATACGGATGTAAAGCGTATCAATAATTTGCCATCTCTGTGCATATGTCACCCTTCTTCGTGTCATGGTGACAGAATGATAGTGACTGAACATTAAAAAATCGGCACTATAAATGTCCAGTTCTGAATCATGCATAAACTGCATTTTGTAAAATTCTAGTGATTGCATTGTTTGCTGGGACCTGTTTGTGAGATACATTCAATCCTAGACGTTTACAACCATTTATTACTTTCCAAAGTGTGATTTACTGGGATTTCCGGGTTTGATTATAAACGATAACTTCACAAGTGAATTATGCAATCAACAATTGGGTCATGTATCATTGCGCGCAAACAAAGACGCTTTGCCGTGGGTGTAATGGGGACTTCATTGTTTTTTGTTTTCTTAACCCTCTACCTAACATGAAAAGCAGACGACACTTGTAAAAATTTTTGAATAACTATTATTTTCATTTTTTGTCTCAAAAACATAAGTTAGGACCCCTCATTGGAACGAGCTCGTTCCAATGAGGGGTCATAATCTATGTTTTAGAGACAAAAATGAAAAAATAATGAAAATTAATTAGCGATTTTTGAGAATAGCGCTGGCCGGTTTTGACCCTTACGTTAGGTAAAGGGTTAAATAATATAATTATCGTTAAAAATGAAAAGTAATAAACAGAGTAATCGCTTGACTGGACTGGTTACGTGAAATAATTCATTCGAGGCGAGAGATTATATTGGAAAACACTCGTGCGCATTCGCGCACTCGTGTTTGTACAATATCCCTCACCTCTCATGAATTATTTCACGTAACCAGTCCAATCAAGGGATTACTCTCTATTTTTTGGATCATCAATATAATCATATATATAACGATCAATAGACTTTCACTGAACAGTGACATGCTAGCATTCACCAGGAAACTGACATGACATGAGCCCCGACTGCACGGGCACGTAGTTAGGAAGTTTTCAATGGGTGTGTGTGTGGGGAGGGGGGGGGGGGGTTGTAGATCTATAAAAAATCTAACTAGGGATGGATACTTAAAGAGGTTCCCCCCACTCCCATTGTAAGTGTCCACCAGACAGCAGGGAACGTTTTTTTCAAAATGTTGACTCCGAGTGACTGTACCGGTAGGTGTTTGAGCATTCTGGGAATATTTCCAAGCAGGTTAAATGACTGCAGCTAAATATCTATGTACAGAATTTGAGGTTTTACGACAGCACAAGATGACATTTTCGTATGGTACTGTAGTCCGTAGGTGGGCCCTATTTGCCCTCGTTAGGCATTGTGTCAATTACATGAACGTACAAGTATGGAAAATGCTCAAAACTCAGTCTTCAACCAATAATTTATAAAAATTAATCATCTCAAATATGACGTCATGCTGAGCAGTGAGCACATAAATCTTGAAATGAACTCAATGACTAACAACCATTCATTATACTTACAAAGTATGAGTTATGAGTTAGTTAACAAGCTCAGCCTATATGGTACAATATTTATGAGATATTAATTCAACACAACAACCAAATACAAATCGAAATTTTCGAAGCTGAACAACGTCGAAACCGGTTAGTCCTTGGATGGGTGACCGTCTGAGCTATCGATTCGGATTCCCGCGTTGTGTCCTTCGGCAAGGCACTTAACCCCGATTGTCCACATGGGGGCACGATAGCGCTGTACTAAGGAGTCCTGCACGTCGCGGGTTACCTTCAACCAATCCAGCCCCGCCGGTGCTGCAGTGCGGAGTTACGATGTTTGGGAGCTGACAGCTGCTCGTTGGTTCTCTCCGGGTACTTCGGCTTCCTCCACCCGTAAAACTGGCACCGGCACGATATGACCTTGGCTGTTAAAGTGTCGTTAAACCTTAAGAAATAAATCAATCAATCAAAATGTTCAGTCTAGCTAAAAATGTCTTCCATGTGAGTACGGAGCGAAAGAAAACTGTGCACAATTTTGGGTAGTAACTTTAAAAACACACAGCCTCACAGGAGGCATATTTTAAGTTCTAATACAAACTGCAGTTTGTGAGTGCATTGCATATAGAAGAGAACAAAACAGGTGGCACGACCATGATTGTGGAATTAACCTCGTAGCCGCTGAGTAGTCGGAAAATCTTGCGTTGTTCGATCAGACTCTGTCCGTGGGTGTCGGTGGTTGGAATTTTCACGAAAATGTAATACCACAATCGGAAGAAAACTTCGAATTACCAACTGCTTGCATTTTTGCCGGAAAAACTTCAAACTATCTTTATTTTTGGACTAAAATTGAGGGCGAGATACAACCCCCACCCCTCCCCTTGTAGCTACGTCCCTAGCCCTGCAGTGCTCGACTCTGCCATGCATTCCGACTCTACGTTAACCCTTCCACGTATGTAACTGTCTTTTCACATTGCATTTGTGCCAGAAAAATGCCAACTCTCTTGATTTTGGGACAAATATTTGGGGTGAGACATCCACAGCACTCCTACATTTTCTTATACCAATAGAGGCGAAATTTATCGCCCTTGAGTAAAGGACATGGTATGAGTCTCTCGATATTCGCATGACCATTCAGCCCGTGCAGCGTCGTGCATTGTTCAACTCTACCATGCAACAGTGGGAACTGCACGTCAAGGGTGCCCTGTCTTCAACAAATGCTAACTCTGATTGTGTGGAGTTAATATGTTGGGGAGTCTGACAGTTGCTCGCCGTTGCTCGATGGTTCTCTCCGGATACTTCGGCTTCCTCTTCCCACGAAACTGTCCGACACGAGGTTACCCTGTCTGTCGAAAGTGTCGTTAACATTTACCCAACGTAACTGCAAAAACCGGCCAACACTATTTACAAAAAACACCATTAAATTTTCATTATTGTTTTATTTTTTGTCTCGGTGAGCTCGTTCCAAAGAGGGGTCATAAGCTATGTTTTTGAGACAAAAAATGAAAATATTTAGTTTTTCATGAATTTTGTTTGCAGGCGTCGTCTGCTCTTCGTGGTAGGTAAATGGTTAAACTCCAAAAAATAACTAAATACGCCACGGTGGATCTAGATACAGTTAAAACTAGAAGTCCTGTCATGAAATGCGCACAAATAGCACGTCGATTTGCGCATTAATCTACGCGTTATGACCACAGTAAGGCTATCAAATTGTGTACATATGGCCTGTGCACAAGCAATGTTTCAGCCAATGGACCTCCGGGTTACCCGGAGGTCCA
Organism: Pictodentalium vernedei; assembly: GCA_031216915.1. Classification (NCBI taxonomy): domain Eukaryota; kingdom Metazoa; phylum Mollusca; class Scaphopoda; order Dentaliida; family Dentaliidae; genus Pictodentalium; species Pictodentalium vernedei. The sequence continues at coordinate 532,198,520 of CM062293.1, forward strand.
TTGGCAGAAACATTGCTTGTGTTTGCTATGAGTAAGCAGGAAAACCTGCCGTGATTTGGATGCCATTCCATGTGGCAACTGCGCGCAATTCCCACGCGCAATTAAGCCTAGATAAACGCACAATTCGTAACGGGACTTCTAGTTTTAACTGTATGAATTTGGGTACCTATGAGTGACCAGAGGAGAACAGATAATTTTACTAAGAAGGAGACATAGATGTGTACCGAGTGTGTCCAATTCACTTTAATCTTTCAACTACTGCACTCCTATACTTTCATACATATTGAATTAAAAACTGTCAAGGGTCATTTTTTTATCCGGAGAAATATGGGCAGAGTGAGTTTTCTGCGTAACGTGTCATTAACCCTTCAACCATTAAATCTTCATGCAGTGCAATATCACAGTATCCAACAGTCGGAGGACATATACGCAAGTACACTACATTCCTGGTTGACAAAGTTACGCCAGGTTGCACAAACGCCTCTCTGACAGAGTTGGGAAGAAAAAGGAAGCTCCTACCACCTGCCATTGACAAACTTAGCAAACTTCATGAGGAAGAGTTCCACATGCAATAGACTATTAATTAACAATTAGGGGCTGTCACGATCTTTTAATTTAGGAATCGATTAATCGTCCACAAATAATCGACGATTAATCGTACCTAAATGACTCCCTTCCCCCTCCTCTCCCTCTCTTTGAAGTCGATGAAAATGAAGTTCAAGTCAGTTGACCTACCTCAAGGAAAACAACGAAGACGATCCTTTTTAGGTGCATTCAAAGCTTTGATGTTCTGAACTTTTGAACCGTCAGTGTAATAATCAAGACCGGTCGTCAGTTGCGAAGTTCGCAACTGCCGACCGATCTTGATTATTACACTGACGGTTCAAAAGTTCAGAACATCAAAGCTTCGATGAATGTACCTGGAAGACTATTGCTTCCAACAGCTTCTTGGGGTTTAACATCGATGTTCTTAACTCTTTACCTTTAGAAACAATAGTTTTTTCATCAAATTTTCTTTTAATTATTAAACGTCTAAAACGGGATACAATTTACCGATTATTCGACACCGAAAAAAATACTAATCGATTTCGCCGTGACCGATCAACAGTCGATTAATCGATTAATCGTGACAGCCCTATTAACAATAACTCTTTCATGGCTTTTCAACAGTCATGGAAAACCTGTGTTTCTACAGAATCACTCAGTCTACTTAATTTATGTCATTATAACATTGTACATTTATTTTAGCTTTTCCTGAAAGTAAAACACTCTTGGGGTCTCGTTCTGAGAATAGGAACCTTTGAGGACACCTAATTAAATCGAAGAAAAACATCAACAAATAACAGCGTGAAAATTATGGGCGTGATCAAATAAAGGTTACACACTCGCCGTTGTTTTCCGTTTTATTTTCACTTCACGTCAGCAAAGCCCGATTAAAAATAATTTAAATAAATTATCACTGGTTTCTATTTCCTGCCTGAAGTTTTATGTTACAGAAACATCTCTTGGCATTTCAATGTTTTGGTTATTTACTTTTGGCTTTATCTGTTCCCTATTAAATTGTGAAATTAAATTCTTAAACTGTGGTATGCACAACATTTTCTGCGTGACATAGACATTCTTTAAAAGTTTTTCGAAGTGAATAAGGTTGTAATTTTATCGGTTCACAAACGAGTTTTCGAAGCTCAGTCCGTAAATTAGAGATGAATGTTTTTTCCGCTCTTATACCTTTGCTCTTGTTTATGACGTTTACGACGTTTTACAGATGAATTGTTGGCATGAATGAGTATGTGACATCGAAACGAAAGTTGTAAAGAACGATTGTTAAAACAAACTCATTGTTTTCTTTTTATCTGTGTCGATGAGAATTCAATAAATATTATAAGGTTTTCCGAGAACCAGGAATGGATATTCGGTGATTTTTGTTTATCTGCCAACATCAAGTGAGATGACCCTTAACGTGAAAACGTTATTTTGTTTAAATTTAAATGATGAAATTAAAATTTCTCCTATTTGAATTTTCATTGGTTAAGATCCATAATCTACACTGCAGTACACTATATAGACACTGCCAAGTTGTAATGCATTTTCTAATACTAATAGCATACCGTGTTCAAATCTTTGTGGTATACACGCAGCCAAAATCCTCCACAAGACGGCCAGTTCACTCTGAAAACACATTAAACTCCATAACTTGTAACGCCATGATAGAATAGATACGACTAGGAATTATATCCTTCATAGCATAGTCAAGTAGATATAGATATATACTAATGGCTTGATTAATTATTTATAGATTTATAGCGCTGTTTTGATTGATTATTTATAGTTTTATACCGGTGTTTTGATTGATTATTTATAGATTTATACCGGTGTTTTGACTCATTATTTATAGATTTATAGCACTGTTTTGATTGATTATTTATAGTTTTTATACCGGTGTTTTGATTGATTATTTATAGATTTATACCGGTGTTTTGACTCATTATTTGTAGATTTATAGCGCTGTTTTTGATTGATTATTTATAGTTTTATACCGGTGTTTTGATTGTTTTTTTTATACATTTATAGCGCTGTTTTGATTGCTTATTTATAGTTTTATTCCGGTGTTTTGATTGATTATTTATAGATTTATACTGGTGTTTTGATTGATTATTTATAGATTTATACCGGTGTATTTATTGTTTGCTTATAGATTTATACAGGTGTTTTATTGATTATTTATAGTTTTATACGGTGTATTGATTGTTTGCTTATAGAATTATACCGGTGTTTTGATTGATTATTTATAGTTTTATACCAGTGTATTGATTGTTTATTTATAGATTTATACCGGTGTTTTGATTGATTATTTTATAGTTTATATCGGTGTTTTGATTGTTTATTTATAGATTTATACTGTGTTTTGATTGATTATTTATAGTTTTATATCGGTGTTTTGATTGTTTATTTATAGATTTATACTGGTGTTTTGATTGATTATTTGGATTTATACCGGTGTTTTGATTGTTTATTTATAGATTTGTGCTGGTGTATTGATTGATTATTTGGATTTATATCGGTGTTTTGATTGTTTATTTATAGATTTATACCGGTGTTTTGATTGATTATTTATAGTTTATATCGGTGTTTTGATTGTTTATTTATAGATTTATACTGGTGTATTGATTGATTATTTGGATTTATATCGGTGTTTTGATTGTTTATTTATAGATTTATACTGGTGTATTGATTGATTATTTGGATTTATATCGGTGTTTTGATTGTTTATTTATAGATTTATACTGGTGTATTGATTTGATTATTTGGATTTATATCGGTGTTTTGATTGTTTATTTATAGATTTATACTGGTGTATTGATTGATTATTTGGATTTATATCGGTGTTTTGGATTTTTTATTTATAGATTTGTACTGGTGTATTGATTGATTATTTGGATTTATACCGGTGTTTTGATTTTTTATTTATAGATTTATACTGGTGTATTGATTGATTATTTGGATTTAATATCGGTGTTTTGATTGTTTATTTATAGATTTGTACTGGTGTATTGATTGATTATTTGGATTTTATATCGGTGTTTTGATTGTTTATTTATAGATTTATACTGGTGTATTGATTGATTATTTGGATTTATATCGGTGTTTTGATTGTTTATTTATAGATTTGTACTGGTGTATTGATTGATTATTTGGATTTATATCGGTGTTTTGATTGATTATTTATAGTTTATATCGGTGTTTTGATTGTTTATTTATAGATTTGTACTGGTGTATTGATTGATTATTTGGATTTATATCGGTGTATTGATTGTTTATTTATAGATTTGTGCTGGTGTATTGATTGATTATTTGGATTTATATCGGTGTTTTGATTGTTTATTTATAGATTTGTACTGGTGTATTGATTGATTATTTGGATTTATATCGGTGTTTTGATTGTTTATTTATAGATTTATACTGGTGTATTGATTGATTATTTGGATTTATATCGGTGTTTTGATTGTTTATTTATAGATTTGTACTGGTGTATTGATTGATTATTTGGATTTATATCGGTGTTTTGATTGATTATTTATAGTTTATATCGGTGTTTTGATTGTTTATTTATAGATTTGTGCTGGTGTATTGATTGATTATTTGGATTGTATACCGGTGTTTTGATTGTTTATTTATAGATTTGTACTGGTGTATTGATTGATTATTTGGATTTATATCGGTGTTTTGATTGTTTATTTATAGATTTATACTGGTGTATTGATTGTTTATTTAGATTTATATCGGTGTTTTGATTGTTTATTTATAGATTTATACTGTGTTTTGATTATTTTGATTATACCAGTGTTTTGATTGATTATTTATAGTTTATACCGGTGTATTGATTGTTTACTTATAGATTTATACTGGTGTTTTGATTGATTATATAGATTTATACCGGTGTTTTGATTGATTATTTTAAGATTCATACTATTGTTTTGATTGATTATTTATAGATTTATACTGAATTTTTGATTGGGTTATTTAAGAATGCTGAACATTGTATACATCGGCTTGTAAATATAATGTAAGTCATGTTTTGTTTCTTCAAATCTAATAAAATTGCAAAGTCAAAATAACTTTCAAAACTTTCCTTCAAAGTTTTACAAATACAAGAAACAGTTTTTGTTTCCGCTTTTATGCCTTACACTGAGGGTTAAAGTCAAGACTATAGGCCTACGAGGAAAAAACTATTTCCCGACCTTGTTTAAAAAGTACACGTTTCATGTTTTTGGGGGGATTTTGTTATTGTACGGATCATTATTTTTGACCCCTTTCTTTCCAACACTTTTCAAGAGCAGAATTCCCCAGAACGCTCTAAATATTTTATTGAAACTTCGTCAGATCACAGACGCCTCTAATGTTTGCTTGTAATGAGCTTTTTCACTTTGGCGATAACTTTCTTCTGCCAGATCCCACCCACCACCTCCCCCCCCCCCCCCCAAAAAAAAAAAAAAAAAATTATTGATCAATATTTCCTGTACCAAATGGGCGAATGATCTGACATTTTCACTGATGTATCACAAATAACCTTTTCGAAAAATAGTTAGTAACAAAAGTTTATTCACCCAAGTCATTTTTTCTGTCAAACTTTTCCAAAACTTCAAAAATAGGCCTGGAATTCAGATATTTCAGCCTACAATCAAGGAATTAACAGAACAGTTGAAACACAATGTATCATTATCATAAATGCAGAAAAACATTCAATTTTATTCTCAATGGGTCAAAAATGACCGCCAAACGGCATGAAAATTGATCATTTTTAGAATTCTGCATCTTATAACTCTTTACTCAACGTAACGATCAAAACCGACCAACGCTTTTCCCAAAACTCGCTAATTAATTTTCATTATTTTTTCATTTTTGGTCTCAAAAACATAGGTTATGACCCTTCGGTGGAACGGGCTCGTCATAACCTATGAGTCGTCTGCTTTTCATGTTAGGTAAAAGGTTAACTGACATATGATGGGTTAACATATTCTTCCTCACTGTTCTCCGTGATCACAACGCAAGCTGCGGGGCTATCCTGTGTTTGGAATGAGTTTGAGGGTCAGAGACATGAGATGGGGAAGACACAAAGCAACTAGAATGTGTTAGTTCAGAAAATTGGTTTGCACCCAGTCACACGGCGTGCTTTATAAACTGCGTTGTTTTTGCTGGTAAGCTGTGACAGTTCGGAAGCGCCAAACACATTTCAATGTTTTAACAGAGTAACATCCTGCTATTAATAATATTCGTGCATGCTGAGTTCGATACAATCAGTGCAGATAACTGTATTTGCTTGCAAGCACCCACCCCCCCCCCCCCCCAAAAAAAAAAAAAAAAAAACGAACAAAAAAAAAACAACAAAAAACAAAACAAAAAAAACCCACACTTGATTCTCTGTCAACTGATTAGGGTGACAGTCTATTTTGATGTTTTCCTACTTTACAAAGATGGAGTTTCAGGAGGCATGCACATTACGACTCTAATATCCTTTGACCAATCCACGAAATGTAGCAACTGGGGATAATTTGACCGAGAAGGCTACATGGGGTGGGTTCTCGAATGCGACCAACATTGTGTTAACACTTCCACCTGTGCCGGGCATTGTTCCATCTCCGGAGTGCCTCGGCCGAGCTGGGTATAAATTTGGCATATTCAAGTAATTTGACCATGAAAGGTAATTTGAATAAGAAATTGTCATCAGATGGGCCCGATAGCAATTGGAGTCGCGTTAACCCTTTAACCTCAGATACCAGGAAATTAACATGGGAGGGGTCTCTATTGCGCCCAGTGTCGCATAGCCCTTCAACCCGTGCAACGCCGTGCATTGTTCGACTCAATCATGCCGTACTCGATCTAGATATAGATCTGTCACCAGTGGATGCTTAAAAAGTAATTTGACCAAAAGATATATTAGATGAATCCCGATTGTCTCCTAGGTCGTACCCTTTTTAAATACGGCTCTCCTACATTTTTACATATATTGAATTAAAAATTTTCACCCAGGATCATATTTTATCAGGAGTAATTCGGGCATGGTGAGTTTTCTGTGCAACGTACCATTAACCCTTCAACAGTGAATCATCAAGCAGAGCAATACCTCAGGTGCACACTTACAGATATCACATAGTTATTAGAAATTTGGTTCCAAGGGTTAATTTTTTACCAGGAGTTACACTGATAGAATGAATTTTACGTTCAACGTTGCGTTAACAATTCATCCAGAACAACAATGGTATGTACACCTGTATGTTCAGAGATGTAATTTGGTACATAAGGGTAATTTTTTAATATGAGCAGCATGAAAGAAGTTTTGGTACATAGTCGTTTTAACCCTTCATTCGTCAACCCTTCATGCAACGACGTGATGTACGCCGAGATTTACAGTGATGCAGCTGAAATTTGTCATTTGGGGTAATTTTAGCAGAAAAGGGAACTGAGATGGTTCCAATACGTCTAAGCATCCAACCACAGAATTTATTTATTTATTGATAATGTATGGATTTATACCGGTGTTTTGATTGACTATTTATAGTTTATACCGGTGTTTTGATTGTTTATTTATAGATTTATACTGGTGTTTTGATTCATTATTTGGATTTATACCGGCGTTTTGATTGTTTATTTATAGATTTATACCGGTGATTTGATTGATTATTTATAGTTTATGCCGGTGTTTTGATTGATTATTTATAGATTTATACCGGTGATTTGATTGATTATTTATAGTTTATGCCGGTGTTTTGATTGTTTATTTATAGATTTATACCGGTGTTTTGATTGTTTTTTTTATAGATTTATACCGGTGTTTTGATTGATTATTTATAGTTTATATCGGTGTTTTGATTGTTTATTTATAGATTTATACTGGTGTTTTGATTGATTATTTGGATTTATACGGGTGTTTTGATTGTTTATTTATAGTTTATGCCGGTGTTTTGATTGATTATTTATAGATTTATACCGGTGATTTGATTGATTATTTATAGTTTATGCCGGTGTTTTGATTGATTATTTATAGATTTATACCGGAGTATTGATTGTTTGCTTATAGAATTATACCGGTGTTTTGATTGTTTATTTGTAGATTTATACTGGTGTTTTGATTGATTATTTATAGTTTTATACCGGTGTTTTGATTGTTTGCTTATAGATTTATACCGGTGTTTTGATTCATTATTTATAGTTTTATACCGGTGTTTTGATTGATTATTTAAGGATTTATACCAGTGTTTTGATTGTTTTCTTATAGATTTATACCGGTGTTTTGATTGTTTATTTATAGATATATACCGGTGTTTTGATTGATTATTTTGAGATTTATACTGGTGTTTTGATTGATTATTTATAGATGTATACTGAATTTTTGATTGTTCATTTACGAATGCTGAACATTGTATACATTGGCTTATTTTTCAAATTTAATAAAATTACAAAGTCAAAATAACTTTCAAAACTTTCCTTCAAAGTTTTACAAATACAAGAAACAGTTTTTGTTTCCGCTTTTATGCTTTACACTGAGGGTTAAAGTCAAGACTATAGGCCTACGAGGAAAAAAATATTTCCCGACCTTGTTTAAAAAGTACACGTTTTAAGTTTTTTGGAGGATTTTGTTATTGTACGGATCATTATTTTTGAACTCTTTCTTTCACAGCACTTGTCAAGAGCAGAATTCCCCAGAGCGCTCTAAATATTTTATTGAAACTTCGCCAGATCACAGACGCCTCTAATTTATGCTTGTAATGAGCTTTTTCACTTTGGCGATAACTTTCTTCTGCCAGATCGCACCCAACCCCCCACCCACCCCCCCCCCCCCCAAAAAAAAAAAAAAAAAAAAATTATTGATCAATATTTCCTGTACCAAATGGGCGAATGATCTGACATTTTCACTGATGTATCACAAATAACCTTTTCGTAAAATAGTTAGTAACAAAAGTGTATTTACCCAAATTATTTTTTCTGTCAAACTTTTACAAAACTTCAAAAATGGGCCTGGAATTCAGATATTTCCGCCTACAATCAAGGTAGTATGAATTAACAGAACAGTTGAACCACAATGTATCATTATCATAAATGTAAAAAAAACATTCCATTTTATTCGCAATGGGTCAAAAATGACCGCCAAACGGCATGAAAATTGATCATTTTTAGAATTCTGCATCTTATAACTCTTTACCCTACGTAACGATCAAAACCGACCAGCGCTTTTCTCAAAACTCGCTAATTCATTTTCATTATAATTTCATTTTTTGTCTCAAAAACATAGGTTATGACCCTTCGTTGGAACGAGCTCGTCATAACCTATGAGTCGTCTGCTTTTCATGTTAGGTAAAAGGTTAACTGACAAATGATGGGTTAACATATTCTACCCCACTGTACTCCGTGATCACAACGCAAGCTGCGGGGCTATCCTGTGTTTGGAATGAGTTTGAGGGTCAGAGACATGAGATGGGGAGGACACAAAGCAACTAGAATGTGTTAGTTCAGAAAATTGGTTTGCACCCAGTCACACGGCGTGCTTTATAAACTGCGCTGTTTTTGCTGGGAAGCTATGACAGTTCGGAAGCGCCAAACACATTTCAGTGTTTTAACAGAGTAACATCCTGCTATTAATAATATTCGTGCATGCTGAGTTCGATACAATCAGTGCAGATAACTGTATTTGCTTGCAAGCACCCACCCCCCCCCCCCCCCCAAAAAAAAAACGAACAAAAAAACAAAAAAAAAAACACACTTGATCCTCTGTCAACTGGTTAGGGTGACAGTCTATTTTGATATTTTCCTACTTTAAAAAGAGGGAGTTTCAAGAGGCATGCACAGTTCGACTTTGACCAATCCACGAAATGTAGCAACTGGGGATAATTTGACCGAGAAGGCTACATGGGGTGGTTCTCGAATGCGACCAACATTGTGTTAACACTTCAACCTGTGCCGGTCATTGTTCCATCTCCGGAGTGCCTCGGCCGAGCTGGGTATAAATTTGGCATATTCAAGTAATTTGACCATGAAAGGTAATTTGAATAAGAACTTGTCATCAGATGGGCCCCGATAGCAATTGGCGTCGCGTTAACCCTTTAACCTCAGATACCCTACAATTTTGTGTACACAAGTAGAGGCAACACTTAGCGCCGATGGGTAATTTGACCCGAAAATTAACATGGGAGGGGTCTGTATTGCGCCCAATGTCGCATAACCTTCAACCCGTGCAACGCCCTGCATTGTTCGACTCAATCATGCCGTACCCGATCTAGATATAAACTAGAAAGTGTTTTAGCACACTAAAACATATGTCTCCCCTTCCTTTCTACTTTATGCACTACAAATGATATATACATAAAAATATTGACAATCATACCAGATATGTAAGGTCTAGCTCTAAAGAGAAATAAGTTATGATGACTCTGGCAAATAATACTCCATAAAATATCTGAACTTGACCTTGGGGTGCAAAGGTCAAGGTCACATGAAGGTCATGAAGACATGTGGTCTCATTGTGATACATCCACATGTCAATCATCTAAGTCCTAGGTCAAAAACAAAAAAAGTTCTGATCTGGACAATTATTCCCTATTTGAAGTACATAAATTTGACCTTGAGGTCAGAGGTCAAGGTCCCATGCAGTTCATCAATGTAGCGGACATGAGGTTTCATGGTGACATATCCACATGTCCAAAAGAAAAAAAAATCTGGTCTGGACAATTACTCCCTATTTAAAGTACATAAATATGACCTTGAGGTCAAGGTCACATGAAGGTCATGATTACATGTGACATGCGGTCTAATTGCGATACATCCACATGTCAAATATCTAAGTCCTAGGTGAAAAAACAAAAAAGTTCTGGTCTGGATAATTATTCCCTATTTGAAGTACACAAATTTGACCTTAAGGTCAGAGGTCAAGGTCACATGAAGGTCGTCGAGGTAGACAACATGCGGTCTCATGGTGACACATCTACATATCAAATAACCAAGTCCTAGGTCCAAAAAAAAAAAAATTCTGGTCTGGACAATTACTCCCCATTTGAAGTACATAAATTTGACCTTGAGGTCAAGGACACATGAATGTGACAATGGTACGCAACACACCGGCTCATGGTGATACATCCACATTCCAAATATCTAAGGCCTGGCTCAAAAGACAAACAAGTTTTGGTCCGAACAAAGTTTCCTTGAAAAAAGCACAAATCTGACCTTCAGATCAAAGGTCAATGTCACATGAAGGTCATAATGGAACGCTACACACCGGCTCATGGTGATACATTCATATCCCAAATATCTAAAGCCTGACTTGAAATACAAAAAAAGTTCTGGTCCAGACAGTTTCCTTCAAAAAAGCGCAGAAATCTGACCTTCATGTCAAAGATCAAGGTCCCATGAAGGTCAATATGGTACACTGCACACCGGTTCATGGTGATACATCCACATGCCAAGTATCTAAGATGTAGGTGAAAAGACAAAAAAGTTATGGCCCGGACAAAGTTTGTGTGATGTTTCCCTTAAAAAACACATAAATCTGACCTTCAGGTCAAAGGTCAAGGTCACATGAAGGTCACTATGGTACACTGCACACCGGCTCATGGTGATACATCCACATACCATCTAAGGTGTAGGTCAAAAGACAAAAAAGTTATGGCGCGGACAAAATTTGTATGAGAAGAAGAAGAAGAAGAAGAAGAAGAAGAAGAAGAAGAATATGCACTAAAATAATATGTCTCCCTTCTGGGAAGGGGAGACATAATTTGTCACCAGTGGATGCTTGGGCCAGCAAAAAGTAATTTGACCAAAAGATATATTAGATGAATCCCGATTGTCTCCTAGGTCGTACCCTTTTTAAATACGGCTCTCCTACATTTTCACATATATTGAATTAAAAATTTTCATCTAGGATCATTTTTTATCAGGAGTAATTCGGGCATGGTGAGTTTTCTGTGCAACGTACCATTAACCCTTCAACAGTGAATCTTCAAGCATAGCAATACCTCAGGTGCACACTTACAGATATCACATAGTTAGTAGAAATTTGGTTCTAAGGGTTAATTTTTTACCAGGAGTTACACTGATAGAATGAATTTTACGTTCAACGTTGCGTTAACAATTCAGCCAGAACAACAATTGTATGTACACTTGCATGTTCAGAGATGTAATTTGGTACATAAGGGTAATTTTTTAATATGAGCAGCATGAAAGAAGTTTAGGTACATAGTTGTTTTAACCCTTCATTCGTCAACCCTTCATGCAACGACGTGATGTACGCCGAGATTTACAGTGATGCAGCTGAAATTTGTCATTTGGGGTAATTTTAGCTGAAAAGGGAACTGAGATGGTTCCCAATACGTCTAAGCATCCAACCACAGAATTTCCGGGATGTCAAAGAAATATCTCAGTGATTGAGAGCCTGGAAGGCTGGTCGAATAATTATGAGGAGCACGTGTACTTCTGCTATTTGTAAATAAGTCAGAGTTTATCAAAGGTTTGTCGATATTTTTTTAAGTCTGTTGTCTTTTGTGTTTATCGCAGCAGTGTTTGGATACCTTGGTACACCAATTTCTATAGAAAGTCTACGTTCATTTGAATACAGCTATAATTGGATTTTACGCAATTAACAGTCAGTGTTTCCACTAGGGAGGCAGAATGTTCATATGGCGGCCTCATTGTCTGAATCAACTGTTTCCGTATTACGTAGTAACCTCTTATAACAAGCTTGGTTTTTAATGTAGTAGTGGCTATTGTTTTCTTGGGACGCACAGAGAAATTGTAAAAGTATGGATACGTCTTCCCGATGGCAATGCTTTGCCCTTGATGGTTCTTCCGAACAAATATTGCAGTGTCCTCATGGATGTCTGGAACCGTTGGAACACATGAAAACGCTTACAATACATTCCTGGAGATTCTTTCTGACTGACAAAGTTAGTCTGAGCGTTGTTACAAACGCCTCTCTCACAGAGTTAGGAAGAACAGTAGGGAGATATTAACACCCACCATTCACAAATTAAGCAAATTTCAGGGGGAAATGTTTAACATGCATTAGACTATTGATTTCCAGAACTCTTTCAATGAGTGTTCTACGCCAGGGAAAAGCCTATGATTCTACAGAATCACTCCGTCTGGTTTGGCTTTTCCTGAACGGAAAATACTATTATTATTTTTTTTTTTAGTTTTTCCCGTTTTGGGGCTTTTCCCCAGGAAAATACATTTGTTTTTCTACGGATTATTATTATTTTTCGCTCTCCTGAAAGGAAAAGTCATTTGTTTTTCTACGGGATCATTACATATTTTTGAATTTTTCCCTTTTCTTTCTTTCTTTCTATCTTCTTTCCAACATTTTTGGGAAGCCGACTTCTCGGGAATACTCTTACAGATTTCGTTAAAACTTCCCAAGATCTTACATAGATGCCTATAATTTATAATTGTAGTAAGCTTTCACTTTTGGTGTTAACTTTCTTCTGAAAAACCTGCCCCAAAACGCCCACATTTTCATTGACAGATATCTCCTAGTTGACCTAAAATTGTCACAGGTTTCTCAGTAGTATACTTTTCCACAGAGCTGGTAACAAAGTTTACCAAAATTATTTTTTCTGAAAAGTGTCAAAAACTTCAAAAATAGGGCTTCAAGTCGGCCATTTAAGCCTACAATCTCGGGACTATGAATTAGCAGGACACCGGTAATGGAGTCAATACTAAGAACGCAATGAATCATTATCATAAATGCAAAATATATTTCGATTTTACACACAACAAGTTCAAAATGACAGCCAAACGTTGTGAAAATTGATAATTTTTAAAACACCAAATCTCATAACTGACAAATGATGGGTTAACATATTTTACATCACTGTACTCCGTGGAAAGATATACAGATAAATATACTGGGGGTGGGGGTATAGAAGGTGTCCCTAGCTTGGGGAGAACATAAAGCAAAAAAACTTTCGAAGTTCAGAAAACTGGTTTGCACTCAATCACCCGCAATACGGCGCACTTTAAAGTTTGTTTTTGATGGTAACTACGGCGGCTTGAAGCACCAAGTAGATTTTGGTTTGAGTTACACATTTTGCTATTCTGTTTTTTTTTCTAATGCGCGTCAACTCAAATATGATCCTTATAACCCCTTGAACCCGGATTTAGGAGGTCTATTTGAATTATATTTTTCCGCTTTAAAATGGCTGTTGAAGGATTTTGTGAGGTTTTTTGCAAAAAAAAAAAATCATTATATGATCCTTATAGGAACCCCAAGCGGGCCGTAGGCCCGCAAAGAGTTCCACATACCCAGTCAGATAAATGTGCTCCAGAACAGAATTCTCTATAGCTGTCAATGTGAGTTTTTGAACTGGACAGTAAATTTCAGTGAAAAAATCGCGTAACTTCCGGTGTCGAACTGCCCATTCAATTTTAATTGGCCTACCCCCCTCTGGGAATGTTTTGGCTGACAAAATATCAAATTCGTTCGTTTGCTGTTGCAACCTAATTTGCATCAAGGCTTTGCGTGATATATACATATCTACACTTCAAGGGTAACCAAGGCCTTCTCATCCGAGAATCAGCGGCCGGCCGAAGTGTTATTGTTATTATGACTCGAATTCTGACCTTCTGGAGATTTGTCAATATGCTCAGCTGATGATCTCGTTATTTCAGATCGAACTCTCCTGATGTCGTTGCAACTTGTCTGCAGTGATAACCTTAATCGAGAAACTGCACATATAACTGATAATGTAACTGATAACTGATAATTATATGGGTGCGATTGTATACAGATATGCATTGAACAAGGGGCTACCCATCGTCAGGTTGTTGAAGCCCTTGGTGTGCACCATACGGTGATCACCAGAGCCTGGGTAAGATTTCAGCAGTATGGCACACCAGTAAGACCGCATGGTGCATGGTGGTGGCAGAGACAGGGCAATATCTGCAGCTGAAGACCGGTTTTTGACCATCCAGACCCGTAGGAACCACTTTGCCACAGCAACCCAGCTTCGCAGTGACCTTCAGAGTGCATCCGGGGTAAATGTTTCGACGCTGACTACCCGGGCGAGGTTGTACGTTGCACGTACTTAAATCATTAAAGATATAATTAAATAAAAAATATATACACTTTTCATTACAATATTTCAACTAAAACGTAAAACAGGAAGTTGGATGTACTTGTGCTTAGCAAACTTTGAGTAGTATGAAAACATGGAAAATAAAATTAATGATATTTATTCAGTATGAAACGAAATAATGATATTTATTCAGTACACAAGATAATAACAGCACAGCATGGCAAATATTTTTTAATCAATAATTGCAAAGTTATACGATTATGCTACGGAACTTAATATAACAAGTTTTGATGTGTTTTTTAATATAATTATAACAGGTGTTGATGCGTTTCTTATTGTAATTAATTCCTGTAATACATTTGCTAATAATTTTTCGATTATTCATTGTAAAGCACCGGTGGCGTTCTTCCATGAATAATTGCAAAATTTTAAGATTATGTTTCTGAACTTAATGTAACATAAATTTTGATGCGTTTCTTAATATAATTAATTCTTGTAATACATTTGCTAATAATTTTGTAATTATTCATTGTAAAGCGCCGGTGGTGCGCTTCGATGAATAATTGCAAAATTATAAGATTATTTTGCGGAACTAAATATATCACATGAAGCGTCGTTAATTTCGACGTAACAACCCATGTCTTATTTCCTGATTATCAACTAGTGTCTAATCGGCGCATAGTCCCATAGCAGCAGCATTGCATTCTTGTGCGTAGTTCACATGACGTCAATTACGACAACAGGTGCAAGTAAAGCGCATTAATGGCGTCATGGTGTGAAGCGTCTGAGCCAATGAACTGATTGTCGGTTGTTTTGAAAGAATTTAGCGACAATGAATTAAATAAAAAGTGTAAAAAACATTCGAAAGATTTTTTGAAACTCGTTTGATGAATTCGATTCACAACTCGCCTAAAGGCTCGTTGTGAATCAAATTCATCAAACACGTTTCAAAAAATCTTGTATCCAAACATCACTCGTTTGAGAACCTCTATATAACATAAATTTTGATGCGTTTCTTAATATAATTAATTCTTATAATACATTTGTATATAATTTTGCGATTATTCACTGTAAAGCACCGGTGGCGCTCTTCAAAGAATAATTGCAAAATTTTAAGATTATGTTGCGGGACTTAATATAACATACATATACTTTAAGAACTTTTGCTGTAATAATATAATTATTATAGGCACAGTACAGTCGCCGTGAACTGGTCACTTTCCACGCGTGGGCAATATTTCCATGGACACAATAATATAAGATTCCAAACACTAATTACAGGAATAATCATCAAAAAATTAATTAATTAATTTAACCGCTAATGATGATTTTTACTACGTGCTAAACAGATGTGTGGACATAACTGCCTATGTGTGGATTACAACCAATACACAGTGACTGAACTGTTATCTATTGAATGAACAGTAATCAGAGCCGCGTTAAACAGTGTCGAAATTAATTAGATGTCTGAGTTGTTTATTTTGTTCTGACATGTCTGTTTTCAGAATTTCGTATAGGTATATGAAATCTTAATGCAAGAGGTACACAAAGATATATTACAATAGATAATATACAATAAAGTATGCAATAAAATTATTATAAAAAATAAATAAATATATAAAATATAAATCAAAATACAATACTTTTCCCCCAGCAGACGAGTTTCGGACAAATTGGGTAAAATTGCAGCGGACGACTTGGGTAAAATTGCAGCGGGCGATTTGGTTAGCGGACAGAATGGGTGTAATTGGAAAAAAGTGATACTGGCAGGTTATTATCGGTCCCGTCAGAAATCAAAACGAAGTAATCATGTGTTACCTTTTGGTGCCATCTGTATTTCCGAACAGTGCTTCGTAGTTTCGAACACTGAAAACAAAAAAAATGGAAAATAGTAACCTTTTTGGATATTTACCGCCATTGAAAATGGCATGTCATCTTTATTCGGGAACTGGAGAAAGATTCGGCGTGGCAAAACTCGGCCCGGGGAAGATTCGTCCAAAAGAAAAGCAGTACAACATCTGATATTTTAGACACGCTACGATATTCGTTTTAACTCCTAAAAAATAATTCTCAAAAAAATTTTATATGGCTCGATATTAATTGAAAAAAATATTAATATACATGTATATCGTCGAGCAACTATCTCTGCAGTAAATTCACATTCGCTGTGTTCTGTAATAATTAACGTCTCTCATCTGTGAGAATGATATCCAGTCACTTCGGCCCAAGTCATTTTGGACTTTGGTCACTTCAGCCTCAAAGTAATTTCAGCCCTAGTCACTTCGGCCCCTGCCACTTCGGCCCCTGCCACTTCGGCCCCTGCCACTTCGGCCCTTTGGTCATTTCGACACCAGTTTGAGTGTGGAGATCTACAAAGATCAGCGTACCGTTTATGTTTAGAAATAATGGTTAATTACCTTTATTAAGTAATGTTCAGTCGTTTGTATTTACACATTGTACAGAAAAGTTTTACACGACATATCAAAATATCCATTTAAGGTGCCATCTATAAGGAAGAGAAATTTGTTTAGTTTGAAATTTCGTAAAGTATGTGCAGTCATCTCATTCATTCATGCTGTTATGCACAAATCCTAGTCACCCTCCAGTTTGAGGTTCACAGGGTTTCTTTTTCTTCTCTATATTCCAAAACAACCAGCAAACTGCGATTTCGATACTACCATAAATATGTCCTCCTTTTCTAAAACACAGAGCAGAAGTCTTGTAGTTATGCGCAATTCCTAATCACCTTCCAGTTCGAGGTCCGCGGGGGTCTGACTCCAGTTTCCCACTTCCAATGCGCACACTCAAACCAAATAACATTACTGACCTTCCAACTCTCGTGGATTCATAAGCAAATAAAATTATTCAGGTCGCAAGGGATTTCAAATCCCACATCGTCCATGTGCATCTTTGGCGTGCTGAAAATTTCATTCATTTATTCATCATGAAAGAAAATCTACTAGGCATGAAGGAATACCAAATATCATCTGTATACCTGAATATCTATTTGAGGTATAAATGTTGAAAAACAATTAAATAGAAAAATGTTAAAATTTAAAAGATATTTAAAAATATTTATAGAGGCCGAAATGAGTCAAATGACTTGGTATAATGGGGCTGAATTGACTTAAGGCCGAAATGACTGGGGACGAAATGACTTGGGTTCCAGGTGCCTTTAATTCGTGAGTTATTTATTTATTTATTGGGGTTTAAGGTCATATATTTCTGCACTGTGGCTAATCATGACCATGACAGTTTTACGGGTGGAGGAAGCCGGAGTACCCGGAGAGAACCACCGAGCAACGGCGAGCAACTGTCAGCTCCCCTGCATACTAACTCCACACCAGCAGGGTTAGCATTGGTTGAGGACAAGTGCACCATCGACGTGCAATACGCCTTAACCCACGACGTCACCGTGCCCTCAGATGGGCAATGGGGGTGGAGTGTCTTGCCCAAGGACACAACACGGTTGCCGCAGGTGGGATTCGAACCGAGGACCTCTCGGCTTGCAGCCTGCACCTTTACCTATTGAGCCACCGCGCCACCCTTAATTCGTGAGAATTGCATCCAAACTGTCCTCCAACAATTTGACCCAAACTGGATACTAATCTAAAACACGGAATCCCATTTTACGGAGTCCGATAGGAATCCCATTTTACGGAATCCCTTTTTAAGAATCCCTTTTGGAAAACACCTGTGGATATGGAATCCCTTTTTGGTCGTATGTGCCTATGTGCTAGGGCACATTGTGTCACATTGTGCCTTTTCACATAAGCACATATCGGCACATAAAGCATGTGCTTATGTGCTAGGGCACATTGTGTCACATTGTGCTTTTTCACATAAGCACATATGACAAAAAGGGATTTTCCAGAAGGTGTCCTAGATAGGTATCCTCAAATAATACAATACCAGGTCATAGGTATCTTCAAATACCCGTATGTGCCTATGTGCTAGGGCACATTGCGTCACACTGTGCCTTTTCACATAAGCACATATCGTCACATAAAGCATGTGCTTATGTGCTAGGGCACATTGTGTCACATTGTGCTTTTTCACATAAGCACATGTGACAAAAAAGGGATTCTCTAATAGGTATCCTCGAATAATACAATACCAGGCAATAGAAATAGGTATCCTCTAATACCCGTATGTGCCTATGTGGCAGGGCACATTGTGTCACATTGTGCTTGTTCACATAAGCACATGTGACAAAAAAGGTATCCTCGAATAATACAGTACCAGGCAATAGGTATCCTCAAATACCCGTATGTGCCTATGTGCTAGGGCACATTGTGTAACATTGTGCCTTTTCACATAAGCACATATCGGCATATGAAGCATGTGCCTATGTGATAGGGCACATTGTGTCACATTGTGCCTTTTCATATAAGCACACATCGGCACATAAAGCATGTGCCTATGTGCTAGGGCACATTCTGCCACATTGTGCCTTTTCACATAAGCACATATGACAAAAAGGGGTGCGGAAGGTCATATGTTTTCATGAAAAGGGGTGCCGAATATTGCCATTGGATATAGAGGTAATGAGAATCAGATACAACTTCGTTGTAATAAGGGGAGATAACTCTGTACGATTAAGTACAGGTTATGGGAAACCAAGCAATCTGATTGATTAGTTATAATTTATATAAATGATCTAGATAAATGAAACAATAAGAGTACTTGGAATAGGGTCAGAACTAACAAGAATAGACCAGAATAGCTAACTATAGTAATAATAAGCAAAGCAAAGCAAAGTTCCAGCTGATAGGTTCGTCAACGCTACTGGAGTATACTCCAGGACAAAGGAACATGGCCAGATAGACGAAAACTATTGTATATATAGAAAGAAGCAGAGCATTCTGAAAGAATTCGAAATAGTACAACTTGTCGGATTTATTTGAGTAATTAAACGAGGATTCTGGGGAAAACTACTCTTCTATAAAGGACCCTCCCCCCCCCCCCCTACCCCATTGGTACTATAGCACTACATGCTACACCGATAAATTGGGGAAATAAAGTCAATTTCGGTGATTTGGAGGGATTGTCGGGTTTATTTGGGTAATTCTACGAATCGGGAAATTACTCTTCTACAAATGAACATACCCTCCGAATATACCCGTGTCTTGTTAGAAGGTTTTGGGTCACATAGCAACCACGTGCTACCATAGAAACCAAGATGGCGGCCTCCAGTATACAAAATGGACGACGGAAACACGTATCACCCTAACAACACGCGTTGCGCATGCGCACTCACACCACGTATCACTATGGAGATGACGTCGTAAGATGACCGCTCACGCGGCCTTACCACGACAACCAAACATGGCACCACCAGGTCACGTGACATGACGTCACTTCCGGGGTCCTGTCCTGAATTGGGCCGATCATCACATCTCCTACTACTAACAGCCATACAATTTATTATCAGTTAGTTACAATAAGGGTCTTGTCCTAATGGACAAGGTCCCTAATTATAATAATGGGTAATAATGAAAATAAGAAACACTGAGCAGCAAAACATGAATGGCAATTTGACTTCTATTTAATTATACTCAATTTATGTTTACTCAATCATCAATCAAGAAAATAACTTCTCCATGAGAAAGAAAAAAAAACACTAAAAAGTAAAAAAAAAAATGTTACAAGTTCATCCAAAAGTTATCCAACATGTTTTGGTGACTACTATTGTTTAAGTTTATAAAAAAAAATGTTAAGTTTTTGTATAGTTCCACTGTATGTGTGCATTAACAGTTGGTTCAGGCCAAAATGTAGCGGCCGGTTTGGGTCAAATTGCAGATTACACTTTGGGTGTATTCAGTTGGTGACAAACTCCATGTAATTGTTAAGGTGCCATTTATTAACAACAAACAGGAAAACAAGAACTGTGAATATTTATTTATTTGTGTTTTAGATTACATGTTTCTGCATAGTGGCTAATCATGACCACGATAGTTTTTTTGGGTGGAGGAAGCCGGAGTACCTGGAGAAAAGCACCGAGCAATGGCGAACTATGGCGAGCAACTGTGAGCTCCCCAACATACCTACTCACATGCAGGGTTAACATTGGTTGAAGACAATTGCACCATTGTCGTGCGGTGTGCCTTGGTACAAAACGCCACCATGGCCCTACGTGGGCAATGGGGTGAAGTGTCTTGCACAAGGACACAATATGGTTGCCACAGATGGGAACCTCTCGGCCTGCAGCTTGCAACCCTACTCACTGAGCTACCACACCCCGGAACCGTCAATAAATTGTTACAGATTATTGGAACACAGACATAGTATATTCTTTGTGTTTTGTAGGCCTTCGATCTACCCCCAGAACCGTCAATTAATTGTTACAGATTATTGGAACACAGACATAGTCTATTATTTGTGTTTTTGTAGACATTCGATCAATAACAATGCTATTTTAACCTTCAAAACTGTATAGTACCAGCTAAAACATGTTGTAGAATGACCACTTGAAAATTTCACAAGTACATAATTTCAAATTAGTCTGTGATATTTGTGTTTTGCTGTTCAGTGGAACCCTGTTAATTGAAGAGCCACTTTGCCAATGAAAATCATTCAGTTAACAGGAATATTCAATTAACAGGGAATGTGTCACTTTCCAGTATTCTAGAGATAAACTTAGCATTTATTCTGTTATATTTTGTTTGACAGATCTCCATGAGCTCTGTCAAACAAGATATAATAGATTAAATGCATGTATTGGGTGTGCTGTGGCCAAATTGATCTATAACCAAAGGAAAACTGGGACGAGTAGGGTAAATTCTCGACATGTTACAAGATATTTTATTTAATTAACACTCGACATGTTACAAGATATTTTATTCAATTAACAGGAGATTACTCTATGACCTATATTCAATTAACAAGTCAGATTTGTACTGGAGGCATGGTAAATGGGTTTGTTTTGTGAAATTATGTTCAATTAACAGGGATATACAATTAAGAGATATTCAATTAAGTGGTCTCCACTGTATAACCAACCTACCCCCACCCAACCAAAACCATCATTCAAAAGTCTTGGATTCAGCAAATTTGACTTCTTTATTTATTGGGGATTAACAACACGTTTTCCAGCCAGGAATACCTCATGTTGGATAGATTTACTGGGGGAGGAACCCAGAGTACCCGGAGAGAACCACCGAGTAATGGCAAGCAACTGTCAAGTTCCTCAATATAGTAACTCCAAATAAGCAGGGTTAGAATTGGTTGAAGACAAGTGCACCATCGATGCTCAGTACGCCTTTATACAGTTGCCGCAGGTGGGATTCGAAATGAGAACTTCTCAGCTTCTTTTGGGAAGGTTCTTTTTTTCTTCCAGCTTCGTTAAGGTTTGTTTCGTAATGCACAATTTTGTCATGATTAGTAATCATACATCATTAAAAAAACTATAGAAAAACTGCATAGAACATTTAGAGAAAACAAATTTCTGTGACGATTGGAAAAAGTATGAGGGCTGAATCTTCATAACCCCCTTTTTTTCAAACGAAATTGCCCATTTCTTATAAAGCACCATAACTAAAGCAAAAACAATACTATCAAATTCCTAAAGACGAACTTCTATAAATTCCAAATAAATTTACACAAATTATAGAGCAAAATAAAGGATGTGGTGTATAGAACCCCCAATGTATATGTGCACCGCACGCACTGACACACAGTCGGCATCAGATATCAGTGGTTCCTGAAAGTGTTCTATCGGTACCATATCTGTACCATAACTCATAATAACAAAATATTAGTTCATAAGAACAACAAACACAGGAATTCAAGACTGCATGGTGGTGAATGTCAACGCTGTCCCGTTGTCCTTGAAAGGGAGGGGTCCTTTACAAATAATTTCTTGTCATGTGATACTCTAGATACTCCCCATTTCTAAATAGAAATCAATTTGGTAATGCTAGAAAACCCAGAAAATGTTACAAAACGGAGTTATGACCATTAATTCGTTAATTTTTGCCTGTTTTCAGATTGTTTGCACAATAACTTGGAACAAATAGCAGTAGATTTGATTCGGTATTGGTATGTGAGACTTTCTTAAAGTATTGAATGAGTTAAAAAAAATTGGTATGTTTCGGCTATACTGACTAGAGTTATGACCCTTAATTTGTAGATTTTTTCCTGTTTTCAGCTCAGTAGTATGATAACTTCAAATATCAATGGATTTTGTCAACGTTTGGTATGTAAGGCTTTCTTAACAATGTCTTGAATGGGTTCGAAAACTAGTACAGTTTGGCCATACTGAACAGAGTTATTGCCCTTAATTAGTAAATGTTTTCCTGTTTTCAGCTTGTTAGCACTGTGACCTGCACACTTATCAAAGGATTTGGTCAATATTTGGTATGTGAGACATTCATTATTGTGTCTTGAAGGAGTTAGACAATTGGTATAGTTCAACCCAACTGAGTGGAGTTATGGCCCTCAATTAGTTAATTTTTGCCTGTTGTCAGCTCATTAGCATGACAACCTGAACAAATATCTTTTGATTTGGTCAATAAGTGGTATGTAAGACTGTAGCAATGTCCTGAAGGAGTTGGAAACTGGTACGGTACTGGCATATTTGCCCTCGGATAGCTAATTATTACCCCCACTTTTTAAAAAAAAGTTGGGTATACTGGATTGCGCCCATCCGTGAGTCGGTGTGTCTGTCCATGCATCTGTCCATCTTCACTCAGATGTCGGCCCGCATTATAACTTGAACATTACTGTTCAGATTTAATTGGAATTTCATACACATGTTCACTATCATACATGTAAAATCTTTATTATTATTATTATTATTATCATTATTATTATTATTATTTTTATTATTATTATTATTATTATTATTATTATTATTATTATTATTATTATTATTATTATTATTATAAAAGCATTTGTATAGCGCCATTTTTACATTGAAGTATTCAAAGGCGCTTGATATAACAAACAGTTTATCACACAATGAGACATATCACAGGTTGAAAGCCTGTTTAAATAAATGAGTTTTTAGTGCTGTTCGAAAGTGATATACATCTGTTTCCTTGAGTACATCTACGGGAAGAGAATTCGGACATGCTACCGAGAATGCTCTGTCCACGAAAGTCTTACAATTTGTTTTTGGCACAAAGAGTTCACATGAATTCTTTGATCTCAAATTCCGAGAATGACTGATTTTAAAAATAATGTCTTTAAGATAGTCCGGGGCATTGCCGCAGATGCATTTGTGTACAAATGTCAAGATTTTGAATCGAATCCTTTCCGCAATTGGTAACCAATGTAACAACTTTAACGCTTCCGTTCTGCGGTCAAATTTTGATTTTCCTAAAATCAATTAGGCTGGCATGTTCTGAATTCTTTGGAGCTTCGACAACAGTTTTTTGAAAGACCAAATAAAAGCGCATTCCCATAGTCCATATGCGAGGTTACTAATGCTTGGACTATGAGTCTCCAGGAATCAATGCTAAGATGTTTTCTAATTTTTCTAATATTATATAAAGTGTATGAAGCTATCCTACATTTTCCATCACATGCTTTTCAAGTTTCATACACTGATCAATCCAGAAACCAAAGGTACTTCACAGAATCACTCTTAATTATGCTATTGGTACCAACACGAATACTCTTTGTGCAACTCTTCAACAATTGATCATGAGATCCAAAGAAAATTATTTCAGTTTTTGAGTTATTCATTTTTAATTTATTTTCAGACATCCAGTTGCGCACATCATCTAAACATTCTTCTACCCTATCGCAAACTTTCTGTTCATTTCTGATATTACCGGTTAGGAAACTGTCATAAATTGAGTGGTCATCTGCATATCCGAGAATATTTACACTATATTTATGCTGAATAAACCGAAGAGTGCGAGCATAAACGGTGTAGAGGACTGAACCCGCACAAGAGCGCTGGCGTACTGAATAATTCAGAAATTTCGGTGTCGCCTGATGATTACCCACGACAACAACTTGCTTCCGTGGACGTAGATAAGACTCAAACCAATCAAGAACTGTATCCGACGTTCCAAAGTTGCCTTGTAAAACACTAAGCAATGTTCCATGATATACAGTATCAAATGCAGCCAACAAATCTATAAGGACCATAACTGTTATCTTTTTTTGTATTCATGTTTCGGAGTATATCATTATGTATCTTAATTAAGCGTGTTTCTGTACTATAATTATTTCTATACACTCTAAAATCAGTTGGGTTAAAAATCAACCCAAATCAACTGGGTTGAGTGAATATGAACCCAAATTGGGTTCATATTCACTCAACCCAGTTGATTTGGGTTGACTTTTAACCCAACTGATTTTAGAGTGTAGACACTTTGGTGATCAGGTAATAGGTGGTTATCTTCCATATGCGATGTGAACTGAGACTAAACACTGTTTTCTGCTAGTTTCGACAGATATGATAAATTGCTAACGGGTCTGTAATTTTGAGGTATTAAGTCAAGACCAGTTTGTTTTAACAACGGTTGAACATATGCGGTTTTCCACGCATCACATAATTCTCCTGAGGTGAGAGATAAGTTGATAATCTTTGTTATCAGTGGCACCAGAATAATATAACAATACGCAAGGCGTAAGAAGGAACCTCAAAGTATCCAACATATTAAAATATTTCATTTCGCAACCATTACTCCAAAAACATTTTATGCAATCGAATTCCTGCAATTGTTTAATTTCAGCCAAACATGAATACGTATCACAGTACCAAATATTTTCCCATAGGCGTCCATTATAACGATCAGGCGACAAAAATATGGTCGCATCATTTTAAAATTGGCATTCAAATATCTTTTGTCATGTAGTGCCCTTCAGACAACCTTTTTTCTGATTCTTAAACAGGGGGCCATGCAACAAATAAGAGAGAAAAACTAACAAAAAGGGAAATGCTGGTCACATGTACATATTTCTCAGGGAATTCCCAACAAAAACACACCAATAGTCAAACAAATGTTTTGGTTCTAAAAGTCCTGAAAATCATCCTCTTTATTCATCTGGAACATTCAACAGTAATGCAAGATGTCAGGAGTCTTCTTCAAATGTTAATTGAAACAATACATTTACCCAAGACTGCTTAGTTTTGGGGATTACATAATTTCCGAGTGCAACTTTTCGAGGCAGGTAAATCTAATTAAAATATTTACAACAGTAATACCTATGGGTAAACCCAACCCTACCAAAGAAACATTTACCTCTTTCGTGTGATGAAAGACTCATTTCTGCAATAGAATTCAACTGTTGGCTTCTGCCAAGTCAAAAGCATGGTAAATTTGGTCTTTTGAAGAGAACTGTCAAATTTGTGTCAAATGGGCTTAAAAACTGGTATTGCCTCCGACAGAATTCCTACTCTGTTACCTATAACTGGAATTCCAGCGGAGAATAGCTAATTTTATAGCTTTGACATTTACGTGCTATTCTCCTTTGTTTGGAGCAATAAATATCTGATTTTAAATATAAACTGCAAACAAAGCTCAAAAGTTGAGCTTTGTTACCTAATGAGTAAGTCGGGAGGGATAAGAACTGAGAGCTTTCTATGAAAACTACCCAAATCCCCAAATAAAAATAAAATCTGCATCAGCACACAAAACCTTTTGACAAAATTTGTTTTAATTAACCATACAGCAAGATAAATAGTGCCCCACACCCATGAAACAATATGCGTCAATTTTGTTTCAAAGTTAGGGTTGTGCAGGGCTTATAATTCCTCTAAATTTGGGAGAATCAATTTGGATTCTTGCAAAAATCTTGCAAAAGAATTCAGACCTGCTATGGGCCAGGATCCCATGAGGCCAGTATGGTTGCACCCCTGTTGCATAATGATAATACATCTACTGATGTTTTACCACCCCTCCCCCCTACACACACCAAGGGCCTTGATCGCTCACCCGACAAAGTGGTTTAGAGAAGTATTTTGGGTCACATTCAGTTAGTTATGGTTCATGAACACTACATAGGAATGATCTTATGAAGTTATTCATAACTCTAGTGTCCATGTCAGATGAACTTCCAAGGGTTGGTGTGTTACTGCAGCTTGAAAGGCAAATTTTTATGGAAAAACTCTAAGGAATGGATTTAAACATTAATGAACAACGTTGAACCTAACCTAGCCCTGCCCAAATATTAAACCAGGAGCTCGAAATGAACAAATCTGCCCCCCCCCCCCCCCCACTGTGATACCAAATATGAAAGGATTCTGACTGGCAGGAACCAAATTGGAACAAATTTAGATCTGACCTCCCCAGAGATGTTGTACAGCAAATATTAAAGCATTCAAACTGGTGGGTCTGAAGAAAAAGATTTTTAAAGAAATTTTCTCATGTAGCACTGAGTTAATCTGAGCTCCCATAATGAAACCAAATATTAACCCTTAATATGGCTTGAATAAACATGAATCTGACCACCCTAGAGATGCTGTATGTCAAATATGAAAGGATTCTGACTGGTGGATCCGAAGAAATAGGTTTTTAAAGAAATTTCCTCATACTGCACTAAGTTAAACTTTGGGCTTCAATAGATAGACCAAATATTAACCCAGAGACCCGATTCAAACAAACATCAATCTAAAACCCGCCACCCCCACTAGAAATGTTGCATTCCAAATATGAAAGCATTCCGACGGTGGAACTGAAGTAGGTTTTCAAAGACATTTCCTCATATTGCACTGTGGATATTTGGGTGCCCACAGGGAGCCCAAACATTAACTCTGGGACTCGATTTGAACAAATTTGAATCTAGACCCCCCCCCCCCTCCCCCCCCCCCCCCCTAGAGATGCAACATACCAAGTAACAAAAGATCCTTATTTCTGGTTCTGGAGATTTTTTTCAATTTTGGAAAACAATTTATGGGTGCTATCAGAGAAATGCCTCTTTTGGGGACCCCTGTGAGTGTGGGAACTTTATTTAAACAAACTGGAATTCACATATGATAAGGAACATGAATATCAAATTTGGTTCAATTTGGCCTAGTTGTTTATGAGGAGAGGTTGATAATGTAAAGTTCATGCCGGTCAGAGGGACGGATGGTCGACAGACAGAAAGTCATCACTTAAGCGCCCCCTGATTTACAGTCTCGTGAGCTGAAAATAAACAATATTCATCAAGCTTAATAATTATGGATGTTACTGGAACCGGCTAATGAGAGCTGGTTCCAATGACAGCAATATTTGTACAAATTTTATTGCCAGTGTCACAATATTTCAGATCATGTTAGTGTTGTATTGGTTAATTTGCTACCTTTGTGTCAGGTAAAGGGTTAAACTGACTCAGTTCTTTTCACGTGAATCCCAGCAGTGGTGTTACGAGAATCTACGTGGTTTCTCACTGGTTTTGTTGCTCAGATCTCCACGTGAATCGATTCTCAGATTCTCGTCGTCGAAATATAAGCCCTGGCTGAGGCAAAATAATTCACCAATATCAATAGAACGTGCCATTTTATCTCAACCAATTGTGTCAAATATTCTTTTATCTAGTGATGGGGTAAAATATAGCCCTGGATGTGCCCCCACCACACCCCTCAGTATGCCTTTTTCCATAAACACTATATTAATCTATACATAAATTGATGATGACACATATTGTATTTCCCATTGTTATTTAATCACATTCTGGCTTCTGAAGACATTTCACACTGTGTTTGATGAATATTTTGCAATCTTTGTAAGAAAAGGCCTCATTTTTTTTTCAGTTAAGGCACATCGAGTCATAAAACAGTGATTTTTTTCCAACAGAATTACCAGTACCTGCTACTGTTGTGTCTCATGACACTGTTAACCCTTTACCCAACGTAACGGCCAAAACCGGCCAGCGCTATTCTCAAAAATCGCCAATTAATTTTCAAAATATTTTCATTTTTTGTCTCAAAAACATAGGTTATGACCACTCGTTGGAACGAGCTCGTCGAGCTCGTTCCGACGAGGGGTCATAACCTATGTTTTTGAGACAAAAAATTAGTTATTCCAGAATTTTTTTTTGCAAGTGTCGTCTGCTTTTCATGTTAGGTAAAGGGTTAAAATTCCTAAACTCACCAAATAATGATTCTGTAGTGCTGTGCTTGTGCTGCAAATATCCACAAGTCCACTTCTCTACTTTGGTTTTAGTCCCCACAGGCACACATTCTATCAAAAAGAGTGAAATTATAGAAATATGTCCTCAAATAGGACAAATCAGTTACAGTAAAGTCGCCGTGGACGGGTTGTAATACACGCGTGGGCAGTGGTGGAAATCATCATCCGCAAAATTTTAATTAATGAAGCACTGGGTTGTACCTGGTGCTTCATTATTTAAATTTTTGATGATTATTCCTATAGTTAGTGTTTGACATCAAATATTTTTGTATCCGTGGAAAGATTGCCCATCCGTGGAAAGTGAGCAGTACACAGTAGCTGTACTGTATTTGTTTCAATATATAATACTCTTTGATGTTTAATATATTTGTGACAGGCTGGTTCCAAAGTACTCAATACTCATAGTACTCGAGTACCATTTTTTTGACAAAGTACTCATTACTCGTCCCAACCTGATTTGTGTATGTGTGTTGGGGAGGTCGGGGGTGAAAGATAGTTGCAAATTATTTAAAATGTCGAGCCGGGCAAATGAAAAGCAAAGAAACATTTCATCTGAAGGATAGACAGACAGACATGCAGTAACACATTTTGGAAGCCTACATAAAAGTAGTGACTAATTTACAATGAAACATATAGAGAGAAGAGCCAGGGCAATGCTGACAAACAGTAAGCAAGTGGCCCCATGGGCCCCGAGGGCCTTCACCTGACATGGTAGCCCAAATATCAACCCAGGAAATTTATTTGGACAAGTTGCACCTGCCCCTAATAAGAAAAGCTTATGCAAAATATCCAAAGATTCTGACCGGTGGATCACAAAAAAAAAAAAATTAACGAATATTCCTGGTATTGAACGAAGTTATAATTCGGGCTCCCTCAGGAAGCCCAAATATGAACCCAGGGACTTGGCTTGAACAGACTTGAATCTCACCTTCCTAAGGATGCTGTATACCAATATCAAAAGATTCTGACTATTGGATTTTAAAGAATATTCCTCTTATTAAACTAAGTTATATTTCGTGTTCCAACAGGGAGCACAAACATGAACCCGGGGACTTGGCTTGAACAAACTTGAATCTCACCCCTCAAAGGATACTGCATCCTAAATATCAAAGATTCTAAAGGGTGGATCGGAAAAAGATTTTTTAAAAATATTCCTCATATTGCACTAATCCAATCACAGAGAGCCCAAATATGGACCCAGGATTTGATTTCAACAAACATGTGAATGAATCTTCCAAAGATGTTATATGCGAAATATGAAAGCCTTTGGGGCAGTGGTGTGGGAGAGGAAGATTCCTTAATGTTTTTCCCATTACTCACAGTGTTAAAAAATGATGACTCAGCATTTGTTCAAAGTCCTGGAAAAGTACCCCATGATAAAACTTATGGCAATTTGTTTGGACCATTCCTTTCTGTTGTTCCTAAGGAAGCTTCACACAAAAATAATGATTTTCAGTGCCATGTAGTTTTGAAATATGAGCGTTTTAATTGTTTTCTATATTCAGATCCTGCGGTTCCCATAGGGCGACGGGAATTTTTTTTTTTTTGCATAAATTAGGTACTTATGACCTAATAAGCCCATCATATCAAATATGCTTCAAATCGGCCTCCAAATTCGGAAAATAGAAATAGCCCAAATATGAACCCAGGGACTTGGCTTTAACAAACTTATATCTCACCTCCCTAAGGATACTGTATATCAAATATCAAATATCAAAACATTCTGACTGGTGGATGTGAAGAAGAAATTTTTTGAAGAATATTCCTCATATTGAACTGAGTTATAATTCTGGTTCACACAGGGAGCCCAAATATGAACCTAGGGGCTTGACTTGAGCAAACTTCAATCCCCCCCCCCCCCCCCAAAGGATGCTGCATATGGTACCAAATATCAAAACATTCCGACTGCTGGATCTGAAAAAGAAGATTTTTAAAGAAAATTCCACATTTTAAACTAAGTTATAATTCGGGCTCCCACAGTGAGCCAGGGGTTTGCAAATGTATTTTTTGCTGGACCCATTTATTTTTTGCGGGACCCATTTCCAACATGTGTCTTAATCACATGAATTGTGCTTATTCTCTTCAAATACATAGATTGTTAGATTGTTCAACCACCATATAAAAGGCTCTTGCAGTAATCATGTTTATATAAATTAATTATAGTTGATACAGTTAACCAATTAATCGACTAACCAATGATCAATGTCTTGATCGATAAAAAAGTAATTGATTGGTTAACCGTTACTTTCGAAGTACGGTATTATGAGGGTTAACTAAAGAACAAATTTGCTCCAAAACAGGCAAACATGGTCACACTGGCTCACATCAATTATATGAGACAGAGTAACGCATGCCAGTTACGTGCTGACATAGTTGTTCACTTGCATGGTCATTATACTGTATTAGTAGCTGGAAAAAGTCATTCTCAACCCTTCACCAAATGCAGGTGGCAAACGATACTTGCACAAGAAATTATTGAATTACTAAAGATTTTCAATGTTTGTTTCAAAAACATAGCTTATAACCCCCGACCCCCCCCCCCACACTAGAACAAGCTCAATGAGTTCGTTCCAATGAGGGGTCATAAGCTATGTTTTGAGACAAAAATTGAAAATATACTACAATTTGAATGGACATTTTTGTATATGGCGCTGGCCGGTTTTGTCCATGACGCTGAGTTAAGTTTTTATTATATAAATCAACAATGGTACGGCAATTATTCAGTTACCTACTAGGGTAAGTGATTAATCGGTTAACCAAGGTTAATCCGTGCGATTAATCAATCAAGAAAACCCTTTAATCGTTTCAGCTATAAAATTAATTTAATTTTATTAAATTTTATCTAATGTACAAATGCCTATATTTTTGCGGGAACGGTAAATGGATCTTCTTAATAAGCATTTGCGAGAACGTCACATGAACGAAACGACCATTCTCGCAATCTGCGAAAGCCTGGTGAGCCCAAATAGGGACTCGGCTTGACCAAACTTGAATCTCACCTCCCTAAGGATGCTGCATATGGTACCAAATATCAAAACATTTCAACTGCTGGATCTGAAGAAGAAGAGTTTTAAAGAAAATTCCTCATTTTGAACTCAGTTATAATTCAGGCTCCCATAGTGAGCCCGAATATGAACCCAGGGACTTGGCGTACACAAAGTTGAATCTCACCCCACTAAGGATGCTGCATACCAAATATCAAAACATTCCGACTGCTGGATCTGAAGAAGATTTTTAAAGAAAATTCCTCATTTTGAACTTAGTTATAATTCGGGCTTCCACAGCGAGCCAGGGTTTCGCAAATATATTTTTTGCGGGACCCATTTATTTTTTGCGGATCCCATTTCCAACATGTGTCCTAATCAAATGAATTATGACAATTTATCTTCAAATACATAGATTGTTAGATTGTTCAACCAACACACCAAAGGCTGTTGCAGTGATCATGTTTATAGAAATTAATTGGAGCTGATACGGTTAACTGATTAATCAACTAACCAATTATCAACGTCTTGATCGATAAAAATAAGTAATTGATCGGTTAACCGTTACTTTTGAAGTACGGTATTCTATGGGTTAACTAATGAACAAATTTTCTCAAAAACAGGCAAACATGGTCATACTGGCTCACATCAATTATATGAAACAG
Organism: Pictodentalium vernedei; assembly: GCA_031216915.1. Classification (NCBI taxonomy): domain Eukaryota; kingdom Metazoa; phylum Mollusca; class Scaphopoda; order Dentaliida; family Dentaliidae; genus Pictodentalium; species Pictodentalium vernedei. Next base: position 532,230,799 of record CM062293.1, read on the forward strand.
AGTAACACATGCCAGTTTCGTGCTGACATACTTGTTCACTTGCATGATCATTATACTGTATCAGTAGCTGGAAATGCTCATTCTCAACCCTTCACCAAATACGGGTAGCTGAAGATACTTGCCCAAGAATTTCTTGAATTACTAAAGACTTTCAATGCATGTATCAAACGCAGAGCTTATGACCCCGATTGGAACAACCTGAATGAGCTCATTCCAATAAGGGGTCATAAGCTATGTTTTGAGACAAAAATTGAAAATATAATAAAATTGAATTACCAAAGACTTTCAATGTTTGTCTGAAAAAACATAGCTTATCACTCCCCCCTCCCCCACTGGAACAAGCTCAATGAGCTTGTTCCAATGAGGGGTCATAAGCTATGTTTTGAATTGAAAATATAAAATTTGGATGGACATTTTTGTATATGGCGTTGGCCGGTTTTGTCCATTACGCTGAGTATAATTTTAATTATATAAATCATCCATGGTACGGCAATTATTCAGCTACCTATTAGGGCAAGTGATTAATCGGTTAACCAAGGTTAATAATCCACGCGATTAATCAATCACGAAAACCCTTTAATCGTTTCAGCTCTAAAACTAATCTAATTTTATTAAATTTTATCTGATGAAAAAATTATTATATTTTTGCGGGAACGGTAAATGGATCTTCTTAACAAACATTTGCGAGAACGTCACAAGAACGAAATGACCGTTCTCGCAATTTACAAAACCCTGGCGAGCGCAAAAATGGACTTGGCTTGAACAAACTTAAATTTCGCCCGCCTAATGATGCTGCATACCAAATATCAAAAGGTTCTGATTGGTGGGTCTGAAGAAGAAGATTTTTAAAGAATATTCCTCATACTGCACTAGTTTCAACATTTAGACTCCCATAAAGAGTCCAAATATGTACCCAGGGATTTGATTTCAATAAATGTGTGAAAAAATCTTCCAAAGATGGTTTTTGTGAAATTTAAACGCTTTTGGAGCAGTGGATTGGGTGAAGAAGAGTCTTAAATGCTTTTACCATTACCCACAGTGTTAAAAAATGCCCATTCAGCATTCTTGCAAAGTGCCGAAAAAGTACCCCATGATAGACCCGACAGCAATTTTATTGGATCTTTCCATTCTGTTGGTCCCAAGGAAGCTTCACACCAAATAAGAATTCGCAGTGCCATACAGTTTTGGAGATATGGGTGTATTAAAGTTTGTTCTATTTTTAGCTCCTGCGGTTCCCATGGGGTGACGGCAAAATATTTTTGGGCATAAATTAAGTACTTATGACCCAATAAGCCAGCATATTAAATTTGGTTCGAATCAGCTACTTGGTTTCAAAAATAGAAATTTTATGCGGGGCAATAATTCTTGACCCTCCCATAACGAAGGCAAATATACCTCCCACAAACTTCTCTTGAACAAAGCAGAGTTTACCCCTCAAAAGGAAGCTGCGTACCAAATATCAAATCTCCACTATTCCTGGTTCATGAGAAGAAGATTTTTTAAGATTTAAGGATAATTTTTGGGCGCGGCCATACTGAGGGGCAGGGCAACTTGATTTGAACAAAATCAAAATGCGATATCATAACAAACAATCATCTCAAATTTCACTTAAATCGGTTCACCAGTTTTTGAGAAGAAGACGCAAGCAAACACCATGTTCACAGACGACGGACGGCGAGTGATCACTATAGCTCACCCTGACTGAAAGTGGACCATGAGTGCTGCAGTTGGGTGAGAGACTTGGTTCAAGGAGAGAAGAAACTTGTACACAGACGACGGACGGCGAGTGATTACTGTAGCTCACCCTGACTGAAAGTGGACCATGAGTGCTGCAGTTGGGCGAGAGACTTGGTTCTAGGAGAGAAGAAACTTGTACACAGACGACGGACGGCGAGTGATCTCTATAGCTCACCCTGACTGAAAGTGGACCATGAGTGCTGCAGTTGGGCGAGAGACTTGGTTCAAGGAGAGAAGAAACTTGTACACAGACGACGGTCGGCGAGTGATCACTGTAGCTCACCCTGACTGAAAGTGGACCATGAGTGCTACAGTTGGGTGAGAGACTTGGTTCAAGGAGAGAAGAAACTTGTACACAGACGACGGACGGCGAGTGATCACTATAGCTCACCCTGACTGAAAGTGGACCATGAGTGCTACAGTTGGGCGAGAGACATGGTTCAAGGAGAGAAGAAACTTGTAGCTGATGGCTGTTGAAAGTGTTGTTAAAACCCAGTGCATAAATAAACAAGAGGCCCCCACGGGGTCTGAAGCGCTCACCTTGAACAGAACACGATATAAACAGAGTCCAAGAATAATCTACATTAAGCAATCCATCTCCATAGGTGACACTATCAATCCTTGAGCCCCTCAGGAGTGACAAAAACAGTCAAAGCATCATGCCTTTTCTTCAGTTGATCATTATGTAAAATTTGGTACTCCTTTCTGAAACCCCTTGCTACAACCAATGTAGATTACTCACAGTTGCACACCTCTACAGGGTACTGAATAAAAGGTTTCTAATTCTTCAGCTACATGGCCAATTCCGGCTCCCATCGGGAGCCCAAATATTAACCCAGGCACTCGATATGAACAAAGTTGAATCTGATCTCCTGCGAGATGTTGTATACCAACTATGAAATAATTCTGACTGGTGGATCTGAATAAGAACATTTTTAAAGAAATTTTCTCATATTGCACTAAGTGAAAATTTGTGCTACCACACTGCGCCCAAATTTTAACCTACAGACCCGATTTCAACAAACTGGAATCCCCCCATCGCTTGAGATGTTGTATACCAAATATGAAAGCATTCTGACCTGTGGATCTGAAGAAGACGACTTTTAAAGAAACTTCCTCATATTGCCCTTTTGGTAAAAGGAAGCCCAAATGTTAACCTAGGGACTTGGTTTGAACAATCTTGAATCTGATCCTCATAACAATGATGTACATGTTTACCAAACATTAAAAGATTCTGACTGGTGGTTCTGAAGAAGATTTTTAAAGACAATTCCCCATATTGCCTTAAGCTGAAAAATATGGGCTCTGCATTGACTCCAAATATAAACCAATGGGCTTCATTTTAACAAACTTGTATCTGACCGCTCTATGGATGTCGTCTACCAAATATCAAACGATTATGTACAATGGTTCTGGAAAAAAAGATATTCTAAAATGTTTGCAAATATGCTGAGTCAGCATTATTTTGATTCCCCCTGCAGATATAATATAAAAGATGGCATTTTTTACCATTCAATTCTACTGATCCTAAGGACGCTTCATACCATATAACTGTTCTCTGTCCCAAGTGGTTAGGGAAACATGGCGTTTGAAAATATTTCTATTTTTAGCTTCTGGGGTTCCCATGGGGATCAAGTTTTTTTTCGTTTTTTTTTTTTTTGCATGAGTCAAGTACTTATGACCCAATAATATCACCTACTGAATTTCGTTCAAACAGGACCATCGGTTCAGAAAATAGAAATTTTAGGTGGTGCCAAAAATCTAACCCCTCCCATTACAAAGCCAAATATTGCTTCACGAACTACATTTGAACAAACTTTATTCTACACCTCAAAAGGAGGCTCCATAACAAATATCAAGTCACTGTACCAACTAGTTCATGAGATTTTAAAACATTTTTGGGAGCATTTTCCCCTACCTCCTCCCTATGGGGCTGGGCATGTTGAATTAAACAAAAATGCAATACCCCTTTGGGACCATCACTCACACAAACTTTCACTTGAATTGGCCCAGTGGTTTTGGGTGAGAAGACCAAAACATGGTGTTGATGGATGACAGACAGATGGACAATGGACCGTGAGTGATTAGATAAGCCCAGCCCGACTCTGTCGAGGGGAGGTAAAAAAAAATGAAATGGTTCAAGTCCGATATTTTACACATGTGATTAAAACTTTGTCTCTGGAGTGCTAGAAGGCTTATGCTATAGCATTGCAAAGCCTTCTTGCACTCAAGGGATGGAATACACCACCACCCATGCTATTCTGTGAATTATGAGGCCTAAAATAAAACAAGAACATGAACTTTTAATGGCAAAGAAATAGTTACAAAAATAAAAATTAAAATACAAACCACCCGCCTGCATGTAATTTTAGAAAAAATGGCCTGAGAAACAGATCTACTTTGTGGGGCCTTATGCATGAAGATTATTACAGTGAATACATTGTCTTACACAAATGAATACCACACAATCCAGTGTAGACTGATTTCAGGAAGGCCTCCCTAGTGGAAGGGCAATTTTAACAAACATGTAGGCCCAAATAAGCTTCATACACAGTGTAAAAAATCCACAAAATGACTGATTTCAAGAAGGCCTCCCTAGTGGAAAGGCAATTTTAACAAACATGTAGGCCCAAATAAGCTTCATACACAGTGTAAAAAATCCACAAAATGACTGATTTCAAGAAGGCCTCCCTAGTGGAAGGGCAATTTTAACAAACATGTAGGCCCAAATAAGCTTCATACACAGTCTAACAATTCCACAAAATTAATAAACTTTTATTATGTTTAATAGGAATTCGGAGTATTGAAATTAAGAGTCAATTGTGTGGTTGTTTATAAACTTTTATTACTTTGTTATCAGGTGTTAACATTTATTAATATTTGTAAACACACCCACCCATTTAGATTAGTCCCTGCTCATAGCAGTGGCGCAGACATAGAGTACAGTTGCCGTGTACTGGTCATAATCCATTCATGTGCAGTGATGACCACACATACTTTTTCCAGGTAATAGAAAATCATCATCAATAACATTTTAATTAATGAAGTACAAGTTTGTACCCTGTGCCTCATTAATTAAATGCTTGATGATTATTGCTGTAAACAGTGTTTGAAATCTGATATCATTGCATCCAGGGAAAGTGACCAGTCTATTGCGGCCGCACTGTAGGCATGGAGGCTGGAGGAGAGGGGCGACAGGACATTTTAATATCTAGATATTTATGCCTGTTCGCAACTTATGTATTATGGACATAAATGGACACAGAGTCAAGGTAATTGTGTTTTTCTGACTTGAATTTTATTTTATTTTTTTTTTTTTGGGGGGGGGGGCACCCGACCCCTCCACTGAAGAGAGGTGCACACTCCCTCTTGTCCGCGCCCCTATCTCAATGCTATGTGGCTCAGGTGATGTTGTCCATCATATTATCTATGCCCCGGCCCCACACCCACTAGATATTACTCTTGCCCCTAACTTTGATATCCTGGCTAAGCACCTGTATCATGGTAAACTAACATCAAATAGTGTGCATATGTCCAGTAACTAACATTGGGATAGTATAATGTGCTTTGTCAGAAACTTGATCAAGTATTGATGACAAACGACAATTGTCATTACCAGTGTCTGGTACCAGTAATAAAATAAGATTTGCAAATATCACCCTGCATTTTTTCAGCTGTTAACTAACATAAAATTGTGTGCTTCATGAAAATTATTTTGTTACTACCTGTTAAAAATTACTGTTTCTTGTTTTGCTATTTTAGAAAAAGAAATCCCTCCTTTTCTGGCGGGCATACTAAACACCGAGGCAAACCGAGGGATACCAAGGTGAATGAAAACAGGAGTGAAAGGGGGTGTGTTCTTTTTGTTATTTACTTATTGATGTTTAAGGTCACATATTTCTGCTCAATAGCTAATCATGACCACAACAATTTTACGGGTGGAGGAAGCCAGAGTACCTGGAGAGAACTACTGAGCAATGGCAAGCAACTGTCAGCTCCCCAACATACTACACTAGCGGCTTAGCCTTGTTCAAAGACTGGTGCACAAAGAACATGCAGTATGCCTTAGTACACAGCATACCGTGCCCCCACATGGGCAATGGGGGTGCAGTGTCTTGCCCACGGACACAAAGCTGTTGCCGCAGGTGGAATTCGAACCGAGGACCTCTCGGCTTGCAGCCTGCACCTCTACCTACTGAGCCACTGCACCCCTGGTGGTGTATTATGATTGTGTAAGTAGATTTAAGCATTATGTGGATTGTTTTAATGCCATATTTGAGAATGATGGGTGCTGAAATAATAAAGTGCCCTGAAAAATCTTCCCTTTAGTATTTAGTAGGTAGCTTGGTAACGGTATTTAAAGCGACTCCAGAGTAAGCAACACTGTGAATTGGTAATCACACAGTGACTTCTTAATTAGTTTTCTTTGTGGCTGTCGACAATAATTTTTGTCTTCTTTGTTATGACAGAAAAAATGTTATGGACCAATATCATGACATGGGAAACAGTATTTTTCGGAAGTGGTAATTTTTCAGTCACCAACGGTAAAAAAATTGCTGTAAGACTAGAGACATGGTCAGCACTCATGGCTTACTAATGGTACCGACGATTAAAAAGATGCTAACTTAATTTTTCTACAATTCTATAAAACGGCGGCAATTGTAAAAAAAACTGGTCACATAAAGAAGGTGAAAACATTGAAACAAAAAATTGTCAACAAATCACCATAAATTTGTGCCATTATCACAGACGAAAGAGCTAAAAAGTATACTGTATATATACAGTAGGTGCAGAGTGTATCACCACTAAATAACCCACAGAGTGGAGATTTCACCCAAACAATAATTCCAAATTTGTTGCAAAGCATAACAAGCACAAGTTCTGGACAGCCAATGGACCTCTGGGTTAAACCTGGAGGTCCACTGACTCCACTGGCTGAAACATTGCTTGTGCTTTTTGTCCATATGTACAGAATTCGAAAGTGATACTTTGGGTAATAATTCCACTCCACAGGGGATTTTGTTGCAATCCTCGCCCCATGTACTGTACATATACCAAATACAACCTGTAGCTTTGGGTGCACAGCCGAGCGATACTTATCACAGTACTCCACAAAATCATGATAACATAAAGCCAACAATGGCAAAACAATAAACAAAAAAAAAATAAATAAATAAATAAATGAAAAAACAACAAAAAACTTTAGAGCTACCGGAACTGAAAAGTTTGGCCGGCCCAAGGCTCAGATAAAATCTGATGGGAGGTTTATTTTTATAAAGTATTACAGTAATCTGTTTTATGATACCCAGTTACCACTTAAGTGCTTCCTCCATGCACAGACATAGCCCATTAATAACCAAGCTTGCTACTGTATACCAAGGAGTAGTTTTCGGTAACAACTCAGTCTACATGTATATATATTGCATTTACTCGAATAAATCAAGTAATACCACGTATATTGCTTCGAAAGAATCAATTAAATGTCTGCAATTATATTTACACCTTTTTAAACAACCCTGACTTACTTTTTATTTCTTTTCACATGGGTATCTCTCGGTATAGCCCGGTTTTTAGTAGGACCCTTTTATGTGGGGTGGTTTGGTTTGGATCAAATTGCCATAAGACGATTTGTGTTAAATTAGCAGCCGGTTTGGGTTAAATTGCTGGAGGACAGTTTGGATGCAATTATCACTGATGACAGTATATTTTAGAACATATGGTACGTGGATGCATTTATTTATTTGGGTTTTAACAGCACTTTTGACAGTTAGGGTCACCTCGTGTCGGACAGTTTTATGGTTGGAGGAAGCTGGAGTCCCAGGAGAGAACCACCAAGCAAATGCCAGGCTCCCAACATACTAACTCCACACGAGCAGGGTTATCAATGGTTGAAGACTAAGGGCACCAACAATGTACTGTTCACCTCAGCACACACTGTCAGTGTGCCCGCACATGGGCAACGGGAGTGCAGTATCTTGCCCAAATTGTTGAAACATATATGGAGAGGTGTCAGGGGAAAAGAGTAAAAAAACCTGCTGAAGAGAAATGGCACAGGCACATTGATAATTGTAATGCATTGTTACGGATGTTATATAAATGTACACATTATACGCAAATGTCAAAAGTTGTGCTTCTGAATACTAAACTGTAAAAATATAGTCAAATACATAAGTAAAACAGGAATAAAACATAATATCACTGCAAGTTCTGTTTTTATTTAATCCATATTCCATACCTCATTGACATTCCACCAAAACCCACTCTATTTGTTTGATTTCACATACCGGTCAATGCAGATACGGTAAAATTTTTCAATTTTGTAAATATAATGAAAATTTTAATGGAAATTGTTTCCTTCGGTAAATTCTTTAGGGAAAAAAATACTAAAGTACTAAAGGAAACAATTACAATGCATTACCAAAATAAAATTTAAATTTTAGGGGCGAAACCACCCACCTCCGTCTGTTGGGTAAATGACCCCGGGCAAATGAGGATTGGGGCGAAACGACTCGAGGGGCGAACGGGAATTGGGGCGAAACGACCAGGAAGCAACTTATCAGCAAGGTATCACCTATTTTCAAGCAAACCTTTCATTACTATTTATTACACCTTAAAATTAGGATAATTCAAAAACTGCGTTTCGTTTTGATTCTTAAACTTCACTACCTATGTGTCCATGCATATCTTTATGAAATCGCACCAATATAATCAACAAGATTGGCGGTTATATCTGCGGTTTTCTGATAGAGGTACATCATGTAATCGCCGAATAGGACAAGTTACAACGAAATCAGGAGAGTTCAATCTGAACTAACAAGATCATTTGCTGAGCGTCTTGACAAACCTCTAAAAGGACGGAATACGAGTGATGTGTAGACATGTAAATTTGACGCAAATTGTTGATATCGGCCCAAAGATTCCTTGAAGGGGATAAGCCGATTGCAATTGCATCGGCAATTGTGAACCGGAAGTCACGTGATGTTTTCCCGGAAATGTTCTGTCCAATTCAAACCATCGCTTGACGGTATTAGAGAATTCTGTTCTGGAACACATTTTTCTGATTGGGTATGGCCAACCCCTTGCGGGCCTGCGGCCTGCTGGGGTTCTTATAATGCCACAAGTGGGAAGGCAGTTTCAGGTGATTTCTTTGTTTTACTGCAGGGGCAATACTCATTTGAAAGCCTTTCCCATAAACAACTTTTATCCCAAATTTCACTGAAATCTGAGAAGTAATGTTCACGTTATAATGCAAACAGACATCAGAGTGCAGATGGACAAATATACGGAAGGACATTGTGGATAGACTTCAAATGCAAGAGATTGTACCAGAGGTGCTGACATACCAGCGTCAAGGATAAGGCTGTGTAAGATGACAGACAAAATATCTCATCCTATGGACCCTGCAACAAATCTCAGGGCAAAAAAGTTTTTTGTGGAAAATCTTTGAAGTGTTCACAAACCCATTTTAGAACTCAAAACACAAGAGTAGCTCTACAAGGTCATGTAATATTAAGAACAGCATGCTAAGCATGACCAATGCACCCCACCCCCCCCCCCCCCCCCATCTCTGAAAATGCTAAGATGGACCTATTTTCAACACTAGACACACACATAAGGGGTTTATCATCTTTGTTTTACAGCGGAGAGAAATCCAATCCAGCAAAAATTGTGAGATCAATGTACACCTGTTAACAATAGTTTGTGTCCATCAGATCATCTACATGTGAGAAATTATTGTCTTTGATTTGCAGCAACATTAATCCCCCCCCCCCACCCTCCCCAACCCAGTAGTAACTGTAAAGACCAGAAACAATGATTGGACCCTCAAAGAGAACAAAGACATAATGCCACATGTAGGGAGGTGATTTGAATGAATTTTCTTGGTTTTACTGCAGGGATGTGACTCATTTGAAAGCCTTCCCATAAACAATTTTCATTCAAAATTTTGTTGAAATCTGATAACCCAAACCTGAAATATGAGGCAAACAGACAAAAATTTGTATTTTACGAGACAAACAGCAAATTTTCAAAGTTAAAAAGTGGGACAAGGTTGAAAAGCGAAAAGTAATAAATATGATTGAGATCCGATAATCCAAACCCGATATACGAGGCGAACAGACAAAAAAATAGGCTATTTCTGTATATTCAAAGGGTCATAATGCACAGAAAAGATATTTTCAACAACAAAACGGATGTTACTCCTTACATGTATGATAGTGAACATGTGAATGGAATTTCAATGAAATCTGAACAGCAATGTTCAAGTTATAATGCAGGCCGACATCTGAATGAGGATGGACATACGTACGCACAGATGCATGGACAGACACACCGAATCACGGATGGGCTCAACCCAGTACACCCAACTTTTTGAAAAAAATGGGGGTATAATTAGCTATCTGTGGGCAAATATGTCAGTACGGTACCTGTTTCCGAACTCCTTCGGGACATTGCTACAGTCTTAACATACCAATTATTGACCAAATCTATAGATATTTGTTCAGGTTGTCATGCTAATGAGCTGACAACAGGAAAAAAATAACTAACTGAGGGCCATAACTCCACTCAGTTTGGCTGAACTGTACCATTTTTTTTCTAACTCCTTTAAAACATTATTATGAAAGCCTCACATACCAAATATTGACCAAATCCTTTGATAAGTGTGCAGGTCACAGTGCTATTGAGCTGAAAACAGGAAAACATTAACTAATTAAGGGCTATAACTCTGTTCAGTATGGCCAAATGGTACCAGTTTTCGAACCTATTCAAGACAATGTTAAGAAAGTATCACATACCAAACGTTGACAAAATCCATTGATATTTGATGTTATCATACTACCGAGTTGAAAACAGAAAAACATCAACAAATTAAGGGTCATAACTCTGCTCAGTATAGCCGAAACATACCAGTTTTTTTAACTCATTCAAGACATTAAGAAAGTCTCACATACCAATACTGAATCAAATCTACTCCTACTTGTTCCAAGTTATTGTGAAAACAGTCTGAAAATAGGCAAAAATTAATGAATTAAGGGTCATAACTCCGTATTGTGACATTTTCTGGATTTTTCTAGCATTACGAAATTGATTTTCTATTAAACGAAAGTGTCAATGACACTGTATCTCAACTTGTGTTAAGACATGAACATGTATAGTATGTGAAACAGCAATGCCACACATCTAGGTAATGACCTGATAACAAAGGTACATGTAAAGTATTGTAAAGGTCTGTACATAAATACTGACCATAGCCTGTTCAGGCCTGGTCTTTTGTGAAGAGCTATAGCTCCCGCCATCCATGAATCCTGAAAAATCAATTTAAGGAGAACCATAATTGCTCTCCTTAAGAGCTGTAATAGCTCTCCTTAAACCTTTGATTCCCTTATTAATAACAGACTAAAATATAGAATAGCTTTTCTGGCGCAGGTTTAGGGGAGCCGTAGCAGCTCCCTTAGATTTTTCAAAAGGCCAGGCCTGCCTGCCCTGTTACAAATGTACAAGTAAAGTATTGTAAAGGTGGGTGGCAGTTAGATGTTAAACTAGAAAAGACACCTCCATGGGGTTAATGTTACGATGGGATGCTTGAATGGTGCATCTTAAGCCAAATGTCAGAAATTGTCTTGGCTGTTTGATTCAAACCCTTCTACAGTTGATTCCTACTAATTAATAAATATTTGTCCAGTCCTTCTTAAAATGTAGGTATTTGAATATTATATCTTTAGCTCTTACGGTTCCCACGGGTGAGGAGGTTTTATTTTTCTCATTGGAAACAGAAATCTGGGTTGTGCTAATAATGTTTACCCTCCCCAAACAACACAAAATATTAACACAGCCGAGCCCAAAAGCACTCGTTACCATCCCATGATGATAACAAACGTAGTCCTAGACGTTCTGTACAAACAATTGATTGCACCTAATTTTTGTACAAAAATGGCTGCCGGCAGCCATCTTGAATTTCAAACCGCACACCAAGCGACTCGTTATCGTCCCGAAGTGATAACAACAAAGGTACCCAAGAAGTTTCGTGAAGATCGGTTCATAAAAACAGCTTCTAACCCGAGCCGTATTGACATGTGCACTTACTCTGTATAAGTAGCACTGAATAAATCACAGTTCATCTAATTTGCATAATTTCTGCACGAGAAAAAAACCTGTATTATATGTAATGTATGCCATGTTACTAAACATTCATACAAAAATTTATTCAAATCAGAACTTTCATACAGAAGTTCTGTACAAAAAACTGATTGCACTAATTTTTGTACAAAATAGCTGCCGGAGGCCATCTTGAATTTCTGACTCCACCCCAAAACACTCGTTCTCGCCCACGGTGGTAACAAAGGTACCAAAAAAATTCATAAAGATCAGTTCATAAATACGACCTCTAGCCCAAGCCGTATAGAAGTTCTGTACACAAAACAGATTGTACCTAATTTCAGTACAAAATGGCCACCGGCAGCCATCTTGAATTTTGGACCGCATCCATAAACACTCGTTCTCGTTCCAAGGTGATACCAAAGGTACCCAAGAAGTTTCATGAAGATCAGTTCATAAATACAGCCGCAGCCGTATTGACATGTGCACTTACTGGGTATAAGTAGCACTGAATAAATCAAAGTTCATCTAACTTGCATAATTTCAGCACGAGAAAAAAACCTGTATTATATGTTATGTACTTCCATGTCACTAAACATTCATACAAACATTTATTCAAATCATAACTTTCATACAGAAGTTCTGTACAATCGAAAACGACCTTTTAAAAGTCTATAGCACCACGTGCTACTCTAAACAAGTCCATTTCGGTAAATACAGGGATTCTGAGGGGAATCCATATCAAATAAAGTCGGTGATTTACGCCCATTCTCGGGCTCATTTGGGTAATTATCCAGGGAAGTCGTTCCAGAAAATACTCCCAGTCAATCGAACATACCTGTTACAGACCTCGTAGCCCTATAAGAAGCCTTTGGGTAACATAGCAACCACGTGTCACCATAGAAACAAAGATGGAGGCCCCCTTCATACATGGACGACGGAAACACGTATCACCCTAACAACACGAGCTGCGCATGCACACTCACACCAACCATCATCATGACAATGACGTCACAACATGGCCGCCCACATGGGTTACCATGACAATCACGTGATACCCATAATACATTGCGGTATGACGTCACATGAGATCCACCAGATGAGATCCATAAGATGAGGAACGAAAACCCCCTCGCCAACTACTGTTAATTAGCTTTTATTTCTAAACATAAACTATGCGCTGATCTTTATAGATCTCTACTCTCAAAATGGTTCCGAAATGACCAAGGGGCCGAAGTGACTGGGGCCGAAGTGACTAGGGCCGAAATGATTTTGAGGCCGAAGTGACCAGAGGCCAAAATGACTTGGGGCCGAAGTGACTGGATACCATTCTCACATATGAGAGACGTTAATTACAGAACACATCGAATGAATTTACTGCAGAGATAATTGCTCGACGATATACATGTATACACTCTAAAATCAGTTGGGTTAAAAATCAACCCAAATCGACTGGGTTGAGTAAATATGAACCCAACTGGGTTCATATTCACTCAACCCAGTCGATTTGGGTTGATTTTTAACCCAACTGATTTTAGAGTGTAATATGACAATACGCAAGGCGAAAGAAGGAACCCCAAAGTAACCAACATATTGAAATAGTTCATTCCGCAACCATTACTCCAAAAACATTTTATTTAATCGAATTCCTGCAATTGTTTAATTTCATCCAAACATGAATACAGTACTAAATAATTTCCCACATGCGACCATTATAATGTTCATGCGAAAAAAAATATGGTCGCATCATTTTAAATTTGGGCATTCAAATATCTTTTGTCAAGTGTAGCCCTTCAGGCAACCTTTTGTCATGCAACAAATAAGAGTTAAAAACTAACAGAAAGGGAAGTGCTGGTCACATGTACACCTTTCTCATGGAATTCAAAACACACCAATAGTCAAACGAATGTTTAGGTTCTAAAAGTCCTCAAACCACCCTTTTTCTTCATCTGGAGCATTCAACAGTAATGCAAGATGTCAGCATAATTCTTCAAATGTTTATTGGAACAATATATTTTCCCAAGACTGCTTAGTTTTGGGGATTACATAATTTCCGAGTGCAACTTATCGAGGCAGGTAAATCTAATTAAAATATTTACAACAGTTATACCTAAGAGCAAACCCAACCCTACCAAAGATACATTTACCTCTTTCATGTGATGAAAGACTCATTTCTGCAATAGAATTCGACTTTTGGCTTGTGCCAAGTCAAAAGCATGGAAAATTTGTTTTTTTGAAGAGAACTGTCCAATTTGTGTCAAATGGGCTTAAAAACTGGTATTGCCTCCGACATAATTCCTACTCTGTTACCTAATGAGTAATTTGGGAGGGATAAGAAGTCACAGCTTTCTTTGAAAACTACCCAAATCCCAAAACAAAACTAAAATCTGCATCACTAAACAGAACCTTTTCACAAAATCTGTTTTAATTAACGATACGGCAAGATAAATAGTGCCCCACCCCCATGAAACATTTGACAATATGTCAATTTTGTTTCAAAATTAGGGTTGTGCAGATTTTATAATTCCTCAAATTTTGGTGAATCTATTTGGATTCTTGAGAAAATCGTTGCGAGAATTCAGACCTGTTATGGGCCAGGATCCCATGAGGCCAGTATGGTTGAACCCCTGTAGTATACAGATAATACATTTTAACCCTTTACCCATTACAGCTTTTTAATTTTTAAAACACCAACTACCGGTACTCATTTAACAAAAAAAGCCCCCCCCCCCCCGGGATGCCTTAATCGCTCACCTGACAAAGTGGTTCCGAGAAGTATTTTGGGTGAGTTAGTCTCGATATGCCGGCAGCCAACAATTAATTAGCAGTCAGTCGGGGTAAAGATTGAGTTATAGTCAGTATCAATAATGATGTAAAACTCTGGTTTCGCTGATCACTGGTCGTGATTGAACCCTCATCAACTGTAACAACAAGAGAACATTTCAAGTAATATATGTGGTACTTCAACAGTTTGGACAATAAAAATCACATTAATGATATGTATATGCCCTCTTTGTGGATATCGCCATCATTTGAATCAGTCTTACTCTCAGATTTATCAAAATGGCAAATCCACAAGAAGCCTGGGGTGAGGCGCTTGTGCAAGAAAATCGTCCAGTTGATCCACGTATAACAAAGTTTACAGAATATGTTATCATGTATTGGGTAGTATCCAAACATATTTAGTTCGATCCAATTTATCATAGAGGAGCAGGCATATCAAGAAGCTACAATATTACAAATAAGTAATGGTGGAAACGTGGCACCCAGAAAAGGAAGTACCAGGTCGTCAATAATGCTATAAGACATCATAAACGTGTGTTTCAAGGGGAGAAATGGACAGGTTAGAATAGTTGGACTTCAAAATGTTCGGGCCAGGGCCACTGAAAAAACTGCATTTCGTGCGTTTCTTTGTAATATGTTCTGTGTTTCACAATATTTTGAATTGTTTTCCTAATTATTGCATTGAATTACTGTATTATGTTACTTTATTTAAAAATAATATCTGTATGCGAAAAGTATGTGATAAATAGTTGTATATATATTGTATGATGTATGCGAAAAATATGCGACAAATATGTGAACAATATTGTTAAATATATTGTATAGTATATGCGAAATGAGATAATAACTAGAGTGATGTCACGCATGCAGCCCGACTGTCCCAGCAATGGCAATGCTTAGGCACGAAATCGTCGGAGTCATTTTTTGTTAACCGATTACCTAACGAATCTGCCATATCTGCACTCGTGATATACAAAATTTGCTATTCAAATTTTATTTTTTCATTTCTTGATGAGCTTATTCAAATAAGGACAAATAAGCCATGGTTAGAACAGTGCTGCCGAGAGAAAATACGAGCCCCGGGGGGGATCAGTTAGATGTTACCACCTGGGTCTTCTTGTTTCAAACCCAACTTAGCAAAGACCCATGAAAATATTCACTCCTCCCCCGACCGATATCTATTATGACTCAATTGCCTCTCAAAGACTAGATTGGCTTACAGTAAATAATGTGTGTCCAGTTCTCAGAACTAACCAGGAATATCGAAGCGGGACGTCGAAATAACCGAATTACAGAATAGCATATTCTGGGCGGATCGACCCACGATATATCTAATAACTTACACAGTTCTTGAAAGGAATATATGCTTACTAGTGAATTTGGGGGCCCGCGGCCCGCCTGTCGATTCACACACACTGGGCACTAAAAAAAGCTCGCAAACTAGCTGCCTCGGGCGGCACGGCTTCGTCCTCGCGGGCCCCCCGGACCCCGGGGTTACTACCCCCCCCCCCCCTCTTGACGGCCCTGGGTTAGAAGTAAAAAATGAAAAAATCTGATGTTTGAAAATAGTTTGTACTGGTGGCTTCAACTTGTGTAAGGTAAAGGATTAAAGATTTAGTACATAAAGCAATGTTGGGCTAGAGGAGTAAATTTTCTTTTTTGCATGTAATAACTCCCAATCCTTCAAAATGCATTTTGTGTGTGTGTGTGTGGGGGGGGGGGGGGGGGGGGGGGGGGTTCTGGCGGTGTGTTATAGTAGTCAATGTTGGTTTGTTTGCAACTCCAAATCCTTCAAAATATTTGGCATACAATGGTGGTGTGTTATGAACGACCACCGGGGGAGGGGGGGGGGGGGGGTTGTCTGGGTTTTTAACCCAAAACTTTATAGGCAAAACTGTAAAAATGCATTTTTGACGAAAGGAAAACAAAAAAGTGACTAATTGGCCCGGGGGAGGGGGTGGGTGGTTACGTGAGTTTAAACAAGAAGCCCCACTGGGCCTGAAGCGCTCATCTTGAACAGAACACAATATAAACAGAGTCCAAGAATGAGTCTGCAATTAGCAATCCATCTCCATACGATACACTGTCAATCCTTGAGTCCCTCAGGAGTGACAAAAATAATTCGGGTATCATGCCTTTTCTCCATTTGATCATAATGTAAAATGCAGAGCTCCTTTATGAAGCCCCTTGATACAACCTATGAGGATTAACCTTAGTTACACACCTCTAGAGGGTACTGAATACAACTGAATACAACATTTTTAATTCTTCAGCAGCATGGCCACTTCCGGATCCCATGGGGAGCCCAAATTTATATTAACCCAGGCTCTCGATTTGAACACAGCTGAATGTGATTTCCCAAGAGATGTTGTGTACCAAATGTGACAGCATTCTGACTGTTGGATCTGCAGAAGAGAAATTTTAAAGAAATTTCTTCATATTGCACTAAGTTAAAATTTGGGCTGCCATTGCAAACCCAAATATTAACCCATGGATCCGATTTGAACAAACTTGAATCTGGCCCCCGAGAGATGTTGTATACCAAATATGAAAGCATTCTGACTAGCGGATCCGAGGAAGAAGTTTTTTGAAGAAATTCCCTCATATTGTATTAAGTTCAATTTCAGGTTCCCATATGGAGCCCAAATATTAACTCAGGAACTTGAATTAAACAAACTTGAATCTGACCCCCTAGATATGTTGTATATGAAATATGAAAGCATTCCAGCTGGTGGATCTGAAGAAGATTTTTAAAGAAATGTCCTCATATTGCACTAAGTAAAAATTTGGGCTACCATAGCGAGCCCAATTATATACCTAGGGATCTGATTTGAACAAACTTGGATCTGACCCCTCTAAAGATGCTGCATACCAAATATGATAGCATTCTGACAGGTGGATCTGAAGAATATGACTTTTTAAAATTATTCCCAATATTGAACAAAGTTAAAATTTGGGCTTCCGTAGGAAGCCCAAATATTAACCCATGAACTTGGTTTGAACAATCTTGAATCTGACCCTCATACCAATGATGTATACCAAACATTAAAAGATTATGACTGGTGGTTCTGAAGAAGAAGATAAAGAATATTCCCATTATTGCCTTATGTTGAAAATTTGGGCTCCTGCATTGAGCCCAAATATGAACCAATGGGCTTTATTTTAACAAACTTGTATCTGACCCCCCTATGAATGCTGTATACCGAATATCAAGAGATTCTGATGATTGGTTCTGGAAAAATATTTTGAAAACTTTTTTGCAAATATGCTGACTCAGCATTTTTTCGATGCCCATTACAGAACACCCTAACATAACCGATGGCAATGCCATTTTTCCCGTTCAATTCTACTTGTTCTAAGGATACTTCATACCAAATAACAGCTCTTTGTTCCAGGTGCATTGGAAAATATGGGCGTTTGAAAATATTTCTATTTTTAGCTCCCAGGGATCCCATAGGGATGTGGACATTTTTTTTGTTTTTGCATGAGTCAAGTACTTATGACCCAATAATACCACATACCAAATTTGGCTCAAACTGGACCATCGCTTCAGAATATAGAAAGTTTGGGTGGGGCCAAAAATCTTACCCCTCCCATTAAAAAGCCAAATATTGCTTCATGAACTTTGTTTGAACACACTTGATTCTACACTTCAAAAGGAAGATTTTTAACATATTTTGGAGCATTGTTCACTACTCCCTCCCTATGGGGTTGGGCATGTTGAGTTGAACAAAAATGCAATGCCCCTTTGGGCCCATCACACACCCAAACTTTCACTTGAATTGGCCCAGTGGCTTTGGAGGAGAAGACCAAAACATGGTGTTGACGGACGAGGGACGCCGGATGGACAATGGACAGAGAGTGATGAGATTAGCTCAGATTGACTTGGTCAAGATGAGCTAAAAAGTTCCGCATGTAGTGACAGTATATTGTTCAAAATTCATATTGAAGGAAAGGGGGAAAAATGTCTAAGATTGGGTGGGGCAATAATTCATTGGGTAATTGTGGTCTTTAAACTTGACCTAGAGACATGTACTGAAATTTACTGAAATCCGTTGACTTTTGTTTAAGCTGTGGCATAAAGAAAGTTTGGACAGATGGAGGGACTGACGGATGGACTGACAGACAGTCGGCGTGAGCTCCATGCTATATCCCTCTCTTGTGGGAGGGGATAAAAAGCAAAAAAGTATATGGTGGAAGCCTAATTTGAAATTTAGAGAAACTGAGTTCGAAAACTGTTAATAAAAGGGTTAAATTAATGCCAATATTATTTGAAACCACTGTGTACAGCTTCAGTAGACCTTGCCCGAAATGAAAAAAAAGAAATGATGTTGTAACAGAGTGTTTGGAGAATGAAAGGTAGAACCTTGAAAAGCAGAACTTTAATCCGAAACATTAAGCTGGGAATACTAAGTAAAATTGATTGGCAAAACAGGGTTAAATATTTCCTAAAACCGATAAAAGAAATCATTGATGTAAATGGAATTATTAAGTTGTATTGACCATGCAAGAATAAGAGTAAGAAACTATATGGCAAAGTCTAATTTCAAATAGAAAGAAAGTAAGTCTGAAAACATGTTTGAAAGGGGTTAAAATCATGCCGATATTAATGAAAATAACTGTAGAAATGTTTAGTAGATAGTAGACATTGTCCCAAATAAGAAACAGTGACATTCCACTTAAGTGTTTGAAGAATTAAAGGTGTAATTTTAAAACACCACCACCCCCCCTCCCCCAACAAAAAAAAACTTTAACCAAAAACTTTAACCTGGTAGTTGTAAGTTAAATTGCCATACAAAAAAGGGTTAAATATTTCCCAAAATAACATGAAACATAGAAGAAAAAAAAAACATAATGAGATTGATACCATCAACAGTAATATTAATTTAATAGAAAAAAAAAACCAAAGACTTTAAGGTTGACTAAAAAACTTTAACCACAAACTTTAACAAAAGCTCCAAATGTTAACAGACGGACAGACAAAAGTCATGACTAAACAGAAAAAAAAACCACTTGAACCTTCAGTAAAAAACTGTTAACAACAAACTTTAACAAAAACTCTAAATGTTAACAGACGGACAGATAGACGGACAGACGGACGAAAGTCATGACTATAGCCCTCACTGTAAACAGTCGGGCTAAAAATGAAAAATATACAGTTGCTGTAGTTATAATTTCCTCCAGCAAGTCGGAAAAATAAGATACAGACTATAAGCAGTAATCCCTTGATCATCCAGATTATTCACACCTACTGACCATACTGCTGGAAACAATAAGTTCCGGCATATCGAGACAACCCCATTTGGGTCACATTCAGTTAGTCATGGTTCATGAACACTACATAGGAATGATGTTATGAAATTATTCATAACTCTAGTGTCCATGTCAGATGATTATTAGCATAGGTATTCATGATTGCTTCCAATTCTGTCAACTGTAGATAAGTACTGCCAAACTTCCAAGGGTTGTTGTATTACTGCAGCTTGAAAGGCAAATTTTATGGAAACACTCTGAGGAATGGATTTGAACAATAATCAACAACCTTGAACCTAATCCACCTCTGCCCAAATATTAAGCCAGGGACTCAAAATGAACAAACTCAAATCTTACCCCCCACCCCAACTCCCGTCCAGCGATACCAAATATGTAAGGATTCTGACTGGCAGGAACCAAATTGGAATAAATTTAGATCTACCCTCCACCCCAAATATTAAAGCATTCTAACTGGTGGGTCTGAAGAAAAAGATTTTTAAAGAAATTTTCTCATGTTGCACTTAGTTAATTTGAGCTCCCATAACCAGCCCAAATATTAACCCATAGTCTTGGCTTAAACAAACATGAATCTGACTCCCCTTAGAGATGCTGTATGTCAAATATGAAAGGATTCTGACTGGTGGATCTGAAGAAATAGATTTTTGAAGAAATTTCCTCGTACTGCACAAAGTTAAACTTTGGGCTTCAATAGATAGACCAAATATTAACCCAGAGACCCGATTCAAGCAAACTTCAATCTACCCCCCCCCCTCACCCCACCCCCACTAGAGATGTTGTGTTCCAAATATGAAAGCATTCTGACTGGTGGATCTGAGCGAGGTTTTCAAAGAAATTTCCTCATATTGCACTGCTGATATTTGGGTGCCCATAGGGAGCCCAAATATTAACTCAGGGACACGATTTGAACAAACTTGAATCTGCCCTTCTCCTCCCCCCCCCCCTCCCCTCCACTAGAGATGCTGCATACCAAGTATCAAAATATTCTTATATATGGTTCTGGGGATTTTTTTTTAATTTTGGAAAACAATTTATGGATGCTATCAGAGAAATGCCCCTTTTGAGGACCCCTGTGGGTGTGGTAACTTTATTTGAACAAACTGGAATTCAGATATGATAAGAAACATGAATATCAAACTTGGTTCAATTTGGCCCAGTTGTTTTTATGAGGAGTGGTTGATAATGTAAAGTACACGCCAGACAGATGGATGGATGGTCGACAGACAGAAAGTCATCACTTAAGCGCCCCCCGACTTTCAGGCAGGTTAACTAAAAATAAACGATATCCATCAAGCTTAATAATCATGGATGTTATTGGAACCGGTTCCAGTGACAGCCATATTTGTACAAACTTTATTTCCAATGTCACAATAATTCAGGTCATGTTAGTGTTGTATTGGTTAATTTGCTGCCTTTGTGTTAGGTAAAGGGTTAAACTGACTCAGTATTTTTCATGTGAATCCCAGCAGCAGTGTTACGAGAATCTACATGGTTTCTCATTGGTTTTGTTGCACGGATCTCTACGTGAATCGATTCTCAGATTCTCGTCAAAATATAAGCCCTTGGCTGAGGGAATATAATTCACCAATATGAATAGGAAGTGCCATTTTATCTCAACAAATGTCAAATATTCTTTTACCTAGTGATGGGGTGAAATATAGCCCTGGATGTGCCCCCTCCCCCCTCTCTCCGACAGCCCTCAGTATGCTTTTTCCCATAAAAAACTATATTAATTTATAAATAAATTGATGTTAACGCATATTGAATTTCCCAATTGTTATTTGATCACATTATGAAGACATTTCACATTGTGTTTGATGAATATTTTGCAATCTTTGTAAGAAAAAGCCTCAGTTTTCTCAGTTTAGGCACCTTGAGTCATAAAACAGTGATTTGTTCAAACAGAATGACCAGTACGTGCTACTGTGGTGCCTCATGACACTGTTGAAATTCCTAAAATCATTCAATATTGATTATGTAGTGCTGTGCTTGTGCTGCAAATATCCACAAGAGCACTTTCATAACTTTGGTTTTAATCCCCACAGGCACATATACTGTCAAAAGGAGTGAAATTGTAGAAAATATGTCCCCAAAAAGGACAAATCAGTTAGAGTACAGTCGCTATGGAGGGGTTGTAATACACACCTGGGCAGTGATGTCCACTCATGCATTTACAAGGCAATACAAATCATCATCCACAATATTTTAAATAATGAAGCACCGGGTTGTGTCTGGTGCTGCATTATTTATCTTTTTGGTGATTATTCCTATAGCTAGTGTTTGGCATAAAATATTATTGTATCCGTGGAAATATTGCCAATCCGTGGAAAGTGAGCAGTACACAGTAGCTGTACTGTGTTTGTTTCAAGTATATGATACTCTTTGATGTTTAAATTTAATATATTTGTGACGGGCTGAGTCCAAAGTACTCAGTACTCGTAGTAGGGCTGTCACGATTTTTTAATTTAGGAATCGATTAATCGTCGCAAATAACCGACGATTAATCGTACCTAAATGACCCCCCTCCCCTCCTCTCCCTCTCTTTGAAGTCGATAAAAATGAAGTTCAAGTCAGTTGACCTACCTCAAGGAAACAACGAAGACGATCCTTTTTAGGTGCATTCAAAGCTTTGATGTTCTGAACTTTTGAACCGTCAGTGTAATAATCAAGACCGGTCGGCAGTTGCGAACTTCGCAACTGCCGACCGGTCTTGATTATTAAACTGACGGTTCAAAAGTTCCGAACATCAAAGTTTTGATGAATGTACCTGGAAGACTATTGCTTCCAACAGCGTCTTGGGGTTTAACATCGACGTTCTTAACTCTTTACCTTTAGAAATAATAGTGTTTTCATCCAATTTTCTTTTAATTATTAAACGTCTAAAACGGGATACAATTTACCGATTATTCGACAACGAAAAATACTAATCGATTTCGCCGTGACCGATCAACAGTCGATTAATCGATTAATCGTGACAGCCCTAACTCGTAGTACTCGAGTACCACATTTTTGACAAAGTTCTCAATACTCCCCCAGCCCTGATTTGTGTATGTGTGTGTGTTTTGGTGGGGGGGGGGGGAGGGGGGGGGGGTAGGGGTGAGAGGGGGGAGGTTGGAGGTTGAAAGATAGCTGAAAATGATTTAAAAAGTGTCAAGCCAGGAAAATGAACAGCAAAGAAACATTTCATCTGAAGGACAGACAGACAGACATGCAGTAACACATTTTGGAAGCCTACATAAACATTGTGACTAACTTACAATGAAAAATATAGAGAGAAGAGCCAGGGCAATGTTGGCAAACAGTAAACAAGAGGCCCCAGGGGGCCTGGGGGCATTCACCTGACATGATGGCCTAAATATAAACCCAGGGAATTTATTTGAACAAGTTGCTTCTGCCCCTCATAAGGAAAGCTTTTTTCAAAAAATCCAAAGATTCTGACCGGTGGATCTAAAAAAAAAAGATTTTTAAAGAATATTCCTCATATTGAACTAAGTTATAATTCGGGCTCCCTGCCAAATATGAACCCAGGGACTTGGCTTAGACAAACTTGAATCTCATCCCCCAACCCCTCTCAAGGATGATGCATATGGTACAAAATATCAAAACATTCTGACTGCTGGATCTGAAGAAGAAGATTTTTAAAGAAAATTCCTCATTTTGAACTAAGTTATAATTCAGACTCCACAATGAGCCCAAATATGAACCCAGGGACTTGACGTAAAGAAACTTGATTCTCACCCCTAAGGATGCTGCATACCAAATATCAAAACATTCCGACTGCTGCATCTGAAGAAGATTTTTAAAGAAAATTCCTCATTTTGAACAAAGTTAAAATTCGGGCTCCCAGAGTGAGCCTGGGTTTCGCAAATATATTTTTTGCTGGACCCATTTATTTTTTGCGGGACGCATTAACAACATGTCTTAATCACATGTATGAATTATGCTTATTTATCTTCAAATACATAGATTGTTAGATTGACCAACCACCACATCAAAGGCTATTGCAGTAATCATGTTTATAGAATTAATTAGAGCTGATATGGTTAACCAATTAATCGACTGACCAATGATCAAGGTCTTAATTGATAAAACAAATAATTGATCGGTTAAACCATTACTTTTGAAGTATGGTATTAATGGGTTAACTAAGGAACAAGCGTGCTCCAAAACAGGCAAACATTGTCACACTGGCTCACATCAATTATATGAGACAGAGTAACGCAAGCCAGTTTAGTGCTGACATACTTGTCCATTCGCATGATCATTATACTGTATCAGTAGCTGGAAATGGTCATTCTCAACCCATCACCAAATGCGGGAAGCAGACCACACTTGCACAAGAAATTCTTGAATTACTAAAGATTTTCAATGTTTGTCTAAAAAAAATAGCTTATGACGCCCCCCCCCCACACCCCATTGGAACAAACTCAATGAGCTCGTTCGAATGAGGGGTCATAAGCTATGTTTTAAGACAGAAATTAAAAATATAATAAAATTTGAATGGACATTTTTGTATATGGCGCTGGCCGGTTTTGTCCATTATGCTGAATAAAGTTTTAATTATATAAATCATCAACGGTGCAGCAATTATTCAGCAACCTATTAGGGTAATTGATTAATCGGAAAATCCATGTGATTAATTAATCACGAAAACCCTTTAATCATTTCCGCTCTAAAATTAATCTAATTTTATTAAATTTTATCTGATGAAAAAATGCTTATATTTTTGCGAGAACGGTAAATGGATCTTCTTAACAAGCATTTGCGAGAACATCACAGGAACGAAATGACCGTTCTCGCAATTTGCGAAACCCTGGTGAGCCCAAATATGGACTTCGCTTGAACAAACTTAAATCGCACCTGCTTAATGATGCAGCATACCAAATATCAAAAGATTCTAATTGGTGGGTCTGAAGAAGATTTTTCAAGAATATTCCTCATACTGCACTTGTTTCAATATTTGGACTCCCATAGGGAGCCCAAATATAGACCCAGGGATGTGATTTCAATAAACATGCGAAAAAATCTTCTTTTCAAAGTCCCGAAAAAGTACCCCATGAAAGACCCGACAGCAATTTTTTGGACCATTCCATTCTGTTGGTCCAATGGAAGCTTCAAACTAAATAAGAATTCTCAGTGCCATGTAGTTTGTTGATATGAGCGTTTTAAATTTTGTTCTATTTTTAACACCTGCAGTTCCCATGGGGCGACGGGAAAATATTTTTAAGCATAAATTATGTACCAGTAACCCAATAAGCCTGCATATTAAATATGGTTCAAATCAGCCTCTTGGTTTGAAAAATAGAAAATTTGGGCAGGTCGAAAAGTTTTTCCCTTCCCATAACGAAGGCAAATATAGCTCCCACAAACTTCTCTTGAACAAATCTGAGTCTACACCTGAAAAGGAAGCTGCACACCGCATATCAAGTCTCCGCTACTCCTGGTTGATGAGCAGAAGATTTTTTAAGATTTAGGCATATTTTCTGGGCATGGCCCTACTGAGGGGCAGAGCAACTTGATTTGATCAAAATCAAAATGCGATGTCATAACAAACAATCATCAAATTTCACTTAAATCGGTTCACCAGTTTTGAAGGAGAAGACGCAAACACCATGTTCACGGATGACGGATAGCGAGTGATCACTATAGCTCTGCCTGACTGAAAGTCAGGTGAGCTAAAAACTCAGTGGACCATAAGTGCTGCAGTTGGGTGAGAGACTTGGTTCAAGGAGAGAAAAAAACTTGTAGCTGCTGGCTGTCTAAAGTGTTGTTAAAACCCAACAAATAAATAAACAAGAGGCCCTGCAGGACCAGAAACACTCACCATAAACAGAACACGATATAGGCAGAGTCCAAGAATGAATCTACATTAAGCAATCCATCTCCATAGGATACATTGTCAATCCTTGCGCCCCTCAGGAGTGACAAAATCTGTCCAAGCATCATGCCTTTTCTTCAGTTGATCATAATGTAAAATGTGGAACTCCCCTTTGAAGCCCCTTGATACATAAAAAAAATTCTAATTCTTCAGCTACATGGCCAATTCCGGCACCCATAGGAAGTCCAAATATTAACACAGGCACTCGATTTGAACAAAGTTGAATCTGATCTCCTTTGAGATGTTGTATACCAATATGAAAGCATTCTGACTGGTGGATCTGAAGAGGAAATTTTTAAATGGGCTTCATTTTGACAAACTTGTATCTGACCCCTCTATGGATGCTGCATACCAAATATCTAAAGATTCTGAACATTGGTTCTGGAGAAAAAAATTTCTAAAATGTTTGCGTCAGCATTATTTTGATGCACTCTGCAGAACTCCCCAACAAAACATATGGCAATTTTTTTTACCATTCACTTCTTCCGGTCCTGAGGATACTTCATACTGTATAAGAGTTCTCTGTTCCATGTGGTTTAGGAAACATGGGCGTTTGAAAATATTTCTATTTTTAGCACCTGGGATTCCCATGGGGATGCAGTGGAGGGGGGTTTTGGCATAAGTGAAGTACAATAATACAACAAACTGAATTTCGTTCAAATCGGACCATCGGTTCAGAAAATATAAATTTTGGATGGTACCAAACATCTAACGCTTCCCATTACAAAGCCACATATTGCTTCGCGAACTAGGTTTGAACAAACTTGATTCTACACCTCAAACGGAAGATCCATAACAAATATCAAGTCACTGTACCCACTGGTTCAGGAAATTTTAAAAATATTTTGGGAGCATTTTCCCCGACACCCTCCCTATGGGGCTGGGCATGTTGAGTTAAACAAAAATGCAATACCCCTTTGGGACCATCACTCAAACAAACTTTCATTTGAATTTGCCCAGTGGTTTTGGGCTAGAAGACCAAAACATGGTGTTGATGAACGACAGACGGATAGACAATGGACTGAGAGTGATTAGATAAGCCCTGCTTGAATTGTCGAGGTGGGCTAAAAAAAAAAAAAATTAAATGGATCATGTCCGATATTTTACCCATGTTACTAAAATTGATAAATTTGTCTCTAGAGTGTGACAAGGCTTGTGCTATGGCATTGCAAAGTCTCCATGCACTCATGAGATGGAATACACCACCAGCCATGCTATTCTGTGGATTATGAGACCTAAAACAAACCAAGAACATGAACTTGTAATGGCAAAGAAATAATTACAAAAATAAAATAAAAAAACACCCGTTTGCGTGCAATTTTACAAAAAATGGGTTTAGAAACAGATCTACTTTGTGGGGCCCTATGTTGCTATACATGAAGATTATTACAATGAGTGCACTGTCTTACACAAAAGAATACCATACAATCCAGTGTGGACTGATTTCAAGAAGTCCTCCCCAGTGGAAGGGCAATTGTAACAAACATGCAGGCCAAAATAAGCTTCATACACAGTGTAAAAATTCCACAAAGTGAATATACATTCATGTATGTTTAATAGGAATTAGGAGTATCGTAATTAAAAGTCAATTGTGTCATTTGTGTGGTTATTCATAAACTTGTATTACTTTGTTATCAGGTGTTAAAAAATATGAATATTAGTAGGTAATATAGGCGGATTCGGTATCACTTTGTACATGTACAAGTACATCGATGTACACCTCCATAGGATTTAGTGTTAAAATCGTGTACAGGTACACGATTTTAACGTTTTTTAGGGTGATTTGGAATCCGCTTGCGGATTCCACATCATTGGATTTTTATATACAAATCGCTCAAGAGTGAAAAAAAAACGCATGAAATTTTAAGGAAAAAGAGGTGTATCGTCTGATTTGGAATCCGCAAATGGGTTTCCCCCATAGGATTCAGTGTTAAATCGCGAGCAAAAAACGTGTTGCGGATTCTAAATCATCATCTTGCTGATTCTAAATCATCCGCGTCTGTACACGATTTTAACACTGAATCCCTATGGAGGCGTACACGGAAATCCATTTGCGGATTTTACGTCGGAAATCGAATCGTGTACGGTACACGGGACAGAGGTGATTTGGAACCGGCAAACCCACTGTCACGTTTCTTGAGGAAATAAAAAGAAGTGATTGATATATAGGAGAGAAAAATATATAAATAAATAGTTATTAAAAATAAATATATCAAATCGAATAGATAATAAAAAATAAATACGTAAATCATGAGCGCTTCTCAGACTATTAGAGTAAGGTTTCTTTTAAAAATGCTGGTGAAAGCCTACGCATTCTGCGTGAACGAACAACTAGGTCGCCTCTTGTTAGAACGATGCGTCGGATGTCGGGATCATCTAGACTTCGATCACGAGAATCATTCGTGTCTGTGGATGGAAAGGGAAGATATGGTCGTCAAGTATTTCGAACCGGCATTCGAACGCGTTCAAATCGACGAAGTGATCGCGTTTTGGAAGAGATTACTCTTCTGTAAGGATCAAAGCAAGCCCACAGTTTCGGAAGAATTGAAATTGGCACGTAAAAGTCTGACTTTAGAAGATAAGGGATGCATCATGAAATTATTGTTCAATGAAGCATACGACTAAGTTTTCTCGTTGATATAAAACAAGGGAGAATAGAAAATAAAATAAATACACACATAAATTTTTTATCTAATATTAGAAAGAAAAAAAACAAAAATGAGAACCAGAAATAAATTGTATCCGACGTTAGATGACGACGAGGATGAGAAGCCGATCAGCGTTTTGCCAACGGCACCGTCGCTAGAAGAAAAAGAAAGAGTAGAGAGGTATCGCATCGATCAAATCAGTAGAATCCAAGAGTATCTAACTCGAGAGAGAGCTTCTCGTCATTCTCTCAAGAAGAAGTATTCGCGTTTCGTGTAATTCGTCAACGCGATCGACACGACACTCATCACGATTTCCATGGGTTTACACACGGCCGGCGTCGGATTGTTGTCGACCGCGGTAGGCATTCCTATCGTGTTGACCGTAGAAGGAGTGGCTCTCGCTGCTGGATTGTTTAGTACGCTCGGAAACTTTTTGATTAGGAAATTATATCTGAAGGCGAGGAAACACGACAAGATTCGCATCTTGGCCGACTCCAAGATCGACACGATATCCGAAATGATCTCTATGGCGTTGAAAGACGGTAGGGTATCGGACGGAGAATACTTCGCGATATTGGGCGAGAAAACGAAATACGATGCCATGAAAGAAGCCGTGAGAATCAAGACTCATCAGATCATCAAAGAAGAGATGAAGGATTCTCTCGTGGAAAAGGGGAGGAAAGAGGCCAGGGAGGAATTCAGTAAGATGATAGTACTCAAGAGCAGCGATTGAAAAAAAAAATATATATATAATAAGAACATAATTAATTAATTATTAAATTTATATATAAAATAAAAAACGAAATTAATTTAATAACTCTTAAAAAATGTATTGCGTAAAGCGTAAGAGAGTTACTGAGACGAGTAATTCTCGAGAAGTACGAACTAAAAACGATAGACAGATGCTTCGCGGAATTTTTCAACGTGTGTGGTTCTATCAAGACTCGATTCGTCAAAAATGAACGCGAGCAAAGGTAAAGGCATCGTGAATAAAATGATTAATAATCTACCTTTCGAAATGCATCTGCCTGGTCACAGTTTCACGGGACCCGGAACGAAATTGAACAAGAGACTCAACGCCGATCTGACTCCCAAATCTTGGAGCAAACCTGTGAATAGGGTGGATGCGGCCACGTATGATCACGATCTGTGCTACGCCGGACATCCCGACACCAAGACTCGCAACGACGTCTGCGATAAAAACATGTTGGGGAAATTGAGAGGCATATCGAATCCGACCAGGTGAGAGAAGATAGAACGTTCGCTGGTCGGCAATCTGATCGGTGCAAAACGTCGATTCGGATGGGGCGTTCAAAAAAAAAATGCGCATCGGAAAAGAAGAAGAAACGATTATTGACGAGCGAATTGGCCGAGGAGTTACACAAACCCATCGTGCATAAATTTCGAAAGAGAAGGGTGTTCGTGAAGGGTTTGGATGATATTTGGTCTGCCGACTTGGTCGACATTAGATCGTTTTTGAGGTGGAACGAGGGCGTCAAATATCTATTGACGGTCATCGACGTGTTTTCCAAATACGGTTGGATCAGAGCTTTGAAGAATAAATCGGGACCTTGCGTCGCCGAGGCTCTGAAGAGCGTGTTCGACTCGTCTTCTCGAAAACCGAGTAAATTGTGGGTGGAAAAGCGAAAGGAATTCTACAACAAGCACGTTCATCGATTAGTCGACCTCTACTCAATCGAAAACGAAGAGAAAGCCAGCGTGGTGGAACGTTGGAATCGAACGATGAAGGAAAAGATGCACAGATACTTCACGGCGAATTCGACCAAGAAATACATATATGCTCTGAACAGTCTGGTCAAAGATTACAACAACACGCGACACAGATCGATCAAGATGACTCCCGTGGAAGCTAGCAATCCTCGATATGAAAAACGGGTCTACGCGAATCTATATCCTGAAAGATCTAAGATTAGGAAGAAGTCTAGAACGCCGAAATTTGCGGTCGGTGATCGAGTGAGAATCTACGCTTATAAGAAGCACTTCGAAAAGGGTTATACTCCTCGATGGACCTCGGAAATCTTCGTGATAATCAAAATATTTCACACCGATCCGGTGACTTATGAAATCGAAGCTTTGGATGGAGAAGAGATCATCGGAAAGTTTTACGAACAACAATTACAGAAGACAAAGTTTTGATAAGAAAACAAATTTCTTTTATTTACTCTCTTTAACATTTTCTTGTTTACACATATATATATAAGAGAGAAAACTAATAATAAAAAATAATTAAAAACTATTTTTAGATAAAGAAAGCAAGTTAATTAATAAACAAAAAAACCCCAAAAAATCCTTTAAAAATGACAAATATACTAGATATAGCACAAAGCATAGTGAAAGATGAAAGTATTCAAGAATATGAGGTTCACGAATACGAACCGGTAACCGGAACGAGTTTGAACAATGCGGGAGAGAGAGAGTTACATAGTGGTGCAGGGACGTCTCACCAAGGAAGATGGGAGCGACTACGCCGACGACGACACGGTTACTCTAGCCAATAATGGCATCATGCACCTATTCAGTAATATAAAATACATGCTATCCGGACAAGAGATAGAATCTGTGTTTCATCCCGGTCAGGCCACCACGATGTTCGGACTCTTGACATATCCTGATGATTTTTCGAAATCCAGAGGACGTAATCAGTTGTGGGTGAAAGACACCGCCGGCCCTGCTAGCGCCGGCGGCGCCTTGATATTCGACTACGTCGTCAAGACGTCCAGACCTAAAGGAACGTTTTCGTTCAGGATACCTTTGAAACACATCTTCGGATTTGCGGACGATTACAACAAGATCATGTACGGATTCAAACACAATCTGCCGTTGATTCGAAAAGGAGACGACGACGCAATAGTGAGACTCACTGCGACCAATGCGGGTAAGATAACTCTACACAAGATATCGTGGTTTGTTCCGCACGTGGAGCCTTCGATCGTGGAAAAAGCGCGTCTCTACAAGATCATAGAATCCAAGAGTAAATTACCCGTGGGATTTCGAATGAGACAGTGCGACACGGCTAGCATTCCACCCTCCACGAATCACTTCGATTGGAGATTGACGGTGAAATCCGCTTCCGAGAGACTGCATTTCATCGTGGTTGCATTTCAGACCGATAGGGACGGTTCTCAGGAAAAGAATGCATCGCTGTTCGATCACTGCCATTTGAGAAACATGCAAGTGTTTCTGAACGCCACGAGATATCCAGCAATTGATTACAATGCGTCGTTCGACAAGAACGATTTCTGCAGACTGTATGGCGACGCTGCTGATTTTAGAAAGAAGTATCACGGTCTAGACGATTTGTTGAGCAACCCTAACATATCTCCCGGCGAATACAAGTCGATGTATCCTATGTTCGTATTTGACGTCAGTAAACAGAGTGAACGACTCAAGAGTAGCGTCTTAGACATTCAGATCAAGATGCAATTTGATAGGAACGTGGCGAGAAAAACCGAAGCCTTCACCCTGGCCCTGTCGGATAGAGAATTACAATTCGAATCGGATGGAAATAAGATGTCGGTCATTTGATGAGAGACGAGTGTGAAAAAAAAAAATATATATATATAAATAAAAATTTAAAAAATTATTATAAAAATGAATGATAAAGAAAGAGAATACTTAAGAAGAAACAGATGTGTTTTGATTAAAAATATTTCGAAAAATTTGTTAGCAATAATTCTAGACACTTTAGTCAAAACAGAACCTTTGATATTGACTGATTATATGAGACGTGAAATCGAAAGTAAAATCTTGATAGAAGATAAGACCAGAAAACTTTTAGACACGTTGACGTATAGAGGACCGACTGCTTTTCAAGAATTCATAAAAGCTCTTCGAAATGCTAAAATAGATGTTGACACGTGTTTCGAGATAGGTGATCTAATTTCACGTGAAGAAACATTATGAGAATAACGTATTAAAACAACCCCCCCCCCCCAAAAAAAAAAATAAATAAAGTAATGTGATCTAGAGAGATTGAACATCTTTCTAAATCTCATTACTTTTTTTTTGTTTTTAATAAATCACACAATATTTTTTTTTTCAATTCATTATTTTCCACGCGTTCACTGTTTGTTCAAAGGAACTAGTTCGATCAGTAGACTCACCACGGAAGTGGCGGCTTCGGGATTATTGGTTTTCGTAACGAAATTAATCCTGTCTCCGGCGTTCACTTTGAGAGGCATGCCGAACGTGCTAACATTCGCGTGTTGATTCTCAGTCTTTTCGACGCTGTATCTCTTATCGCTCTCTACTCCATTCACCATGAGATTGACGACCACTCTGTTATTCAAATCCGAGGAAGCCAGACTCATTCGAAGGATTTTACCTCCCAGCGGCATGGGATATCCCACCTGACCATGTTTCGATCCGCTACCTCCATTTCCGAAAGATCGCTCAGCTTTTCTCTCATCTAAGGTGCCGGCCTCCTCAGCCCACACGGTGATCAATTGTCTAGCATATTTGACTTTCTCCACCACCGAAATCAGGGTGCAGGCATCCGTCATGTTCACGGGATCCGGTAAATTCGTGAGCGCGTGTCCACCCATGTCTAGTTTACCTTCCATGATGTCACCCTTTCTCCAGACTGAGTTGTCATCCACGTACTTTCTGCTGACTGCGCTGGAATCGAATTCTGGATCGTGACTGAGTCCGAATAAATTCTCACTGTTTATGTCGATACCACCCTCCATGGTTCCGCCAGATTGTTTGTTCAGGTAGAGATTGTCTACTTGCGATTCTAGGTATTCTTGTGATCGTATCATGGCAGAATCCACGTAGCCCTTGTTGACCATGGTTGAGTCCACATCCGTGTCGTCGACCTTCGACAGATTCAATATCTTGTTGAATCCCGCATTCAGATTCGATTTCATTTCTCGTCTGTCAGACTTTCTCTGTTCCAGATCTACGTAGTGTTTGGTCGCCACGTCCTTGGGATTCGTGGGAGTGGCCACGTTCGTTATCTTGTTAGAATTGGCGTTCAATTCCGAGTACACCATTTTCTGAACGTATCTATTTCTCAGGTGTTCGCTGAATCTCGTGTGAGAGTCGTATGCGTATTTCTTGGTCACGGCATCGGTGGGATCTATGGGATTCACGACGTTCACCAAACGTTTGGATTTCAGATCGAGATCATCGGTCATGGTTTTATCCACGTAACTATCTAGCATGATTCATTCGAAATCGGCATTCCCCCTGTCGACGTATCTTTTAGTCGCAGCATCTGCGAGATCTATCAGCTCGGGAATATTGTAGAGCTTCTTATCGTTCATGTTCAAAGGTTCTTCTCGAGGTTCGTATCTCCGAACGTAACGTTCGTCCAAGTTGGCAACGTCGTAACCATCGTTGACTTCGAACGTCTTCCTCTTCTTTCTTAGGTTGACTTTTTCGTCGTCACTTCTACCAAATTTATTGACTGGCATGTTGTTGTGGGATTTTTTGTTTTTTAGAAAAAATATATTCAAAACGCAGTTTATTAAAAATGAACTATTTTATTTTTATTTTTCGTTTTTATTCGATTAAAATTTTTAAAATAATTTATTATCTTTATATATACTATAAAAAAATAATCTCTCTCTAATGTAAATCATTGAGAATGTCTTGAAACCGATCTCCTTCAGACCATCTGTTGAGAATGTAGAGACACAGGTGACCGCAAAACACTTGATCTGGTGATTGCACTTGGCCATGTTGTAATGAACCATCCATTTGTTGAAATAGTTCTTTATTTCTTTTGGCGGTGAGATTCCTTAGCTGTCGAAATAATAATTTTTCTTCTTCCTGTTCTTGATCCATGCCACCCAGTGAGTGCCTTCACCCGATGAATCATCTAGATTTTAAATTCTGCATTCCGATTGTCGAGGTCTTCTCTTCGGCAAGGCATCTCTGGAAAACACACCTAGAAAATCTTTGATTTTCAAATCTTTTGCTGCATTCAACAGATCGATGTTGGATAGGGGTCTACTACTACTTCTACGGATATCTTTATTTTCTTATTCATAAATGCGTATACATTTTTTTTTTTTTTTTTATTTATTTTATTATAATTCACTAAAATGAAGTTATTTTTTTTTTTCTTTTTCTTTTTAAACTAACTCTCTCGATGTCTCTATTGATTTCTATAATTTTGAATCCATCTAATTCCTCTTGATTTTCTGGAATCCTATCATCCACAATCATATCTAGAATCCTATCATTCACAATCATATCTGGAATCTTATCATCCATAATCATATCTGGAATCCAATCATCCTTACTCATATCGTCTCTAATTAGATCTGAAATCCAATGTCCGAGTGCCAAAGTGTTTATTTTATCGTCTAACACGAATCTCTTATCGTCATCGGCCGTCAGCAAAATCTTGTTGATTATTTCGGTATACAAGTCGTGATTTTTGCTTCGAATCGATTTCATAGTCTTATACACCGGACCACTTCCTAACAGACAATCTTTATACTCTTGGAAAGAGATGTTTTTCTTCACCATGCTTGCTTTAACCCCTTTGCACTTCTTGATCTCTTCATCTTCTAGACGATAAGCATACAGTTTGGGTCTCAAGCCCACAAATTCGACGATTTGTTTACCGCCACTCTCGTCCTTAAATTTACCCAACACCTTCTTGTTGTCGTTCGATTGAATGTTGGACAGGTGATCGACGGGATAATTGCTCATGTCGAACCATGTGGCCACGTCCCGAGATATATCTCGGTAGACGTCTTTCGTCTATATCTCATAAACTAAACTGTCCATGTCGGTGAACAGTAGTTTGGCTTTATCACCAAATTTTCGTTTGACATAATCGTAGTGAAACTCGTACATCAATCGCTTGCTGATATCTAAGATGATCGGTCTGAGATAATACGGTTTGTCAAACTTCAGGTGCGTCTTTTGCATGTGAACGCCCACTAGATTTTCGTCGAATATGGTTTGGTGTTTGTAATTGGGTTTCGCCACTAATTTTTTAGCTCTTTTCTCAGACGTGACGAGTCGAACGTCAGTTCTCTTCCTGATGTTTTCCATTGATTTACCGTACATGCATTTGTTCATGAGTTTGAAGAAATCTTTTTCGAAATCGTTCTCAGCTCGAATTCTGAGATTCGTGTTGAGATCGATGTATTTTTTCATCCAAGGCTCTTTGTCGAATCGAATGATGGGATGTATGCTGACTAATTTCATCCCGTAATCGACGTATTGTTTCAAATTCTCACTGTAGACGACGTAGTTACGTTTGTTAAATAAATTGGGAATGAGTTTTTCCGTGTCTCCTTTGTTCGGTTCCATTCATTTGGGAGCCAGCAGATAATCGTTGTGTAGATCATGTAATTCTTCTGGATAGTTCAAATCGACTTCTAAAATGCAAGGATAGTCTCTCCATTTTTGCATCTCTTCCAGTTCCGTCACCCATTCAAAATTTCCAATCGGTAAAGGATGACTCATAGCCCAACCGTACAGATAATTAGCGTCCCAATACTGTATGTATTTATTTGATCATTTCGAATCGAAACCTTCTTTCGTGTAGGGATTGTTAGCTTTAGAATATCTGTGGGAGATCATCGAGACGCCACCTCTCGCACCCTTTCGAACATGAGCAACATGTTCACGTCAGATAATAATTCCAATTGGACTTTGGTGGTCTTAAACAGAGCGTCCCATGCCAGACCGGGTGCGGTGAAATACCAAGCGGGATCCATTTTTAATTTTCGTCAGAAATGTCGGATTCGTATAATTTCGAATAAAAATCTTCTTTTGAAGGTAGTGTGGTGTCTTCGAATCTCCTTAGATTGTTCATGTAATCGTAAGGATAGACTCCTTCCCTCAACATGACATCTACTCGTTCCCCGAAATGTTCACTCGTGATTTTAAATTTATCCTTGCTCATGTTATCGACTAATTTTCCAGAGCGGTCGACATGAATTTAAAACTGTCGATGAAACGTATGCTTCTACGAATGGATTTCGTTTTTTCTTCCAACACCTCTCCTTCGATTATTCTTTTCTTCTCCATGACCTTCCATTTCATGAATGAAATGTATCTTTCTTCGTTGTTGGCGATGCAATTCAATTCTTCGTGGGAGGTGCCGAGAGTTTTTACGAACAGATGACTGTCATAACCTGAGAGATTGTGAAATATCACCAGATAGAAAATGGCATCTCGATATTTTAAATTACACTTGCTGTGAGCCGGGCCGCGATACAGACCCGTGTAATGATCGTGGTCTCTGACCTTCTTATTTTCCTCTGAATTCTTGTCGAACGATTGTCTGCATATGTGACATTCGGTGGCTCTGTTATTTTCGTCCTGCTGCTCTCGCGTGATGATCATTTTCGCCGGAGTTTTGAATTTGTCGTATAACATTTGAATTTTCGATTCTAACTCTTCCGCGAACCTTTGAGCCACGTCATCATCTTCGCACTGTTTCGTGTAGGTGAAGGGACCCATGTTGTGTTGCGAGTCGAAAGCGCATTTCACGTAAATGCAATAGCCCAAAGGCATGTGTTTTTGATATCTTTTGACGTAACTTTGAAGAGCGTTGGGTTGACAGGAACCCATTTTCGTGGTGAAACATTCGAAATCGGCGTACATGATGAATGGTACTTTTAACCTTCTATTGTGATTTTCAAACTTCACGATGGTGTTGGGTTTGGGCATTTCGACAGCGATACCTTGATTTTTGTTGCAATATTCCTGATGTTTCGCTAACGATTTTTCGTTCTTAAACATGTTCATGCAGTTGCAACATAAAGATATCTTTCCTTTATGTTTATTATTTTGTCTCGACAGTAATCGGCTAGGATGTTTAACCCAACAATAATGACGATTGTCATCATTCGAAATCAATAATAAAATAATCGTCTTTTCTCTTTCGAGATACGAAGTCTGTCTGAGAGGACAGATCATTTGTTTTTCATCATCGTATCCCAAGACGTTCACCGCTACGGTGGGATTTTTGAGCCTCGAAACATTTGATGTGTTTTAACTCTGTTGGAAAAGTCACTCCGGTCCAATCGAGATTTTTAGAAGTCTCCTCGTAACGAGAAACTCTATCGGAGTTCATTTTGACAGGGTATAAAGCGGAGGTGACTGCCCATTTAAAATACTGATCATCTTTATTTCTCACGTTGATCACAGCATTTTTTTAGTTAAGAAATACAGTAATTTCACGTAGGAAGACCCTTTCAACGAATCGTTTTTAGTTATGTGAATTTCGAGTTTCAACACCTCATCGAACGTCCAATTAACACCTTCATGTTGATAATTTGCGAGAGACATCACCATCTTGTCTTTCATCTTTTCAAAAACGTCTGATAAATCTGAACCTTGAAATACGGGTTTGACGTTAGATCTGAAATATGCATTTTTCACGAAGCTCTCGCCGGACTTCACGTCGATTTTATTCATCACGCAATGGAGTATCATCTTAATTTTTAGTCCTAGGTTCATCTATTTGCGAAACAAATCCAATACTTTTTTCTTCACCCATTCCATGAACAATTTCGGATCGATTTTCTTCAACGAGGGAACCACGTCGAAAGTTTTAAAAATGCCTTTGATCGCACTCTCCCGTTCTATGGACTTCGATTGAAATAGTTCCACAGCGAGTCGTGCTAGATATTCTTTTCCTTTCCCTTCGTCTATTGCTCGTTGAATTTCGCTCGATATATCTCGTTTGCCTAGAATCTGAAGTGCATCACTCATTTTCGTTTTAGTTTTTCTTTTCTTTTCTTTGGAAACTTGAAGTTCTTCAACGGCTTTTCGTTTAGGCGTCTTCTTATTTTTCACAATCAAAACGTTTTTGTTTTTTTTCGACGTCAGCATTTCGATTCCTTTTACTATCTTTTTCTTCTTCTTCTCATTTTTCACAACTGATGCATTTTTTGACATCGTTGCTATCGGCATTTCGTTTGCCTTTCCATCATTTCGCAAATATTTCTGTATGACTTCAATTTTTTTTTGATTTAGTTCTATGATTTCTGAAATGTGAAATTTTTAATAGTTTACAAATCTCGTTTAACTGAGGTACGGTTTTCTCATTTAAATTTTCCATTTTTTTATCTGTAAGTTTGCTCCATTTGTAAGAATATTTTTTTTTGAATTTTGTATTTAAATAATTTGTTTAAAAAGTTTTGTTTTTACTCTTTATATATAAAAAAGATTTTTTTTTAATTCAATTTTTCTTTAATGTTTTTTTATTCAAAACAATTTATGATCACTTTTATTTCTTGTTTACAGAACAAACACGTTTTCTCGTCTCTAGAATAACATTCCTTACAATAACACAAATGTGCACACGGTAGAAACAAAATGTTTGTGGATTTGTTTTCGCAAAGCAGACATGTGTTCGTGTTGCTCGACTCGTTTTCGACACACGACCATAACTCGTCCGCTTGTGTCATGAATTTAATCAGCTGTTCTAAAGTCAAAAATTGAGATAAGGTCTTGTTTGCATTATTTAACGCGTTGTACAATTGTTCCTTTGTGTACCCTAATTGTAATATAAGCATCAATAATTTTTGTTTTTTATTTCTATCCCACTCTTCATCTTCGATTTTAATCAATCCCAATGTTATGATCTTGATCAAATAATCACATTCCCCTTTTTTAATATTATTTATGTGTTCTATCAAAGGTCTGTCGTGAGGTTCCCAATTCATTAAATGTATGTTGCAACAAAAACATTTAACTCTATCGCTTTTACCCACATAAATGAAACCCGCAGCAGCTAAATCTTTGGGTTTTTGAGCACGATGCGAAGGCCAATTTTTAAACGTTTGAAGTCTTGCACATTCTAAACTATAATTCGGATGTTCGGACTTGATCATTGTTTTTACCTCAAAATTGGGTTTGTAAGAATATTTTTTTTCG
The DNA here is from genome assembly GCA_031216915.1 of Pictodentalium vernedei. Classification (NCBI taxonomy): domain Eukaryota; kingdom Metazoa; phylum Mollusca; class Scaphopoda; order Dentaliida; family Dentaliidae; genus Pictodentalium; species Pictodentalium vernedei. The sequence goes on from CM062293.1 coordinate 532,270,090, forward strand.
AATTTTTGTATTTAATGATAATTTGTTAAAAAGTTTTAAAAATTGTTTATAATATGTTTTAATTCCTTCAAAAAGAATTAATCATTTTTATGTTCTTAACGTGAAAAAAAATTGAATTAATATGGAAAAAAAAAAGGATGTTAAAATTTAACTTTTTATATATAAAGAGAAACTTTTTTAACAAATTATTATTTAAATACAAAATTTAAAATATACATTATTTGCAAGAATTCATAAAAAACAAATAATCGATCATGACAACAACACCTAAAAGATGTGAATTGAAATGAGTTGAAATATATAAGCTATCAGATACTTATATCTGTACATTAGAACATGATCCCATCGAATTGAACGAGGTTGAGATGGTGGACTTAGAGCACTGCGACAATGAATATATGAGGTGTTTGAAATTGGATGAAGCCATGCTCGATTTGTTTTACGAGTACCAAAGCGATCTGCTGAATAATATCATCACCAAATACAGAAAACCCGACAAGAACGATTTGACGATGTTCTATGTAAAAAAAATATTTCCAATAATCTCACTCGAACTCATGGATAAATCGGGTGGTGACAGCGCGTTCACCGATGTAGAAAAACTCAAAAGAGTAAAGATAAACATTCAAGACATTTTGGTAAATGGAAAAATGACGCATGTCAACATGCTAATAATGGACTTGGAAATATAAACAATAGAGAGATTGATTTTAGCGAAGAAGAAGGAAAAAAGTAATGAGATCTAAGGGTGATCCCATTACTTTTACAAAAAATGTTCACATTAAAGAAAATTAAATTAAATTAAAATTAAAAAACTTTTTTTATATATATATGAAGAGCAAAAAAAAAACAAAACTTTTTAAACAAATTATTAAAATACAAAATTTAAAATATACATTATTTGCAAGAATTCATAAAACAAAAAAAAACAAATAATCGATCATGACAGCAACACCTAAAAGATGCGAATTGAAATTGAAATGAGTCGAAACATATAAGAAATTCGGTCATAAAATCTATAGATTACAACAACACGATCCCATTGAATTGAACGAGATCGAGATGAAGGACTTAGAGCATAAATACGACAGATATAAGATGACTTTGAAATTGGATGAAGCCATGCTCGATTTGTTTTACGAGTACCAAAGTGATCTGCAGAAAATCGTCATTGCTAAAGATAAAGAATTCGACAAGGACGATTTGACGTTGTTCTATGGAAGTTACATATATCCAAAAATCTCACGCGAACTCATGGACAAATCGGGTGGTGAGAGCAAGTTCACCGATGTAAAAAGACTCAAAAGAGTAAAGATAAACATTCAACACATTTTCGAAAAAGGAGAATACATGAGTGTCAACATGCTAATAACGGGCTTATAAACAATAGAGAGATTGATTTTTTAGCGAAGAAGAAGGAAAAAAAAAAAAGTAATGAGATCATCTTTAGATCTCATTTTTTTTTTTTTTTTTTTTTCTTCTTCACTATTACCATATATTATAATAACGTTTCCTTTTTTCTTAAATTTCAGCGTCGATTCTTCTCTTCTTTTTTTCGTTTTTTTGTAATATAATACGTTTTTATAACAACACATTTGTTTATCTGAATAATAATTATGAACGAATGTTGTGCATCTCTTGGTTACACTCGCATCATTACCATTCTCTTCAGAAGGTAGTGGTGATGGTGGAAAGCGTCTCATTCTTTTCATTTCCAACTGGCTATCCCGCTGTTTATCTGACTCTTTCATCAGTTCTTTCCTTACATATCCATCATTAGCGTCTAACCATTTTTCCACATCTTTTTTTTCGCACTCTGTCTCGCGATATTCATCATTATCGTCTAATTGTTTCTCCACCTTTTTATCCATTTTATATATTATTTTATACTTTCTATGATTTATATTTTATATAATTATATAATTTTATATTATAATAACATATTCAAAATCGGTATATTCTTAAATGGCGAATTCTCACCGAGCAACAAACCCTTGCTGAGTCGCTCAACGTTCTGTCCACTCTTCAGATAGAGACTGTTTCCTCTCAGAGAGTTGCCACCTCTAACGGGTTCTAGATACAATCTTTTACCGCTGTCGTCTACGTGGACGCGACACACGGCTCCTCCCTTCTTCAAAAACAGTCCGCTGCCACCCATTAATTTCTCAACTGCCGAACTAGCGAGTCCCCTGAGAGCTCCCACGCCGAGAGTCTTTCTGAGAAAGTGTAGTGCCTTTGTGGCGAAGGCTAATGCTTTTGCAGCTATTCCTGCCAATAGCGGTAGGAAACCACCTTTCATTCTCAAATTGTATCTCAATTGAGCAGGACTTATTCTCACCGTCAACCCTCTTCCATCGCAAATCGCTTTCTCCATCCTTTTGATTTGACTTCTGGTCCAGGCGATCGAATCCTGACCGCCTCTCGTCAGATCTTCGTGAGTGAATTTGAATCTCACCGCCTCGCCTCGAGTTGTTAACGCTCTCTTAAGTTTCTTCCTCTGTCCTGTGGATATGTTCACGTTTTTAACCACGTATTCTGTCATAATTCTGTTTTTTAAAATATATTTACTTCAATTGTTTCTTGTTTAATAATTATATTAAAATAATTTTGTAAAATTAATATTGCGTTTATTTTATTTTTGTTATCTATATATATACACAATTTTTTTGCTTATATATTTCTCTTATGTGAAATCGTATCGTCACTCTCTCTCCGCGAAGATCTAACAGTTCACCATTTTGATCCGTCAACGTGGTTTTGAGACTATACAACGTGTCTAAAATCACTGGTAGATAAACTAAATTTGGAGGTCGCTCCATGATCTTATAACCCGGCGACACGTTTGGAAAGAAGGAATAGATCGTCGGTTGAGCGCTACCATTCACGTAGCTTCCAGCAATCACGTCCACGTTCACCAGAATGCTATTGACTGCGAGAATGTCGACCGTATTTTCAGATGCTGCGTGGCCTTGATACATCTTTAGATCAAATCCCAACATCTTGCCTATAGAATCGTCCGTGTTGAAATCCACTCGAAAATTATCTTCCAAATCCAACATCGTCTGTAAGGTATTAGGATTGTGAGCGAGTCTGATCTTGTTGCTTCCCTTTCCATCCGTCTTCATTCGCGTCTGAATGTAATTGTTCAAATCGTCTATGTCGTAACTCCCTTTGGGAATTCGAATCTCCAAACAATCCGTTCCGTCGGAATACTTGAAAGAGTTATTCTTTTCGGTGACGTTGGGAAAGAAATAATAAGTCTCCAGATTCACCAACGCCATCTCGTATCTTTTCTCTCTATTCAATTCTATGGAAGGTTCGAATTTCGTAGCGAATCGAGTCGAATCGCCACTCACCACGATTTGAATGGATTGTTTCTCAGCTATCCATTCTAACAATTCTCCATGTTCGAACATTATATTTAATTTTATTTTTTTATTCAAAACTAATTATTTGAAGATTCATTATTTTCTAAAATTTAGTTTCACGCTCTATCTTATTATTATCATCAGAAACATAAAACTTGTCGAATCCGCACCGATATTTTCTGCGATTAAATTCACTTGTCAAATCGATCACGACGAAATTGTAAAGTCCACCATCCCAAACCCTCTTGCAAAATCTCCTGAATTCCGCTGCGATCATGTCGTTTGCGACGTGATCGCTGTAGATGTGATTGAGATTCTTGAGATCTTGGCGAAAGAGACATAGAAAATTAGCGTTCTCCCTTATCGTCTGTCTGGGCAATCAAAAATAATTCTGCGACAGGTAGAAACAGTCCACGTTGCTGTGTCGACCCCTAACGTAATACGATTCGCATCGGTTCTGTCTCTCCAAAAGCAGATCGTCGAAAATCATGAGATTCTTATCTTCCGATTTCAGTTCTCTAGGATCCGGAACGTCGCTAGCGTTCTCATAAAATCGACACTCGACGTTCGAAGATGCATTTCTCTTCATCAGCTCCGTCGCCGCGCCGTCCAAAATGGTCGAGAGTGGAGCTCCACTCTTGTCGAATTCCTCCCTACTGTCAAAGATTCTGGCTATGACGTCCTTGGGCAATCTGCGATCCATACACTCTCGAAGCAATCTGTATTCGGGTTGAAACAAGCTCTTGCCAAACACGAACAAACTGTCGTAATCCAACCAGTCGGGTCGGGACAATAGATTGATCAACAGATTGGTCTTTCCACAATTCGATTTTCCCACTATCAAACCTCTTATGCTCTTGGGAAAGAACTCGTTATTCGACCTCTTGGTCGCGGCGTCGTTCCAAGACATATCTTTAATGTTCATCTTTGTTTTATTTTTTTTTTTGTCTGTTATTTTAGATTCTATTCAAACACAAATTTTTTACGTCTTTCAAACTCTGTTTTTTAATGTTATTATTTATTTATATCGCACCATCGCGAGTTCTCTTCAATCCGGATCCACTCGTCATTTTGGCTAAATCTTGTATGGGCACCACAGCATCCTTAAAATCTTTCCAACTTTTCGGCGTTCGCTCTAACGCAGCTCGCTTCGCCGGCGGACTGATCAGCTTGTCGATCAACGCATCGGCTGCCCTCTTGCCAGCCACACAAGCTATCCTACCACTGGCTTCAGAAGCGGCTTTCTTACCAGCATCCAAAGCCGTCTTCTTACCGACCTCAAACGCGGTCGATGCGAGTTTTCTACCCGCATTGCTCGTGAACGCTCGCATTATAGAATCGACGATGCCAGAACTGCCTTGAACGTAAGTTCTGACGATTCCCCTGTTCTTTATCACCAACATATTTTATTTTTTTATGATATATTTTTGTTTTTTCACTGGTAAATCGTTTTTGCCATTTAAATACTTTTATTATTCTAGTGTAAGAATTTACTGTTTTATTTTTGTTTGTTTGTTTGTTTCTCTCTACTTATTATATACACATCAATCCTTCAATTCGTTCATCAGCCTTTTATACTGGTTTTTATTCAAAACCTTCTGTCTTAACAATTCGTCAGATATAGCAACTACCTGATTATCTAATCCCGTGTTACCAGCCCGTCTGCTCGCCATCAACAAACTCAATCTCTGAGACAGAGCGTCGGAATCGCTCAGAAGAAAAGTGGTTTTCACCCCTTTGCCAGTCACCGATTCGACGAACTTCTTGTTCATATCCCATATGGGTTTCACCACTTTCGTCCACTTGTAACGTCTGTTGGCTTTGGGTCTCGTCTCTCTGGCATCGTTATTTCTCTTCATGGCGTGGGTCTGGACCAGAATGTCTCTGTAATTGTCGAAATCCTGTTCCGTGTAATCGCTGGGCTTGTCGTAAAGGAGCAATCTCTGCAGACCATCGGTCAATTCGTATCTGTTCGAACCGACGATCAATTCATCATCCCCAATATCCACTTCCGTATCACCTACAAAAATCCTTCCCTCCGAATCCTTATAAAATCCATACGACTGATCTCTCTTACAGCCATCATCATCGGACGATGCGACGCTACTAGTGGTGATAGTCGAAGCTGTATAGTCGCTCTCGCTCATATCTGTTTGAATTCCTGTGGGAACGTAATCCGGTGTAGATTGAACGGAATACCGATTTCCAAAACTAGGAGGTAACGAACCCATTCTCAAAGAACTCTCCTTTATAGGTCTCAATTCTTCGACTATCTCCATCCTGCTTCGCTCTTGACACTCCGTCACGGGTTTAAATATTTTTGTGGCTTCACGTTTGAGTTCCATCTCACCAAGACGTCTGCTCCTGTCAGCAGACTGAATGCCCTTCTTAGCACGTTCATACTGGTCTAAAATTAAATCTCGGCGTCTAGGATCCATCTGTAAAAACATATTTCGTTTCAATTGTTTTTATTATTTTCAAAATTAATTGTTTAATTATATTTTTATGTTTTAAGTAATAAAAAACTCTTTCTGTCTTAATATAATAATCTGAAAATATTCACATCTCAACTGACTGTGTTAATTGAAGTTTAAAAAATACGTTTAAACAGTACATGACAAACCGGTTTCTGATTTAACGCATTTTGACAAGAGTTTTTATATTTGTCAAAAGATTTTCATTCACACATGAAACAACAATTCACTGAGTGTCGAATTAAGAGAAAATCCTTTGATGACTGATAAACAGTTTCAACACACAATGGAAAACTGATTTTAACAAATCTCTCTCCGATTGCTATCATGAATATATTAAAAATTTTACCACTCAAAACCTAATTGAACGGAAAATGCGTTTTAAACATTCCGATAAGTGTTTGACTTTTTTCGATCGAACGCTTAACAGTCAATCTCTCTCACCAAGACAAAACACGAATATCTATTACAGATCAACTCTTTCGAACAAAAAAACCCTCAAAACTCAATTTCTATCCGTCCCATCAAGAGAAAACATGAATGTCTATAATACAGACCATATTCATAATCGACTCTTTTGAACAAAAAACCTCATTCACTCATAACGATAACATGTGTTAGTTTTTACTTCAGGAAGACGTGACTGGGTTCGCGAATTTCCAACACACCGACGACAACACTCTTCGTTCAAAACATTTCCATCAAGTGCTGATCGAGATCACCTCGCAATAACGTGCGTCAGTCTCACTTCGAGAAACGCTACAGTGGGTTTGCGGATTCAAACATCACCTCTTCACGTGAGTCGATTTCAGACCTAAAATCCGCAAGCGAGTTTCCCCCATAGGATTCAGTGTTAAAATCGTGTACGGACGTGGATTGTTAGAATCGGCAAGATGATGAGTTCGAACTCTCAAAACGTTTTTTTGCTCGCAATTTAACACTCTCCATAGGGTTTCAGTGTTAAAATCGTGTACGGACGCGGATTGTTAGAATCGACAAGACGATGAGTTCGAACTCTCAAAACGTTTTTTTGCTCGCAATTTAACACTGAATCCTATGGGGAAAACTCATCTGCCGATTTCAATCAAAACGGTACATGTACGTGTACGTAAAACTACGGATTCCTCCCATAGGGATCAGTGTTAAAAAAATTCGAGCTCACCCTAAAAAACCGTTAAAATCTTGTACACGTACACGATTTTAACACTAAATCCTATGGAGGTGTACATGTACACGTACACGTACATGTACAGGTGAGCTTGAACTCTCATTTATTACCTACTCCCCTGGCAAATAAACTGCTATGAATATTGCCATGTACATTCTATTATTATTTTTTGGGCACAAATTTACTTTTTTCGAAAGTGTTCAAAATGGTTTTGGGTACGAAATCACTTGGGTACGAAATGATTTTGGTGATGGGTACGGAATTACACACACCCAATGACATCCTCTGTATATTGTTTATTCAAATTTACAAAATAATACAGTACGTGGAGAGTGGATTGTAACAAAATGACCCGTGGGGCGGCGTTATCACCCAAAGAGTATTACTTTCAAATTCTGCACACATGGGCAAAAAACGCAAGCAATGCTTCAGCCAATGGCCCTCCGAGTGTAACCCAGGGATTCATTGGCTGGAACTTTGCTTATGCTTGTTATGCTTTGCAACAAATTTGCAATTATTGCTTTGGTGGAATCTCCACTCTGCGGGTGATTTAGTGATAATAGCGAGCGAAAGCGAGCTATTAGGCACCACGTATGTACTGTTTGTATGAACTCAAAGCCAATCTCATGTAAAAGGCATCAACTTCAACATTTTTCAACGGAAGTGGTACACAAGGACGCTGACATGTTTGCGCATGGCGGAAATTGACATTCGTAATTGAAGAAATGATTTATTTTCGTAGGAAGTAGTTAACGAGATGAGACTTTGCGGGAATGACTCTGGCTGATTAAACTTCAAGGAATCTTTCCCAAAGGAACCAGGGACAAATGAGGTTACATTTTTTTCAAGGATACTTGGAAGCCAGAACAAGTGATGACTGTCCACCATTGCTTTCATTCACCCTCATTGGGGGAAGGGATCCTTAATATATTGGGTGGAGGGAGGGTATGGGAGGGGAGATGGGGGCTAATAGATCACTGATTATGTCACGTGACGTCCATAGCAAGTAAAGCACACCTCTAGTAACGGGCAAACTACTGGGTCAATTTTCACCAATTTTGATACATGGACCCAACATGCATTGCAAACGAAATCAGACAGGTCAATGGTGTCATCGCGTGACTTCCCTAGCAACCAGATCGCCCACTTAGCAACAGGCTAACTACAGGTCCGATTTTGACCAAATTCGGTATATGGACCCAAAATGCATTGCAAATAAAACAGACTTATCAATGTTGACGTCTCGTAATTTCCCTAGCAACCAGAGTGCTCCCTTAGCAACGGGCTAACTACTGGGCCGATTTGGACCAAATTCAGTATACGGACCTAGAATGCATTGCAAATGAAAACAGATAGATCAATGATGACGTCACGTGACCGCTCTAGCACCCAGAGTGCCCCCTAGCCACGGGCCAACTACTGGGCCGATTTTGACCAAATTCGGTATACGAACCCAAAATGCATTGACAACGAAACGCAGAGGTCAAGGGTGTTCGTCGCGTGACTACCCTAGCAACCAGAGCGCCCCCTTAGCAACGGGCTAACTACTGGTCCAATTTTGACCAAATTCGGTATACGGATCCAGAATGCATAGCAAATGAAAACAAATAGATCAATGATGACGTCACGTGACTTCCCTAGCAACCAGAGCGCCCCTTAGCAACGGGCTAACTACTGGGCCGATTTGGACCAAATTCGGTATACGGATCCAGAATGCATAGCAAATGAAAACAGATAGATCAATGATGACGTCACGTGACTTCCCTAGCAACCAGAGCGCGCACTTAGCAACGGGCTAACTACTGGGCCGATTTCGACCAAATTCGGTATACGGACCCAAAAGGCATTGTAAACGAAACAGGCAGGTCAATGGTGTCGTCGCGTGACTTCCCTAGCAACCAGAGCGCCCCCTTAGCAACGGGCTAACTACTGGACCGATTTTGACCAAATTCGGTATGCGAACCCAAAATGCATTGCAAATAAAAACAGACTTATCAATGTTGACGTCTGGTGACGTCCCTGGAAACCGGAGCGCGACCTTAACATCGGGCTAACTACTGGGCCGATTTGGACCAAATTCGGTATACGGACCCAGAATGCATTGAAAATGAAAGCAGATAGATCAATGATGACGTCACGTGACTTCCCTAGCAACCAGAGCGCCCCCTTAGCAACGGGCTAACTACTGGTCCGCTTTTGACCAAATTCGGTATACGGACCCAAAATGCATTGCAAATGAAAGCAGGCAGATCAATGTTGACGTCATGTGACTTCTCTAGCAACCACAGCGCCCCCTTAGCAACGGGCTAACTAATGGGCCGATTTTGACCAAATTCGGTATACGGACCCAAATGCATTGCAAATGAAAACAGATAGATCAATGCTGACGCCACGTGATGTAATTAGCAACCAGAGCCCCCCCCCCCCCCCCCCCCTTAGCAACGGGCTAACTACTGGGTCGATCTTGACCATATTCGGTATGCGGTCCAAAATACATTGCAAAAACCCAGAAGCACAGGATTAGCTGTTTCATAATTCCTCTCAGAATTATCTGTTGTGATAACTACAAACAATACCGGTACGTCGGCATTTTTTTCAGTGAAATTAATGAAAATGGCTTATTGAAATTGGCACATAAAGCTCTAGGCCTATTTACTTCAAACGACAAGTCTGTGCTGTCTTGTGAAGTGTGTATGGCTGTGCTTGCTTGCGTAGTTTGTGTGTCTTTTAGGCAAATCGCCCAGAAACCTGGTCCAAATCGTCCACAAACATGGACCGAATCGTCGAATAGTCTGGTCCGAATCGGCCAGAAATATGGTCAAAATCGTCCATAGATCTGGGGCCGAAACGTCCTATATAAAAATCTGGTCCGAATCATGAAATTACGTTTGTGATACTCAGTCTTATTATTTTAAAGATGGTCTTTTCAGAAAAACTGCATTGGAATATTATCATTGTCCTTTTTTTGCACAGCACTGCTGTATTTTCTTGTTGTGGCTACTAATAGTTGGTAATAGTAACAATAATGCTACACGCTATTTGTTAAAAAATAAAATGAACGCAGCAATTTCCGTAACTCCTCGGATAAATTCCGGAAAACAACGACACTATAAATATATCTTCCAATCAATGATAAAATTATCTTTCAATCAGAGCACTGGAAAATATCTTCCATGCAAAGTAGTTATCTCGAAATTTGATTGATCCCCTATTCTTTACCAGTAAATGTTGGCCTACATCACTTTAGGCCTAATTCTATTTATTTATTTATTTATTGGGGTTTAAGGTCATATATTTTCTGCACTGTGGTTAATCATGACCATGACAGTTTTACGGGTGGAGGAAGCCGGAGTACCCGGAGAGAACCACCGAGCAACTGTCAGCTCCCCCAACATACTAACTCCACACCAGCAGGGTTAGCATTGGTTGAAGACAAGACTAGTGCGCCATCGACGTGCAGTGCGCCGTAGTCCCTGACGTCACCGTGCCCCCAGATGGGCAATGGGGGGTGAAGTGTCTTACCCAAGGACACAACGCGGTTGCCGCAGGTGGGATTCGAACCGAGGACCTCTCGGCTTGCAGCCTGCACCCTCTACCAATAGTCCCAAACATGGCCTGAAAGTCCGTAATATACTTGTTGGGTTTGGTACGTCCTTTCAGTCCAACATACTTCCCATTCCTCCTGTGGTAAAACTAAACAGCCGATCAAAATCATCAATTTCAGAAAAAACGAATTTGTTTGTGATAAAAGGATAAGCATTTCTGAAAAGAATGTAAAATTACCTTTTCATTCGCGTATCTCCCGTCCAAATATTCCCAATAATGGTGCACTTGTATCTTATTTTTCTGCAAAATGCGTAACAGATTCGTTACGCAGCCAGCTGTTTTCTTCTTCCACTTTGAATATTATTGGGGAGAATGTGTTTCGCGGAAAGGGTTGACGAAACGCACTGGCGGAAAAGGACGGTGTGCGAGACTTCAGACACACACGTTCAGGTTTTCTCTTTCGTACGCGATTTTCTTTTTAAATTTTAACGCAAGGCGAAGAGTTAACCAACAGTTTGAAGGACTTTATCTAGTACATTTTAAAAGAGAAAAACAACAAGCGATTTTAACAAAAGGCAAGAGATTGTGAGAAGACAAAAAGGTAAGTGGAGCTTAATAAAAACAGTTAATTTCAGTCTGTAACACATATCGCCATTTTCAGTGAGCGGCGATTGGGGGGGGGGGGGGGGGGCTTTAATGGATCTACTTCGTACAGGTGGGGACGTTTTAAGTTTGTTGTTGGGTTCTTTTCAGTATTTTTTGTATCTCCAGTTAACCCTTCCCTTAATGCAACTACCAAAATGACCAGCAGCGTGTACAAAAATCGTATTTGATTTTTTAATTTTTCTGTCATTGTTTGTGTATTAAATACAGCATATGACCCTCTCATTCGGTGAGTGTATTCAGTTCGTTCGAATGAGGGGGTGGGGGTGGGGTGGTGGCTTTAGTGGATCTACTTCGTACAGATGGGGACGGGGCGCTTTGACTAAGATAGTAATATTAAATAGCATGCGATATTTTTTTTATATAGTGTATACAGTGTGTCGTCACGATGACGATTTCATATTCTAACAAAGAAATCCAAATTTTCCATGTCCTCCCCTAAACCAGGTCAAACCACATTAGTCTAACCAGAGCAGCAAGAGTCGGCACTCACTGAACAAAATTTTCCAACAACTAAGTTTTTTTAAAAAAAACAAAATTCTTTTGCTCTAAAACATAGTGGCATGGCCCGACGCGAGATAGGGCTCGTTCCACTGGCTGTGTATGTGCGTGTGTGTGTGTGTGTGGGGGGGGGGGGGGGGGGTACATGAGCTATTTTCAGGATGCAAAAAATGAAGGAGTAATAAATTTGAATAGCAAGTTTAGTGTATAACTATTCAGCAATGACCTGGACGTCAACGGCGTGAATTGCGGGGGTGGTGGGAGGGTGAGTGGTATCTGAACTCAAATATCAGTGAAAAGAGTACAACATCCCCATAATAAATAATAACCCCTGCTTTTGTCGTTTCAAAGTTTTCTCATTTGAAAAAAAAATCACGAAGTATAAACCTTAGAAGCCGTTTGCAAAAAACTGAAAAACATATCGCAGCTAATCAACTTCTCAAAAATGAGGAAACCATGCCAAAATATCTCACATTGAATAACTTTTTACTCCTGCACCCCTGCATCCAGAACATAGCTCGTTCCCCCCCCCCCCCCCCCTTTGACCTGGTTTAGGGGAGAACATGAAAACTTGGATTTCTTTGTTAGAATAAGAATATGAAATCGTCATCGTGACGACACCACTGCATACAGTGTATAAAAAAAATCGCATGCTATTTAATAGTATTATTTGGGATGCAGAGAAGTCGGCCCATTGCGAAGAAGTCGCCCCCCGGGAGAAGTCGGCCCGAACAATTTCGGAGAAGTCGGCCCACGAGAGAAGTCGCCCCCCCCCCCCAAACTACGGAAGAACTCAGCCCATAGAAGAAGTCGGCCCCAACAATTTAGGATAAGTCGGCCACGAGAGAAGTCAGCCACACATAGAGTAGCGTTTACCTCAGCATTTTATTTTGTCAAAGAGATCGGAGAGGGTGGGGAGGTGGGGGAGATTAGGATGCTTCGATGGAAGTAGACAAAACATAAGATGGCTTATTTCGACTGAGTGGCAAAAAAAAACGCCTTTTTGGGTTCGCAAACCTAACAGCTTTTTTTTCCAATATTTAATTAAGATAATAAAAAATAAGCAGTATTAACAGAGGAAAACAGGTATAAACGTTGCAGGTAATGATATTATCAGTGTCACAAAATGGGCAGTACTAACAGAGGAAAACAGGCGATGAACGAAGCAGTTAATGGTATTATCAGTGACAATTATTTATTGAGATTTCGATACAATAAATGTAGTCTTGTTTTTTTTTTACCACTGAAAATACCAGTAAGTAACATTAATTGCCAGAAAGCCCAAAGAGTTTTCAGAAACCGATGCTAGGTATAGTGGTATTATCAGTGACGAAAAAAACAAGACGGCGTTATCACCTATTCTTTACTGAAAATTCGATACACTATTTCTGTATGTTGACTAAGATTAGTCTGAAAATGTTGGATAAGTTAATTTTTTTATTTCTAACTGAAAAGTGAGTACAACCTTCTTCTCCCATGGGCCGACTTCGTTTGGGGCCGACTTCTCTCATGGTCCGACTTCGTTTGGGGCCGACTTCACTTGTAGGCCGACTTTGTTTTAGTCTGACTTCTCTCGTGGGTCGAGATTGTTTGGGGGGTCCAACTTCTCCTGTACTTCTTACTATTTTAGTCAGAACGCCCGTCCCCACCTGTATGAAGTAGATCCACTAAAGCCCCTCCCCTGCTCCCCCCCCCCCCCATTCGAACGAACTGAATACACTCACCCGAATGAGAGGTCATATGTTGTATTTAGTACACAAACAAGGATAGAAAAATTGAAAAATCAAACACGATTTTTGTATACGTTGCTGGTCATTTTGATAGTTGCATAAAGGAAAGGATTAACTGCAGAAACAAAAGATACTGAAAAGAAGCCAACAACAAGCTTAAAACGTCCCCACATATACGAGGTAGATCCACTAAATCCCCCTCCCCCTCCCCCACCCCCCTTCGCAATCCCCGCGTCACTGAAAATGGCAATATGTGTAATAGGCCTAAATTAACTGGGTTTTTTTTTTTAGCTCCAATTACCTTTTGTCTTCTCTTAATCTCTTGCCTTTTGTTAAAAACGCTTGTTGTTTTTCTCTTTTAAAATGTACTAGATAAAGTCCTTCAAACTGTTGGTTAACTCTTCGCCTTGCGTAAAATTTTTTTTAAAAATCGTGTACGAAAGAGAAAACTGAACGCGTGTCTGCAGTCTCGCACACCGTTCTTTTCCGCCAGTGCGTTTCGTCAACCCTTTCCGCGAAACACATTCTCCCCAATAATATTCAAAGTGGAAGAAGAAAACAGCTGGCTGCGTAACGAATCTGTTACGCGTTTTTCAGAACAAATAAGATTATGACGGTATTATTGGGAATATTTGGACGGGAGATACGCGAATGAAAAGGTAATTTTACATTCTTTTCAGAAATGCTTATACTTTTATCACAAAACAAATTCGTTTTTCTGAAATTGATGATTTTGATCGGCTGTTTAGTTTTACCACAGGAGGAATGGGAAGTATGTTGGACTGAAAGGACGTACCAAACCCAAAAAGTATATTACGGACTTTCAGGCCATGTTTGGACTACTCTACCAACTGAGTCACCGCTCCCCCTATTGGGCCTAATTCATCACTTTCGCTCGCTTTTAGGTTTGCCTAAATTTCATATTACACTCTATACGTACTGTAAGTTGTAACTAAGTTCGCACTTTAGGTAGCACCTATTTCATATTAAAATAAAATAAAGTGCGTAAAATATATGTTGTAGAGAAAATTATTGTGAAATTAATTTTTTTAAAGGACGATTGCGCCGTAGGCGCACGAGTTCATACGCCGAGGCGTCTGAACTCGAAAGTCCTTTATATTATAAACACATTTTTTATTCACCGGAAGGAACGCCCGAGAAGAGACTTCACGAGAACGGCTCTTATTCGAGGAATCTTCCCAAGAACAAAAAGGGACAATATAATTGTTTTCAAAGGAACATTCGGATACCAATTGGGTAAAGTGAGTGAACATTTGTTGAGGGAAGTAACAGGGGAGGGGGCGTCGGGGGGAGGGGGTGCTATTGAGATATTCTCCCATAATACACCGGGAGTCAGACTAATTTACAATTTACTACATCACGTGACGTTCCTAGCAACACGCAACACCCCTAGCAACAGCCGATCTATTGGATCGATTTTGACCAAAATTGGTATATGGACCCATAATGCAATAGGGGTCCAAACCAAGGAGTCAGTAATGATGTCAGTTTGTTTCCCTAGCTACCAACGTGCTTCCCTAACAGCAAGCGACCTATTGGGCAAGTTTTGACCAAATTTGATATATGAACCCATAATGCACTAGGAATCCAAACCAAGGAGTCGGTAATGATGTCAGTTTGTTTCCCTAGCAACCAACGTGCCTCCCTTACAACGAGCGCCCTATTGGGCAAGTTTTGACCAAATTTGATACATGAACCCATAATGCACTAGGAATCCAAATCAAGGAGTCGGTAATGATGTCAATTTGCTTCCCTAGTAACCGACGTGCCTCCTTAGCAACGAGCGGCGTCTTAGGCCAATTTCGACCAAATTTGATATATGGAATCACAATGCACTAGGGATCGAAACCAAAGAATCGAAAATGGTGTCAGTTGGTTTCCCTAACAACCACCATGCCCCCCTAGCAACGGGTGACCTACTTGGCCAACTTTGACTAAATTTGATATGTGGGGCCACAATGCATCAGGGATTCAAACCAAGGAGTCGGTAATGATGTCAGTTTGTTTCCCTAGCAACCAACGTGCCTACCTAGCAACACGCGACCTATTGGGCAAGTTTTGACCAAATTTGATATGTGAACCCATAATGCACTAGGAATCCAAACCAAGGAGTCGGTAATGATGTCAGTTTGTTTCACTAGCAACGAACGTGCCTCCCTAGCAACGGGCGGCCTCTTGGGCCAATTTCGACCAAATTTGATATATGGATCCACAATGCACTAGGGATGCAAACCAAAGAATCGAAACTGGTGTCAGTTGGTTTCCCTAACACCCAACGTGCCTCCCTAGCAACGGGCGACCTACTGGGCCAATTTTGACTAAATTTCACCCGTGGACCCATAATGCATCAGGGATTCAATCCAAGGAATCGCTAATGATGTCAGTTTGTTTCCCTAGCAACCAATGTGCCTCCCTAGCAATGGACGACCTATTGGGCCAATTGGACCAAATTTGATATATGAACCCATAATGCACTAGGAATCCAAACCAAGGAGTCGAAAATTATGTCAGTTGGTTTCCCTAGCAACCAGCGCGCCTCCCTAGCAACGGGCGGCCTCTTGGGCAAATTTCGACCAAATTTGATATATGGATCAACAATGCACTAGGGATCCAAATAAAGAAATCGAAAATGGTGTCAGTTGGTTTCCCTAACAACCAACGTGCCTCCCTAGAAACGGGCGACCAACAGGGCCAATTTTGACTAAATTTGATACGTGGACCCTTAATGCACCGGGGATTCAAACCAAGAAGTCAGTAATGATGTCTGTTTGTTTCCCTAGCAACCAACGTGCCTTCTTAGCAACGGGCGACCTATTGGGCAAGTTTTGACCAAATTTGATATATGAACCCATAATGTACTAGGAATCCAAACCAAGGAGTCGGTAATGATGTCAGTTTGTTTCACTAGCAACGAACGTGCCTCCCTAGCAACTGGCGGCCTCTTGGGCCAATTTCGACCAAATTTGATATATGGATCCACAATGCACTAGGGATGCAAACCAAAGAATCGAAAATGGTGTCAGTTGGATTCCCTAACACCCAACGTGCCTCCCTGGCATCGGGCGACCTACTGGGCCAATTTTGACTAAATTTCACCCGTGGACCCATAATGCATCAGGGATTCAATCCAAGGAGTCGGTAATGATGTCAGTTTGTTTCCCTATCAACCAACGTGCCTCCCTAGCAACGGACGACCTATTGGGCCAATTGGACCAACTTTGATATTTGAACCCATAATGCACTTGGAATCCAAACCAAGGAGTCGAAAATTATGTCCGTTGGTTTCCCTAGCAACCAACGCGCCTCTCTAGCAACGGGCGGCCTCTTGGGCAAATTTCGACCAAATTTGATATATGGATCAACAATGCACTAGGGATCCAAACAAAAGAATCGAAAATGGTGTCAGTTGGTTTCCCTAACAACCAACGTGCCTCCCTAGAAACGGGCGACCAACAGGGCCAATTTTGACTAAATTTGATACGTGGACCCTTAATGCACCGGGGATTCAAACCAAGAAGTCAGTAATGATGTCTGTTTGTTTCCCTAGCAACCAACGTGCCTCCTTAGCAACGGGCGACCTATTGGGCAAGTTTTGACCAAATTTGATATATGAACACATAATGTACTAGGAATCCAAACCAAGGAGTCGGTGATGATGTCAGTTTGTTTCTCTAGCAACCGACGTGCCTCTCTAGCAACGAGCGGCCTCTTGTGCCAATTTCGACCAAATTTGATATATGGAATCACAATGCACTAGGGATCGAAACCAAAGAATCGAAAATGGTGTCATTTGGTTTCCCTAACAACCAACGTGCCTCCCTAGCAACGGGCGACCTACTGGGCCAAGTTTGACTAAATTTGATACGTGGGGCCATAATGCATCAGGGATTCAAACCAAGGAGTCGGTAATGATGTCAGTTTGTTTCCCTAGCAACCAAAGTGCCTCCCTAGCAACGGGCGACCTATTGGGCAAGTTTTGACCAAATTTGATATATGAACCCATAATGCACTAGGGATCCAAACCAAGGAGTCGGTAATGATGTCAGTATGTTTCCCTAG
This sequence comes from Pictodentalium vernedei, assembly GCA_031216915.1. Classification (NCBI taxonomy): domain Eukaryota; kingdom Metazoa; phylum Mollusca; class Scaphopoda; order Dentaliida; family Dentaliidae; genus Pictodentalium; species Pictodentalium vernedei. Next base: position 532,287,620 of record CM062293.1, read on the forward strand.
CAACCAACGTGCCTCCCTAGCAACGAGCGCCCAATTGTGCCAATTTCGACCAAATTTGATATATGGAATCACAATGCACTAGGGATCCAAACCAAAGAATCGAAGATGGTGCCAGTTGGTTTCCCTAACAACCAACGTGCCTTCCTAGCAACGGGCGACCTACTGGGCCAATTTTGACTAAATTTGATATGTGGGGTCATATTGCATCAGGGATTCAAACCAAGGAGTCGGTAATGATGTCAGTTTGTTTCCCTAGCAACCAACGTGCCTCCCTAGCAACGGCCTACCTATTGGGTCAATGTTGACCAAATTCAATCTATGGACCCACAATGCACTATGGATCTAAACCATGTTGGTTGATACATAATCAGTGTTGTTGATTTGAGGAGCTTTATCGCACTCGCACTTCTTTCCGCTTCTGAAATGGAAACAAGAAACGCTCTTTTTCGCGATTCTCCATTGCACCGATTAAAACATGCAAAAGAGATGTAAAGCGTATACCTGCAAACGGTTGTGTCATTTTAATTAACGCTGACAGGTGAAGTGCATTTACAGAAGTTCCGAACTGTTCGTGCGTTTTCGACATGTTCTGAACTTCTTTTGGGTAAATCTTGCAGTAATAAATTAAGATTGGTTAGAAAACAAAACGTCACATAATAATGATATTTGCATGTACTACTGAATGAAGTTTTACAACTGGCATTACGTATTACACATACTGACCAAACAAATCGCACCATTTGATCACCTGGTGCATTTAATATTCAATGATGCTCGTGTTTAAAGTTTGTCTCGCTTTTCATTGGGGGTCGATTAACCCTTTACCTAAGGCTAGTAGCAGACAGTACTTGTAAAAAAGAATTCTGGTATAACTAAAAATTTTCCTTTTTTGCTTCCAAAACATAGCTTTTGACCACACATTGGAACGAGCGCAATGCACTTGTTCCAATCACTGGTGATCAACTATCTTTTGGAAGCAAAAAATTACAATATAAATAAATTGCCATTTTCTTAGGTAAAGAGTTACTTTATGCAGGCCTTAGATAGGAACAATCAATCGATTCACGAATTGCATTAACCTCTCCATGTGGGCATTCAGTAACTGTAAAGAAGTGAAAGCAATCATTCAACAAAGGGAGAAAGGGATTGTCGATGAATTTCTTAAATAGACTAGTTCTACAGTTACTGTAGTACTCGTGTAAGGCAAATTATATTCCTAATCAATAAGATTAAGAAAAATAGTTTTACTCTTAAAGAAATTGAGAAGAGTGAGTGCAATAACTCTTCTTGCCATTTTTAGAAGTGTTGTTTTCAGCTCCTCTCGTGTTTCCAAATCCACAACATTGTATAAGTCTTTAAAGTTTATAAATATTTCTTTAAACGTTTGGTTTGATTTTTAAAAAGGACCAGCTGTGGAATTGTCAAATGTTAATTTCTGTCTTTTTCTAACCTTTGTGTGTTCTAATTTTCTAACTGTTTGATTATTTTAGGCTTCATTTACTAATAGCCACTGTAACATTACTCATTTGGTATGGTCTCACTCTCATCTATAAGTCTAAATTTTACAGGAGGAATTCTGAGAAATACAGTTTTAGCAGTGTATAGTGGTATAACCTTGGATCGGAGGCAATCTCTGCATTCAGGAAACTGCCACCCTTAACCTTTAACTAGCACTCTGTAAACATGACTTGGAAGATTATCCTTTCCATTTGAGATTAAAATTTTAAAATATAAAAAAAATATCATCAAGTAGTTACTCGCAGCTCTGGATTTTTTTCATCGTCCTTTCTTTGCATAGCTTTGCTATAATTTCTTGTTTTTAATGTAATTTGATGATTTGAACTGAAAATAATGCTGCGTATTCGGCGTGCCGATCAGTACTGACAGTAGGCATAAGCCGATTTAGGTTAGTACAGTGTTCGCCTCGTCATTTTCAAAGCAAAGAAAAATATATTAAACCCATCAATACATTGATAAAAACTTGAAAATTATGTAAAGGGCGAATGAATAAAGCGAGAAAAAATATTTTATCACGGAGAAAAGATTTATTTAATATTTTTTGGTTGAAAAAATGTTTGGTCAGTCTGTCGGCTTCTTTCTGGTAAATCGAGAGTAACGTCGCTTAGAAAAGCGATTTCACTGAATATGGGATCCCATTACTTTCTTATTGTTCGAAACTGAATTAAGGTTGATAAGAAAATGACCTGTTGACATTTATTTTGTAAAAAATACACAGAACGTGGTATGTCGGAACACCCAAAACAAGGTAAGAATTTGCGAACAAAGCGTTCCTCACTGTTGACTGTGTTGTCAAGGAGATATACACAAACAGGGAGATAACTGAACCAGTTTTACGTTCTCACCAAATTATCAGATAGCGGTGTTCGACCCAACATTGCATATACTGCTAATTCTTTAGAGATAACTTTTTCTTTTGGTTGAACATAATTTTTATTTCCGTACCTCAACACTCATTAAGCAACTTCGATAGCGCAATCTTATCAAATAATTGTGTAACGAACGTTGGTCTTTTTTTCAGTCACCGCCAACGTAGTAAAGACGTTTGTCATATCTCACTGCAAAGATTTTACCTGTAGGTCAATTATATATTTCTTTCAACAAAACAACTATAAGTTAAAATTTAGGTAATTCATCTACAAAATAAAATGTGTAGCTTGTTATGGTTTTTAGAGGAAAACAATTTTAGGACTTTTTGTAGTGGTTTTAAATCAGACAGATCATGAGTTCTTATGCTATTCTCAACACCTTCGGTGTTGAGAGTGGCGCAGATAATGCCTGATCTGACTGGACTTAATAGGTTTGACGTTGTTCCATTCGATGTGTACAATATCGCATAGAACAGTCTTAAATCGTACGTAACGATTGTGACTGGGTAAAAGTTGTGGGACGGAAACCACTAAGCACAATAAAATGGCTTTTAGCTAGTTTAATGTGTAGGCTTTCGGGATAAAATTAAATTATTTGCTTCTTTTGGCAATGATTAAGATTTCATATAGACAATATAAATTTAAGGGAAAAGTTGGAGATAAATTGTTTAAAGCAGGATGTTCAATCAAAACGGGTTGAAATATAATAGCAGTTGTCCATTTCATTATACAATTTGAGTTTATTTTGTTTTTCTTTTTTTTGTTACCAAATTCATTTTGTTTTATTAATAATTATATTAAGTTCAGAATAAAATACAAAACAAAAAGTGGAGTTGAGATTTATAAATTTAATTAATGTAGGGTTCTAAAACGAGCCAGGTTTGTCAATAGAACCGCTACAATTGGTTAACATTGCCACTGTGGCAGAAGAAAATATAGCGGGCTTCAAAGCATGTTTTGCCTGCAGGCGTTCGAGATGTAAGAGAAAGATCCTATATATGATAAAACGTGGGTTTGGGGTGTAAAATACGTAGTAGGGTTAGGTGAGGGGTGTTGAGTGGGAACTCTTCCTTTAAAATTAAATAAAAAAAATAACATTCTTTATACAGGAGGTGGGGGGGGGGGGGGGGGGTGTACGTTAAACAAAAACCCTAGCCTTCATAAAATGCATGTTATTGGAAAATTCCGGTGTACTCCGTACCAGAGAAATACTCCCATTCAATCGAACACAACCTGTCAAGGGTCTATAGCAGTACGTGCTACTCTAAACACGCCCGTTTCGGTTAAAAAAAGTACTTTCCTGTAATTTATGGGCATTCTGGGGCTCATTTATATAATTATCTTGGGAAGTCGTTCCAAAAAATACTCCCTTTCAATCAAAAACGACCTTTTAAAAGTCCATAGCACTACATGCTACTCTAAACAGGTCCGCTTCGGTTAAAAAAGGTACTTTCCGATGATTTACGGCCATTCTCGGCCTCATTTGGGTAATTCTATAAATTAAACGAGGATTTAATCCGTTCCAGAAAATACTCCCAGTCAAGGGAACATACCCCCAAAACATACCCCTGTTTTGCTGTAGGCCTTTCGTGCCACCATAGAAACAAAGATGGCGGCCCCTTCATACAAAATTGACGACGGAAACACGTATCACCCTAACAATACGAGCTACGCATGCGCACTCACATCACCCATCACCATGACAATTACGCTACAACATGGCCGCCCACGCGGGTTACCATGACAACCACGTGATACCCATAATGCATTGCGGTGTGACGTCACATGAGATCCACCAGATGAGATCCACCAAAACAGGGACGTGTAGACCCTGCCCTGCTGCTGGTATCTACTGGGTATGTGTTTTGGTCTCTGGTGTTTATTTTGGACAGAATGGTCTACTGGGTATGCGTTTGTGCGTTGTTGCATCCAATTTTGGGGTTAACGAACCACGAATGGAGTTTTCTGCAACTCGATTAATATAGTGTGACATATTTACCATCAAATTTTGCAGTTTAAAATCAAAAGCCAATTTTCGCCGGGGGTGGGGTCTATATACTTAATTTTCTCTCCACAAACAGAATTTACGAAAACTCACTTCGTGATCTGGGGGTGCAATAATATAAAATCAAAATTAGGATATGGAGTGTGAACTGTGAACTCATAACAATGTACAGTAAGTGGAGAGTGGATTGTAACTAAATCACCCAGGGATTGCAGTGATCACCCAAAATATCTCTTTTAAATTCTGTACAAGTGGACAAAAAAACACAAGCAATGTTTCAGACAATGGGCAACCGGATGTAACCCGGAGGTCCATTAGCTGGAACTTTGCTTGTGCTTGCTATGCTTTTCAACAAATTTGCAATTATTGCTTGGGTGGAATTTCCACTCTGCGAGTGATTTAGTGATAATGCACTCTCCAAGTACTGTATCATTCAAAAGTCAACAAACAGGGCAGTGTACTATGTAAATTTATGTTCACTTAAACCATGACAAGCTTACAATATTGATATAATATAATAACACTTTCGCCGGCCGCTGATTTGTCGCGGTTCTCGGGTGAGAAGTCCTTGGTCACCCCTTTTCTCCCAACTGCCTCCCTATTCCCACGCTTCTTCTCTCCTCCCAAAACTCGGATACGAACTTATTGATGACATCCCTTGCCCTATTTTTCCCAATCTCTCCGATTAGTATATTACCCCTCTGCTTTGAGTCTCTCACTAACCACCTGCCCTTCATCATCCCATCCCACTTCCCCATTATACTCCTAGTGAATCTTATTCTTTTAGATTGGTATTTTTACCCTGATTTGCCCCTACATTTCTGTCCTTGATTTCTAGTGAGTAGTTCTCTATCAGTTCCCCCACTTGGGCCATCCGCCCTGTCTTGATATTTGAGTTGAAAATACTCTGAAACATTTTACTTCAAACCATCGGCTGGCGGGGAGGTTTACCGAATAATTAAGATAACCGATTTTCAATAAGTCTATCCTGCCCTTGATCCTCATCCACCCAATATACCACTCTGTACATTCCACTTAACCTGAGGTACGGTTGATACCAAAAGACACCGTTTTGTTAAACGGATATCCCATGTGACTTGCCTTATTTTTAACATTTTTACCCCCGTTTTCCAAATGGTATCGTCTTGAATATCAATAGTAAAATGGATTAGGCTGTCTAAAATTTTCTGCTGTTATGAAAAATGTAACTGGATTAAACAAATACACGGTTATGATCGGAGATTATGGATTCCCACTGATTTTCTACATTTCTCTCTACATTTTTCGTTTTCAAAGGAATTCCAGACATGGATTTTTTAGCCAACACAAATCATATCTTCAGTATTTTCGTGACTTTTTCCAAATATACCTTAACCTTTTACGGTCAGTTTCAGGCCTTTGCGACCCCGTTCCTGAGCACGTGCCCTTAACATGCCGGCATTAGGAGGTCCTGCTGATAACAGACAAATCACAAGGGCAGTGATGTTTTGTCAAGTCTTGGCTGCCTTAACGGACAGTCAAGACTTGACTAGAAATCGAAGCACAGGACCTTGACGTGTACATGTAGTAGTCTACTGGGAATTCGGGAAAATACCTATGTCCTTAAGGTTTAACAACACAGTAAAGTTGGCTTGTTGTTTCGTTGGGTTCATGAAAATAAACACTTTTAGTCCAGCAGCAAATTGGGTTAACTTATTATAGCTGTTTCTCGACTCATAGTACCATGTAAAATTATCGCAAATAATCGCAAAAGTATTTTGGGCACACAGAGACGACAACGTAAATTATAACATACACTCTCAGAAAGATACCAGTGGTTGTCAATTTTTATGACACAATAACTTTTACCTGGTTGCCGGTGGCATAGTATTTATTCATCATGGCAGTAGTAAAATAATGTTTTGGCCACGGAAGACAATTTCTCCGGTGGCACTAGGATGTGGCTACGGTGCCTACGAAAGATCTAAGGAAGCGCTAAGGATGTACTAAGGTTGCGCTAAAGAAGTACCAAGGATTCGCCAAAGATTATAACGGTTATGCGACGGTTTTCCTACGATAATGCTACGGCACCACCGGAAGCGCTAATGACAAGTCACAGTTGTCCTACGGTTTTCCAGCTAGTCACGGTCATGCTACGTTGGTACTGATATGCTACGGTTCTGCAACAGCTCTTCCTCGGTCCCTACGATTAAGTTAAGGTAGTAGTAAGGCATGCGGTTTTCGATTTAATACATGTAATTCTTTACGTGGTAAATTCAATTTGACTTCCTTGCTTTTATTGCTTTTCAGCAAGAACCAATTTTCAACATGAGAAGGGTTAATGTAACCCAGTGACAAATTTTAAAAAAAAAAAAAATAAAACCCTTCGTTTCAAATAAGAATGGTTGAAAATTAACTTCGTCAGAATTGTGGGTTAGAATTGCGGGTTCGATGGATCACTGACACAATCCAGCATTTTACTTCTACTTTGTACTTTGTCACCCTGTTAATTACCTCATATTACCTTATGGAGTGATATGAATAAAAGATATCATTTTGAGAAGAATTTCACCTAGGGATTTTCAATTATACATGGCTACCAAACTATCCAGAGGTGGTTACAGACATGAAGAGAGCATTGCTGGTGATGCGATAAAGTAGGGACTAATTATTAACAAGTGGTCCTATTAGTTTGTAATTACACATTGGCGGAATCACAGTATCGCTAAAACTTTCGCAGAATAAAACTGGGGGGGGGGGGGGGGGGGGAGAGCTGGGTTCGCATTCGCGTAGCCTGGAAGGTGTGCATTGGTGGCGCCTGGATATCCCCGACAGAGGGGATTGTGCTGCCCGACAGGTGAGATAGGGTATTCACCTTCCCCCTCATATTTGGAGACACCATTGGAGGTGCGAGAGGTGCGAACGCCCTGCTCCACAAAATTGAAGTTTCATTTGAGTGACTCCCATTTGTGATTTGAAGATGTTAATAAAATGATACGATCTCACTTACAGTTAAAACTAGAAGTCCTGTCATGAAATGTGCACAAATAGCACGTCGATCTGCGCGTTAGTCTACGTGTTATGACCATAGTAAGGCTATCAAATTATGTGCATATGGCCTGTGCACACGCAATGTTTCAGCCAATGGACCTCCGGGTAACCCGGAGGTCCATTGGCAGACGCATTGTCTGTCTTTGCTATGAGTAACCAGGAGAACCTGCCGTGCTTTGGATGCCATTCGATATGGCAACTGCGCGCAATTCCTACGCGTAATTAAGCCAGATAACTGTCCTAACTATTCACTTGGCCACAGGGAATACCATGTATCGGAGTCAGTTGTTTTAAGACATAAATGTTATCGTTTGCATGTAGTTTCAGTGACATGCGTGGACACTCGTTTGATACTTTTATAGCCTTGGTTATAAAAAAAGTATTAAAGTGTCAAGGTGTTTCACATAAACTAGTTGCGTGGACCTGGTGTTCAAATCACTACAAGTTAAATCATCCTTATCTCCGTTAGTTCACAGTGTTTACGACATTGGACTTCAAACCGAAATGTTTACGGATCGATCCCCCACCAGAGAAAAAAAGCGTTGTGTCCTTGATTAGGGCACTTAATCCCGATTGTCCGTGTAGGGACACGGTGGAGTTGTGTACTATTAGTTGTGCGGTGTTTTTTGCAGGCTGTACGGGACTGTACTACCCTTCTGAGATCCGTATTTCCTGAGGCTGAAAGCCGAAGGAACTACGAATTTCAGAAGTGTAGTACAGTCCCGTACCCCCCGCTGAAACACCGTGTGACGAATTTATTACCATGCCAGTTCAGTGTGTCTGTCGAGGTTTGTTTTATAATATAACCCACAAACGACATTCTCGTGACAAAAACCTTTGTAAAAGAAATTGAAAAACTGAAAGAAACACGTTTCTTTACTATTCAACAAGAACGCTAAAACTTCGGAAAGGAATAGTTACCTAAAACAACTTGAAAAAGCTAATTATAAATCGTTTCATTCATATCACTTCGTCGGAATGACAAGCAAAGCGTCCAAGAGACATTTTTGCAAGCAGAAAAATAATTTTATTTGATTTGGAGTTCTTTCCCCTCGATTGAACTCAAACATTTGGAAGCTTTTTAGTTCAAGGACATTGAGAAATGACACGTCGTTATTATTGTGGGATTATTAGTGTTTTATTCGATAGAGTGGTGCAATGTACGTCTTGGAGAATAGGGACACTATATTCAAACTTATACGAGTACTTTAATAAGTTTCACGGAAGAGACAATTCATATAAGGAGATTGCATGTTTTTCGAATCCGCAACGATCTGTCGTGTAGAAACGCCATAACAGAATCCCTCTTCTCAACAGTAAAATCAGACGCTGGTGGTAAGTACACTTTTTATTTCAAGTGTTAGGAATATTCTCATGAAACGATATTGTTCTTATTTTTTATGAGTCTGAAAGTTTATTATTACTGGCGAAAATGTTCGAGGCTACGGATGAAAAGGAAATCGGCGAAGTGTACAACAGAATGTCTGTACACCTCGTTTAGATGTCACGTGATATTATCGTGCACTACCTCCACTTTCGTTGGCATTTTACGTATTTTCAAACCTTTTCCTAAGATGAAAGCAGACAACACTTGCAAACAAAAATTTTATATTAACTATTTTGTTTTCATTTTTTTGCACCAAAAACATAGCTTATGACCCTTTATTGGAACTAGCTCCACGAGGGATCATAAGCTATGTTTTTGAGAAAAAAATGAAGGAAAAGATGAAAATTGAATGGCATTTTTTGTGAATAGCGCTGAACATTTTAGGGAGTTACGTGGGGGTTAAGGAATGTTGTAAACCCAGTTCTGGATCCGTGCCACACTTTCAAGTTCTGACATTCAAAATTGAGTTTGACAATGTTAGTCTCGAACATCCGTTTGTCATGATTTTAACGGAGAACATCAAAGCGCTTCTGTCCGTCCTGATGGAATACGGGAAGAAGTACTTAATTCAAAAGCATCTCCATAATCACAAAGACTTTATTTTCAATCAACGAAACGAGGGCCAACTTGGCTTAACCCTTTACCCAACGTAACCTCCAATACATGCCAGCGCAATTCTCAAAAATCGCCAATTAATTTTTATTATTGTTTTCATTTTTTGTCTCAAATACGCAGGTTATGACCCCTCGTTGGAACGAGCTCGTCGAGTTCGTTCCAATGAGGTGTCGTAACCTGTGTTTTTGAGACAAAAAATGAAAAAAACATTAGTTATTCAAGAATTATTTTTGCAAGTGTCGTCTGCTTTTCGTGTTATGTAAAGGGGTAAAAGATAAAAGATGTCTTTGATCGAGAAGAGAGCTCAGTGGCTTAAGTATTAGAGCATTGGACTGTAAACCGAAAGGTCGACGGTTCTAACCTGACCACCGGTAACTGCGTTGTGTCCTTCGGAAAAACACTGGCACTGTGTACAAAGGTGTACCGTACGTCGATTACGGCCGATGGTGTACTTACTTTCAACCGCTAGTAGTGCAGAGCTAGTCAAGCATTATACTCAAACCTTGCATCATCGCTGAATCTTCGAAAGAAAACGAGGGGTGATTTGATGAATTTTGGGGCCCGAGAAATACAATTGACCAGCGGTGTGATTTTGATGGGAATTCCCCGAACAAAATGTGTCCATGACCTGCAGTTTCCTTCCTGTCATTTATTTCTCTCTTACTGCTTGAATGCCCCACCCACCCCCAACTTTGATAAAAAAAATGCTGTCGGAAGAGCTATACATGGCATAGATATTTAAATGCCCAAATTAAAATGATGCGATGATATTTTTTTCACTCGATCGTTTTAATGGCCGCCTATGGGAAATGCTTAGAATTGTTTTTGCTAAATTGTTTTCGTGTCATCTAATTTCTCTCTTATTGCTTGCATGACCCCAAGTTTTGAGGAAAGAAAATATTTCCTGAAGGGCTATAATTGTAATGTCCAAATTAAAATGATGCGATCATAGTTTTACACACGATCGTTATAATGGTCATCTATAGGAAAATACTTTGTATTGTTCTTCCAATACAATTGTTTTCAGGTGAGTGTCGAATTAGCAAGGCGAAGCCAACACATGATCGAACCCCAGAATCAGACAGCATCATGTGTTGTAGGCTCATATGACATGTTTCCAGCAGGCCACAGTTCATACAATTCGTGTTTTGAATTTTTACAATGATAAACAACAAACCACACATTGGTGCAATACCCTATTGAAGGGAGATAACACCGTGTTTAAAATAATGCCAAATTATTCGATTTGTAATCAACGAGCTTTGATAAACATTTATGCTCAAGCTTGATACAATGGCATAGCCTTGGGACGGGCGGTGGTATGGGGAGTTTGGACAGGGGTGGTTGTGGGAGTGGGTATCTGGCTGGCCCACACAACTCCAAGCAAGTTACAGAAGATTCTCTCGTATGATTGTGACTGTCTTTTCTGAGGCCTTACATGTCGGGAATGGTGCAAATTGTTGCTCGATATTTTCGGCCAGGTATTTATCTTGTTTTCTTGCTTTCTACTTTTACCTCGGTTTCTTTTCTATTTGGGTTGTATTACACACTCGTTCAGTTAGAATTTGGCTTACGAGAACTATCGCCAAATTTCATTTCATTCGTCGTCTGTGGGCATTTGTTTTCTTGTGTCTGTTACCTCGAAGAAAGGAAAGAACACTTGACGGAATAATTCGTCCATGCATCATGCATTGTCTAATACTTTTATTTAATATGTCCGAAATGGGTTAACGCTTGGTTTCTTGAATACCATTATTACTTGCAAAATTTGTCACCAATGTATACCGCGTCCGCACGAGAAGTTATGTTTTTCTATTTCTTCATTTTTTTGCATAAAATCATTTGTAATCCTTCAAAACTCCTTTGAAAGAAGGAAAACATCATTCAAATAGACCCTCTCCAACCCGAGAGTAAGGGGTTAATATGACAATACGCAAGGCGTAAGAAGGAACCCCAAAGTATCCAACATATTGAAATATTTCATTCTGCAACCATTACTCCAAAAACGTGTTATGCAATCGAATTCCTGCAATTGTTTGATTTCAGCCAAACATTAATACGTATCACAGTACTAAATGTTTTCCCATAGGCGTCCATTATAACGTTCAGGCGAAAAAAATATGGTCGCATCATTTTAAATTTGGCATTCAGGTATCTTTTGTCAAGTATAGCCCTTCAGACAACCTTTTTCTGATTCTTAAACAGGGAGTTATGCAACAAATAAGAGAGAAAAACTAACAGAAAGGGAAGTACTGGTCACATGTACATATTTCGCAGGGAATTCCCAACTGAAACACACCAATAGTCAAATGAATTTTTAGGTCCAAAAAGTCCTCAAATCACCCTCTTTATTCATCTGTAACATTCAACAATAATGGAAGATGTCACTTGAATTCTTCAAATGTTTATTGAAACAATATATTTTCTCAAAACTGCTTAGTTTTGGTGATTACATAATTTCCGAGTGCCAGTGGCGTAGATAGCTTTTCGCTGGCGGAGGGGCAAGCCCCAAATTTTCCGACAGACCGAAAATTTTCCGACAGTGTAACAACAACAAAAACCCAAACAAACAGAAAGAATCTGTTGTTTACTGCAAATGTACTGAAAATTGGTCTTTTTTACCCAAAATGTACCCAAAATGGCATGTTTTTATCCCCAAAGCCAGCATTTTAATATTATTAGGTATAAATTCGTCTAAAAATGGTCCCAACAAATTTCCGACAAAACTTCTAGGGTGGGGGGGGGGGGCTCCGCCTCCCCCCCCCTTTATCTACGCCACTGCCGAGTGCAACTTTTCGAGGCAGGTAAATCTAATTAAAATATTTACAACAGTTATACCTATGAGCAAACCTAACTCTACCAAAGATACATTTACCTCTTTCATGTGGTGAAAGACTCATTTCTGCAATATAATTCAACGTTTGGCTACTGCCAAGTCAAAAGCATGTGGAATTTGTTCTTTTGAAGAGAAGTGTCCAATCTGTGTCAAATGGGCTTAACAACTGGTATTGCCTCCGACAGAATTCCTACTCTGTTACCTAATGAGTAAGCTGGGAGGCATAAGAATTCACAACTTTCTTTGAAAACTACCCTTATCCCAACATATAACTAAAATCTGCATCAGCACACAAAACCTTTTGACAAAATCTGATTTAATTAACCATACAACAAGAGAAATAGTGTCCCACCCCCATGAAACAATATCTACTTTTTTAAAAAAAATTGATGTTGTGCCGGGCTTATATTTCCTCAAAATTTTGGAGAATCCATTTGGATTCTTGCGAAAATCGTTGCGAGAATTCAGACCTGCTATGGGCCCGGATCCCATGAGGCCAGTGTGGTTGAACCCCTGTTGCATACTGATAATACATGTTAACCCTTTACCCAATACAGTTATTTACTTTTTAAAACACCAACTACTGATTAAAAAAAAACAAACAAAAGCCTCCCAGGGGCCTTAATCTAATCGCTCACCTGACAAAGTGGTTCAGAGAAGTATTTTGGGTCACATTCAGTTAGTCATGGTTCATGAACACTACATGGGAATGATGTTATGAAATTATTCATAACTCTAATGTCCATGTCAGATGATTATTAGCATAGGTATCCCAGATTGCTTCCAATTCTGTCAGATGTAGACAAGTACTGCTAAATTTCCAAGGGTTGGTGTGTGACTGCAGCTTGAAAGGCAAATTTTATGGAAAAACTCTAAGGAATGGATTTGACATTAATGAACAACCTTGAACCTAACCCACCCATGCCCAAATATTAAGCCACGTACTCGAAATGAACAAACTCAAATCTGAACAGCCCCCCTCCCCCCCATGCAATACTAAATATGAAAGGATTCTGACTGGCAGGAACAAACTTGGAACAAATTTAGAGCGGACCTCCCCAGAGATGTTGTACACCGAATATTAAAGCATTCTAACTGGTGGTTCTGAAAAAAAAAATAAAGAAATTTTCTCATGTTGCGCTGAGTTAATTTGATATCCCATAACGAGCCCAAATATTAACCCATAAAACAAACAGAATCTGACCCCCTTAGAGATGCTGTACTAGTGTGTTAAATATGAAAGGATTATGACTGGTGGAATCTGAAGAAATAGATTTTTAAAGAAATTACCTCATACTGCACTAAATTAAACTTTGAGATTCAATAGATAGACCAAATACTAACCCAGAGACCCGATTCAAACAAACTTCAAGCTACCCCCACCCCACTATTCCAAATATCAAAGAATTCGGACTTGTAGATCTGACGGAAGTTTTCAAAGAAATTTCCTCATATTGCACTGTTGATATTTGGGTGTCCACAGGGAGTGCAAATATTAACTCAGGGACTCGATTTGAAGGAACTTGAATCCCCCCCCCCCTCCTCTCCCCTAGAGATACTGTACACCAAGTATCAACATATTCTTAAAAATGGTCCTGAAGAAGATGTTTTTTTTTAATTTTGGAAAACAATTTATGGGTGTTATCAGAAAAATGCTCCTTTTGTAGACCCCTGTTGGCGTGGCAACTTTATTTGAACAAACTGGAATTCATATATGATAAGGAACACAAATATCAAATTTGGTTGAATTCGGCTCAGTTGTTTATGAAGATAGATTGATAATGTAAAGTTCACGCCGGACAGAGGGACGGATGGTCGACAGACAGAAAGTCATCACTTAAGCGCCCCCTGACTTACAATCAGGTGAGCTAAAAATAAAAAAAAATATTCATCAAGCTTAATAATTATGGATGTTACTGGAACTGGCTGATGAGAGCCGGTTCCAATGACAGCCATATTTGTACAAATTTTATTGCCAGTGTCACAATATTTCAGGTCACGTTAGTGTTGTATTGGTTAATTTGCTGTATTTGTGTTAGGTAAAGGGGTAAACTGACTCAGTTCTTCTCACGTGAATCCTGGCAGCAGTGCTACGGGAATGTACATTGTTTCTTACTGGTTTTGTTGCATGGATCTCTACGTGAATCGATTTTCAGATTATTGTCGAAATATAAGCCCTGGATGAGGCTATATAAGTAGCCAATATCAATAGAAAGTGCTATTTTATCTCAACAAATGATGTCAAATATTTTTTTACCTAGTGATGGGGTAAGGGGTAAAATATAGCCCTGGATGTGCCCCCTCCCCACCCCTCAGTATGCATTTTCTGATTAAAAAAACTATATTAATTTGTAAATAAATTGATGTTGACACATATTGAATTTCCCATTGTTATTTATTCACACTCTGGCTTCGGAAGACATTTCACATTGTGTTCGATGAATATTTTGCAATCTTTGTAAGAAAAAGCCTCTGTTTTCTCAGCTAAGGCACCTCGAGTCATAAAACAGTGATTTTTTTCCCCACAGAATGACCAATATCTGCTACTGTGGTGTCTCGTGACACTGTTAAAATTCCTAAAATCATCAAACATTGATTCTGTAGAGCTGTGCTTGTGCTGCAAATATCCACAAGTGCACTGTAATCCCCACAGGCTCACATTCTGTCAAAAGGAGTGAAATTGTAGAAAATATATTCCCAAAGAGGACGTTACAGTACAGTCGACGTGGACGGGTTGTAATACATGCGTGGGTAGTGGTGTCCACTGATGCGTCTACCAGGCAATAAAAATCATCATCCGCAACATTTTAATTAATGAAGCACCGGGTTGTACCTGGTGCTTCATTATTTAAATGTTTGATGATTATTCCTATAGTTAGTGTTTGGTATCAAATATTATTGTATCCGCGGGTATTGCCGATCTGTGAGCAGTACACAGCAAGGGGAGTGAGCAGTACACAGTAGCTGTACGGCATTTGTTGCAAGTATATAATACTCTTCGATGTTTAATATATTTGTGACGGGCTGGGTCCAAAGTACTCTGTACTAATAGAACTCGAGTACCACTTTTCTGACAACGTACTCAATACTCACCCAGCTCTGATTTGTGTATGTGTGTTGGAGATGTTGGAGGGTGAAAGTTCGCTGCAAGTTATTTAAAATGTAGAGCCAGGCAAATGAAAAGCAAAGAAACATTTCATCTCAAGGACAGACAGACATGTAGTACCACATTTTGGAGCCTCCATAAAAGTAGTGACTGGCTTACAATGAAAAATATAGAGAGAAGAGCTAGGGCAATGTTGTCAAACAGAAAACAAGAGGCACCATGGGGCCTGGGGGTGTTCACCTGATTTGGTTGCCTGAATATAAACCCAGGGAATTTATTTGAACAAGTGTTGAGTCTGCGCCTCATAAGAAAAGCCTCTACAAAATATCCAAAGATTCTGACGGGTGGATCTCAAAAGGATTTTAAAGAATATTCTTCATATTGAGCTAACTTTTAATTCGGGCTCCCACAGGGAGCCCACATGTAAACCCAGGGACTTGGCTTGAACAAACTTGAATCACACCTCTCTAAGGATGCTGCATCCCAAATATCAAACGATTCTGAACGGTGGGTCGGAAGAAGAAGATTATTAAAGAATATTCCTCATATTGCACTAATCTAATCATAGAGAGCCTGAATATGGACCCTGGGATTTGATTTCAACACACGTGTAAATGAATCTTCCAAAGATGTTATATTCGAAATATGAAAGCCTTTGGAGCAGTGGTATGAGACAAGGGAGATTCCTTAATTTTTGTCCCATTACTCACAGTGTTAAAAAATGATGATTCCACAGTTTAGGACTGCATATGGAAAATGCCATATCACCAGCAGTATGCAGCTTGTCACTAGGCTGTTTCAAGCTTAGCGTGCCACATGACCTAAGTGCTCTAGGGGGTTCATCGAATTCGAGCAGGTATGACAGATAAGTTGGTGCTAACCCGACTCAGCATTTGTTGAAAGTCCAAGAAAACTACCCTATGATAAAGCCGATGGCAATTTTGTTTGTACCATTCCTTTCTGCTGTTCCCAAGGAAGCCTCACACAAAATAACAATTCTCAGTGCTATGTAGTTTTGAAGATATGGACGTTTTTAATTTTTGTCAATATTTAGATCCTGCGGTTCCTATAGGGCGACGGGATTTTTGTTTTGTATAAATTAGGTACTTATGGTGCACAGGAAATCGCATAATATTGAAAAAAAAGTTTTGTGCCTCTAATATACTTTAACAGCTATTACTGACTTTTCCTCGAAAGAAAAGTTACAGCTCTTATCACTTTACAGAGCAGTGTTATGACTTGAAACATAACCTAGTGTCTGTATACTGTCTGTACCTCATAGATCTACCGCTAGCGCTTACTACCACTAGCCACCTATGGCGTCGTTCTGTCCAGCACTTGATATGAGTTAGTGTGGAATGCTAGGACAAGTAGAGGATTGTCTGTACCTCGTAGAGCTACCGCTGGCGCTTACTACCACTATCCACCTATGACGTTGTTCTGTCCAGCACTTGGTATGGGTTAGTGTGGAATGCTAGGACAAGCGGTGCTGTGGGGTGTAGGTAATAAATGGTTGTCCAGTATGATAGTGTTCATCTCACCACTGCCCTTAGTAATAGTGATACACTAAGGCGTACAGTAACTTCGATAGTTTAGAATGAACGGCGTGTTCCCCTGTCGGTCTGCAGTTAGCCTTTGATACTACTAGCCTACCGAGTGCTTTGTATTATCCTGTGGCTGATGTGGTTATTTCATAATGCAAGATCATATAGTATTATGTTTTGTTGTCGACATCAGTAGTATAGGATGTACGGTCTGTACCTTTCTTAGTCTCCTGTTAGCACTTGGTACTACTAACCCACTAAATGTATTTTACCATCGTGGGTTGGTATAGGTACACCGCTATGCTAGGCTATGCGATACTGCACTGTAATCAATGGTAGTTTAGAACGACAGTATGAGATGTCCGGTTGGTACACCTATTGGTCATTTATTAGCTCTTAGATCTATAAATCCACCAAAGGCATTATATGGCCCTACAGTTGGTATGGGTAGTACGTAATATTAGGTCATAACACCACATTACGTAGCATTCCGATCTAACCATGGGGCAGTACAAAACCGTTAGGTGGTTTTGTAGTGCTAAGGGATAACCGTAGACAATCGAGTGTAAACATGATGCACTGTTATGTACCGTACTAGACAACACAACAAATCACACCTCAGTGAAGGACTAATAGAAAAACTTGAAACACACAGTACGACTTATATTTCCGTACTTGACAACCATTAATACTCCACACCAATACGTCATCTAATATCATGTACTACCTATACCAACTGTGGATCAGCACAAGGCCTAATATGGATAGTGGTGTGAAGGCCTAATAGTAGACCTACAGAGTGCAGACAATTCATCCTATGCTACTCTACAATACAACCAAGCATAATTTCTCCGTCCGCTTCCCTTCCCAAAAGCAACGTTGAAGATTCCCATCTAGAAAAGAACCTCGAGAGCTTTAAATCACAGAAGCTGTTTTCATTTAACTGTCTGGTTTAGTTTTCATTTCCTAACATTTTATTGACACAATCTTAATCGATGCCCTGGCATCGAGACCAGATCACCATCTGATTGAGAAAGATATTGCTTTTCCGATCGCAGTTCTGTATATGTATTAGCTTATCATACATTACAAGGAAGGGAGATAATTCTCTCATTTATTGGTCCATAACAGTACACAACACTACCAGAGTTTCGATGGAATACAACAATAATACATGGTATTCCGATAGGTCAAGAATGCTTTGGATACAAAAGGTTAATGCCGAGGTTATAAGTTATCTCCGCCGACATGTTTGGTATATGGAGATTTAATACCCGATGTCGGTTTTTAAACACCGTGCCGCAGCGGATATAACGTTTTTGTACCGTTTGAAACACAATAAAAACATAGTGGAAACATATTTGTGGGAGCGTTTCTCACGCCTCGCAATCAGTTGGACCCAATCCGTGAATACTGGAGCAATTATAATTTAATCTAAAAGTAACTCTAGAAAAAATCGACAAATGCACTGTCAAATCTGGCGCGTCATCGGGTGAACACTAGAGAAGCCACATCCCCGCCCTATCAGCTCATAGTCTTTCGATCTGAGTAAAGAACGTTGTAAGTGTTTATTTCTTGAAAATAATATTAACAGTGCCAGTTTTGCAATTATTAAAATATGGAATTTGGCTATTTGATTTCACAAAAACAATGGCGCTTGTTGAAACTTTATTGTGCTGATTAATGTTTGGCTAATCATTGAACTCTGTATCGAACAGATCTTTCAAGAAAACTCTCAATATTTACTGGAGTTTCGCCGACATCATTATTAATAATAATAACAATAATTTATTTAGCCTAAAAATCCATTAAAATTGCTCTTTGGTTGTACATAACGTTGACATATACATAAAACCCACGAAAAGAAAACAAATGTAAGAGAACACAGAGAGTTATAAAAGATCAATAGAATCCTGGCGGAATAAAAACGTTTTAATCTTTGATTTGAAAGTAGAAACTGATTTTGCCTGTTTAATATCACGGGGAAGTTGATTCCACAGTTTAGGACTGCATATGGAAAATGCCATATCACCAGCAGTATGCAGCTTGTCACTAGGCTGTTTCAAGCTTAGCGTGCCACATGACCTAAGTGCTCTAGGGGGTTCATCGAATTCGAGCAGGTATGACAGATAAGTTGGTGCTAACCCGTTCAGTCATTTATAAACCATCAAAAGCACTTTAAAATCAATTCATTGTTTAATAGGGAGCCAGTACAGTCTAAAAAGAATTTGGGTGATATGGCATGATTTTACAGTTTTTGTAATGAGGCGGGCAGAGCAGTTCTGTACTCGTTGGAGCTTGTCAATGTTACATTTCTTAGATCCATAAAACAAAGAATTGAATTTCGGTAGTCAAGACGAGGGGTTACAAATGCATGAATGAGTTGTTCCGACAGCTGTTTATCAATAAGGCATCGTATTTTGCTAATATTTCGAAGTTGGAAGAATGCTGATCGACAGATTTAGTTGGCATGGTTGTCGAAAGTAAGGTTGTTTGATTTAATTATTCAATTTATAACAGCAAAATATGGTCGAACTCTCAGAAAACGGATGATATTAGTGACTATTTTCAGTTTTTTTTATTCCATCTTTATATCGAGGCGAAAAGCTTTCATTTAAGCCATATAAACCCGATATTTCACTTGCCCTTATATCCTGGATGTTGCACGCTCTCATATACATTGGATGTTGAGTGCGCTCTTTACCATGGCTATTTTTTGTCCTGTGCATTCTGAAAAATCTGAAGACAGAATTTAGCGGGAGCGCGGTGGCTCAATGGCAGACTGTTGGACTTTTATGCTAGAGGTCCCGAGTTCGATCCCCGTCCGGGACGACCCGCGTTGTGTCCATGGGCAAGGCGCTTTACCCTGATTGCCTACATGGGGACACGTTGACGCCGTGTACTAAGACGTACTGCACGTCGATGGTGCACATGTCTTCAACCGCAATAGGTAATAATTGAGAGTTCACGACCACTTTGTACATGTACGTGTACAAAATACGTACACGATGCGTTTACCAACGTGGGATTCAGTGTTAAATTGCACGCTTGTTCACAAAAATGTTCAGTGGTCTTGAATCCCCCCATGTTTTTTGTAACTCCTAGATCGCACTTTTAACGTTCAAATACTCGTGGTGAATGTTGAATGTCACGCGTTTTTAAAAAAAAGGTGAAATTGTACATTTTCACTTTTTTTTTTACTTTAAAAATTTTTGTCAACGTTCCCATCGCAGATCAGACCATCGATCCATCGTTGGTGAACGCGAGCAAAATTATGGGCTAGCATCAAAAAAAAAAGGTTTGCAGATTCTAGACCTGTGGTCCAGAATGCTCAATTGTTTTGAGGCGGTGGGTTTTTCCCCCCAAAAAACTTAACAGACTACTATTGGACTTGAAAGGGGCTTGTTCCCCATACCGTTCCTGCGCGCCTTTGGCGTGTTAAACCATTTCATTCGAATGTCAGTCTACAATCGTCAGTCTGTGTTTTTTATCAAAACTGGCAAGCAGGTCGCATGTCAAAGTGACATTTACTGTATAGACACTTACTGAGAACATTATTTTGTCACGCCTGAGATGTATTACAGGTTTTTATTCAAATGAGATTAATGTCAAGTTAAATGGTTTATCTGAAAAACTATTTCTATGGATCAAAGCGGAAACAGTTCAAAAGATCAATATTGTCAAGTTAAATGGTTTATCTGAAAAAATTATTTCTATGGATCAAAAGCGGAAACATTTCAAAAGATCAATTGATGTTTTGACTGAGCGATTACCATGTAAACATTTCAGAGAAAATAGCGTTGTTCAACGTGCGAGTACAAACGCAGTTTTAACTCAAAATATTACAAGATATTCATGGAGTATTATTTTTCTCATATATTTTTTTTCTGCAAAAAAATTCTCTGGAGAGAATTTTTTTAAAATATTTTTCAACTCTTGTTTTTTTTGACTGAGTGATTACCATGTAAAAATTTTAGAGAAAATAGCGTTGTTCAACGTGCGAGTACTAACGCGGTTTTAATCCAAAATATTACAAGATATTCATGTAGTATTATTTTTCTCATATATTTTTTTTCTGCAAAAAAATTCTCGCCAGAGAATTTTTTTAAAATATTTTTCAACTCTTGTTTTTTTGACTGAGCGATTACCATGTAAAAATTTTAGAGAAAATAGCGTTGTTCAACGTGCGAATACTAACACGGTTTTAACCCAAAATATTACAAGATATTCATGGAGTATTATTTTTCTCATATATTTTTTTTCTGCAAAAAAATTCTCGCCAGAGAATTTTTTAAAAATATTTTTCAACTCTTGCTTTTTTGACTGAGCGATTACCATGTAAAAATTTTAGAGAAAATAGCATTGTTCAACGTGCGAGTACTAACGCGGTTTTAACCCAAAATATTACAAGATATTCATGAAGTAATTATTTTGAGAATGACTTCAAGTGTGAGGAAATAACTACCTGTATGATTTAACACTTTAATACGTTGTATTTATAGATGTTTATTTGAGACTAAACTCTAAGTTTCTCATTGTCGGAAATAACTGTTGATGTGATCTTTAACACGTTCGAGGGCAAAACGCATTTAAAGAAGTTTATTTTATAAATGTTTTTCCTTAACTGGTTTTTAGTTATTATATTAAAGACAGAAGATTTTTATTTATTTAAAACATAAAAATAATTATACATTTAATTTTGAAAATAATAAATAACTCATATTAGCATTCTCAAAGGAACATTAACAATTAAAAACGAAAGATTTTTTTACAGATCGATTCTAGACACCGAGATCGAATTTTAGAACAGTTTGAGCGTGCTAAGAAGAGCATTCAGTCGGCTGATAGGAGCAGACATCTTGGTGAGATGGAACTCAAACGCGAAGCCACAAAAATATTTAAACCCATGACGGAGGGACAAGAGCGAAGCAGGAAGGAGATAGTCGAAGAATTGAGACCCATAAAGGAGAGTTCTTTGAGAATGGGTTCGTTGCCTCCTAGTTTTGGAAATCGGTATTCCATTCAATCTACACCTGATTACGTTCCCACGGGAATTCAAACAGATTTGAGCGAGAGCGACGATACAGCATCGACTATCACCACTAGTAGCGGAAGTAGATATTGGCGATGATGAATTGATCGTCAGTTCGAACAGGTACGAATTGACTGATGGTCTGCGCAGATTGCTCCTTTACGACAAGCCCAGCGATTACACGGAACAGGATTTCGACAATTACGGCGACATTCTGGTCCAGACCCACGCCATGAAGAGAAATAACGATGCCAGAGAGACGAGACCCAAAGCCAACAGAGGTTACAAGTGGACGAAAGTGGTGAAACCCATATGGGATATGAACAAGAAGTTCGTCGAATCGGTGACTGGCAAAGGGGTGAAAACCACTTTTCTTCTGAGCGATTCCGACGCTCTGTCTCAGAGATTGAGTTTGTTGATGGCGAGCAGATGGGCTGGTAACACAGGATTAGATAATCAGATAGTTACTATATCTGACGAATTGTTAAGACAGAAGGTTTTGAATAAAAACCACTATAAAAGGCTGATGAACGAATTGAAGGATTGATGTGTATATAATAAGTAGAGAGAAACAAACAAACAAACAAACAAAAAAATAAAACAGTAAATTTTTACAATAGAATAATAAAAGTATTTAAAACAACAAAACGATTTACCAGTGAAAAAAACAAAAAATATATTATAAAAATAAAATATGTTGGTGATAAAGAACAGAGGATACGTCAGGACATACGTTCAAGGCGGTTCTGGCATCGTCGATTCTATAATGCGAGCATTCACGAGCGATGCGGGTAGAAAACTCGCATCGACCGCGTTTGAGGTCGGTAAGAAGACGGCTTTGGATGCTGGTAAGAAAGCCGCTGCCGAAGCCAGTGGTAGGATAGCCTCTGTAGCTGGCAAGAGGGCAGCCGATGCGTTGGTCGACAAGTTGATCAGTCTGCCGGCAAAGCGAGCTGCATTAGAGCGAACGCCGAAAAGTTGGAAAGATTTTAAGGATGCTGTGGTACCCATACAAGATTTAGCCAAAATGACGAGTGGATCTGGATTGAGGAGAACTCTCGACGGTGTGATATAAATAAATAATAACATTAAAAACTGAGTTTGAAAAACATAAAAAATTTGCATTTGAAAAGAATCTAAAATAACAACAAAAAAAAATAAAACGAAGATGTACATTAAAGATATGTCTTGGAACGACGCCGCGACCAAGAGGTTGAATAACGAGTTCTTTCCCAAAAGCATAAGAGGCTTGATAGTGGGAAAATCGAATTGTGGAAAGACCAATCTGTTGATGAATCTGTTGTCCCGACCCGACTGGTTGGATTACGACAGATTGTTCGTGTTTGGCAAGAGCTTGTTTCAACCAGAATACAGATTGCTTCGAGAGTACATGGATCGTAGATTGCCAAAGGACGTCATAGCCAGAATCTTTGACAGTAGGGAGGAATTCGACAAGAGTGAAGCTCCACTTTCGACCATTTTGGACGGTGCGGCGATGGAGCTGATGAAGAGAAATGCATCTTCGAACGTCGAGTGTCGATTTTATGAGAATGCTAGCGACGTTCCGGATCCTAGAGAACTGAAATCGGAAGATAAGAATCTCATGATTTTCGACGATCTGCTTTTGGAGAGACAGAACCGATGTGAATCGTATTACGTTAGGGGTCGACACAGCAACGTGGACTGCTTCTACCTGTCGCAGAATTATTTTCGATTGCCCAGACAGACGATAAGGGAGAACGCTAATTTTCTATGTCTCTTTCGCCAAGATCTCAAGAATCTCAATCATATCTACGGCGATCACGTCGCGAACGACATGAGCACAGCGGAATTCAGGAGATTCTGCAAGAAGGTTTGGGATGGTGGACTTTACAATTTTGTCGTGATCGATTTGACAAGCGAATTTAATCGTGGAAAATATTGGTGCAGATTTGCCAAGTTTTATGTTTCTGATGATAATAAGATAGAGCGTGAAAATAAAATTTAGAAAATAATAAATCTTCAAATAATTAGTTTTGAATAAAAAAAAAAAATAAATAAATATAATGTTCGAACATGGAGAATTGTTAGGACGGATAGCCGAGAATACGGCTGCAAAACAATCCATTCAAATCGTGGTGAGTGGCAATTCGACTCGATTCGCTACGAAATTCGAACCTTCCATCGAATTGAATAGAGAGAAAAGATATGAGATGGCGTTGGTGAATCTGGAGACTTATTATTCCTTTCCCAACGTCACTGAAAAGAATAACTCGTTCAAGTATTCTGACGGAACGGATTGGTTGGAGATTCGAATTCCCAAAGGGAGTTACGACATAGACGATTTGAACAATTACATTCAGACGCGAATGAAGACGGATGGAAAGGGAAGCAACAAGATCAGACTCGCTCCCAATCCTAATACCTTACAGACGATGTTGCATTTGGAAGATAATTTTCGAGTGGATTTCAACACGGACGATTCTATAGGCAAGATGTTGGGATTTGATCGAAAGATGTATCGAGGCCATGCGGCATCTGAAAATACGGTCGACATTCTCGCAGTCAATAGCATTCTGGTGAACGTGGACGTGATTGCTGGAAGCTATGTGAATGGTAGCGCTCAACCGACGATCTATTCCTTCTTTCCAAACGTGTCGCCGGGTTATAAGATCGTGGAGCGACCTCAAAATTTAGTTTATCTACCAGTGATTTTAGACACGTTGTATAGTCTCAAAACCACGTTGACGGATCAAAATGGTGAACTGTTAGATCTTTGTGGAGAGAGAGTGACGATACAATTTCACATAAGAGAAATATAAAAGCAAAAAAAAAAAAATATTGTGTATATATATAGATAACAAAAATAAAATAAACGCAATATTAATTTTACAAAATTATTTTAATATAAATAATTATTATTAAACAAGAAACAATTGAAGTAAATAATTAAAAAAAAACAGAATTATGACACACTACGTGATTAAAAACGTGAACATATCTGCAGGACAGAGGAAGAAACTTAAGAGAGCGTTAACAACTCTAGGCGAGGTGGTGAGATTCAAATTCACTCACGAAGATCTGACGAGAGGCGGTCAGGATTCGATCGCCTGGACCAGAAGTCAAATCAAAAGGATGGAGAAAGCGATTCGCGATGGAAGAGGGTTGGCAGTGAGATTGAGTCCCGCTCAATTGAGATACAATTTGAGAATGAAAGGCGGTTTCCTACCGCTATTGGCAGGAATCGCCGCAAAAGCATTACCCTTCGCCACAAAGGCACTACCCTTTCTCGGAAAGACTCTCGGCGTGGGAGCTCTCACGGGACTCGCTAGTTCGGCAGTTGAGAAATTAATGGGTGGCAGCGGACTGTTCTTGAAGAAGGGAGGAGCCGTGTGTCGCGTCCACGTAGACAACAGCAGTAAAGGATTGTATCTAGAACCCATTAGAGGTGGCAACTCTCTGAGAGGAAACAGTCTCTATCTGAAGAGTGGACAGAACGTTGAGCGACTCGGCAAGGGTTTGTTGCTCGGTGAGAATTCGCCGTTTAAGAATATACCGATTTTGAATATGTTATTATAATGTAAAATTATATAATTATATAAAATATAAATCATAGAAAGTATAAAATAATATATTTAAAGTGGATAAAAAGGTGGAGAAACAATTGGACGATAATGACGAATATCGAGAGACAGAGTGCGAAGAAACAAAAAAAAAAGTGGAAAAATGGTTAGATGCTAATGATGGATATATGAGGAAAGAACTGATGAAAGAGATAGATAAAGCGCGGGATGGACAGTTGGAAATGAAAAGAATGAGACGCTTTTCACCATCACCACTACCTTCTAAAGAGAATGGTAATGATGCGAGTGTTACCAAGAGATGCACAACATTCGTTCATAATTATGATTCGGATAAATAAAAATGTTGGTATAAAGTATCATATCACAAAAAAAAGAAAAAAAGAAAAAGAAAAAAAAGAATCGATGCTGAAAATTGAGAAAAAAGGAAACGTTATTATAATATATGGTAATAGTGAAGAAGAAGGAAAATAAAAAAAGTAATGAGATCTAAAGATGATCTCATTACTTTTTTTTTTTTTCATTTTTCTTCGCTAAAAAATCAATCTCTCTATTGTTTATATTTCCAAGTCTGTTATTAGCATCTTGACACTCGTGTTTTCTCCTTTTTCAAAAACATGTTGAATGTTTATCTTTACTCTTTTGAGTTTTTTTACATCAGTCAACTCGCTCTCACCACCCGATTTCTCCACGAGTTTGCGTGAGATATTTGGAAATATGTAATTTCCATAGGGCAACGACAAATCATCCTAGTCGAATTCTCTATCTTCGGCGATGACGATGTTCTGCAGATCACTTTGGTACTCGTAAATCAAATCGAGTGCGGCTTCATCTAATTTCAAAAGCATCTTATATCTGTCGTATTTATGCTCTAAGCCCTTTGTCTCGACCTCGTTCAATTCGATGGGATCGTGTTGTTGTAATCGATAGATTTTATGACTGAATTTCTTATACGTTTCGACTCGTTTCAATTTCAATTCGCATCTTTTAGGTGTTGCTGTCTTCATGATCGATTATTTAGTTTTTTTGTTTTACGAATTCTTGCAAATAATGTATATTTTAAATTTTGTATTTTAATAATTTGTTTAAAAAAAGTTTTTTTTTTGCTCCTTATATATATATAAAAAAAAAATGTTTTTTAAATTTTAATTTTCTTTAATGTGAAATTTTTTTGTAAAAAGTAATAAGATCATCTTTAGATCACATTACTTTTTTTTTCCTTCTTCTTCGCTAAAAATCAATCTCTCTATTGTTTATATTTCCAAGTCCATTATTAGCATGTTGACATTCGTCATTTTTCCACTTATGAAAATGTTTTGAATGTTTATCTTTACTCTTTTGAGTTTTTTTTACATCGGTGAATGCGCTCTCACCACCTGATTTGTCCACAAGTTCGAGTGAGATTATTGGATATATGTAACTTCCATAGAACAACAACAAATCACCCTTGTCGAATTCTCTGTCTTCGGCGACGATGATATTATTCTGCAGATTGCTTTGGTACTCATAAAACAAATCGAGCATGGCTTCATCCAATTTCAAACACATCCGATATTTGTTGTAGTAGCGCTCTAACTCCTCCATCTCGACCTCGTTCAATTCGATGGGATCGTGTTGTTGTAATGTATAGATATTAAAACCGAATTTCTTATACGCTTCGTCTCGTTTCAATTTTAATTCGCATCTTTTAGGTGTTATTGCCATGATCGATTATTTGTTTTTTATGAATTCTTGCAAATAATGTATATTTAAAATTTTGTATTAAAGAAAAAAATTGAATTTAAATTTAACTTTTTTATATATATATATAAAAAGAGTAAAAAAGCAAAACTTTTTTAACAAATTATTTAATATAAAATTCAAAAAAAATATTCTTAAAATGAAGCAAACAGATAAAACAATGGTAAATTTAAATGAGAAAACCATACCTCAGTTAAACGAGATTTGTAAACTTTTACAAATTTCACATTTCAGAAATCATAGAACTAAATCAAAAAAAATTGAAGTCATACAAGAATATTTGCGAAACGCTAGAAAGGCAAATGAAATGTCGATAGCAACGACGTCAAAAGATGCATCGGTTGTGAAAAACGAGAAGATAGTAAAAGAAATCGAAATGCCGATGTAGAAAAGAACCAAAAACGTTTTGATGGTGAAAAATAAGAAGACGACTAAATGAAAAGCCGTTGAAGAACATCAAGTTTCCAAAGAAAAGAAAAGAAAAATGAAAACGAAAACGAGTGATGCACTTCAGATTCTAGACAAACGAGATATATCAAGTGAAATTCATCGAGCAATCGATGAAGGGAAAGGAGAAGAATATGTAACATGACTTGTTGCGGAACTATTCCAATCGAAAACCGTAGAATGGGAGAGTGTGATCAAAGGCGTTTTTAAAACTTTTGATGTGGTTCCCTCGTTCAAGAAAATCGATCCGAAATTGTTCATGGAACGGGTAAAGAAAAAAGTATTGGATTTATTTCACGAATACATGAACGTGGGACTAAAAATTAAGATGATACTCCATTGCGTGATGAATAAAATCGACGTGAAGTCCAGCGAGAGCATCGTGAAAAATGCATATTTCAGATCTAACGTCGAACCCATATTTCGAGGTTCAGATTTGTCGGACGTTTTCAAAAAGATGAAAGACAAGATGTTGATGTCTCTCGCGAATTATCAACATGAAGGTAGTAATTGGACGTTCGATGAGGTGTTGAAACTCGAAATTCACATAAATAAAAACGAACCGTTGAAAGGATCTTCCTACTTGGAATTACCGTATTCCTTGACTAAGAAACACGCCGTGGTCAACGTGAGAAATAAAGATGATCAGTGTTTTAAATGGGCAGTCACCTCCGCTTTACACCCTGTCGAAATACACACTGATAGAGTTTCTCGTTATGAGGAAACTTCTAAAAATCTTGATTGGACCGGAGTGACTTTTCCAACAGAGTTAAAACACATCAAACTTTTCGAGGTTCAAAATCCCACCATAGCGGTGAACGTCTTGGGATACGACGAGGAAAAACGAATGATCTAACCTCTCAGACAGACTTCGTATCTCGGAAGAGAAAAGACGATTATTTTATTATTGATTTCGAATGGTGACAATCGTCATTATTGTTGGGTTAAATATCCGACCTGATTACTGTCAAAACAAAATAATAATCATAACGGAAAGATATCTTTATGTTACAATTGCATGAATGTGTTTCACAGCGAAGACTCGTTGGTGAAACATCAGGAATATTGCAACGAAAATCAAGGTGTCGCTGTCGAAATGCCTAAACCCAACACCATCGTGAAGTTTGAAAATCACAATAGAAGGTTAAAAGTACCATTTGTCGTGTACGCCGATTTCGAATGTTTCACCACGAAAATGAGTTCCTGTCAACCCAACGCTCTTCAAAGTTACGTCGAAAGATATCAAAAACACATACCTTCAGGCTATTGCATTTACGTGAAATGTGCTTTTGACTCGCAACACGACATGGGTCCCTTCACCTACACGAAACAGTATGAAGACGACGACGTGGCTCAAAGATTCGTGGAAGAGTTAGAATCGAAAATTCAAATGTTATATGACAAATTTAAAACTCCGGTAAAAATGATCATCACGCGAGAACAGCAGGACGAAAATAACAGAGCCACTGAATGTAACATATGCAGACAATCGTTCGACGAGAATTCGGAGGAAAATAAGAAGGTCAGAGACCACGATCATTACACGGGTCTGTATCGCAGTCCGGCTAACAGCAAGTGTAATTTAAAATATCGAGACGCCGTTTTCTATCCGGTGATGTTTCACAATCTATCGGGTTACGACAGTCATCTGTTCGTGAAAAATCTCGGCACCTCACACGAAGAATTAAATTGCATCGCGAACAGCGAAGAAAGATACATTTCCTTCATGAAATGGAAGCTCATGGAGAAGAAAAGAATAATCAACGGAGAGACGATGAAAGAAAAAACGAAATTCATTCATAGAGCCATACGCTTCATCGACAGTTTTAAATTCATGTCGACCGCTCTGGAAAAATTAGTCGATAACATGAGCAAGGATAAATTTAAAATCATGAGCAAACATTTCGGAGAATGAGTAGATGTCATGTTGAGAAAAGGAGTCTATCCTTACGATTACATGAACGATCTAAAGTGATTCGAAGACACCGCACTACCTTCGAAAGAAGATTTTTATTTGAAATTATACGAATCCGACATTTCTGACAAGAATTACGAACACGCTAAAAACGTGTGGAAATCATTCGATATGAAAACCATGAGAGATTATCACGAGCTCTATCTGAAGACTGACGTTCTGCTCTTGGCAGACGTGTTCAAAAATTTTCGAGACGTCTGTCGTCGAAATTACGATCTGGATCCCGCTTGGTATTTCACCGCACCCGGTCTAGTGTGGGATGCTCTGTTGAAGACCACCAAAGTCAAATTGGAATTATTATCCAACGTGGACATGTTGCTCATGTTCGAAAGGGCTGCGAGAGGTGGCGTCTCGATGATCTCTCACAGATATTCTGAAGCTAACAATCCCCACATGAAAGAAGGTTTCGATTCGAAACAATCAAATAAATACATACAGTATTGGGATGCTAATAATCTGTATGGTTGGGCTATGAGTCATCCTTTACCGATTGGAAATTTCGAATGGGTGACGGAACCGGAAGAGATGCAAAAATGGAGAGACTATCCTTGCATTTTAGAAGTCGATTTGATCTATCCAGAAGAATTACACGATCTACACAACGATTATCCGCTGGCTCCCGAACGAATGGAACCAAACAAAGGAGACAAGGAAAAACTCATTCCGAATTTATTTAACAAACGTAACTACATTGTCTACAGCGAGAATTTGAAACAATACATCGATTACGGGATGAAATTAGTCGACATATTCGATTCGACGAAGAGCCTTGGATGAAAAAATACATCGATCTCAACACGAATCTCAGAATTCGAGCCGAGAACGATTTCGAAAAAGATTTCTTCAAACTCATGAACAACTGCATGTACAGTAAATCGATGGAAAACATCAGGAAGAGAACCGACGTTCGACTCGTCACGTCTGAGAAAAGAGCTAAAACATTAGTGGCGAAACCTAATTACAAACACCGAACCATATTCAACGAAAATCTAGTGGCCGTTCACATGCAAAAGACGCACTTAAAGTTTGACAAACCGTATTATCTTGGACCGATCATCTTAGATATCAGCAAGCGATGGATGTACGAGTTTCACTACGATTACGTCAAACGAAAATTTGGTGATAAAGCCAAACTACTGTTCACCAACACGGACAGTTTAGTTTATGAGATAGAGACAAAAGACGTCTACTGAAATATATCTTAGGACATGGCTGAGTGGTTCGACACGAGCAGTTATCCCATCGATCACCCATCCAACATTCAATCGAACGACAACAAGAAGGTGTTAGATAAATTTAAGGATGAGAGCGGTGGTAAACAAATCGTCGAATTCGTGGGCGTGAGACTTAAACTGTATGCTTATCGTCTAGAAGATGATGAATAGATCAAGAAGTGCAAAGGAGTTAAAGCGTGCGTGGTGAAGAAAAACATCTCTTTCCAAGAGTATAAAGATTGTCTGTTAGGAAGTGGTCCGGTGTATAAGACTATGAAATCGATTCGAAGCGAAAATCATGACTTGTATACCGAAATAGTCAACAAGATTTCCCTGACAGCCGACGACGATAAGAGATTTGTGTTAGACAATAAAATAAGCACTTTGGCACTCGGACATTGGATTGTGGATCTAATTAGAGACGATATGAATGTGGATGATTGGATTCCAGATACGATTGTGGATGATAAAATTCCAGATATGATTGTGGATGATAGGATTCCAGAAAATCAAGAAGAATTAGATAGACTCAAAATTATAGAAATCGATAGTGACATCGAGAGAGTTAGTTTAAAAAGAAAAAGAAAAAAAGAAAAAAAAACCCTAACGAACTCCAATTGTTAAATTCCGAAAACGTTCGATCTAAGAGAGAGACAAACTACGTTTGATATCTCTTTTTGCGTCGTATTTTTTCGCAGGTAGCAAAAAAGACGTATTTGAATATAATAGATATTTGCAGTTGTTCTTCCTGTTCAAAGAATTGTCAAAAGATCAAGAGAAATACATTTACGACACGGTGTCTAAAAAATTTCATTCGTTAAATCACCACAAAATGATCGAATCTGTTCTACAAAAAGATGGTAATATCAGGATTCTAGAAAATGTAGAGGAATTAGATGGACTCAAGATTATGGAAATCGATAGAGACATCGAGAATGTTAGTTTAAAAAAGAAAAAAAATAAATAAAAAAAAAATAACGTCATTTTTTAGTGAATTATAATAAAATAAATAAAAAAAAATATATACGCATTATGAATAAAAAAATTAAGATATCCGTAGAAGGTGTCGTCTTACCTAACGAACCCCTATCCAACCTTGATCTGTTGAATGCCGCAAAGGATTTGAAAATCAAAGATTTTCTAGGCGTGTTTTCCAGAGATGCCTTGCCGAAGAGAAGACCTCAACAATCGGAATGCGTAATTTCAAATCTAGACCATTCATTGGGTGAAGGCACTCACTGGGTGGCGTGGATCAAGAACGGGAAGAAGAAAAATTTTTATTTTGACAGCTACGGAATCTCGCCGCCAAAAGAAATAAAGAACTATTTCAACAAATCGATGGTTCGTTACAACACGGAACAAGTGCAATCACCAGATCAAGTGTTTTGCGGTCACCTGTGTCTCTGCGTTCTCAAGAGATGGTCTGAAGGAGATCGATTTCAAGACATTCTCAATGATTTACATTAGAGAGAGATTTTTTTTTTTTATAGTATATATAAAGATAAAAAATTATTTTAAAAAAATTTCAATCGAATAAAAACGAAAAATAAAATAACATAGTTCATTTTTAATAAACTGCATTTTGAATATATTTTTTCTAAAAACAAAAAATCCCACAACAACATGCTAGTCGATAAATTTGGTAGAAGTGACAACGAAAAAGTCAACCCAAGAAAGAAGAGGAAGACGTTCGAAGTCGACGATGGTTACGACGTTGCCAACTTGGATGAACGTTACGTTCGGAGATACAAACCTCGAGAAGAACCTTTGAACATGAATGATAAGAAGCTCTACAATCTTCCCGAGCTGACAGATCTTGCAGATGCTGCGACTAAAAAATACGTCGACAGGGGGAACGCCGATTTCGAACGAATCCTGCTAGATAATTATGTGGATAAAACCATGACCGACGATCTCGATCTGAAATACAAACGTTTGGTGAACGTCGCGAATCCCATAGATCCCACCGATGCCGCAACCAAGAAATATGCGGACGACTCTCACGCGAGATTCAGCGAACACCTGAGAAATAGATACGTTCAGAAAACGATGCACTCGGAATTGAACGCCAATTACAACAAGATAACGAACGTGGCCACTCCCACGAATCCCAAGGACGTGGCGACCAAACACTACATAGATCTGGAACAGAGAAAATCTGATGGACGAGAAATGAAATTGGATCTGAATGTGGGATTCAACAAGATATTGAATCTGTCGGAGACCAACGACACGGATGCAGACTCAACCACAGTCAACAAGGGCTACGTAGATTCTGCCGTGATACAATCACAAGAATACCTAGAATCGCAAGTGGATGATCTCTACCTGAACAAACAATCTGGCGGAACCATGGAGAGTGGCATCAACATGAACGGTCACAATTTATTCGGTCTCGATCACGATCCCGAATTTGATTCCAGTGCAGTCAGCAGAAAGTACGTGGACGACAACTCGGCCTGGAGAAAGGGTGACATCATGGAAGGTAAACTAGACATGGGTGGACACGCGCTCACGAATATTAGCATTTCAGATATTATGTTAACAGTCTGCATGTGACAATCAGTATCCCTTATGCCTCTCGGACATCATCAGGAATCTCCAAAATCACTCACAAGGTGTGGCTCGTCAAAGAGCATTTAGGCATGTACATAGTTGTCACAATGCATACCTACTATACCAACGCTACACCCCTTGCACGCAAATCCAGCAAAGTAAATAGAGCCCTTGGAGACATTATTAAGAAGTGCTGTAGTTGCAGATTTAGACATCTTAGAGCATTCATAAAGTTCTTGTATTAATCCGAATGCTATACTTTAGATGGCCCAAAAGCGGGGTACATACACAGAACGACATACACGTGCGAATGGGTTAATCGATATGGCATGAGTCCCAGTGCTGAAGGATAGAACGACAGTCCGTAAGTGCCTTATCGATTAACCTATTCACACTTGTGTGTCGTTATGTGTTTATAACACGCCTTTACGTCTACAAAAACAATTATTAGAAGGACACTCAGCAAATCATTTGACAACTAACAACACAAAGAACACTAGTTATTTTCATTTTCATTTTATTTATTCACTTTTAACCATTTACATGGCGTAAAGCAAGTGTTAACACAGAGAAATTTTAATACACTACATGTCCGGGCAGCCCGTATATATTCATGTGCTATACGTGTAACCTCTCCAGCGCTGTATGTCGATTGTTCATTGCATACAAAGTTCGAAATTCAAGGATACCATGGAGTGTTGTCAACAGTACTCTCCCACAGCATCTTGAGGTTATGTGACCGTACTGTTGACAAACCCCCCTGCCTTGGACGAAAAGGTTCTTAATTTTCAGTGGAAAAGGCTGGAGGGGCCACACGAGTGAGGTCTGCCGGAGAAGGTATGTAAACTCTAGTCGTCTGATATATCGGGTTATGATATTTAATGTCTTCGGTATGTGGGTTCGGGCAGTATTGCCTTATGGTCAAGAACTTCGGTCGGCCATATCGTGCATGACGGGCCTCAATGAGCTCCCCCGTGCATGATACAATCGATTGCGTTCCAGTCCTACTAACAATTTTTAATTTCATTTATGGGTGTTATCGGAGATGGGCTGTTACGATGAGTAAAACAGGCATAATGATGCATGCAGGACCGGGCCTCAAAATAAAATTTATTTGCTATTTTCTGACATTTCAGCATACAAAATATGTCCAATGTAAATTGTAGACACATAACATTTACCCGAGAAACAAATTTGCGTGGGGAACCCGTCTTACTATTTCGTCCCCAGAGTTCCAATGTGTTATATGTGGTGATTCAAACTGTAATTGCGTTGCAAGATTTGTAGAAACTTCCAGTGAAATTTCACTTCTATTTAAAAACAGTCCGTCAACTATTTCCGTTCCGCACATATGTGCGGAATAGATTTTCATTTTCATTTTTCACATGATTTAATGTTGCTGTAGATGGGGATTTCATAGAACAGGCGTGTAATAAATTTATATCTCATGTACGTGTAAGGAGATGTGTTTAGAGCATTCCAAATCACCTAATGTTGCTTCTGGCTTAAATAAATATTATATCTTTTCTTCAGTTAGAAAATGTCTTTGGAACTTTCAATGTTAATTTTAACTCAATCATTATCAATTCTTGCTCAAAATGTGTAATTCCCAATGCACAACTATGTGTTAATGAGCAAAACCGGCTAAAATAGTATGTAGCATGGAAGTTTTCAGTGTTAATTTGTACACATTTGTGTTATTGTGCCCCTTTTCACTCTTTTCACTACGGGAACCCAAAGAGAATTTCCAGCCACCAAAAATTGCAGGTCTCAAAATGTTCGAAGTGAGTTGGAATTTAACACTGAAATCTCTATAGGGAATTTCAGCATTTTGTGACAAAAATCTGTATTTTGAATACACATGCTCCGATTTTTTGCGGGTCAATCAAATTTTTAGTAATTGGGTAAATCGTGTGTTGGAAATAGAATGTGCTTTGTTTTGATGTTTTAATTCGTTATTTTATTTTGAATATTTTTCTACAGATAGATATATCGTAAAATATAACTTCATCAAGTCGGCATAAACATACACTTCATTAGCATAAACATACTTCATCAAGTCGGCATAAACATACACTTCATTACCATAAACATACTTCATCAAGTCGGCATAAACATACACTTCATCAAGTCGGCATAAACATACACTTCATCAAGTCGGCATAAACATACACTTCATATAAAATATTAAATATATTTGAAAAAATTTGAATATAGAAAAGTAAATTTTTTTTTTTTTTTCTGAAATATTTCAAACATATTTTTTTTTTAAAATTGATAAAAAACATTTAAACAAAATGTTTTTCCTGAAAATTCTAATACAATTACTATAAATCTCGAAATTTGATTGGTTAAACAATAAAATTTGCGACAGTAAAATCGGCGTAAACCTGTCAAAAAGCTTGTGTTATCGAAAACTATTTCAGGAAAGTCAAGATGTATTCGTTGGAATTCTATTTTTGTTCCATTTGGAGTCATTGACTACTGTATCCAAGGTAAATAAACGCTGTGAACGCGTTGTCTTTCGGTAGAAAACAAAACGTGTTTTATCTTTCTTGTAATTAACTGTGATTAATATGGATGAAGTTGGAAAGACTGAAGAGTAACGAAATGAAAGAAGTTAAAACAAAATGATTCGCATAGGCTTAGCAGTAACCGTGAGGAACCAGTCAGTGATATTTTATTTTATAAAAAGGAATTTTTAGTACGATTGTGCAAAATAGAAAACCAAAATTCCGACACCTGGCAATAATAATTTTAATTGCTCAAGACCAAATATTTCTGACTGTTCCACTAACAATGTTATAACATTGACTTGAAGTACAAGCAGTCCTTTCATTTTCTAAGTTGTCACCTGCGTTCTTGACAACAACATGTACAACTACAGCAACGCGTTTACCACTGAGAGAGGTTCTGCAAATCTTATGCAAGTAGCTTAATTCCACAATTCCTAATTCCCAGAAACAGTTTGAAATGAAGAACTGTTTTGTAACCATAAGTAATTATTACTGTCAACCAAGTGCTTCCAATCAAAGCTCCCATAATGTTTAATTCTAATGGTAAACCCTTGAGTGTTTTCCGACTCAGACTGAAACAACATCACAAGGTTACCTTTGAACTCTGAACGGGGAAACCAAACGGCGTATTTTATTTTCAGATTGTCACAAACATTTAAAGATGATAAATGTTGTCAGTGCAAATATAAATATAGTTTGTTATTGCTGATGTGTACTTTCCCTTCTAATTTCCTTGGTATTGCAGGGTGGTTTTGTACTATTTTAATATGGAAGTAACCATACCATCTGATTAACTCCCGGTAGGACTTCTTTGAAGTCCCGGCCGCCAGTCAGCCGCCGAAAATTAAAAAAAAAAGAAAATTGAAAATAGAAAATTTAAGAAAAAGAAAATTGTATTGAAAATTAAATATAGAAAATTAAAAAAAAAAAAAATTGAAACTAGGAGATTAAAAACAAGAAATTTTTCTTTTTCCTGAAATATTTTGAATTTATGCCTTTTAAACACTCATAAGGGCTAATACTAAATATAATAAAAAAGGAAAATAGAAAATTTAACGAAAATGAATTTGAACTTAAAAAAAAAATACAATCCCATTTTAATTTTTATTTTTTTCATACACGTAGACAAAACGCAATTAAATTATTAATTAATTTGATTTTTTTACATACAGCAATAATAAGAAAATGAACAAAAATGTCTAATTTCCTATCTTGTAAAATACCAGAATTAAAACAAAATATATACCAAAAGACTCAACAGTCCGAGAGTTTCAAGTCCAAGGAATAAATACAAACTGATCAACGTGATAAGTGTTGAGGCCGTGAAGAAAGCGGTTCCCGACTTGAGATCTAAGGTTTGCTAATTCTGTCTGAAAAATGCAAATGTTTGGAAAGAGAAGAATTGATCGAACATATGGTTCTCGGGGAGTTGATGGTGATTCTACAAATACTGTGATGAAACATAAAATATTAAGACATGGCAGCAGAAAAGGGAATGTTACTGTGGAAATGAAACAATCCGAAACAGAGAAAAGAATCAGAAAAGCAGAGAAAACAAACATAAAAGCTGTCATACGAGCAAAACAATCTGAAGAAAAACAGAAAAGCTCCCGTGCAAAAAAAACTACAGAAAACGAACAATCCGAAGCAGAGAAATATAAAAATAAACGAAAAAACTCCCATTGAAAAATAGAAAGAAAACAGACTGAGGCAGAGAAAAACAGAAAAGAAAAACTGTAGATTATTTGTTCCAGAAAGTGAAAAAAAAATATCCTTGACAGAACAACAACACCTACGATTATGATTTGGATCTTGTTAGATCTGCAATCGATACAAATGTCACGAGATACAGATTGATGGGAATGATAAATCTTGAATTCGAATCGAGCGGAGAGAGTAATCTTGCATCGAGACTGTAGGCCAAATCGAATTCGAATCGCAAGGAGAGAATGATCTTAAACCAAGACAGTAGGCCAAATCGAATTCGAATCGCACGGAGAGAATGATCTTAAACCGAGACAGTAGGCCAAATCGAATTCTAATCACACGGAGAGAGTGATCTTGCACCAAGACAGTAGGCCTAATCGAATTCGAATCGCACGGAGAAAATTATCTTAAACCAAGACAGTAGGCCAAATCGAATTCGAATCGCATGGAGAGAGTGATCTTACACCGGGACTGTAGGCCTAATCGAATTCGAATCGCACGGAGAGAATGATCTTACACCGAGACAATAGGCCAAATTGAATTCGAATTGCACGGAGAGAATGATCTTACACCGAGACAGTAGGCCAAATCGAATTCGAATCGCATGGAGAGAATGATCTTACACCAAGACAGTAGGCCAAATCGACTAAGTATTATTTTACTTCATTTGACATTTCCGTTTGCGAGAAATTAGAACTCGGAACTGTTCATGTTTGCCGTGTAATCGAACATGAATTTGTTTAGAGGGAACGTGGGTGGTGTGTACCAACGACTTTTGTAATACAACCACTTTTGCAATAAAATTTATTACAAAAGTGGTTAACGCGTACCAACCACTTTTGCAATAAAACCACTTTTGTAATAAACTAACCATTATTGCAATAAACTCATTTCGGTGATAAATCACAGACGTCCATTTTATAGTCGGACATTGGAGTGGGGTGAGGGACTAGCTTACCTAAACATGTTTGTGTGTCGTTCAATGGAATAACGTATCCATTCACCTACTGAAACTTGGTAGTGACTGAAGAAAGTACGAAAGCACTTTTACAATAAACTTTATTACAAAAGTGGTTTTCGCGTACCAATCACTTTTGTAATAAAACCACTTTTGTAATAAACTAACCATTATTGTAATAAACTCATTTTGGTGATAAATCACAGACGTCCATTTTATAGTTGGACATTGAGATGGAGTTAGGTACAAGTTTACCTAAACATGTTTGTTGTCGCAGGATTATGGGGTTGAGTGATGGAGGAAAATTTATGTTCTTATCGGTGCTCAGTCGACTGCCAGTGACTGTCGTCTGAACCCCAGTTCGAACGTAAACCTTGCCACCTTATCAATGCCCTATCCGCTTGGGACTCTTAGGATTCCTGAAGGTGCCTGTGGCTTACAGCGCCAAAGGATGATCAACGATAATTCACTGAAAAGATTATTTATTTACATGTACGAAGAAATATAATATCAAACAAATTACTCACAAAATTATCCATAAGAATACACTAATTACGTGGATAAAAGTTTATTCTTTAGGGCCCTCGACGTCTCCCACAGCTAGCTGTGTCCGATGGATCGACCTCACATCATCTTCATCTTCTCACGGTTTGTGATGAATACCAAGTGTCTATTCACTTCTGGTTGCTTCCTCCTCGCAGGGTTAACTTCACCGTCAGTCGGGCTTAACACATGTAATGTTCAGCTTGTGCGAATCTATCAGCGTTCTCACAGTTTAACCACAATTCAATCGGCGTCTACCACAGTTCTCGATCACTTTGCGCTTTGTCTGGCTCTCGCAGGGTTAAGTTATTCTACGCCTTCAGGTATATACTTAACAAAGTGTACATAAAAATATTCTGCAAAGTGTTGTCAACATCACCAATTCTCGAACCGCCTAAAACTATCTTATCTCGCGAGCTACTCCAGCGCTTTCTCAAGCTCTTAATACGGTCTCTAGACCTCAACGTTATAGCTTTTACTTCTTTGGCTACTATGCCACTACGGTTCGCAACCGTCAACAAACTACAATCGGTTCCTCACAACCCTCACAGGGTTACGACAATTCGCGGACTTTCAATCTCGGTGCCTATGACCCTCGACGGTCAAGGCTAACGTCGGACCTTCTCTGAGAGCCCTCAGGCCAACTGCCTCGCAACGACCCACAGCCTTACACACCTTCCGACTGTAATTGGCTGGAATGAAATGTTCGAGAAATTACCCGATTTTTATTTAGATAGCCAGAACATTTATTCTCAGTTAATCGCTTCTCTTGAACTTGGCCGCTTAGATCTATCTTAATTTAACACTCGTTTTAAAGTTCCTTTGAAAGACTCGCATTTTGGTATCTTTTGACATTTCGGAGACAGGATAGATGCATAATATGGGTGTGTGTCCAGAACATGTGTGATGCACTGGATTCTACAATTAGATTTTAACTGGCTTTAATTACCCAGATACTTATTACAGAAGAGAATATTGTCTCTCTTGCTATTAATCTGTTATCAGAAGCCCATATGGCGTTGAACACGTGCGCCATAATGGACATTAAATTTCATGCCTCATTTAGAATCTCTAACAAACCTGTTTTCGGGGTCCGTCACATATCTATCTTTAAGTTTTATGTTTAACCCATTCAGAAAAATTATAGAAAATATTTACACTTTTATACAACAAAATCGCAACTTTTAGCTATCACCTTGACATTTGTATGTCGTTCAATGAAATAACGTGTCCATTCCATTCACCTGTTGAAACTTGGAAGTGACTGAAGTAACCACTTTTGCAATAAACTTTATTACAAAAGTGGTTATCGCGTACCAACCACTTTTGTACTAAACTAACCATTATTGTAACACACCTATTTTTGTGATGAATCACGGACGTTCATTTTATAGTTGGACATTGGGGTGGGTTGAGAGCTAGTTTACCTAAACATGTTTGTGTGTCGTTCAATGGGATAAAGTGTTCATTCACCAGTTGAAACGTGGCAGTGTCTGGAGAAAGTACGCAAGCACTTTTGCAATAAACTTTATTACAAAAGTGGTTATTGCGTACCAACCACTTTTGTAATAAAACCACTTTTGTAATAAACTAACCATTATTGTAATACACCTATTTTTGTGATGAATCACGGACGTCCATTTTATAGCCGGACGGTGTGTTTGTTTGGAGAGGGTGTAGCACAAAGTAGCGTCAAATCTATTCCCAAATTTGGTGGGCGCCAAAATCTTACTGCACAAGGATGGATGGGGAACGCTGGGTTTGACGTCTATCGTTTTTGATATGTCAGCCCGAATTCCTCCTACGGGCGCAGTTTGTCTTAAACCCCGTAGTTCCTATCGATCTTGTTGTCCCTTTTTATAGGTCGGGTTGAATTCTTCCGCACACTGTTAACCCCAAATGAGGCGAGAAAATTAGAAATTTTATTACACACTGTTGACTGGTGTTAGTAAATTATCACAATACAGGTGGACGTGCATCAGCCACCAACATAGCTGAAGTTAAGCTCCGTTGAACCCGGTTAGTCTATTGATGGGGTGACCATTCAGTGATTGATTTCGATTAACACTTAGTGTCCTTGGGCAAGGTACTTTACCTCGATTGCTCGCATGTGGAGCGGGTGGGGGAAACTGACGGTGTTCTGAGATGGAATGGTGTGCACGCGTCTTAACCTTAATTATCCTGACTGTGTTTTGCAGTGCGTATTACTGATGTACAGTGGGTAGTGCAGTCTTGGATTATGTGACGTTGAAGAGGTTATAGGGTCTCGTCGCTGCTTGGTGGTTCTCTTCTGGTACATCGGCTTCCTCCACTCATAGAGTAATCTCCCTTACATTAACTATGTAGTTTATTTACAAAACTTTTGGAGGTTAAATTCACGAAGTTATTCTAGCATTTGGCCGTGTACAAATTACTAAAATAGAATTTAGTATTTCTATAATGGCTTATTTAAAAGCTATAAGGCTTCATATTAAACAACGAGATTACGAAAATCATTTGCTAGAACTTCGAACGAGTTTCCGGAAACGGTAACGGGAACAGTAACGAGAGCGATGGCAACATGTAAACAATTCAAAAATAACTGTCAAAATGTTGTGAAAGTTCGAAGCATTTAAACAACATATAAATCATACAAAGCTCAATTAATGCAAGTGATATGTTACACATGTTACAAAAGTAAGGACTTTTGCAACGATTCCCTCCAAAATAAACTTTACTGTTCAAAATTCATTTTGAAGTGAAGTTGACCATGTTTCACAGCGTGAATGAAAATTTCAAAATTACCGTTTTTACCAAGTGAAACCCTGCGTTTCCAATTTACGCTCGTCGCCAGATGTTATAGAATTGTTCTGTAATTGTGGAAACTCACCAT
Organism: Pictodentalium vernedei; assembly: GCA_031216915.1. Lineage (NCBI taxonomy): Eukaryota > Metazoa > Mollusca > Scaphopoda > Dentaliida > Dentaliidae > Pictodentalium > Pictodentalium vernedei. The sequence goes on from CM062293.1 coordinate 532,329,650, forward strand.
AAAATACAAGTTGCCAGATCCCAAAACCAGACGTCTCGACAATTCGCCGTCCAACAGGTGAGTCCCTCAATCATCACGGACGGAAAAATCACATCAGGTCTGTTCCAATTCCAGTGGAGTACTCCGAGTACCAGACAAAACGTCCAACTCAACAGGTTGTAACTAGCTTTTCTGACATAATTATTGGTGTTCACCACAAATACATGCTTCGGCCTAGAGTCAAATAGTGCACGCTATCTGTTACGATCAACGCTAAACATTATACGTTGTTTTATAATAATAACCTTCCTATCAGGCAATGTTCATTACCACATGGATTCCCTCACTCCTCTGCTCATTTTCTCTTAATAGCACAATAGAGAAATGCTGCCTCATGACGTCACCCTTCATCATCCTTCTCAGATTTCCGACCCTCTCCATTGTATCGCCGGACACCGACATTATCCTTTATTCCCACATTCACTTTCCTCTTTTTGATCACAGTGAATATTACTCTGCCAAACATTCAATCTCAATTCGATCTCACTATCACCCTGGGTGGTCGACACGGAATATTTGTTGGACAGAAAATTGACAGCGGATTGGACATATTATCATCTTACAAATAAATATCTTTAGGGTGTGATTGACGAAGTAGTCAAAGCAACTGCTACACACAGCGGTTACGCGCCACTTGCATTATTGCAACTCTTAACTCTTGGAACACAGAGGTCGTTTTTTTCTGGCAGGATGGCAAGCTACGTCATAATGCCATTTAGTGGGATGGCTAAAAGGTAAGTGTGTCGTATAGACCAATCAATTTTTTCAATGTGCATCCCTAAGGCTGCACGTTGGAAATATTAATTGGTCTAACCCCCAAAAATAGATATGGGCTCTTCCAGTTACTGCCATTAAACTGACATTTGCGATCGTGTACTCCGTCAAAAGACTCCAAAGTGTTCATACACTGTGCAGCAAGATTATTTCAGAAAGAAGACATCAAACCATATCCTACATCTATTTCATAATCCTCACTTGCTACTTACTTAATATCTAATTATGTCACTCAAAGAAGTTGGAATGACTTACTCACAACTAGACTATTGTAATTCAGTGTTAGTGGGACCTCCGCAGTATTTGATTCAGAAGCTTCAGAAAGTTCAGAATATTGCTGCTAGGATAATTACTGGTACCAAATGCTCTGAACACATAACACCTGTTTTAAGACAATTACATTGGCTTCCAGTTAAACAGAGAATTAATTTCAAAATATTGATCTTAGTATTCAAATGTATCCACAAACTGGCTCCAGTTTACCTGCAAGAGCTCATCACTGTATACACTCCATCACGCAGTCTGAGATCTAAAGATCAAATTCAACTAGTCATACCTTTTAGCAGATCTAATCTGGCTAATGATCGTGTGTTCTCTATCGTGGGTCCAAGATTGTGGAATGCGTTGCCTATTAGTGTCAGAAATTCAGAAACTATCAACATCTTCAAAAGAAATCTTAAAACTTTCCTATTTACTGAAGCATTCTCCTGAACCTCCCTAGAGGAAACTGAAACATGTGACTCCTTATTTTCAGAAAAGTGTATTTTATTTCTGTGAAGCATTTTAGGGCACTCTTCGTGGTTTTACGTTTTTACAAAATCAATTATTATTATTATTATTATTATTATTATTATTATTATTATTATTATATTCGAAATTCACGGGGTTTTATAGAAATAATCATTCACCGGTTTGGCTCCAATGTATTTTAGTGATTTGATTGAAAATTGTGTTCCCACGAGATCTCAACGGTCTTCTTCCTGTTATAATTCCCTGTGAGTTAGTTACAGTTGGCTGTCAGGCGTTCGCAGAAGCCAGACCTTCAGCTGCCGGTATAGCGAGCGTCAATACTAATACAACATTTTAAACAAACTCCACGGAAGGTGTGAAATGATTCTTAATATGTCAGAAACAGAATATAGCCTTATACGTCACATTAAGCTACTTCTTACTATCTGAACGAGAATACTCCTTCAATTTTCATTTTCTTTTACACGAAAAACATATGTTACGACCAGACTACTACATGGGCAGCAGGATCCCAAAGCCACTTTGTTTAGACAAACAATGAAAATACCCTTTATCAGTTTTTCAACTGATTGGATAAAATGACCGAAACAAATACAGTTGACGTCGTCTAATTTAAAACATGTGAATATCAAGTGCTCATGCAATTATTTCCTATTTTTCACTTACACCACGTCCAGGTGCAAATAATAACCTTTGATCTCGACTGCAAATTCACCTCAGTTTGACCCACAAACGCCGTGGACTGGTTATCGTGTCAAATGAGTTCAATGGGACATACATACCTCTCGGCCTTATTTCTATGGTAGGATACGGGGTAATATCGTTAATTTTGGCAACAACCAGGGTATATCGATACTCAGTACAAACCGGTGCTTCATTAATTACCTGGTAAACGGATGAGTGAACATCATTGTTCAAATATGGATAACGACCAGTCCACTGCGGCTGTACTGGAATCTGGATGGTGCCCTAGATATCGTCTATTTGGTAGTGACTTCAAAATTCTTGTTGCATGTTTTTTTTCTGTGTGATTGGTAGGAGGCAAATACACATTGTTTTTCTCCATTGCAAGGTCAAGATCACCAAATGCACCCGCGGTGAGAAATGTCAAACACTTTGAAATAGAAAAATGGTTTGACGAAGATTCGGTCTTAGTTTGGTGGTGAAAAATTCACTTCCCGTGTGTTGTGAAAAATAACTTCTGTCTACGAGTTGTGTAAAGTACAACAATGGATAATCCTCTTGTGTTACCAAAATGGCGTTTCCAAAGAAAGGAGGCAGGGGCGGACTGGCAGTATGGTCCACCGGAAAAAATCCCCGTCCCTAGTGTGTTCGTCCAGCCTCCTCCCCCCCCCCCCCAACACACAATTAATGCAGTCTAAAACTCTTTCTTTCATTGCAAAACCTTCGTCATATCGCGAACTATTAAAGTATATAGAATGGGAAGTATGCGAGGCCATAAATATACTCAGTTCAAAGAATAAGCCCATTTTCTTATGGGATTCCATGGGTGGTATTGCGAGGATAAAGAGAAATTCCGTTGTGGTTGGGGTGGGTAATTGTTTAAAAGATCGTTTTCGTGTCGCGTGGTCAACAAATTGTGCCGTTTTAGTTGTTACCCTCTTGGGTACGCATCGGCTGGCATTATGTTGCGTAGAAAAGTTAAGTGTTGTTCGAGAGTAGCGTGTAGGGTCTGCTTCGATAGGATAGACTGATTTGAATCATGTGAACTCGAATTAATGTGATGGCACATCCGTAACTGAGAGATGTCTCTTCTTGTGTAGGTGAATTAAATACAGTCTGTGAGAGGGATATAGTAATGCATTGGTTCGTGTAATGACACGTGGAGGGAGAGATTATCTCGGGCTGTGAATGTGAGGGTAAATTCGAACAGTCTCTTTTGAAAGAGTGAGCTGAAATGGGATACAATGAGGCTTGGGTGGTCGTATAGTGTACCACGCTCCGTTTAGTCAATGTCAGCGGATACATTCATGATGCACCAGTAGTAACTTGGAACAGGCTAGACGAGGTGGGGAATACACGTTGACGTACTTATGAGTAATAAAGTGAATATAACCTGTTGTTTTACGTATATTTTCAATTGCATGGAATAAAACCGACACCTACGGAAAAAAAACAATGCTTATGGACAAAACCTGCGAACGCTGAGGTCAAGTAAGATGTGAATGTCAAATTGAGAGAGAGAGCGAGAGAGAGAGAGAGAGAGAGAGAGAGAGAGAGAGGGATGGAAGAGCGTGTAATCGTACATTTGATGGCATGCAGTTATAATACACGCCATACCCCTCTCCAGCCTGCAAATACACTAGCATTTCCCGACACACCACGTCGGTGGCTCCATTACAAACAATTCGCTTCCTTAGACAACATCATGTTTGACCCCATGCACCTTCAATGTTCATTCTCCACAGCTCCATCAACACACACAGACACACTTTCATTGATCTTCCAACATAGAGCTTGTAGTATTTGTAGATCTTGGAGTTGTAATTGTTGGTATTGTATCAGTGGTTGGTGATGTAGTTGTACGGGATTATAGCGGTTGGTGCTATAGTTTTATTTGGTATCGTTGTTGTAGTGTTTGGTGTTGTGCATGTTCGCGTGGTATTTGTTTTTGTCATATTACTTGTAGTATTTGGCGTTATGGGTGTCGCTATAATAGTTATAGTGGTTGGTGTTGCAGAAATGTTTAGCGTTGTTGTCGCTGACTGACATATCGCCGTAATAGTATTTGGTGGTGTAGTTACATTTCGGTCGCATTGGACTGGTCAATGCCTACGGGTGGGCAATATTTCCACGGACGCAATAATATTAAATTCCACTAATTATAGATTATACGCAAGCATACGGCAACTAAACTAACACATAAAACGCCAACCACAGCACAAACAAATGCATTACAAACACCACAACTACTACACCAACAACTCGAACAACTGCAGAACAACAACAACAAAAAAAAAAAACAACAACAATCGCACCATCAACCTCTAAAAGTAACACGTCAACAAATGAAATTACGAAACCATCCTCGAGAGCACCAACCACGACCACTACTACACCAACCATTGCAACACTGGCTACGCCGATTACAATCCTAAACACTGCAACGGCGATTACACCCACATCTTCACCTACAGCACCAACCACTACAACTAAAACTATTACACCATCAACCACAACTGCAACAGAACCACTACTACACCAAAAAACCATAGCACCTGACACTAGACCTACGACACCAACCATCACAACTACAATATCACCTGTCACAAATGTCACAGTAACCTATACAACTAGCAGGCCAAGAACCACTATTTCCTGTTCCCAAATTCCCCCAAACCCACACATTTTTTTACTCAAAGCCTATGTCTGTCGACAACACTCAATAATTCAAATATTCCACCATAAGTCCATAAAGTGCCAGCTTCTTCCACAAAATCCCATTTTATCCTGAACTTTAGGCCCCTAAAACTGGCCCCAAGCTATTTATTCTGCCATCATTCCTAACTAGTTCCCAACCAAACTCTTCGAGTATCAATCCCCGGTAGTCTTCAAACAACCGCTAAAATCCAGTCCTCAAAGTGCCCAAATCAGTGTATCCAGGCACCAGTCCCTGAAAGTCCCAAACTGTCTCCTTCCTGTCACTATCTTTTGACAGCAGTCCTCAATAATCCCTAGACAATGTCCCTAGACACCAGTGCCCAACTCAGTGGTTTCTGACATCAATCCCTACCAGACCACACACCTTCTTCCCTAACCAATGTCTCCTGCTATCAGTCCTCAATTGCCCCAATCTTTGATCCCAAAACAAGTATCTCTGACATCCGTCCCTAAAAGTCCATGAATTGAGACTTTAGGAATGTTACGTCTCAAGTAGAGATTCCTTCAAATGCCTCATACGATGAAAAAGATCGAGCTGCTGATGTGAAGGTGTGGTGGGTGGGGTAAACAAAGCAATGCAATTTGACCTTTTAAAATTTGGATGTGGGCTGAGTTTGGAACATGGTCAGAAATAGCTGGGAGAAAACAGAATGCTAAAAGCCAGAACAGGTTCTACGATAGGTAGAAAATAGGGCCCGAGATTTCCAACGTATTCCCGTACAATTGGATGCCCAGTTTTAGACCCAGGACGACATTCTACTTGGGAAGAGTTGGTGGCATATAAATGGGAAACTCTTCCATGGCGTTCTTGGGGTTAGATTTCAAAGAGGGCTTTCTTCATGGGCTTTATATGCATCAGAGCACATGCAATGAAAATTAGGTTATTGTCACAACGGACCCTTCTCGCAGATTGTGTCACTTTGTACCGGAATTGTTGTATGGTTGGGCAAACTTAGCGCCGTAATGTCCACTTATGACTCATCGCCAGTAACCCCAGGTCTGCATGTTGGAACGTTTGCTAATTACTCGCTGCTGTCCATTGGTTGTCTCAAGGTAATTAGCTTTGCTTTACAACATCAAAGTCACATCAAGACCAACACTGGTCTTTTTTCTTACAACGTCCAGAGAGAGTTTAACCTCTGATGAAGGTGTCCGAGGGTTGGGTGGAGTATTTGTAGACAAACTACAACGGAAATAGTTCGAACTAACTTACCACATTACTCCATGATTTTCACAATACTGTACTCTTTGATGTGGATTGCGTTCTTGAGGTTGGCAGTAGCAAGAAAACCGCTATGGTGCCCTTTGCTTCCTTTACTGGTGTCCCCCATTTCGTTCAACGCGGACAATTATAATGAAATACTATCACTGGTGATCTGATGACGCTTGACACCACATCATTCCCCTCATGACTGTTCTCGAAAGTTTTTTTTCGGCTTTTCGATCGTGACTATTTTTTTATTTTGTAGATGCTGCTGAGAATGTGCCAGCTCTAATAACGGTATTGGTTATGATAGGCAAGTTTGGAATAACGATGTCTTTTTGTTGTCTCTTTACCTGCACACCAGAACTCTTCTCAACAACATTGAGGTACTTTACAATTAAAATAAAAAAAAAAAACTAACACTAAAAGATAAATAAATAAATGAATTATGTTTTGCCTATGTTGATATATGTGGACGTAAGTAACAGTATATGTCAGGGGAAATCTGGTTCTTACATTACCACAGTAAATGCTAGTGATTAACACTGATGCTGAAATATCAAACTTTTACGTCCATTTTTTTTCCATAATACAACTAAGAATTTGTCCAATTCAGTCGTGTTTGACAAAGTTCATTGAGCTCTATCAACACCACAACATTTGTTAAATTCCCGGTTGCATTATGGGAAGAAGGTTTGCTGCTTGGAATTTCGGTACTTTAACATCTGTGTGAAGAGAGGTATGCAGACAGAAGGGTGAAAATTGTATAGTACTGAAAGTCATAAAATAAATTTAGAATGTCCTTTGATTTTCTGGTATCATAACAAGAGAAGATCAATACATTTGGCCTGGAACGAGCCTTTTAACGTGACCAGTCCACACGTCGAAACTCAAATATTACCTCCTCTTTGTCACTGACGTCGCCATTTTGCCAAACAGATCCGAACATTTGTACTGAGCTCTCATTAAGAAAGAAAGAGAATTGTAAATATACTACATTGCAACTGAATGTGATCACGTATATGTACTACAGTTAAAACTAGAAGTCCTGTCATGAGATGCGCACAAATAGCACGTTGGTCTGCGCGTTAGTCTACGCGTAATGACCATAGTAAGGCTATCAAATTATGTACATATCGCCTGTGCACAAGCAATGTTTCAGCCAATGGACCTTCGGGTAACCCGGAGGTCCATTGGCCGAAACATTGCTTGTGTTTGCTATGGGTAACCAGGAGAACCTGCCATGCTTTGGATGCCATTGATATGGCAACTGCGCGCAATTAAGCCTAGATAAGCGTGCATTTCGTGACAGGACTTCTAGTTTTAACTGTATGTCTGCGTATAAGACACGGAAGTCTCTAATTTGGCTCAAAAGTCGCGACGAGGCAGAATGTGGTGTTTTTTTTCACTTTGCCAACCACTTCATCTGAGAAGATTGCAAAATACCTTATTCAAATTTCACCCACTGCTGACAATTGTATTACTACACGTCCAGACCTCCGCTGAATGTGAATTTCAATATCTCCGGATACCTAAAGCAAAATGAATCATGAAATACTACAAAAAAAAACAGTTTCAAAAATGTTAATTCGATTAATGTGATCGTGAGATCAAACTCAAAATCCAAGTCCAACCATGGCAAGGTTGAAAGAATCGGAGCCGGATTAATGTTCTATAAATTTATGCTACAGTACAGTCGCCATGAACTGGTCGTAATCCACGCTTGGACAGTTATGTCCACGCATGTGTTTACCAGATAGCAAAAATCATTATCACCAAAACTATAATTAATGAACCACAGGGTCGTACAACTCTCTCGATGAGGTATCGAATAATGCTGTTAGAGTTTGTTGTCGCTGAAGTGTTGCAGTGCGTCCACGTCAAAAAATAATTCTTATTTGCACCATTAATGGGTCCAGTGACAATCCTCTGCCATCCACGCTCATTTTTCTTTCTACCCCAATGAACAGAAAGCACGCCTGGAAATAACCCACGATGATCATTTTAGGTTTCGAACGGGAAAATTCAGTTGCAAAATACGCGAAGGAACTACAGGTTACTACACTATAATTCAAAATAAATATGACAATGTACCAAGAATTTACTCGACTCAAAGCTAAACATTTCTTCCACGTGTGAATAGAGTGACATGTCGATTACATCTTATCCTTTTCAACCCTAGCGGCCGATTTTCCGGCCAGGAACACGATACGCCATAACATCATTATATAGGATGGCTGTTCAGTAAATGTGTGGGGTAGACCAATCAATATTTTCATCGTGCAGCCCCGAGGCTGCACGTTGAAAATATGGATTGGTCTACCCCCAAATAATGAACATGGACCCTTCTAATTGCTACCATTGAACTGGCGTGGAACATACCACTAGAGTTCAAATAGAGATTAACAGAATCTCCGGCAAAATAAATAGCAACAACTTACTCGTGATCGTGTTTTGGCGAGATCCTCATTTATTGTTGCTATTTATTTAAGCGGAAATTGCGCTAAGACAACTACAGCATTGGTGGCGTAGTAAACACAGACACGGTTACCACAATGTTACATTGCATACCTATTAACGGGGTACGAGGTAGGCTGTTCATTTCCAGAAGAACCCTCTCGTTTTGGAACTGCATGAGAAGTTGAGTACTCTCACATTTGACCATTATGATAGAGTGTTTTGCTGGTTACCGGGACATGTTGGTATCTCAGGTAACACCAGGACAGACGGTGCAGCTAAAACAGGACTTAAACAAACCTCTCACCGATTTTAAAATTTCGTTCAGTGATTTTAAACCACATATCATTAAGTACATCAAATCTACGCGGCAGGCGGAATAGGATAGAGCAACAAATAACAAGCCCCATTGCTTCGGAACTACTATTAATGATAAGTATCCGTCCATTGACCTTTGTAGAAAAGATCACGTCATTCTGATACGATGTCATATTGGTCATTCACAACTTACACATTCCTTTTGTTCCTGCCAATGTATTGACAATCGAACACATTCTATTAAATTGTACTGATTTTTAATGCCAACAGGCAAAGATATTGTAGTGTACCGACTCTCAGAGAACTCTTTTACACAAACATTCTCACCAGATTATCTCATTTCTCAAAGAAATCAACGTTTTTCATAAGTTTTAGTTGTTTTTTCATTCTTTTAACCGCATCTCATTTTTCGAAAAATTATCCTATCATCGGGTTGCCATATACGGTATTCGTTCCACTTTTGCAATGATTAACTACTGCCCTCGATATTTATTTATAGTCACGACCATGTACATCTTTCATGTTTTTTTATACGTTATGAAAGAATCGTTTTACACATCACAGCCATTATTAAATAAATAAATGCATGAAAGGTCGACTAAAGACCCAACTTCTATATATTGTCTGGCGTGGCTGTGGACTAGGTCATGTGACCCGCCCCCCCCCCCCCCCCCCTTGGGCTCCTCTGCGTCTCGTCCAGTGGACGTGGGATAGTTCCATTTTACTTCTAGTGGGATCGTAAGGGATTCACCAACTCTACCTCGTCCAGGCGTGCATTCGGTGCGCTGGAACCTTTAGTTTTATTATTTTTAAAAAGCAGTCAATGTTATGGAACGGAAAATGCACAGTTACAAGTAGAGCTTGTCGAGAATGAGCGTAGTGGTCAGAGTTTGATTTTATAAATGTTCGTTTTGTTGTGAACAGCAGTAAAAATGAAAAAAAACATATTGAAGATGTGCTATCTTTAGAGAAAGAGTCATGGAGGATTGTAACCGAAATTGGCAAGAGGTGTCAAAGCAGTGGATATTGTGCGATACAGAGGAGAGGCTTATCAGAGAAACTGGGAAGGATAGAGTATAGGATATCATCAAACAGTTCGTGTCCGGCTATTGGCAGGAGGGAAGAGGTGTGGGAAAAGGAGCCACCCGAGAGCTGTCCGTCCTCCATTCGAACACATAACATTTCAGTCGGGTTTAACCATGTGCACGAAATCCCATAAAATTGGACAATTAAAATGAAAAGTACAACTTAAAAATGCCGCAGGAAGGGGACGATTCCAGTCCAACCAAGAAATGTCTCATGGCAGGCAAAAACTAAATTAACTATTAGTCAAAATGTTTGATTTACTTGCTAAATAGCCAATTATTAGCTAAGACCCGACTGTCCCACTCTATTTACCTTCCTAAATTCATGAAGTGGGACAGTCGGGGTGACACCATTCTTTGGAATATGCAGTTAAGTGCGAAATTTTTGAAACGGTAACAACAAAATGAACAAAAAAAAAAATAGAGCTAAAACGGTTGAGTCACTTTTACAACCGATTAACCGAGAACTATAACATAATAATACCTGATTATCTGTGGCCATTATTTCTCCGAATTTCGAATAAAAAACCATAGGAATTGGAAACTATTCCGAAGAGTGTATACAAACGAACTTGTCGAGGACTCGACAACATTTGTTTCTTTACACAATACGCAATAGTTTCTGCGAATACCAAGTAGTCACAGAAATTGCCGATCATTAACGATGTCTTGAACTCCAAAGTCGATTATTTCTCAATATATCGTCGCGTGAGGACCATACGGTTCTATCTTCCAGTGGAAGATAGAACCTTATGGTTCTCACACGACGACACGCAACACGGTTTCGAGGCGTAATCTTTTGCAAAGGGTAAGTGGAAGATTTACAACGTTTTCACCGTACAATGACTATCGATATTTCGGATAACCGGTTGACGGTTTATCTAATCCGTTAAGCAGGTATCTGTTTTCAAACCGGTTAACCATTTCAGTATTAAGTTACAAGAGACAGACATTTTGAAATAAAAGAAGATCAGTTCTTGTGGAACAGCCATGTAAGGCATTTCGATTACATATCGCAACATTAATGTACATCATTCAAGCTGCATGCATCTTCTGTTCGGGACTGTAGGAAACACTCTTGTGACCAGACAGATTTTGACTCAGGGAAAGGCATGTGGTTGTTGCTGTCCCCGTCCACACCTTGACAGCGTTAATAATGTATCGACAATATTTATTTGTAGATAATTTATTTTCTCTCGCATTTCTAACATAGCATGGGAGTAATCTGAAACAACGCCCAGTACCTTTATTTTACAAGTTTTATAGACAAGCAGATCGTCTCATAATGACGAAACATTTAAGATTCAAAAAATATACTCGATACACCACGTTTATCAGGATTTTACCAAAATATATAATGTAGCCCAAAACCACAGAAGGTTAGTTTTCGTGTTTGTTCAGTTTTAATTAGGTGTATGGCATGTTTTGTGCTTGAATTTTGTTGAGTTTTTCAACTTTAATTTCAGAACTTCAGGAACTGGTATTGCTTCGTTCTATGGTTGCGATGCTGGCGTGGTGTGTCCATATTCCGACAATTTGGTAAGAATTTCTAAAGCATGATATAGAGCTTTCTTTCACGATGCATTGCATTATATTTAGAACAAAATAAATTGCTTCGTTTGCGCGTGTAGATATTGGAATAACAAGCTTCACAGGCTTCGTTATGAATGAATTTATCCGACTACAAATGTTCCTTTCGTAATCCGAAATTCATAATATAAATGTACGACCGGTCCACGCCGACTGTGCTGTACATGTCATTTCACGACAAAAGTCTTCAGTTTGAACTAATCAACGAGACATCTGGGTTGTTTTACTCCTTGACCTTTGCAGCAGAAATGCTATTATGTGAAATATTGTTGAAAAAAACTTACATAGCTTTTTTCTAACAGTTTTTTTTTTACATAATAAAACATCATCAATTTTCTTTAAGAACTGCGAGATACGACGTGTGTGATTATGTGCCGATCTTGTGTAGATGGCTTGTCCTCACTTTGCCGGAAGCGAAAAAAACACAAGAGGTAAAGCAGTGTTATAGTCTATACCATATAAGTGTGATCACTTATCAGCAATTATGACTTTTTGGGAGCCGCGAAGTGATGGGACTTTCGACAGAATCCAAAGATATTCTGCCAATTGTACACAGTACATGCTTTTATTGACAATAAAGTGTTTCCGTTAGTGTCTTATTTGCTGCCAGATAACAAAAGGGACACATACATAACCTGGTTCAGACCACTCAAAGAGAAAGCCACAGAACTGAATATTAACCTGGTTCCATCAACTGTATTCACTGATTTTGAAGCCGGTGCACAAAACGCTATTCGATCTGCTTACTGAATCAACAGTCTTGCAGATAAAGGAGGAGACCGGGTATCCCCCCCCCCCCAGAAGGAAGAAATATAGATATGTTGACAACTGCTTGCGACATTTCAAGAGACTGCTCGGTGAGCGCCAGATAACAATGTTGGAGTATCTTGATTCAGTTTCAAAAATCACTGGGTTTTAAATTTAGCGTATTATTGTATATGTATACTTTAATCGTTGCCATGTACTTTATATATTTGATATATTGGACAATTATTTATTTATTACGTACAGTTTTAAATCAATGAATATTTGCAACGCGCAGCCTCGGTGCAAATATTCACAGATATACTTACGAGTCGACTGTATATCCACTTTGCATAAAAGAAGTGACTTAATTAAACTTATCAAGGGCAGAGCCGGTTCTTGAGGTTTTAATTTTTTTTTAATGTAATAATACAAAATGTAATGTTTTCTCATTAGAAAGTGCTTTATTTTTCATGTGCATCATTATTTAAGGTTTTAATTTTTTAATTTAATAATATAAAAATGTAGTGCTTTCTCATTATAAAGTGCTTTGTTAATTAATTCATTTAATTATTTATTAGCATCAAATTGTAATCTCCTAGCTCCTTAGATTTATCAATGTTATTTGCCCCCAAGTATATGTTAATTTTCTTTCTACTGCTGTGCTAGATGAAATAAATTATTGACCACACGGCCAGTTTGATTGTTATTCTCCCCACACAAAACCACCCACAAATATGAACAAAACTATAGTCGGCAACATTTTTATGTGAGGGATTATTCACACCTACTACTGAACAACAGCCGTCGGCAAAATCAGGAGACCCCGTGCAGATGACCTTCAAATGAGAGATGGCGATGTGTTGCGTCCACGACTACTTGACACATTCACATTTTGATCACTGTGTTAACTGGAGCCTGACAGTTCGATGAAAGGAAAGGTTTCGTAAACTGGTTGAGTGCTGGAAACACATGCTAGGTGTTATCATGAAGTGCGGGTCCAACAGCTTAACCCTGTTTACTGCCATGGTTTGCGAAAGGAACATTTGTAGTCGGATAAATTCATTCATAACAATGCCTGTATATGTTACAGTCAATGTCTAAAATCAGGCAATGTGTACAATGACTGAAATAACCAGTCATTGTGTACATTGCCTAACAAGCCCAGTCATTGTATACAATGACTGAAATTTCTAGGCATTGTACACAATGCCTGGTTAATTGGCCCAATTATTGTACAGATTGACTGATTGATTAACTGGCTTCTTATAAAAACAGATTTTTGACTGGCTTCTTATAACAAGGTTATGTTTATAATTGAGATCACACAAGTACCATTCAGTGATAACATATTGGCTTCTTTTATTGAGTAGTGTTTATTTGTGGCTTCACAAACTGAATGTTTATAATTGAGATCACACACTGGGCTTTCTATAAAATGCAAAGCATTTCTTACTACTCTTCACTCTCTATCGAGTTACCATCATGGAATCTACATTTTGTGAACAGCTCCTGAGCAGGAGGCAGTCTGATGCCAAGTCGGTTTTATTGACCAAACAAGAGTATTTTGATTTGATAGAGGAAGTCAAGGTTGCATCAGTAGCTGAAAAGAAGACATTCCGGCAGTATTATGTGCTTGGACGGTATGAGATCTTGCAGCGTGGCGACATTGAGAAATTAATGAAAAAGAGAAAATCAGAATCCGACACTACCTATTTCGCACACATTGATGAGATGTTTGATATAATAAAACGTGCCCACATCTCTACCGGGCATGGTGGAAGAGACAAAATGGTGAAAGCATTAGTGAAGTATGCAAATGTAACACGCGAGTCTATTGAGTTGTTCAAATCCCTTTGTCTGGAGTGTCAAAAGAAGAGAAAACGAGTAACCACGAAAGGTGTTGTAGTGAAACCGATTGTGTCGAAAGATTACTTGACTCGTGGACAGGTGGATCTTGTGGACATGCAGTCTATGGCCAGTGGATCAAATAAGTGGATCATGGTTTACCAAGACCACTTTACTAAATTCTGTGTTCTTCGCCCGCTCAACTCAAAGCGTGCATCTGAGGTTGCTTATCAACTCATGGACATCTTCCTGTTGCTTGGTGCACCCACCATATTACAAAGTGATAATGGATCTGAGTTCACTGCATCTGTGATAAATGAACTGAAGCTCATGTGGTCTGACTTGGTAATGGTGCATGGTAAACCAAGACACCCTCAGAGTCAGGGGTCAGTTGAACGATTGAATTGTGATGTGAAAGACATGCTCATAGCTTGGTTAGGAGATAATAAGACCACAGAGTGGCCTGTAGGACTGAAGTTCGTACAATTTCAAAAGAACAATAGCTATCACTCAACAATCAAGATGTCACCTTTCAAGGCTTTGTTTGGCTCTGATCCTAAAGTTGGACTGCGTTCTCTGCCACTTCCGAATGAAATCTTGGAACGACTTGTGTCAGAAGATGATCTTCTCCAGGCACTTTCTGCAGAGACAACAACAGCACCAGACACACCTGAAACTGAGCATGTAGAGGCTATATCAGTAGCAGCAGACTCGCCAAATACATCGTCATCAGAGACTCCAGCCACACCCGAGACACTATCAGTATCAGACAACTTGCCTGAAACTGAGCAGCTAGAGGCACAACATGCCAACATCATATCATGTCGGAAGAGAGCTGCTGATGGTATCATAACACAGGCTGAAAGAATGATGAAGCGCAGTCGCGTTATCAATGTTGCTGCTAGCCCTGGAGACAATGTGAGTGTTCCAATCCCCATGGTTGACCGAGGAAAAGGTGACCCACGCAATATTATGGGTGTGATTCTTGATAGAAATGAAAGTGACATGTACAAGATTGGCGTGAAGGCTGGTGTTCTAAAAGGGCGATATGCAAGGAGTCAATTTGATCTTTGCCCACAAAAACTTTATAGCATGAATGACATTTCAACAGAGACAGAAATTGGACTGAGACAAGCGGTTCAGAAAGAATCTAAATGTGGTGGGCAAGGTTACACAAAGTGTAACTGTTCAAAAAGTGGCAAGCAGTGTGCCACAAACAAGTGTAAATGCTTCAAGTCAGGGGTGCTGTGTAACAGCAGGTGCCACAACAGTGTCAACTGCCAAAACAAAAATTGTTGATTATTGCTATAAACCTGTTTTTTCATACTTTACATATTTACATATTTACTACCATGTTTTAAATCTAATGGAAGGTATTTTCTTTTGTGTGTAATACCTTATGGCTGGTAACTGAAATGTTTAACGTTTTAATCCTATACCCAAGGTTAGTAGCAGATGAGAGTCGTAAAGAAATTTCTCGTATAACACAAATTTTCATTTGTTACTTCCAAAACATAGGCTGTGACTCCTCTTTGGAACGAGCGTGTTACGCTCGTTCCAATGAGGAGTCACAGCCTATGTTTTGGAGGGGGCTCTGAAAGGATACTGTGTCATCAGGTATATCCGGGTGTGTATGTGTGTGTTTTATCACAATCCAAACTTGGACCCAAATTACGTAATATAATGTTTGTATTTGGGTTTGGTTTTAAATTCGGTAGTATATAATTTGGGAGTTTTAAATCTAATGGAACTTCATCTCCTTGCATCATGATACGAAATAAAGTCAATTTATCATTAATGTTGTTCATGGTTTTTTTTATAAAAATTCATGTGAGTCCTGTTAATCAATCAGTCAATCTGTACAATAATTGGGCCAATTAACCAGGCATTGTGTACAATGCCTAGAAATTTCAGTCATTGTATACAATGACTGGGCTTGTTAGGCAATGTACACAATGACTGGTTATTTCAGTCATTGTACACATTGCCTGATTTTAGACATTGACTGTAACATATACATCGTTTGTATGAATTTCGGTTTACGAAAGGAACATTTGTAGTCGGATACATTCATTCATAACGAAGCCTGTATACATCGTTTGTATGAATTTCGGTTTACGAAAGGAACATTTGTAGTCGGATAAATTCATTCATAACGAAGCCTGTATACATCGTTTGTATGAATTTCTGTTTACGAAAGGAACATTTTTAATCGGATAAATTCATTCATAACGAAGCCTGTATACATCGTTTGTATGAATTTCCATTTACGAAAGGAACATTTGTAGTCGGATAAATTCATTCATAACGAAGCCTGTATACATCGTTTGTGTGAATTTCGGTTTGCGAAAGGAACATTTGTAATCGGAGAAATTCATTCATAACGAAGCCTGTATACGTCGTTTGTATGAATTTCGGATTACGAAAGGAACATTTGTGGTCGGATTTATTATTTATTTAGGAATGTCAATGTATATTTAATGGGTAGTATGGTGAACGGATTTATTATTTATTTAGGAATGTCAATGTATATTTAAAAGGTAGTATGGTGAATGGATTTATTATTTAGTTAGCAATGTCAATGTATATTTAATGGGTAGTATGGTGGATGGATTTATTATTTATTTAGCAATGGCTTCTCAAATCGTTAATGACAGTGTAGCAGGGCGAACATCCTTAGCAGCACATTGACTGTGACCAATCTGATCTTTACTCACAGAAGACCGTTGTAAACTATAGCCCTCAGATAGATTGTTTATTTCGAAAGTAGCATGGAAATAGTTCGCGAAGAGAGGGTTGGAGAAGATGGAGGTGGGTTCTCGCTATACTGGCACCTATTATGTTTTAACCTGAGGTCGAACGTTTGTGTTGGCGGTAAATATAGCGCTTCCTAAATGTCAACATTTTATATTCCAATCCTTAAAAACAGAATAAATATGAAAACGGCACGCTCAGTTGAATACTTGGTTTATTCGTTTTAGTGAAAACTACAAGCTATCAATACAGTTATCGCATGTTTAATTATAGGTTTTTGTTATGAAATACAATATGTTTATACCCGAAAATTTAAATATACAAATACATAAAAAGCCGAACAAAATATTCATAGATTGGAACTATTACAACCCGTATCTTCTCATACCCACATTATAGTTCTATAAAATACGGAGCATACTATATTAAAACATAGGAGTGAGTAAGTTAAGTAAGTGAGAAAGTAGAGTTTTATTAACGTGGCATGTGCTTCAAAAGAGAGTATAGTCCTCATGTGAAAACATAAATACAAACGAACCCGGCCAAGTTGGCATATATGTCACGGTATCAAAACCAAAAAAATATTAATTATATAAACATCAACATAACTTTTTTTACAGCATACAATCACTACCATTTGTTTGGTAGGAAAGTGTGATACGTAATCGTCCTATTTTAGAACGGTCGTGGCACTACTTAACGTCTCATTCCATGGGCATTTGGGGAGCCTCAGGATCTCCGCTGTCCAAACCCTATTAGGCGGGGCGCAGATGTCTGTTCAATTGAGCAGGTTAGCTGTGATATAGATAAATAAGCGGACCCGGACCAAAATGGTAAGAACTTATTTCTAAGCAGGCGCCTTGTTCTCCCGTGAGGTCCGTGCTGACGGGTATCGAGGAATGGGTAGTTTAAGACAAGAGTAGTCCCGGCTTAGAGGTGGTATTATACAGTATATTACCGTAGGTCCTTACTTCATGGTCGACAGTTGGTCGGATACAGTACAATCCCGTGGACTGGTCGTAATCCACGCGTGAGTAGTGATGCCCACGCATATGTCTACCACGTGAAACAAATCGTCATCAGCAAAATTTTAATTAATAAAGCACCGGGTTGTATCCGGTGGTTTATTAATTAAATTGTTGATGAATATTCCTATAATTAGTGTTTGCGTCTGTGGAAATATTGTCCACTGTGGAAAGTGTCCAGTCCAAGGCCACATAATACGCATACGTGGTAAACCATGCACACATATTTTCTAACTTTAACACTCCCAGGTTACCCCAAACAATAACAATACGCTATTTAGACGTCAGAATGGATTTGTTTATTCCATGTTCACTTCGGTGTTTCGTGTGTCAAAAAAGGTGCGGCCAACAGCACGAAGGATCTTGCACCAGTGAAATAATTACATTTGTAACTTACCATCAACAATCATATATCATATTGGAAAAGAATGCCCTGGAAAGAATAATGGGAAAGGTATACAGAAAGTCAAGAGGGAAAAACAAATCCGTTCCAAAGAGGCCAAAGACATTGTATCGTCTATGCATGACATGAATACCGCATCGTCACCATATGCAACAACACTCAACAATAAGAGTATCACACACCGCATACATGGCTCAAAGACACAATACCATCCTTACTGCAGGTCTTTACAAACGGACAACAAAACCAGACAGATTAAATATCAATCCAAACTGAGGCACCTTGTCAAGCAACAGTCGAAACAAAACAATCATACCAAAAGCAACAATGAACGTATAATCAAAACACAATATAGATCAAAACTCTAAACCAGACCATGGGCTAAAGAAACCATAACCAGGTCACAAACAAGAAACCATAACCAGGTCACAAACAAGAAACCATAACCAGGTCACAAACAAGAAACCATAACCAGGTCACAAACAAATCACACAGTGTAAGAGAAGAAAACAGAAAAGATACAAAAGGAAGGAAGAGAAAGACCAACAAAACTAACATCACATAGAATTCTAAAGTAAGTTGCAAATGTCGTAACAGGCAACTTGTCTGAAGGATGAGATTAATTCATCGATGACACCTTCCCTCGACAACTATGCTATCCTAGAGTATGTTCCAACTCCGACTGTACTGTAATAGTCGCGGCGTAAACTTTTAGTTAATTAATTAGTAACGTACCAGTTTTCCAATGTGATACAGTTAAAACTAGAAGTCCTGTCATGAAATGCGCGCAAATAGCACGTTGATATGCGCGTTAATGTACGCGTTATGGCCCAAGTAAAGCTATCAAATTCTGTGCATATGGCATGTGCGCAAGCAATGTTTCAGCCAATGGACCTCTGGGTAACCCGGAGGTCCATTTGCAGAAACATTGCAGGTGTTTCCTATGAGTAACTAAGAGAACCTGCCGTGCTTTGGATGACATTCGATATGTCAATTGCGCGCAATTCCAACGCGCAATTAAGCCTAGATAAGCGCACTATTCGTGACAGGACTTCTAGTTTTAACTGTAATGTCCGAATCCCGTTATTACTGACCCCAGTTTGTATGACAGATGTTGTGGTTAAGTCCGCATCGCGTTATTACGGACCTCAGTTTGTATGACAGACCATGTGGTTAAGTCCGCATCGCGTTATTACGGACCTCAGTTTGTATGACAGACCATGTGTTCAAGCCCGAATCGCGTTATTACAGACCTCAGTTTGTATGACAGACTATGTGGTCAAGTTCGAATCGCGTTATTACATACCTCAGTTTTTATGACAGACTATGTGGTCAAGTCCGAATAACGTTATTACATACCTCAGTTTTTATAAAAGACTGTGTGGTCAAATCTCAATAACGTTATTACAGACCTCAGTCTGTATGACAGACTATGTAGTCAAGTCCGAATAACGTTATTACAGACCTCAGTTTGTATGACAGACCATGTGGTCAAGTCCAAATCGCGTTATTACGGTTCTCAGTTTGTAGGACAGACTATGTAGTCAAGTCCGAATAACGTTATTACAGACCTCAGTTTGTATGACAGACTATGTGATCAAGTCCGAATCGCGTTATTACAGACCTCAGTTTGTTTGAATGACCATGTGGTCAAGTTCGAATCGCGTTATTACAGACCTCAGTTTGTTTGACAGACTATGTGGTCAAGTCCGAATCGCGTTATTACAGACCTCAGTTTGTATGACAGGCTATTTGGTCAAGTCAGAATCGCGTTATTACAGACCTCAGTTTGTGACAGACTGTGTGTATGACGTAAGTCCAACTTTCAAATCAAGCCTTTTTAGAAGGTAGCAAGATCGATATAATGAACACCAGCCCTGACAAAAATTCCCTAAGCGAAAAAAAAATATATTTAAAGGGCGGGGGAGCCTACATACCAAAACTCCTCAGTGGCACCGCTGTAATAAGTGGTTGATAAAATCGTAGCACTTGCCTTTTTATGTACGTGATCTATCGTTTGTGTTTCCGAACAATTTGGGAATATAAACACGTTTTGTTGTTGACTGTATTTTGCAGGGGAAAGTTGTGAGGTGGCTGCCGGGAGCAATTTTCGCATCATCATCATTAATCGTTGCGTGGATGATGACATTCCTTCCGGAAACCAAAGGGAGAGAACTTCCACAAACCATTGAAGATATGAAACTTTGGAAGAAGACTGAGAGGACGGGAGACATATAGTCTTCATATGAAATTTATATCTATTAATTATCAATTATCGATCATTGTTCACGCTCTTTTACTTGTTTTCTTTTTTTTTGTTGTTCCTCCTCTTTTGTAGATTATTGAGCATAGCCCATTTCGTCTCTCTTTGAGAACATAAATGTTCAGTTTTTTTCTTGGTGAGACTAAACGCATGTAGTTAGAGGGGAATAAGCACACACAGTGAAGGAATATTTCACCCGAAGATGGCTCGGGTTTTAATCAGAGAGTGCAATAGAAGCACTAGCGTTCTAATAGCTTGCATTTGATCTCACAGACTAACGACTTGATCTAACATTGTTGAATCGAGTTCATGAATATCGATCCGAGCCGAGACTCAGCGGGGCTCAGATCAATTTTGTGAACGAAGTTAAGAAACTTCATTACAAAATCGTCTCAAATTTGAGATTCATTTTATTGCATGGTGTGATCATTACACAATGATTTGAAAACAGGAAAGATCAGTTCAGTTCTACTTCAGATACCAAAATGGCTACGACATCAAGTTGACTTCTGACGTTACGTGTTCATGGGTAATATAACTGTGGTGTATGACGCCCCCTCTCCTCCGCGATAACTTTCTAGTCAGGACATTTTTATCTGGATTAGTCAAAGATATCGATTCACTCGTGCTGGCAATCAAATACTTTCTTAACCTTATACCTAACACGAAAAGCAGACAACACTTGCAAAGAAAATTATTGAATAACTGTTTTGTTCCCTTTTTGCCTGAAAACATAGCTTATGACCCCACATTGGAACGAGCTCGACAAGCTCGTTCCAATGAGGGGTCAAAAGCTATGTTTTTGAAGCAAAAAAAAAAAATGAAACAGTAACTAAAACTGACTAGCAGTTTTTGTGCATGGTGCTTTGGTTTTTGGCAGTTACATTGGGTAACCGGTTAAGGGACAAGACTGGAGGGACATCTGTCACCGATCTGATATCGTAGGGTCCCAGGATGACAAATTTTGAGTGATTATTAAATAAAACATTGGAATGCCAATAACTACATGTATTTATCCACAAACATATTTCCTGATTTTTTTTTTTAACTTTTACCCCAATTGGCAAATATTCCAGCTGCATCATCAAGGCATGCTTCGAAGAAGGGATGCCTTGATTAGGTAAAGGAAATATTTCTTCGGTCGGCACAAGAGTCATGAAAGTCAAGATAAATGTTATCCCCCATTGGTCATCTCCCCCTGTTTGTGTTGAGTAAGTGTGTGGTGGGTGGTATTCATGTTATAAGCTATTTTATGCAGATCATGTAGTGAAATGTTTTTTGATTTCATTTGTCGAAAATTATAAAACAGTATCGTGGAAGATGCTCTTCGATCGCGGCGTCAGTTGTAACCACATTTTGGGCAGATTTTAAATATCAGATGTGGGTCACTGTAAATAATGGGACCGGTTCTGCAGTTTTTGATTGTTGTTACGTGTATCTTGGAATCACTTTCAATCAGGGTCAGGGCTCGATTTAACTGGATTCGCATAGCAGATTTCTAATTAATATATAACTAGAGTTAATCAATTTCAAAAGAAAGATCATGTAAATAATTGGAAATGTTAACCCAAATTGATCCAAATTAGAAAACTGCTATTCAATTTTTAAAAATTAAATCGACCCCTGATCAGGGTGCAGCAATATATTTATTTATTTATGGACGCCTGGCGCCACATCAACATCGCGGGCTACATCGCGGGCTATATCGCGATGATGAAAAGTATGTACTGTGGATGAAATAATTAGGGAACACCGTAATGAGGAAATAGGATCACTTGTTTAAATAATATTGCGTGAATCAATTGAATAGATATGAGCAAATGGGGGTTTAAAACATTAAAAACAATTGAAAATTTATTAAAAAGATGGATTTCCTTGAGAAATTACAGAATATGATGTGGGTTTGTGTTGCAATAAGTCCCATAGAGACACTGCAGTAAAGCACTGCCGCTGACAAGATTAATCTCTGTATAGTGCAAAGTAATGTATTCTATTGTCAACACGTGCTGGAAAGGAAAACATTCTGATAGCACAGTACCGCCAAACAAAAAGGAAAGAGAAAGTGTCGTATGGCCAATATGACATCGTGCCAAATTATAGAGTCCCCCACTACAAAGGTTATTAGACGAGAAAGTATTATCACTAATAATTACAGTCTCCCCTACAAAGGCTACCAGATGGGTAAGTATTGTCTCTAATAATTACAGTCTCCCCTACAAAGGTTACTAGACGAGTAAGTATTATCACTAATAATTAGAGAGTCTCCCCTACAAAGGTTACTAGATGAGTAAGTGTTATAACTAATACTTTGAGAGTCTCCCCTACAAAGGTTACTAGACGAGTAAGTATTATAACTAATAATTAGAGAGTCTCCCCTACAAAGGTTACCAGACGAGTAAGTATTATAACTAATAATGAGAGAGTCTCCCCTACAAAGGTTACTAGACGAGTAAGTATTATAACTAATAATTAGAGAGTCTCCCCTACAAAGGCTACTAGACGAGTAAGTATTATAACTAATAATGAGAGAGTCTCCCCTACAAAGGTCACTAGACGAGTAAGTATTATAACTAATAATTACGGAGTCTCCCCTACAAAGGTCACTAGACGAGTAAGTATTATAACTAATAATTACGGAGTCTCCCCTACAAAGGCTACTAGACGAGTAAGTATTATAACTAATAATGAGAGAGTCTCCCCTACAAAGGTCACTAGACGAGTAAGTATTATAACTAATAATTACGGAGTCTCCCCTACAAAGGCTACTAGACGAGTAAGTATTATAACTAATAATGAGAGAGTCTCCCCTACAAAGGTCACTAGACGAGTAAGTATTATAACTAATAATTACGGAGTCTCCCCTACAAAGGTCACTAGACGAGTAAGTATTATAACTAATAATTACGGAGTCTCCCCTACAAAAGTTACTAGATGAGTAAGAATTATAACTAATAATTAGAGAGTCTCCCCTACAAAAGTCACTAGACGAGTAAGTATTATAACTAATAATTACGGAGTCTCCCCTACAAAAGTTACTAGATGAGTAAGTATTATAACTAATAATTAGAGAGTCTCCCCTACAAAGGTCACTAGACGAGTAAGTATTATAACTAATAATTACGGAGTCTCCCCTACAAAGGTCACTAGATGAGTAAGTATTATAACTAATAATTACGGAGTCTCCCCTACAAAGGTCACTAGACGAGTAAGTATTATAACTAATAATTACGGAGTCTCCCCTACAAAGGCTACTAGACGAGTAAGTATTATAACTAATAATGAGAGAGTCTCCCCTACAAAGGTCACTAGACGAGTAAGTATTATAACTAATAATTACGGAGTCTCCCCTACAAAGATTACTAGATGAGCAAGTATTATAACTAATAATTAGAGTGCCTCCTACAAAGGTTACTAGACGAGTAAGTGTTATAACTAATGATTAGAGAGTCTTCCCTACAAAGGTTACTAGATGAGTAAGTGTTATAACTAATAATTAGAGTGCCTCCTACAAAGGTTACTAGACGAGTAAGTATTATAACTAATAATTAGAGAGTCTCCCCTGCAAAGGTCACTAGATGAGTAAGTATTATAACTAATAATTACGGAGTCTCCCCTACAAAGGTTACTAGACGAGTAAGTATTATAACTAATAATTACAGTCTCCCCTACAAAGGTTACTAGATGATTAAGTATTATAACTAATAATTAGAGAGTCTCCCCTGCAAAGGCTACTAGATGAGTAAGTGTTATAACTAATACTTTGAGAGTCTCCCCTACAAAGGTTACTAGACGAGTAAGTATTATAACTAATAATTAGAGAGTCTCCCCTACAAAGGTTACCAGACGAGTAAGTATTATAACTAATAATGAGAGAGTCTCCCCTACAAAGGTCACTAGACGAGTAAGTATTATAACTAATAATTAGAGTGTCTCCTACAAAGGTCACTAGACGAGTAAGTATTATAACTAATAATTACAGAGTCTCCCCTACAAAGGTTACTAGACGAGTAAGTATTATAACTAATAATTACAGTCTCCCCTACAAAGGTTACTAGACGAGTAAGTATTATAACTAATAATTACAGTCTCCCCTACAAAGGTTACTAGACGAGTAAGTATTATAACTAATAATTAGAGTGTCTCCTACAAAGGTCACTAGACGAGTAAGTATTATAACTAATAATTACAGAGTCTCCCCTACAAAGGTTACTAGACGAGTAAGTATTATAACTAATAATTACAGTCTCCCCTACAAAGGTTACTAGACGAGTAAGTATTATAACTAATAATTAGAGTGTCTCCTACAAAGGTCACTAGACGAGTAAGTATTATAACTAATAATTAGAGAGTCTCCCCTACAAAGGTCACTAGACGAGTAAGTATTATAACTAATAATTAGAGAGTCTCCCCTGCAAAGGCTACTAGATGAGTAAGTGTTATAACTAATCATTAGGTCAGTTGTTGTGGAGCTTATTATTTGTTGCCCACATTCCATTCTGTCTGTCACACAGTTGTTATGTACTTATTGATATGTTGTTTGAAATCAATGAATGGAAGTTAAACATCAGCGATACACTTGTTTAAAGCCTGTTTGCTGTACTGCCTGTCCTGTTGTTACCGGAGATACTAACAAATCCTGGTAACGAGCAAAACAGGATATCGTATCTGTCAAACATTAGAGTATTGAACTTCTCACGAAGTTCCAAACTGAGAGGTTTTTTTCAAACTGGGGTTGCGTAAAGACATTAAATAGGAAACAGAATCTGAAAATTTAATCGACTTCAATTCCAAAACATTCTTGATGCGTTCAAGCGCTAGGTGTGAAGCTTTAACATCAGCTGTGGAAATATAACTTTCATTTGGTCTTCTGATAGAGGTGCTGTGTTGATCAGCAAACACAGCAGAAGATACGTTGTCACCGCCTTTAGATCCATCCGGGAAGATCATTGTATACCCATAATACTAACATTTAATTTCGGCATATTTTTGTTTGATCTGCAGAAAGTAATGTTTTGTCTCAGATTTCTTGAAGACGCAAGGTCCAAATGAAAGTCTGTTTTCTAAGCAGCTAAGGAGGAATATTTTGTTTGTAGTCCTCTTTTATAGAAGCAAATCCATATGCGGTTTAATTCGTGTTCCGGTAAGTTTTGTTAAGCAGTCTTTCGACTTTTAGGCGAGCTGTCGCTCTCGTGCCCCATCGCCCCTGTATCATGTTTATTTTACATTTTGCGAGTAGAAAACATCGAGCCTAGGTTCCACCCAGCGATCGACTAACCCTTAACTACCGAATCGGTTTCATCCGTTGTACAGTATACATACATGTAATCTGCAGTAGAAAAAAAAAAAAAAAGTTCAACAACACCATATTATGTGACCCTCTCAGTGGCGAGAGCTTGATCCAATGAGGGGGTCACATGATGTGATTTTGTTGAATTGTTGGTTATGGATTGCGGGAAAATTAAAATTACAATTTTAATTACTCGTGTTTTCTGCACAGGGTTGAAATATGTTCGTGGGGAGTCAAGCCAAATAGTAGAGTGCGTGCACGGAAATGTGAACAGTATACCATAAATTATAAGCTATCGTATTCCAAAACTTCAAACTAGGACTGTCACGATTGTTTAATTTAGGAATCGATTAATCGTCGTAAATAATCGACGATTAATCGTACCTAAATGACCCCCCCCCCCCCCCGCCTTCTCCTCTCCCTCTCTTTGAAGTCGATGAAAATGAAGTTCAAGTCAGTTGACCTACCTCAAGGAAACAACGAAGACGATCCTTTTTAGGTGCATTCAAAGCTTTGATGTTCTGGACTTTTCAACCGTCAGTGTAATAATCAAGACCGGTCGGCAGTTGCGAACTTCGCAACTGCCGACCGGTCTTGATTATTAGACTGACGGTTCAAAAGCTCAGAACATCAAAGCTTTGATGAATTTACATGGAAGACTATTGCTTCCAACAGCGTCTTGGGGTTTAACATCGATGTTCTTAACTCTTTACCTTTAGAAACAATACTTGTTCCATCAAATTTTCTTTTAATTATTAAACGTCTAGAACGGGATACAATTTACCGATTATTCGACAACGAAAAATACTAATCGATTTCGCCGTGACCGATCAACAGTCGATTAATCGATTAATCGTGACAGCCCTACAAATCACTTCTATACAACACTAAAACAATATATATGATGCAAGAGGAGGTCACATGATGTGATTTTGTTGAATTGTTGTTTATGAATTGGGGAAAAATTAAAATTACAAATTTTAATTAGTTGTATTTTCTGCACAGATTTGAAATATGTTCGTGGGGTGTCAAGCCAAATAATATAATAGTAGGGTGCGTGCTCGGAAATGTGTACAGTATACCATGAATTATAAGCTATCGTATTCCAAGACTTCAAACCAATCAAACTTCACATTCCGACAATTGATACATAAACAACATAATTCGACAAACATGAAGGACTAGTAATGCTACTCACAAACTTTTCATTCATACATTCCGTGGGATTGACTTTCGATGATTGCTCCCTTGTTGCATTTCACACCAAAAATAAGTTCGATTATTCAAAAAGCCTGTTCGAAAAATCGTGTAATACTTTCGGAATCCCTATTTACCGTTGTGCATCAGTTGAGTGAACGGTGTGCAGATGTCAGTTGATGGTTTACTTGAACATATTTCCCCGATACCGTTTTCTCGCTCACTAAAATCGAGCTGAGCATCGGTAAACCTCGGATCAAATCGATTTGTGTGAACTCGGTCAGACATTTCACATCAATTAGCGACACATCATCGATGATCTATTTAATTTCTACACCATTTCCACGGGAAGATAATGTACTTATAATACATCTTATGCCACGTGCATGAAGGTGATAATATGCGAATACCCAACATATTCAGAAGACACTTCGACAGATTAACCATCCACTCCAACATGAGTTTACTCCTTGCTGTGCTCGACTACTTAACGATTTATCGACTAATCAATTGGTAGAGTGCCGAGTTATTTTTGGCAATCAAAATTTGCTCACATGTTATATAATATAAAACACATCTACTGAATTTGAACATATACGAAGCGGTACCTGCACTTCAGAATGTTTTTTTCTCTAAGGCCACAAACTAATGCACAATCGCTAATCATGCCCGTGACAGTTTTACGGGTGGTGCAAGTCGAAGTACCCAGAGAGAACCACCGCGCAACAACGAGCAGCTGCCCCCCCCCCCCCCCAACATTGTAATTCCCAACCCCAGCACAGGCAGGGTTAGATTGGCTGACGACATGCGCTCCATCGACGTGCAGTACGCCTCAGGACACGGCGTCACCGTGCCCCCATGTGGACAATCGGGGCCAACCATGTATATCACAATGTCTCTGGCCTCTTTGTAACTAATATCTTTTTTCACAGTTTATTCTTCAAATTAGCTTTTCTTTCTTCCATACGGGGCAAACTAATTACGAAACGTGATTGCCATGGTAGTTATAACTTTTTAAAGCATTTTGTGCATTGGTCTTGATGATGCTGACCATTCAAATCATATAGCACGTCACAGTTGTTCTGACTGTGGCCATATTTTTAACACTTGAAATACCGAAGTGTATTCTGTAGAGTAGAAAGATTACAAAATAATAACTGCACATTCCTAAAATACAAGACAATCACTCACCTGGTATATCAGAATTGCATTTAGAGATCTAAAACCGGAATTCAGTGTGGAGAGGTTATAAAAGGGTTATTTAGTGAGGCATGAGGTGTGCGAATAAATGGCCAAGAGCAAACACTGTCTGTTGCAATTGAATCAAACTAAGTACGTGCAAACAGGGCTACAACTGAAACACACATAATTTAGTTTTCAGGCGCACAATCATGCTAAAATTATCGATAGGAATGTTTTTGGGGTCTTTGGGTTTGTTCTTCCGGACGTCCACCATAGACCGGCCATTACACCACGCACAAAACTAGGCATGGCTACTCAACGTAAACCAGCGGGTGTCTGTGTGAACTCAGTAATCTGTTGATTAGAACTTTGCTTCGAATTGTTATCCTCTCTGTCTGAATTTTCTATTGACTTTCTGAGTGAAAACACCGCTCATTGGGTGTCTCACCTCTAAGCACATATCCTCGTATTGTGCAGAGATGTAGAAGCATCCTTACAGTTAATACATTAGAAAAAAAAAACAATTGTTATCACATGTCCATTTTGTTCACCTTAAAACATTTGATATTTTGTTTTCATATTAATCAGTGATAAATAAAGCCTTCCGTCAATTTCATTAGTCAATTTCAAAACTAAACAATTTGATTGGCTGAACAAAATTCACTGGGCCACATTTTCATAATTTGCATAATTAGAGTTGGGAGCTTTCAATGGTCAATTTCAAAACTGGAAAATTTGATTGGCTAAACAAAATACAACTGGGTCACATTTGCATAATTTCAGTAGGGAAAATTTACGTTATCTGTCCTATTTAGGGGGGGTTATATTGTATTATAATCATTTACCTACAAGAAAAATGCCATTCATTTTTTTTTTATATTTTCAATTTTTGCTTCCAAAACATAGGTTATGACCCCTCATTGGAACGAGCTCGTTCCAATGAGGGGGTCATAACCTATGTTTTGGAAGCAAAAAATGATAAATTTTAGTAAAACGAGGATGTTTTTTCCAAGTGCCGTCTGCAACTCAAGTTAGGTGATGGGTTAAAAAGTCATACTAAGTGGCTAATTTGTGGGTGTGTGTGTCATATGATAAATAGAATATGAAATGAGTGTTTTTCTCATATAATATTTATGAAACGCGTCCGAATTTTGCGTTTGGGCTCGCCAGAGGCTCGCCAAAACGGAAAATTCGTAGACTCGTTTCAGAAATATTATATGAGAAAAACACTCATTCCATATCCTCTATTTAATACATTTATACCGCTGTTTATTACACTCTGTAGATAAAATGTTTCCAGAAGATATAGTAAGAGATATCGAAGTTTAAGGAATTTACCTTAGTTTGACGGTCCTCCCTAAGTCACTCATAAAAAGAAAGGCCATCCCCCGGATATATGCGCCTCTTCTCATTGTTCAGACTGATTCAGTGGCCAATACAAATATAAGTGACAATACGTAATACATAAGATAAAACACGTTTTTCATAAATATTCGCCAGCTGGTCTTAAGCACTAGGTTATTGCGTTTGTTTGTCATTTTCGTTTGTCTTTCCTCTTTTCCAGTGTTGCAGTTCTGCAACTGTTTGTGGGAGTTTCTTCCCTTTAGTTTCTGGTAGAAATCGCATCACACCGGCTACAACAAGCGCCGTTGAGCCAAAAATTGATCCCGGAAGCCAACGAGCTATCTGTGCCTTCAAAATAAGAATACACCAAATCGGTAAACTATATATTTGATTCAGTAGTACAGGTTGTTACAACTGATAATGTTACAACTCAACATAATGCTACACTAACGCATAATGTTGCAAACATGTTGTAAACAACCGATAATGTTATAAACTCCGCACAATGTTGAAGCTTTTTCGGACGCATAATGTGATAAAAATCAACGCCTTTTGTTACAATTTCCTTCTGCGCGTACTGTTAAACAAATTAAAGGATTATGTTATAACTTTACGTATACTCAACCCGATCACCACTCTTTCAAACGAACTGCAACTTGACGTCACGTAGCTGCCAGTTACCATCTTAAACATGTATGTACATGTTGTATATGAGATGTGTTTCTTGCGCGGTTAGGGGAAACTCAGCGTCAGCTGAAGAGCCCCCTTGAGGACTTATTTTAAGGGGACTTAATCACGTGACATACATTCAGGTAGCCCTCCAGCTCATGACGTCATCATCATGGTGAAACGAGCGCACGTGCTTCAGTGGTGTCTGGTTAAGTGAATGGACAATTTCTGGAAATGTTTTGAGCCGTTCAGAATCTCTCCAATTAAACCATGGGAGGGCGGGAAGGGCGCGCTATGTTATCTGGACGATATGGATATGTTTACCGGCACGAGTAGAGTATCCTCTTCGAGGAAAGTAGTATATCATAGCCGTCTGACCTTTTGGGGAGGGAGGAGGGGGTCAAATACCTCGATTTTTTGCGAATTTTCAGTGACTAATTCCCAATGTTCGCATATTTTTTGCGTTATAACAATACTCTATTATTTGTTTATTTTGCTAAAAGTTTTTCTATATAATGAACTTGAACAAAAAAGAGGTGGGGCTGGAGGTGGTAGCGATTGTGGAGGTGGTGGAGGTGGAGGAGGAGGAGGCGGTGGAGGTATGAGTGGAGGTGGATGAGTCATTTGTAACAGGGATTACGAGGATGAGGAGGTGGGTGTAGGATGAAGAAAAAGGGGTGCGGGGATTAGGAGTATTAAAAGGGACAGGGTTTTTATTAGGATTAGGAAGATGAGGCACAGGGATTGAGATATTGAGGTGATGTGGAGAGAAGGCCATAGAAAGGTGCTATGAAAGTGTAGTACTAGATAGCATGGTAATGCAGTGAAGGTTGTGGAGGTGGTGGAAGAGGTGGAGGTGGTGGTGTATGTGGGATTACATGGTTGGAGGCGATGGAGTCACTCCGAGCTAAGATGATGATGGTGATTATGATGATGATGATGATGGCGAGGAGGAGGGGAGGATGCGGATGATGATGAGTCATTTGGATTAGGAGGCGGGGAAGTGTGGGAGGCGAGGTGGGATGAATGGCGTAGGAGGAGAGGCGTAGGTATTAGGATAAAGATTGGGAATGGAATTAGGATTGGTATTGGGATGTGTGGTGTTATATTAAACATTCTCATATATTCTTATTACTTCAATTCTTTTATTTTCTCCCTCTATCGATCCTTCCTCCTCGCACATATATATCTCATTTTCCTCTTTCTGTGTTTCACTCAGCTGGCTACCCACCATTTTCTAGCCTATATAAGAGATGTGCTTTGATTTTTGCTCTTCTCTTTTTGTATTGGCGTATGTTTATGCAGACCACATCTCCTTTTAGCCCGCCTCCCCAAGGTATTCAAACCACCGGCATATCCTACCATCCATCTCTGATACCCTTTGCCATCCACTGCCACCATGCCATACTCTGCCAATCAGCTGTTCCGTCCACCACTTTCACCAGTTCACACCCCTCCCAGACCACCCCAGCAACCCGTAACTGTTCTGGTGTGTATGTTGTTTGTTATCTTAGCAAAACTTCCAGATGACCGTCGAACATTATTTCTGAAATAATTTCTGAAAGAAGGGCGGTTTTCTCCATTTCGCCTGCTTTACATGTACGTAGTCAAAACTCAAATTATGATTCTAACTGAAGGCGAGACATTTAATACGCAAATGTAATATTATGTAAACAAGCCTTACCAAATTGTCTGAGTATGGTGATAATGTCCCAGCTACACTCGCCCAAAAATACGACATACCCATGCCAGTACTTCTGAAATGGATATTATAAAACATGGAATGACAGATACGTCGTTAATTCGCAGAGCTTTGAACAAAGTTTGAAAAAATAACATCTATACACAATATCAAGTGTCCTCAAGTACACTGAGCTACCCATACGATATACTACTTCCTACGAAATACGTTTTCAATTCAAGAAACTCTTGAAACGTGTATTTGTTTAATTTTCAAAGAATAATTACATGTTGCATTACAACGGCATGTTGCCAGGTTAAGTGCGGTGGTCTGTAGTAGTGAGCACCGATATTTTAGAGACCGTGCGAGCATAGTGGCGTTGTGTACAAAGGCGTAATGCACGTCGATCGTGCACCTGACGTCAGTCAATACTAACCAATGCTTCTGCGGAGTTGGTACGTTGGAAAGTCTGACAATATGAATGAAATTTTACAGGGTTGACAAAAATAATCGAACTCAACCCAAGTACCATTTTCCCGGGTAATGATTTTTGAACCAAATTAAATTAGATTTAAAGAATAGTTAGTTGGTTTGCACAAACACCTACAGTACGTGAAGAGTGGATTGTAAGTAAATCACCCGCGGAGTGGAGTTATCACCCAAGCTTTAACTTTCAAACTTTGTTTATATCGACAAAAAAAACAAGCAATGTTTCAGCCAATGGACCTCCGGGTGTAACCCGGAGGTCCATTGGCTGAAACATTGCTGCTGTTGGTTGTGCTTTGCAACAAATTCGCAATTATTGCTTGAGTGGAATCCCCACTCTGCGGGTGATTTAGCGATAATAGACTCTCCACGTACTGTAGGTGCATGAATCTGTTTAGAAATATGATCTCAAATAATTCATATCTTTGGAGTGTACACACCACAATGAGACTGACGCTACATTTCATACATTTCAAAATTGATTCGTTACTCCCCTTTGTCCGGGGATTCTCTCCGGGTACTCCGGTTTCCTCCACCCGTAAAACTGTCCATCAAGAGCAATAAAATTCCCGACTGTTTGGCTGAGTTATTCATGTGTGCACAAATGGTTTGGGATTAATACAGAAGTCGAGGGTACAACATCAAACATTTGATGAGCTTTCTGCACTTGTTTACGGTGTTTCAAGCTATTTTGCGTCTAGCAGATAGAAATAAACAAACAAAGTAACTGTCTTTTTTTTATAATTAGATGTTTCAGACAGTGTTCTCCTTCAAAGAGTTACAGATTGGACGTTTAAACTGTGGGGCACAGGGGCACCAGTACACCCTCCCCGAAAACTCAGAAAGGAGAGAGGGAAAGAGAGGAAGTTGTTGTTCAGGGATAAGTATCAATGTTAGACCTTTCCGCCTTTCAACGGAGGAAATGGTTACTAACACTTATAAAATTCTCCAAAAACGTCATTTTTTTGTCTGAAACTACCAATTTTCGTGAACAAACGGAGGATAAAACTGTAAACGATAACTTACAACGGCAAATTATCCTGACAGTCAATGCTGTAAACGAATATGAAGCGTTTCTTCAGATTCTCCATTCTCAACGGAAAGGAAACTCCAACAAACATTGGAAAATTTGCGAAACAAGCATCCCTGTTTAGCATAACGTCTGTCATAGTTTCAATATGGGTCCATTGTTTGACTTTTCTGAATAGCATATAGCAAAAGCTGAGATCATTTAACCCTTTACCCAACGAATCGCCCGCATCCGCAAGCGTAATATGCAGATTCAGCAGCTGAAAAAATATTATTTTTCGAAAAATTTCAACAAAACCATATCACGTGACCCCTTGTTGGAACGAGCTCGTCGAGCTCGTTCCAACGAGGGGTCACATGATATGGTTTTGTTGAAAGTTTTTGAAAAATTTCAAAAAATTATATTTAAAATAATAAATTTTGATATCGTCTGCGTTGGGTAAAGGGTTAACCGAATGTGGCTCTTGTAAATAAAACGGACATTTTTAACCAGTGATTTCTTCGGTTAAGTTTAAACGAAGGTTTCAACAAATTGGCTGCTTCACAGCAGTCGTGACTATATTTGATGAAACATATCCTGAGAATACTCAAGTTAAACTTTACGTAATAACTTCAAGGTCTATCTACTTTTCTCGCGAATTGAATCTATGCAAAATAATCAGACCTAACCTGTACGTGAATGGATAAAGTCTTTACTTAAATTTACAAAATTCTCAGAATTGAGGATTTTCCAACCAGAATATTTATTTAATCACAAGATCAAAACATATATGTTCGCAAATAAATGATGAACACATGTATAT
This sequence comes from Pictodentalium vernedei, assembly GCA_031216915.1. Taxonomy (NCBI): domain Eukaryota; kingdom Metazoa; phylum Mollusca; class Scaphopoda; order Dentaliida; family Dentaliidae; genus Pictodentalium; species Pictodentalium vernedei. The sequence continues at coordinate 532,363,984 of CM062293.1, forward strand.
AAAGAAAGATCACATATTCTTTCGAAGTGACAAAGAAGTAAAAGCAAAAATATAGCCCTAGAAATTTGTGACAAATAATATGGTACTCAAGTTCTAGCCTTCAAAAGTGGACGAGTGTGAACACTGAGATCAAAACGTGTACCGAAATTCTATTATTTTATGAATGCCCCCCCATCGATCCATTGACAACATTTTGAGAAAACATAAACCCATTTCTGAAACATTGCATCTGAAATGTGGTCCAGTTTGCTAAAAATGCATTTTCTATATTCGTATGATTAACATGGACTATTGTGGGCGATACCATCTATTCAACCAAAGCACCACGTTTCGGCCGAATTGTATAATAGAATCTTGAGAGAAATTGAAAAAAATGTCGGTTTGGTTACATTTCAGCCGGTTTTCAGAGACAATGAAAAAGCATTAGAAATACCACAGGCCGGGGGGGGGGGGGGGGGGGGCGCTCTGTTCAAGGTCTATGAATATTTCAAATTTCATAAAACCCTTTCTTGGGCATCCGTCATGCGAAAATTCTTGAGAAAAAAATAAATGAGAATAAAGTTTGATCTATTAGAATTACGCGAATCTAAATATATATTGGTAGCATGAAAGTACAGTCGATGTTAGAGGTGGATGACTAATATACAAAATGAAATCTACATAAAAATAAAAAAAAACAAATGGTAAAATAAGGAAAATAAGATAGAGTGTTACAATTTAACTCACCTTAGACTAGTGGGATACAATTCAGGAACGTACATGTAGAGGGAAACAAACGATAACGAAATTCCAAATTTTCCAATCATTACCAACACTGTTTTCAGAATCGTTAAAATATCTGTATCTTCTGAAATTAAATATGAACAAGTGGCAAAAACAAATTAATTTTTGTTCAGTCATGCTGCTACACCATCGCATCATAAACATGTGTTTTGTGTACAGTGTGCTTGGACACTGTCTTTTATCGCGACAATACTCGTTTTGTTGCGACGAGTAGCTACGAGTCGCGCTTGATCAATGGCTAACTATAACTAGTGGAGTCGTGATAAAAGATTGTATACGAGGGCATAGCAAGTTAACCTGCCATTCGTGCAAATAAATCATACAGAAAACAGTCGCTAATGCAGAAAATAGCCACACCCGACTAATCAAAGCATTCACCTCAGCCCACCTGTACTGAGTAATGTCTTCAATATGAATGAAAAATAATCGAACTCAACCCAGGTTTCATTTTCCCCCGAGCAATGATTTTTGAACCAAATTGAATTAAATTCATAATCTCGCCCAAAGAATAGTTAGTTGGTTTGCACAAATACCTAGGTGCATGAATCTGTTTAGAAATATGATCTCAAAATATTCATATATTTTGAAGCGTACACACCACAATGAGGCTGACGTTAAATTTCAAAACTGCTTCGTTACCACTTTCAAATATTGCGAAATACCTTTATTTGTTTGTGTGTTTTGCATTGATGGGTATGATGGTGTGTGTGAGAGGGTGGGTGTATGCAGGGGGGGGGGGGTAGATAAGGGTTCTGTGTCCCGATGTTTTGAGAATCCAGACGATAGTGTTTGTGTCCGCGCGATGATCGTTTTTGTATGCGCTTTGTCCATAGCAAGAAAACAATGGTTTAGGGTTTATATTCCCGATTCAAAACGTGGTCTAAATGTGTTAGTGTGTGTGTGCATGCGTGCTTACGTGCCTGCGTGCATGCTTGCGTGCGTGCCAGTGTGTGTTAAGCATGTGCTGGATCTGGCAAGTCCCTGCAACATAGACGGTATATTGGGGAATATGTGGCCTACCATTATCCTGTTTTGAAGGGAATTACATGTGATTACGAATAACACATAAATAGTCCATCAGACTCGAGTGCGTTCATTTCTTCTTGCGAAGTCATGTAACATTGCTGCTTGCGATAGAGTGTTTTTGTTTTTTTGGAGTAAATTGTACATGAATGTTTATATACTCTGTCAGCCAACGTGGTTGAACAATCAGTGGTCAGACCTGTTGACTGAAAAAACTGTTTCTTCATGTCTATGGACAGATTCTTCATGTTGACATTATGTGGCAACATCTTGTGTGTCCGTTATTCTATTTACATTGGGTTTTAATCTTTTTATTCACTCATTATGAAGTGCAAACTATCCATAGGAGAGCCATGGAACGATTACAACATGAGATGTCTCCACGAGTATTTCTACTAGTAATGTCTCCACGAGTATTTCTACTAGTAAGAATTAAGCTATAAAAACGGCAAATATTGTCATCAAACATATTTACAAATTATTTTTAAATGAAATCGTTTGGTATTTTAATCATTCCCATACTTTATCGAGATATAAATGAAAGTTGTAAGGCTTACTGAATGTGTACACAGTTTTGGTATTTCCATTATGAGAAGATAGTGTTCAACCTTGAGTTCAAGTAATATTCTATAACAAATTTAATTATTATCAGTGCGTGTTTACACAAACCCAACATAAAGCTGAAATTCAAAAGATGATGGCAATTAGCAAGATCTAAGGTGTATAAATGGTGCTGTGTATTATGGTTTGTTAGTACCAGGAAGGTATCCATGTTAGCAGCCCTTCTTACGATTTGAGGGCACCGGCCGCTCTTTTTATACTTTTAGAAAACGTCCATTCCATTGACATATCATGTGCATACTGGAACAGACGATCCTTCTACTGCCAGTCGAGTTACAAAGAAGGTGAAACAGATTGGAAAGGTCGAAAAACATGCCGAGAGGTAAATTACAACATACGTTTATCCGCTGAAATGGTGGTTGCAGAGAGAAGAGTTAAGCCAGATACGATTAGACCAAATATACATGTGGAACGTCGACCAAATCTGAAAGTATATAAAAACACAATAAACGGAGCCAACTGTATTCTTTTATTTTATGTTACAGTTAATGGGAAGAAAACGCACACAATGAAGTCGAGGCTGACTGACAAAGCGCGTCCACGATAAGGTCGTTGAAATCAGGGCCACTAGTATAGGAACATCAGAGCCACTAGTATAGGTACATTTATTTACCATATTTAGACTATTATTTCCGACTATTACTCTCCAGACCAGGCATGTCAAAGTACCACCGGTACCAATATAACCAGTACCGTGATGAGACAGACCCTGTCCCGCCGAAACCGGTACCATTACTCGGGCAAATGAAAAATGGATGACATATCGCAATCAGATGGGAGAAATTCGCATTTAAACCACTCCAGTCCTCAATATGCGAAGACAAACATGACCTTCTGTCAATTTTTCTGAGGCGACATCAAAGTAATCATAAAGCACGAAGATCGTGCTTTATGATTACTTTCGTGTCACCACAGAATATTTTCCTTGAAATAACCTATGACGGCGCCTTCTTTGTCTTTGATACGATGTTTGAAAAGTCAAAAAGGTTGGGTTTATCGAGGTCGTGGTGTAGACAGAAGATGCACCTGTAGAGTTTTGATATGTTCATTCACAAATAAGTTAAAAGTATGTCATGCAAGTGTGTCATACACGATTATCAGCCTATTTACCCTCGTTCAGTTAGGAATTTTCCGTAGAATAACTTTGTCCCGGTACCGGTGGGACAGAAGCTCCAGTACCGGTACCGGGTTGAGCATGAAGGAACCCGCGGTACCCGTACCGGTGCAGGTACCGGATGACATGCATGCCCCAGACACTTTCCTTCGTAGTCAAACATTCATATGTCCCCGGGTCTTGAATTCGAAACACACTAGCCGACCCACTGAGTGCTCTACAAAAACATGCCGAGAGGTAAATTACATGTACCGAGTTGATATCCAATCAATGCATAGCGAAAAACAAACATATCATTATCGACTCATTCAACAGAGTTGTAATGAAAATCAGCTTATGTAGCACCTTAAGCGTTAGCGATGTTTCGTTGAATGACTTCCGAACATTCGTTTTGCGATTTCAATACAGTCTAGGTTATTTAATTATTTTGATTATCTATTCATTATTTATTTATTTATTTTTTTAATAATTGTTTATTTATTTATTGTGATTTAACGCCATTTATTTATTCATTTATTTATTTATTCAAATATTTATTTATTTACTTATATGGGTTTAACGGCGCATTCGTCAGCCAGGTTCGTAGCAGTTTTGCGGGTGGAGGAAGCCAGAGTCCCAGAGAAAATTACTGAGCTCCCCAGTGTACCAACTTGGCCCAAGCACGATTGGTTGAATGCAAGTTCATCACCGGCATGTAGTACGCCTTGGTACAGTCGGGATTAAGTTCATCAGCGACGTGTAGTACACCTTGGTACAGTCGGGATTAAGTTCATCACCGACGTGTAGTACGCCTTGGTACAGTCGGGATTAAGTTCATTACCGACGTGTAGTACGCCTTGGTACAGTCGGGATTAAGTTCATCACCGACGTGTAGTACGCCTTGGTACAGTCGGGATTAAGTTCATCACCGACGTGTAGTACACCTTGGTACAGTCGGGATTAAGTTCATCACTGACGTGTAGTACACCTTGGTACAGTCGGGATTAAGTTCATCACCGACGTGTAGTACACCTTGGTACAGTCGGGATTAAGTTCATCAGCGACGTGTAGTACGCCTTGGTACAGTCGGGATTAAGTTCATCACCAACGTGTAGTACACCTTGGTACAGCCGGGATTAAGTTCATCACCGACGTGTAGTACACTTTGGTGCAGTCGGGATTAAGTTCATCACCGATGTGTAGTACACCTTGGTACAGTCGGGATTAAGTTCATCACTGACGTGTAGTACACCTTGGTACAGTCGGGATTAAGTTCATCACCGACGTGTAGTACACCTTGGTACAGTCGGGATTAAGTTCATCACTGACGTGTAGTACGCCTTGGTACTGTCGGGATTAAGTTCATCACCGATGTGTAGAACGCCTTGGTACAGTCGGGATTAAGTTCATCACCGACCTGTAGTACACCTTGGTACAGTCAGGATTAAGTTCATCACCGACGTGTAGTACGCCTTGGTACAGTCGGGATTAAGTTCATCACCGATGTGTAGTACACCTTGGTACATTCGGGATTAAGTTCATCACTGACATGTAGTGTGCCTTGGTACAGTCGGGATTAAGTTCATCACTGACGTGTAGAACGCCTTGGTACAGTCGGGATTAAGTTCATCACCGACGTGTAGTACGCCTTGGTACAGTCGGGATTAAGTTCATCACCGACATGTAGTACGCCTTGGTACAGTCGGGATTAAGTTCATCACCGACGTGTAGTACGCCGTGGTACAGTCGGGATTACGTTCATCACTGACGTGTAGTACGCCTTGGTACAGTCGGGATTAAGTTCATCACTGACGTGTAGTACGCCTTGGTACAGTCGGGATTAAGTTCATCAGCGCCGTGTAGTACGTCTTGGTGCAGGCGGGATTAAGTTCATCAGCGACGTGTAGTACGCCTTGGTACAGTCGGGATTAAGTTCATCACTGACGTGTAGTACGCCTTGGTACAGTCGGGATTAAGTTCATCAGCGACGTGTAGTACGCCTTGGTACAGTCGGGATTAAGTTCATCACCGACGTGTAGTACGCCGTGGTACAGTCGGGATTAAGTTCATCGCCGACGTGTAGTACAACTTGGTACAGTCGGGATTAAGTTCATCACCGACGTGTAGTACGCCTTGGTGCAGTCGGGATTAAGTTCATCACCGACGTGTAGTACACCTTGGTGCAGTCGGGATTAAGTTCATCACCGACGTGTAGTACGCCTTGGTGCAGTCGCGATTGAGGCCGTTCCCAAGGCGCAACGTACAGTACGTGGAGAGTGGATTCTAACTAAATCACCCGCGGAGTGGAGTTAGCAACCAAGCTATAATTTTCAAATTTTGTAAATATCGACAAAAAACACAAGCAATGTTTCAGCTAATGGACCTCCAGGTTTAACCCGGAGACCCATTAGCTGAAACGTTGCTTGTGCTGGTTAGGATTTGCAACAAATTTCCAATTATTGCTTGGGTGGAATCTCCACTCTGCGGGTGATTTAGTGATAATACACTCTCCACGTACTGTAGTTACGGTTGGCCAGGATCGATCCGCCGAACGTTAGGTTTGATGTCCAATTTTCTAATCATTGGGATACCGAACTCCCATGTTTAACGTCATATTAGAACGTCGAACTTTATCGTGGTGACACGCAGTTATAATATAAAACTATGAAATAAATTAAACACCACAAACAAAACTTTAAATTCAAATATTTTACTCCATCTTGAACTCGTTAAAAACAATAAAATTGCAACAATCACAATATGGAAAAAGCTTATGAAATGATAGTATGCTGTCAATACGAGTTGCAAAGCATTCCTCACTGACATAATCATGCCGACAAAACCTAGAATACAGTTCAGATATTAAAATTCATTTATTAGATTCGAATTTTTTTCATAGAACTGCTCATTGTCAAGCTGGACAGTTATGGCTTCAATCTCGAAGGATATGACACCAATCTCGGCCGATATGAACCAAGCTGGAGTTGTCACAGTTGACGTGTTACAGGGCTCTACCAATTTGCTTACACTGAAATCGTTCAGCGTTATTTGTCGAACGCAATCAGGAACATTATCGTCCCGGGCATAATTGAGTAGTTTGATGATGAGGTTTTGTATGGTGAGGAATTAATATTGACAATAAGTAAAGATTATGCGGATGAGGAGGAGAAAGTAGAGAGTTGTATACAAAATGCAACACAAACTAAGACTCAGGGTGTGAAGAGAAGATTCGTCGAAGAGGGATAAGAGGCAGTTCAGCTGCTCTAATATCTCGATTTCCCCAGTGGGGGAGCTGAATTAGGAGGGAAGATACTTCGGACTTTGTGAAAAAGAATGACAAAAATTCAATAACGATGACAGAAACTCGTAATCTTCGGTTGCAGGCTTATATGAAGTTACCACGGCCTAATATCTCGGCCGATATAGAAATAACCAAGACATTTGTTGGTTTCACAAAATGTCTGCGAGCTTGGTGTTTTCAAACAGATTTCTGAGAGCTACTGAAGTCTGAAATAATAAAGTCTGTACAACTTAACCCTCTACCTAGCCAGCCGAGAAAAATACAAATTCAGTAGTTAAAAATGTATGGGTTTTAAAAAAAATAAAACAAAAGCATATCATGTCAACCCTCATTGGAACGAGCTCATCGAGCTCGTTCCAATGACGGGTCAATGGTATGATTTTGTTGATGCTTTTTTTAGAAATTTGGTCAATATTTTAAATAATAAATTTAGAAGTTGTCTGCGTTGGGAAAAGGGTTAAAATAGCGTGCTCCTAATCCAGGGGGTATTGACAAAGAAAACGTTATGGTTGCATATCCCACTCCAACAGGAAAGAATACATGAGTATTGTGTGACCAGTATGATATCACCACCTAATCCAGAGGGTACAGACCAAGTAAACATTATGGTTGAATATCCCACTCCAATAGGAAAGAATACATGAGTATTGTGTGACCAGTATGATATCACCACCTAATCCAGAGGGTACTGACCAAGTAAACATTATGGTTGAATATCCCACTCCAACAGGAAAGCATGCATGAGTATTGTGTGGCCAGTATGATAGCACCACCTAATCCAGAGGGTACTGACCAAGTAAACATTATGGTTGAATATCCCACTCCAATAGGAAAGCATAGATGAGTATTGTGTGACCAGTATGATATCACCACCTAATCCAGAAGGTACTGACCAGGTAAACATTATGGTTGAATATTCCACTCCAATAGGAAAGAATACATGAGTATTGTGTGACCAGTATGATATCACCACCTAATCCAGAGGGTACTGACCAAGTAAACATTATGGTGGAATATCCCACTCCAATAGGAAAGCATACATGAGTATTGTGTGACCAGTATGATATCACCACCTAATCCAGAGGGTACTGACCAAGTAAACATTATGGTTGAATATCCCACTCCAATAGGAAAGAATACATGAGTATTGTGTGACCAGTATTATATCACCACCTGGTCATTCTTACACATATTACTGAATTTATAGTTATCATTAACAATTGGATAGATGCGATGGAACTTTTTATTTGTTAACCCACTCCACTCCGTCTGGTACACTTTGAGATAATGACATTAGGTTTTGAGTCACTGAATGTCAACCAGTGAAAGGTTTGTATATGGTTTATTCGATATTATTTTCTAAGACAAAACACACCGAACATGTTGTACGGGAGAATAAGCGATCCGATTTGAAGTTTTTTAAGTGTTTCACCAGCGCTGAGTGAAATTAGGCAAAACTCCAACAAAGTTTGTTGATTCCTGTTCCCTTATACTCTGTCTGAGATGTGTTATGTATTTATACCATGATTAACCTTGAATCAGATACGTAACAATCTATAAGATGCGTTCTTACATGACGTTTCTTTTACACCTTGGTAGGATTCTGGAACATTGCTCAATGCCTGTGCTGCGTTGTATCGGGTAATACTGAAATACACAGCGATCGTTGGCTCATGTGGAACTTACCTGTACATTGTATACAAAGAAAACAGGTATGCTGGCACCTCCGCCGAACTAATCAAACTGAACTGAATATATCTGTTATCGCTAATGACTGATGAGGTCAGAAAAAGTCCGCTATAAATCAGAGCATGTACGAACCTGAAATCAAAGCAGAATATTATTGTTTACTCTCCAACCAGGTTAAAATTAATAGTAATATTTTATGTGATCACTTTGGTTATTTCTGGACATGAGTGGGTGGATGATATCTTGGATGTGTCCGGAACTATAATACAGTTATACATTATCTAACACGAAAGAAAGACACTTGTAAACAAAATTTTTGAATAACTATTTTTTGTGTCAGGACATAGCTTATGACCCCTCGTTGGAACGATCACAACGAGCTCGTTCCAATGAGGGTCATAAGCTGTTTTTGAGACATAAGATGAAGAAAAATAATAAAAATTAAATGGTGGCTTTTGTGAATAGCGCTGGCCGGTTTCGATCGTCACGCTGGGTAAAGGGGTTGAATAATATCACTTCAAAAATTTCAAGGATTATTTACTACACTGCTTAACTGCTTATCATATTCAATTCTGACCTTTCCATTTTTTTATGAGTTTCGCTCTTTGTGTGACTTAGATTCCTCGAGACCATGTCAGGGTTTAAGTGGTGCTACACATGTACCTCAGTGAAATCAACTCCTATTATAATATGCAATCCTTATCTTAAGTTACACATTTAAAATAGCAGTTCTCAACTTTTCCAAGTCTATATAGGAACGACAACAGATATGAATTCGGTGGTCTAGTCTCAATGTGCGTTTTCCCCAACCTCAAACACAATATATGGTTCATTCGTGAAGGTATGTAATGTTACATGTAAATGTTTCAATGATATAATTTAACATAGTGTACCATATGCTAAATACAACAATTTGAAAACACGCTACAATCTGTTGTATTGAAAACCTATCAACATTTAAGTCTAACCCTATCAACGGGTGTGCAGATTTAAACAACGAGGATAAATTTGCATTTCTCATTTGATAGACATCAAATGTAAAAAAAAACTTTCACCAATGCGTAACCTTTGAAATTTATACAAATATATTACGCAAAATATAAGTATATTACTCCGATACTACAATATATCATTTATACGTTAGTCAGTGTCATGATAGCATTTTATCACATAATCACCATCAAATAACTCATTACAGAAAAATTGTTCACAGCATGTCTAATACAGGAATGACGTCAAAAGGCAAAGTCAACGTCGAAAAGTTGTGAGTGAGTTGGTTTCGGAAGTAGAATTGAATTAGTGTTTTATTTTTCATTAATTGACTACCCTATACAAATGGCATGCGATACTAACAAAAAAAAAAAACAACCACATTTCTTGAATAACAATTATTTTCAAGTTTTTCGTGAAAAGCATACCCTATGGCCACCTCGTTGGAGTAGAGCTGAAACGGTTGACTCATTTACACAACCGACTAACCGAGAGCTATAACCGGATAATATCCGGTAACCGTAGCCATTATTTCAACGAATCTGGGATCAAAACTATAGGAATTGGAAAGTAGTATTCTCAGAAACTGTTCCGTAGTGTGTACAAACGAACGTTGTCGAGTACTCAACAACGTTCGTTTGTATACATACCACGGAATAGTTTCTGCAGTTACTCAGTCCTCACGGAAATTGCCGATCATTAATGAAGACTTGAACGCCAAAGTTGATTATTTCTAAATATATACAGCACTGCTTCGAGGTGTAATCTATCTCAAAAGAAGAAGCGGCAGATTTACAACGTTTTAATCGTGGATTGATGATCACTATCGATATTTCGGATAAGAGGTTGACGTTTTTTTAATCGGTTAAGTAGGTAACCAGTTTCAAACCAGTTATCTGGTTAACCCTTTAAGTACTACTTTGGAGCTAGCTCGATGGGTCGAGTTTCAGGTAGAAAAGGAAAAATAACAATAAAATTTGGAAGGCGACGTTTGTGAATATGTAATGAAATGTAGCCTACAAGAGGGTTAACAGTCCCTGCGTCCGAGGCCGATGAAGGGTTTAACCAGCCTCGCGGCCCGAGGTCATACAAGAGAGAACCTGTCCATGTTCCATGGGACTGACAGGGAAAGAAGGGATGGAGAAATAGAAAATTCATTTACTTAAATGTTGTTAGAATTCAGTTATTTCTAAAATCTTAAATCTTACAATTATTGAACAGAAATTCTTGTTATTAGTCGCACTGTGGTCGCCGAGTGCAAATTACAATTTTAATTAAGTACACATCTGGCAATCCCCGTGAGAATTGATTTAGGACTTAACCCTTTACCTAACATGAAAAGCAGACGACACTTGCAAAAAAAATTCTTGAATAACTAAATTTTTTCATTTTTTGTCTCAAAAACATAGGTTATGACCCCTCGTTGGAACGAGCTCGACGAGCTCGTTCCAACGAGGGGTCATAACCTATGTTTTTGAGACAAAAAATGAAAATATTTTGAAAATTAATTGGCGATTTTTGAGAATAGCGCTGGCCGGTTTTGGCCGTTACGTTGGGTAAAGGGTTAAAACTTATAAGTCACTGTGTGATAAGTATTACAAGTGGGGAGAAGAATAAACAAAATATTTCAGATCTACTTAAGAGGTAATGAACAGGTGACCATCACATTACGATAAGAGGTTTTTAAGAGTCAACAGAGACAACACCCGGTAGGTAGTTCTAAGTATGGTAATTTATATTCGGATTGTTGAAGTAGTCCTCAAGTGTGGAGATCTCTGCAGGCCTATTACCGGGTCATTAATCTCTCAAATCAAACAACATCTGGGATAACTTGTCCTGGGACCAGCTTGTAGAGTGACACACTTGATCGACAAGTTATAACTGAGAAATTATGAAGGTCGAAGGCCTCACCGTATTTCAAACATTAACTGCTAAACGTAAAGAGAGGGTGATTACACTAGTAGTCGCTCCAGTAGACCCGGCGCGGGTTTCGGCTGTTGCAAGATGACGTGTAGGGGTTAGGATGAAACTCATCACGAGTTGTTTATGACTTCCAAGTCACGCAGCTCTGAATCACGCTGGCCGGGGAAGCATGTAATCTGATAACTCGACTGGCAATAGTCAGTCGCCGCCTGATCTACCAACCGACAGTTAGGAGCTCGAAGTACATAGCACGGGCTTCGGGTGAAAAAGCCATTTAGAATTTATTAGTAAAGTCGCGTCGCGGTTATGCTATTTGTTAGGTTATGTAGAAGACCTGGTGCATTGGCAGATAAGCTGAAGGCTGTGTGGTGATGTTCCAGCTCCAAGCGCTTGTTGAAATTGTTTATAGAATGAATAAACATTTGCAGAAACTGTGTCGATGAGTTGCAGTTGTATTTATTGACTCTCTAGTTAATCGGTAGTGGCAACCACTTCAAGTAACCATAGTTTGCCACACACACAACACATCGCGCTGCCCTTGTTGTAGAACAAAGGAGCCTCCCTTGGAAGACGCCATTCGAGTCCTACAACTTAGACGATCCTCAGGGCCGTGTATCAACGCTCCTCTTTGGTGCCTTCAACAGGATATTGAACTGGCTTTGCCACGGACCTGATTGTCGCGATACTACGCATCGGGAGACGATAAAACGCATCGGAACTTCAAGACAACGCATCGGACGCAGTGGCGGGGCAGTGAGAAACAGTCTCTTCCTAAAATTTACACTGTAAGTACAATATTTTATTCATTCACTTCACAATCGTTACCGAGGGGTCGGTTAGCTCTGCCATCATGAAATAGTATTAACCCTGTAAAAGCATAAAGTTGGAGAATGGCGACTGGTGGAAAAATAATAGAATTAGACCTTGAAATGCGCCAGAAAATGGAGGACTTAATTAATGCTGAGGCTGTGCGTCGCACAGCCAAATTAGAACAACAAATGCAGGAAGCACAGGTAGCTGGGGAACAGCGCCATCAACAAGACATGGCCCAACTGGAAACAAAAATTTCGGGTATGCAGTTGCAGTTAGAACAAGCGGACGCTCAGCTGAAACAGAAAAACGCTGAGCTCGCTTATCTAGAGAAAAAAGGGACGGGGGAGACACCATTTGCCAGTGGTAAAAGTAGTAAACGCAAAACAAAAAGTGAGGAAGCCCTAGAAATCATAGAGGCCATCCAGGGGGTACAATACACCCTTCAGCAGGGGAATGTAAATACGGGTACTACAGCAAACGCCACACAAACCCAGATGCTACACACCCATATTGAACGTTTTAATGGTGACCCCGTCAACTTCAAACCATGGATGAAGTCGCTTGACCACTATTGAGCCACAAATGAAATTTCAGACATGCAAAAACGCAGATTGGCCGCCCAGACAGGTGATTTTGTTGGGGCCAATTTTATTCTTCGCACCCTAGCCGCCGACCCTACTGTGATGTGGGGGAGCTTGAAAACACAGCTCCAGCAGCGTTACTCGGAGGTGATCGATGATAGTATGGCGAATAATTATCTGAAATATATAAATATGAAACTGTGGTCAGTTATGGTGAGAGACTACTAGATCTAGCAAAGGACGCTTATGTGAAGGATGTTGATGAGCCATTAGTACAGAAAACATTGGCAAATTATTTTAGTGACGGGTTATATGAAAGCGACGTCAAAACAAAATTAATTAGGAAAGCTCCCTCCACCTTAGAAAAGGCTTTAGGCCTAACTCTATTTGAAACAGGGGTTAAAGAAAAAGTGCGAAAACGCTGTGAACTGATGTATTTATTGAAAGCATATAGGTCAGATTACTGCAATCGTGATTACATAGGAAGGGATGTTAGCCCTGATGACTCCAGGGACATTCAGCCCATGGATGTCGACGTCTCGTGACAAAAAAGTAATGTTCACGTAATTACAAAAACTCCCGCCCCTCCCAGGTATAACAAGCAGGCACCAGACAAACAAAAAGGGCGATATCAAAAGCCAGCAACGCGACAAAACATGAGGAAACCCACTTTCTACTGTTGTGGTAAGGTGGGGCACGTGCGGACTCAATGCCAAGTGCAAATAGCAATGCAAGTGCGCACTGCAACAGCGCAACAGCCAGTTGAAAGGTCAATGGCTGACGTGAGGTGCTTTCCCTGTGGCAGATTAGGGCATATGATCTGCTTTTGCTGAGTAAGCCCCGAGAATTTAAACAGGCAAAACTCTACTTATGTGGGGCAATAGGTAGGGGGCAAGGGGTTAAAACTACCAAACAGGCTCCAGAAGATTGCAACAATACTGTAAAAATACAAGTGGGAGATAAAATAAATGCATCAGTGAAAGAGAAAATTAGAAATGTAAATAAGTGTGATCAAGCTGAGAAAATAGGGCATAAGTTTAAGCAATGTTTAAATATAGGACACCAAGAGAAAGAATGTAAATTGAAAACCATTCCCTTAACAAATGGACAACAGTGGCAAATAAAAACTAGAGTTAATAAATGTAGTCGAAGGGAAGCAACTCCACGAAATAAGAAGAACTTAAATAATAATATTCCCAGGGAGAAATCTAATCAAACAGAAAATGTTTCTGTGCAACAAACAGTAAGTAAATAATCTTCTGAATTAATCAATGAACCCAAGGAAATTAACCCTTGGCAGTTTGGTCAAAAGTGTGCAACTTGTGGAAGCACAGACCATTACACAAAATTTTGTGAGGAAGTCAAAAAGTGTGACCGCTGTTCAGTACGAGGTCACTTTACTAAAAATTATACACAGGTTTTACCCAAGAAAGATTTCACTGAGCGAGAGTTGCAAAATATAAAGAAAAATAATTTTATTTATGAGAGATATTCACCAGGTCACCCTCATAATCCCAAGTCATCGCTAGAGGAGAGCTAACATAACCCAAAGTCAGCTCCAGAAGAAGGCTCAGGTCACCTGAGTAATTCCTAGGCAGCTCCAGAAGAGAGCTCAATGAGCTCCAAGAGCTCACAAGTGAATACACTGAAAAAAGGAAACCAAACAAGGAAAATTGATTTGAAAACAGTCCAGGAGGAATTCTGGGACTGTAGAATTAAATTTTGGCACAGCTTCTTTGGACAGTGTGACGATTCATGTGGGGAAGTAACGAGTCAGAGCTCTGCTCAACTCGGGAGCTCAAACTTCATGCATCAGCACAAAATTTTGGAAAAATATTCACAATCGCCCTTGATTAGTGGGTGATAGAAATTAACTACCAAGCATAATTGGTGCAGCTGGTACAAGTATTAGACCCAGGGGAATGGTGTGTTTGTACTTTTCCATTAATGGATTACCCCAGTCACAGGAATTCTTAGTATTGGATGAATTAAATAGGAGTTGGATTTTAGGGTTAGATTGGATTGCAGGAAATAATATTAACATATATTGGGGATTAAGAAAAATGAAAGTAAACAGGCAATTAATTCCACTAGTGAAAGATGTACATGTGTCATGTTTAACCCTTCTAGTGAACAGCAATGAGTTGAAACCACAGAGTACTTGTGTTTGCACAGCTAAGGCTGTAGGGGTAAGATCAACTTTTGACTCTGAATTTCTAGAACATCATGGCTTAAAGCAAGGCTATATTGCAGGGCAACCAGGTTTAATGGGAAGTAACAACATTGTAAGTAAGTGATGAAACTTAGTACAGTTGGAAACAAGTATAATGACAATCAAGTAACAGATAGTGATATTCAAGTGCCACCAGATAAGAGGGAATTGTTAATGAAATTAATCCGGGAACAGCGGGATGTATTTGCAAAAACTGATAAAAAATCAACCCAAACTGACACAATAACAATGAAAATAGATACAGGGGATGCCAGGCCTATTAAGAGCTGGGCTTATCATGTCCCACTGTTGAAATGAAACAGTATGGATGATGCAATTCAGGAAATGCTAGATGCAGCATTATCCAAAAGTCACAGAGTGCATGGAGTTTTCCTTGCTTGCTTGTGGGCAAGAAGGACGGCTCTAGGCGCTTTTGTGTAGATTTTAGGCGCCTTAACCAAGTTACCAAGGTTACGAGATGGCCATTGCCACTCATTGATGACGTGTTTACATTGCTAAATGGATGCAAATATTTCACCACCCTTGACCTGAAGTCAGGTTATTGGCAGGTCAAGATGGACGAAAGTGAGAAACAAAAGACAGCTTTTACGTGTCACAGAGGGTTATATGAGTTTAATGTGATGTCTTTCGGACTTCAGAAAGCACCTGGAATTTTTCGAGTTCTCATGTCAGTCGTCCTAGACAGGATGAGTGAATTTTCCTTAGCATATTTGGACGACATTTTGGTGTTCAGGCGTGACGTGAAGTCCCATATTGAACATTTAAGAGCAGTTTTGAAACGGCTAAAGAAACATAAATTAAAACTAAAAGCAAAGAAGTGCTCATTCTTTCAATGTGAAACATCTTATCTTGGTTTTGTCATTAGTGGTGATGGGATTAAGCCAGAACCGAATAAAGTTGACGTTATCAGAAAATTAGGTCCACCTACAGCTGTAACAGAAGTAAGAAGCATTATGGGAATGGTGTCCTACTATAGGAGATTTATCCCTAATTTTAGTGAAATTGCACAGCCCTTAGTGGCCCTCACAAAGAAATATGCTAGATTCCAATGGAAGGAGGCCCAACAAAAAGCCTTTGGTTATTTAAAAGAGAGTTTGACACAAGTAGCTTACCTGAGCTATCCCAACACCCGGAAGGGCTATGTTCTCTATACTGACGCCTCAGGGACTTGTGTAGGGGTGGTGTTAACCCAGCCAAGTGAGGATAGCGCAGGACAGCTCGCCGGGGTGCCCAATGAGAAACCCATGGTGTATTTGTCTCATAAATTGGGAGAATCACAATAGAAGTGGTCAACATTTGAAAAGGAGGCATTTGCCATCTCATATGCCTTGGACAAACTCAACCATTATTTACAGGGTGAACAGTTTGTCATTAAGACAGACCACGCCCCCTTGCAATACTTGTTGATGAGTCCCCAAAACAATGCCAAAGTACAATTATGGGCATTGGAAATAGCTAGTTATAATTGTAAAATTGAATATTTACCCGGGAGACAGAATACTTGTGCAGATATCTTATCAGGGTTACCCAATGGGTTAGCAGATGTTGACAAAAATTAAAATATGGATGCTGTAGATACAGATAGGGCCCTGACAGTGGGGGTGATTAATAGTGATAAAATCGATCCAAAGTGATTTGCCCATGTGTCAGTACCCACACAAAGTTCAAGTTCAGCCATGGAGCCTGAGAAGGTTAATTATCAAGATTTGGATATGAAATTAGAGCAGCAAAAAGATAGTAGACTTATGGGAATTAAGAAGAAATATGTTGGTAGTAATACCCCAACCAATATTAGTAGTAGATATATGTTAATAGAGGAAGTATTACATTATATTAGTGCTACAGATGACAACCCGCGAGTGAGGATATGTGTACCTGATCATTTAACAGGAGAGGTGTTGAGACAATACCATGATGACTTAGGACATTTAGGGATTGATAAAGTGCATTATAATATTAGGAAAAAATATTACTGGCCAGATTTATATAAGCACATTTATCAATATGTTGAGAAATGTCTTACCTGTCGAGCTCGGAGTACAAAGAAAGTCCACTTACCAATGCAAGAGGCCGATAGACCACCATATCCCTTTGCAAAAATAGCTTTGGATATGAGTGGTCCATTCCCAACTACACTCTCTGAGAACAGATACATAGTCAGTTTTATTGAAATGTATTCTGAATGGCCTGAAGCATTTCCAGTACCAGACAAGAAAGCAGAAACAGTTGCAAAGTTGTTAATAGACCAAATATTCCAAAGATTTGGCTGTCCATTGGAATTGTTGACTGACAATGGATCCGAAAATTGCAATGAGGTAATGAAATATTTGACTGAACATTTGAAAATTCACCATGTGACCACTTCAGCTTGCGGTATGGAGGTCACTAAAGCTGTTCCCCAGAGTACCACCAATTAAAGTACAACATAGCTCTGCATGGAGGGAGATGGGGTTGCGAGTGTGGGTGACAAACTTTTATTGACTTATGATTTGGCAGAAATAGAAACTCCAGCTAGGCCACTATTGGCATCGTGAACCAATGAAGCAGTTTTGCTGGGTTTAGAATACTTCCAGATGTTCACGGGTGCACAGTGAATTATGGAGTAATTGATTGTCTTGGTATGAGAATCACCCACCATGTTAACCCATGGTTTCCTTCTCATTGTAGGAGCATGATGTTGCACTGGTGTTTTATTGGAAGTTTATTGTTGGTAGCCGTAAAAGGGACTACTACTGGAAAAGGGACTACTACTGGAGTAATAATTAGAAAACATGTGATATTCACAAAAGTGAAGGAAGTTTACATGGTTAATAGTGATTGGTCGACCGTTTACGTACAAGAAGTACAACCTTTTATACAGTTTATGGAACAATTGGGTGTCCAAGTGTCAAACACAAATAGTTATTATGAAGCAATTGATGAAAATTTTGAGCAAGTTTGTGAAACGTATGGCAGTGCGAATGAAACACTTAATATTGCATTACGATCGATGATAATGGATACGTACCAAGAGATAAGGTTCATTAATGATTGCTATGAACGAGTAAAACAAGACCTGAACGATTATCGCAAATTAAATGGTCATACACCCTCAATGTTGCGTAAGAAGCATGGACTATTTAATTTTATTGGCGTGGGGTTGAGTTTTCTATTTGGCACTGTTACTGAATCGGATCTACTAGGAATTATGAAAAACTTGGACCGATTGTCAAGGAATCAAGAACTAATGCACCATGTGCAAAGGCAAAGTTTAACTATGATGATATTGACCTACACAGCAGTACAAGAGAATAGGGAATTCCTATTGAACTTGTCTAGAATAGTACCTGATTTTTGGGCCGAAGTTACCCGACAGCTACAAGATGTAGAGAATCATCTTGCCTTGATCAAACATTTTATGCATGCATATCACCAGCTAGAAATAGTGGTGACTCAAATAAAACTTATGATTGCAACTGCCAAGACTTATATGCATGACACGCATGAGCAGATGGATGTATTGGCAGACAAAAAACTATCCCCACGTATCGTCACCCCGGACCTTGTTAACAACTGTGTTACGCAGTTTACAGGGAAAGCTTGATGACCGTACACAATTACGTTTAGATATGGAGAAAGAATTATGGCAATACTACCATCCATTAACCACATCAACCATCTTTACTCAAGATAAATTAATCATCATAGTAAGGGTACCTTTGGTGAACACAAATTTTCAATTTGAGATCTTTCGTGTGAAGGCGTTGCCTGTGCCCTTGAAAAATATCACCACCAATGTATCGTCTGATGTGAGTAACTTAGTTGCAATATATCAATTAGAAGCAGATATGTTAATTGTAGACAAACAGAGAATTCGATACATACCCAAAATTGGGCATGATAAGTGTGTGGATGATAAGAAACTCTTTTGTCCATTGGTGGGAGCTATACAGACCATACACACAACATCGAGTTGTATGTTATCCTTATTTCTAAATATGCGGGAGGAGATTAACAAGCTATGTACAGCTGAAATTCAGTTACACATTGATTTGCCGTTTGCAACACGCATCGAGGAAGGGTTATTGTATATTACAACAGATGTACCATTGCGATTCTCGATAACATATTCAAAACGAAAAAATCCTAAACCACGTAGAATAATGCCACCTATAGGGTTATTTGAATTAAAACCTTTGTGTATGGCAACAAGTGGACAATTGTTACTGCATAGTTATTTTCATGGTCGTGACAATACCACCTACCAATTAATGTCTAGAACTGTGTTACCTAATTTTTCATTTCATCATCGACATGTCTGAAAGCCTGTCATTGAACGAGTAGATTTAACCACTTTCACTATGCCGAAAAAGTTAAGTCATCTCAATAATCTACCCATGAATGATCTAGTGCGTGAACTTGAAGCAATGCAGCTAGTACCTGAAGAACCGTTCACTGTACCTAAGTGGACATATTTCATCGGGATAGTAGTCATTGTTTTGATGCTTTACGTACTTGTGAGGTGTATTCGAAAACGTGGCCATATTCGAATGCTAACTCGGGTCTTGCAAACAAAGCATAAGAAGCACAGAGCTAGACATGACTTTTTGGAAAGCAAGTGTGAAGTGTTGAATGATGTTGTGCTAGGTGGAAGAAAGAAAGAACTTTCGACTCATGGTCATGTGCCTATGCAGTCAACTAACCAAAGGACAGTTTTATCTTCAGAACCATCAGCTCCACCAGCAGAAGTACCAGTTGGAACTAGTTCTCCACCAAAAGAGATAGTAGAACTAATGCGACAAACTATTCAACGAGCAGTGAAGAAGTCATCTGTGTTGCGAAAACGACTGTATCCTAAGGTACACTATGACGCTGAAATGGATATTGTGAGTGCAACAATGGGTAATAAGGGACTCAATAATGATGAATTAAAAGGGGTCACCTCTTCTATGTAAGTGACAATAAAGACAAAGGCAATATATATTCTAGAGTGATTGTGTAAACAAAGTAGTAAGAAAAACAATGGCTGCGGCTAAAACAGACTCTGGTCTAGATATAAACAATGACGATGCTTATCTAGCTGGTTATGGGAGTCGTTTACAACACCTGCATAGACAATTATTTCCATATATGGATGAGACAATACGACAGTATACCTGTCAATATTTTTGTTGTGAACATTGTACTGTTCACTGTGAACCTAGGAGGCAACACTATAAAATAGTACAACCAAATACCTATCAGTTAGATTTTTGTAGGGTTTATGATGTTGATCCATTAGTTAGGGAGACCACATTTGGATGTATGTTTACCGATATCATGCATAATCGCATGTTTATAGAAATAGAACGGTATATGGTTTTAACAGTAAGTGCAAGATGGGTTGTCTTTGAGATGCATTCAAATTTTATCGAAATCCGAAACTGTCCAGATTTATTTGGTTATCAGTGCCAGGAGGGCCCAAGCGCGTGCGGCTTTGAAGTAGAGGTCAGAGAACATCCAGATGCACCTGGTGGCTATGAGTGTGTACCCATGGCTGACCCGGATGTGGATGAACAAAGCCATCAGATTTCTAGAGTGAACCTTCTCTGGCGACAGTGAAGAGTATCATGCAAATCCTCTGTCACCCTATGGAGAAGAATTCTCCGTGTCCGACACAGGGTTAGAAGGGACGTGAGATATTTGATGTACCATCGATGTCACCTGGCTTATGATGGACTTCATTTTCATTTTAACTCCAGGCCAGGGAGGATTTACAGAATTTATAATTTAGCTGGGGTGCCACCTGATGAGTAAATCTCCAAGATATAGGGCTCGAATACTCTGCCAATGTTGCCACTACTCTTTACTTGAGATTGTATTAAAGAGTGGAGATGAGCGGCGATGTTGAGAGAGTATGGATCGCGTGTGATTGTCTTAATTGGTACTATCTTCCATTCGATTTGCTACGAAAATTGACATTTAAAAACCATTTGAAAATTTAGACGATTCAAGTTAGGGATCTGGCAAGGTTTAGATAAGTACTCACCAGATACCCTACAATACAAGACAATCGAAAAAACTAGTACGGGTGTGGCTTGACTGTCAAGAGAGGTGCTAGAAGCACGTATACCCAGGGGAGCAGGGAGTTAGGGCATGTTTCAGGACAGTGTAGATATATATAAAATATAAAATTTTATTTTTGTTTTTGCATTGTATTTTGAGGTTTAAAGGAAATAATTCGAGTAAGACATGGCATCGGCGAACTTACCGGAATTTGATGAGTACGTAGAAAAGCAACAGAAGTACCATCAGCAGATTGATCGGGCAGGGCAAAAATCATGGCTGATGCGCAAGGCAAACAGGTTGGATGTTTTTCGACAGGCTATGGCAAGTCATTCTTTTCCATTTGATATGGAGGGCGTGCGACGCTCCCAACCCCGGGTTCGTTATTGGGATGTCCTACGTTATAAGGTAGAGACCAACCAAAACGAATATATGTTACATGAGGTATACTATTGTTATTGTATTACCCAAAAGGGACGAACCCTCCTTCCTAGGTTGGTTAAATGTGTTAGACCACCCTGGGCAGCACAGATCACCCACCACGTTACGACTGAAAGTGTGGTCTGTTATTGGAGTGACTACCGCTGGGATGGTAGATACTTTAATAACTTGGCCTACACATGGTCGATGGGAGAACGAGCAGCTGACCAGTTACTGAATCCTGGATGAGTGAGGCCGTTCCGTGAAGGAGAGTACGTAGAAGAGGTTATTGATACTTTTAAGTTGCAAACCACCTTCTGGGGCGACGATGTACGAGAAACTCATCGTCGAGAAAAACAAACGTCAATGTACCATTTGGTCATGACTGCACTTTGTCGCCATAAGGAGCAGCAACAAAGACAATTGACATCCCTACGACTTGTTACAGTAACTGGGGAGAATTGTTGCGTATGCCTAGAAGTCGCTGCGATACAACCAGAGGTGGCGCTTCAGAGTCCAAGGTGCAGGCATTGCGTTCACGAAGCGTGTGGTCTGCGGTGAATGGACGAACACCGAGTTTGTTCACGTTGTCGCCAAACTATTTATTGGCAACCAGCTACTTGTGTCCGTAGTGGTTTTTGCAGCCCACGTACCTCTTTCCGGTTTCCACCACCAGGGGAGGTGTAACTTATAAAGGAGAGCCGTAGCCATGCTAATGTGATCCTATTTGTATATATATTTTGGGGGATTGTGTTTTCTTTATTTTAGAGTTCCAGACAAGCAGCCATGCACCAGGCAACAGCGATAACGCAAATAAACTATTATGACTCCATACATCCCGTACGCTCCATTTGGGCTTTCGAATCCTTTGTCAAGATCAAACTCCCGCTGGGTTTTGATCTTAGATGGGGAGGTTTATGTCGCGAAATGTAGCCTTTGAGAGGGTTGACAGTCCCAGCGACCGAGGCCGACGAAGGGGTTAACCAGCCTCCCGGCCCGAGGTCATACAAGAGAGAACCTGCCCATGTTCCACGGGAGTGACAGGGAAAGAAGGGATGGAGAAATAGAAAATTCATTTACTTAAAAGTTGTTAGAATTCAGTTATTTCTAAAATCTCTTGTTATTAGTCGCACTGCGGTGGCCGAGTGCAAATTACAATTTTAACCCTTTACCCAACGTAACGGCCAAAACCGGCCAGCGCTATTCTCAAAAATCGCCAATTAATTTTCATTAATTTTTTCATTTTTTGTCTCAAAAACATAGGTTATGACCCCTCGTTGGAACGAGCTCGTCGAGCTCGTTCCAACGAGGGGTCATAACCTATGTTTTTGAGACAAAAAATGAAAAAAATTAGTTATTCAAGAATTATTTTTACAAGTGTCGTCTGCTTTCTACGTTACGTAAAGGGTTAATAAAGTACACATCTGGCAATCCCCGCGAGAATTGAATTAGGACTTAGAACTTATAAGTCACTGTGTGATAAGTATTACAAGTGGGGAGAAGAATAAACAAAATACTTGAGATCTACTTAAGAGGTAATGAACAGCTGACCATCACAGTACGATAAGAGGTTTTTAAGAGTCAACAGAGACAACACCCGGCAGTTCTACGTATGGTAATTTATATTCGGATTGTTGAAGTAATCCTCAAGTGTGGAGATCTCTGCGGGCCTATTACCGGGTCATTACTCTCTCAAATCAAACAACATCTGGGATAACTTGACTTGGGACCAGCTTGTAGAGTGACACACTTGATCGACAAGTTATAACTGAGAAATAATGAAGGTCGAAGGCCTCACCGTATTTCACTCATTAACTGCTAAACGTTAAGAGAGGGTGATAACACTATTAGTCGCTCCAGTAGACCAGCCGCGGGTTTGGGCTGTTGCAAGATGACGTGTGGGAGTTACGATGAAACTCATCACGAGTTGTTTACGACTTCCAAGTCACGTAGCTCTGGATCACGCTGACTGTGGAAGTATATAATCCTCTAGCTCGACTAGAAACAGTCAGTCGCCGCCTGATCTACCAACCGAGAGTTAGGAGCTCGAACTGCATAGCATGGGTTTTGAGTGAAAAAGCCACTTAGAATTTATTAGTAAAGTCGCGTCGCGGTTAGGCTATTTGTTAGGATATGTAGAAGACCTGGTGCATTGGCAGAGAAGCTGAAGACTGATTGGTGGTGTTCCAGCTCCAAGCGCTTGTTGAAATAGTTGATAGAATGAATACACGTTAGCAGAAACTGTGTCGAGTTCCAGTTGTATTTATTGACTCTCTAGTTAATCGGTAGTGGCAACCACTTCAAGTAACCATAGTTTGCCACACACACAACACATCGCGCTGCCCTTGTTGTAGAACAAAGGGGCCACCCTTGGAAAACGCCATTCGAGTCCTACAACTTAGACGATCCTTAGGGCCGTGTAACAAATAACGTTGGGCAGCTCACATTTGCTAACAAGTTAAATTAAACACTATGTAAGAAAAAGAATTTCAAGTATGTCACGATTTGACATGAAATGACAAAACCTCGTTAACCAAAAATCGACCTGAGCCTCAGTCATACCTCGCCTTATAGCTGTTTTTGTGAACTCGGTATTGAAATTTCATATGAAATCGCGACTCATTAGGATCCACCTTGCCTACTACTGTGGGGAAGGGGGCACAACTGTGCAATGTGCTGGCGCGTATGAGGCGCCCGTGATGCATGGGTTTTTAGCAAATACGAATCGAGGTCATCTTTCACCCGCGGTAAGTTGAAAACGTGTTCCGTTACACACCTCAGGACTGTTGTTCTCCCTGGTTACTTCGGCTTCCTCTATTCTTAGATATAAAATATTACGTTGGTAGTTGAACATATCCCCAGGATATCATTGAGCAAACACTGCATGTATAATTACCAAATAACAATTGATTTTGAAGCTATTACACCCCTTGATAATTCCGAAAGCCGGTTGCACAGATTTCTATTTCACACACTCTAACACGTGTTCACACACAGATGCACTCTTCTCTCACACACGCACTCATCCGACAAACACACATTCTTCCCCCACATGCGCTCTCATCCCACACACACGCACTCATCCCACACGCGCTCTCATCCCACACACACGCACTCATCCGACAAACACACATTCTTCTCCCACACGCGCTCTCATCCCACACACACGCACTCATCCCACACGCGCTCTCATCCCACACACACGCACTCATCCGACAAACACGCATTCATCCCCCACACGCGCTCTCATCCCACACACACGCACTCATCCCACACACACGCACTCATCCGACAAACACACATTCTTCCCCCACACACGCTCTCATCCCACACACACGCACTCATCCCACACACACGCACTCATCCGACAAACACACATTCTTCCCCCACACACGCTCTCATCCCACACACACGCACTCATCCCATACACACGCATTCTTTCCACACACTCACGCTCATTACACACACACACATGCACTCACTTCACAACGACGCATTCATCCCACATCCGTGCAAAAACTTGTACTTAGTGACCATCGGCTCTATAAAAAAATCACTTTCATACATACGTTCTTTGCCACACCAAGATCTCTTTTCCACACTAAAAATATGCGTGAGCATTCTTTAAACTAAACTTTCACAAAAGGCGTTTATCCTGACACCCCCATATGGCGTGTTAATGTTTCGAGAACTAAATCTGCTACCAAGAAGTACAACGTATCCACTTTGAAACCCTGGGTAAGGATATGGCTTTGTCAACTCTGAGAGGCAAGTCATTTAATTTGTTTATCATGAAACAAAATAATATGTGGCTGTTATAATATAAATTACATTAACCCTTTACCCACGTCAAATAGCAGATGACACTTGCAAAAAAATTTTTTTACAAATATTGAATTCTTAAAATTGTTCTTATATTTTGCCTAAAAAATGCTTTTGACCTCTTCTTGGAACGAGCTCTACAACATAACCTTTGTAACAAAATATTGTTCCTGACGACATTTGCTCCGTTTTTCTTTCACTAAAATAGTATGCTGTTAGTATAGGATTGTATTCCTCTCCATGTTAAGGTTTCGATGAATTGACCTATTGAATCAAGTTTATGCGTTAATGAGTCAAATCTGTGTATTAACATGAAATAACCCTTAGTAGAGCCCAGCGAATCGAAATTGTTGTCCTTCCATCGAATCGAGAATCGAATTGGGTATTGAATGTCGATATCGAAACACGGATCGAATCTAAAACAGGTCGAAATAATTTTCTTGAAATCACTTGGTGCTGTACAGTCGCAGTGGAATGGTTGTAATCCACGCGTGGGTAGTGATGTCCACGCATGCGCTAACCAGTTAATAAAAATCAACAGCAATACAATTTTAATTAATGAAGCACCGAGGCGTACCCTGTGTTTCATTATTTAAATTTTTGAGGATTATTCCAATACTTAGTGTTGTGAAATTTAATATTATTGTGTCAGTGGAAATATGTCCCACCCGTGAAAAGTGAAAAGTCAAATGCCATAATTACTATGTATACCCTTAACCCTTTACTCAACGCAGACGATTTCAAAATTTATTATTTTAAATATAATTTTTTGTTTTCAAAAAATTTCAACAAAACCATATCATGTGACCCCTCTTTGGAACGAGCTCGACGAGCTATCTCAATCAACAATCAGCAGTTTTCAGGAGACATTCAGTGGAAGAAGCACCGTGTCGATGAAGGGGATTCCATTATTTTACTTCGGATATTCACTGATAAGTGGTAGAGTGCTAGGTTATTTTTGGTCATCCAAATTTGTCCACGTCTCTTTGCCTTGTTACAATTTATAGGAGAGTGCCTAGTGGCACTCCCGTAAATTGTAACAAGTCAAATCCCCACAGAATATGAAGCCATTAGGTTGTGGCACCTGCACTTCAGAAGAAAGCCCAAATATGGGCTTCCAGCACTCCACCAGTTAAAGAATGCGTGGAAATATTACCCAAGCATGGATTTTGATCTTTCCACGACGATGTACTGTATACGAAGCAGGAAGCCGATTCGGTGGCGGTCTCGAATCAGGTCATCGATGTCTGTATCGAATCGAAGCTTCGTAAGGTCGTAGTCTTATTATAGATTACTATTTCGTTATTATGAATTTAATAAAAGTTTAATTTGAAGAGGTAATTTATAAACACTTGTCTCTTGCCGTGATGAATCAAACACTTTTAGCATGCAGTTTTCATCGTGTTTGTACGCCGTTTGAATTGATTACGTATGTATAGTCACTCACTTTTTGTAAGTGTTCTCAGAAGATACTATTGTCCTGTGAGGTAGTGGTGAGTTGTCGTTTCCTTATTTCTTGCAAAAAACAAACCTTTCAAACATGTTGATTTGAGTATCTTTCCGTCCCATTGTTAGGTACAAGATACAAGATATCCGGGAACCAATACTATAAAACTTTTACAGTAGTATTTTCTAAACTAGTATGTTCTACCTATTAATAATTAAAGGAATTGCGCGCAATTGCCATATCGAATGGCATCCAAAGCATGGCAGGTTCTCCTGATTACTCAGAGCAAACACAGGCAATGTTTCTGCCAATGGACCTCCGGGTTACCCGGAGGTCCATTGGCTGAAACATTGCTTGTGCACAGGCCATATGTACGGAATATGATAGCCTTACTATGGTCATAACGCGTAGATTAACGCGCAGATCGACGTGCTATTTGACCGTATTTCATGACAGGACTTCTAGTTTCAACTGTATCAATATAACTGACTAAAATGAATCATTAGCATTTTAAAACATTTGTCAATTTGCCCCATCTTCGAAAATGCTAAGGCCACATAAAATAATTTAATTGATTCTCAGACAATGCTTTCTTTTAAATCAGCGAGGGAAGGAGGGTTTTATTTTTTTATTTTTTTAAGCAAAAAGTGAGCAAACATGGAGGGGGTTTCCGCTGTCTTTTTACACAGAAATACAGAAAGTTTTTATTTATACAAATAAAATCATTTTTAATTTGGAAAAATAAAACAATCCTCTAAAAACAAACTCTACGTACTGCAATTAAAATGCTTCATATTCTTTCGATGTTCTTCATATTATCTGTGAAGAAAAAGTATTTAATCTATGGGGATTTGCCTCATTACAATTTATAGGATAGTCTATGGGCAATCTCCCACAAACTGTAACATGGCTACCATATTGGAGATGCAACTAAATAAGTGTGCATCAATCAAAAAATGTAAAAGGTTTCGGGTCTCCCTGAGTTTGTACTAATATTGGAAGACACCGAAAGGCAATAAAAAATGTTCAATGAGGTAGCTCGAATTCAATGGGTGATTGCTTGGGAATCAAAACACTTTTTTTAAACTAATGGTCCATTTCAATCCATTTAACGTCTTAACAATAAAATACAATTCTGGAGAATACAATTGTAAAAGCTTTATAGCATTGGTTCATGTCCAGAGCGTGCACCTTGATTGAAATTAGTACTTTATTGGCTCGAATTTACTGTACATGGTCACTTTTCTCGTTTTCATACCAATTACAGACAGAATTCTTCCTATTTATCGTGCCGGAATTGCGATGTTATGTGACACAATCCTAAATTCTACGCTGGCTAACTCGTACTGCCATTTTCGCTTACTTTTTTATCGTTCGATTGTTCGAGAGTGTTCACTGTTTAGAGAAGAGCTGATTTTTTAAATTATTTTCGACAGTCCTCCCTGCTCCCGACATTATCCGTTTACTCCTGACCTTCTTCGTTGTCTTATTACTTGCTTCTTGTCACATCATCCTGTCCAAGCAGATTGCATTGCTACTACAAAAACATTTAAATCATTCAATCTAGTTTAGCCACTAGCCCATGATGTACCTACAAATTTCGCAGACAAAGCAGATATGCAGCAAACGGGGACAGACCGAAAGTGCAAAGCAATACGTGCAGCGAATGCGCACATGCACGTAATTTGGGACTCCATACGACCATTGTTATGGGGATGAAGGCTTGGAAAGTAGTATTTATTATTTATTTATTGGTGTTTAAGGTCACATACTTATGCACAATGGCTAATCGTGACCGTGACAGTTTTACGGGTGGAGGAAGCCGGAGTACCCGGAGAGAACCACCGAGCAACGACGAGCAGCTGTCAGCTCTCCAACATCGTAACTCTGAACTCTGCACCGCAGCACAGGCAGGGTTAGATTGGTTGAAGACATGCGCACCATCGACGTGCAGTACGCCTCAGTACACAGCGTCATCGTGCCCCCATGTAGGCAATCGGGGTGAAGTGTCTTGCCCAAGGACACAACGCGGTTGCCGCAGGTGGGATTCGAACCGAGGACCTCTCGGCTTGCAGCCTGCACCTCTACCATGGAAAGTAGTGGGAACCACTGAATATTAGTGGAGGCTAGTGGTAACCAGTATAAAAAATATCATAATTTGGTGAACTTCGGCTTTCATTGAGCACTAAAATGTTTCATCACCTCAACTGACCTTTGTTCCTAGCACTGTTACCGTTCACATCAGGCGACCTTACTTCTGCCTCCCACTACTAACGTTAAACTCATCACTGCCACTATGAGATGAGCTTTATGTGATGTGTTGCGTGAGCACCAGACAGAGATCACAATCCCTTCCTATTTGACAGCGGACTGTATCAGAACATCCCGATGCTTCCCTTTGAAATTGTTAGAGATTGTCTCAGTCAACAATTTACATTTAACCCTTACGAGGCCTGCCAATTTTTCCATAAGGTACACCATGTTATTGTCTGCTGGGTTTGACGTTGACAGTGGTTCCTAGGCACCTTGGCTCACTTCAGAAGATATGTTTTTTTAAGCATCTAGGTCACAGCCCCGTTCGCTTGTCCAGATGTCAGAAATATGTTTTTCCAATAGTATTCTAAGAGATAATACATGCAGTTCTATACTCGCCCAAAAAAGAAAGTGTGCATTGCAGAAATTGATCAATCTCCCAAAAAATATTTTCGTAGGTGTAAAGAGTGTTAGCCTGTTCATGAATAAGTTATATTGAACACAAAAACAGCTTTCCCCGTTAAAATTGCATTAACGTTAAATGACGTGCTGCACGTTTGTGAAAAGACATGTTTTGCACGTGGAGAGTCTGAAAATTCATGCAGCAGTGTGAATCCTTGGGTATTTAAACACTAAAGTAAGGCCTTCCTATCGTTCACATTCAAACTTGCGCTGCTGTTAAAACGAATCCACATTAGCATGCCAAGATTGACAATGAATCAACGTCTCCTTGCCCTGGCCATGATTAGAGCTGGCAGAACACACAGAGAGGTTGCCCAGCATTTGAACTGACTGCCACCGTAACACTGTAGACAGGCTAGTCCATCGACATGCACAACATGATGACTTTCGAGACTGACTCCGCTCCGGGAGACCCCGAGTTACCACCCCTGCACAAGATCGGTATATCCGTGTCGTCCATCTCCGGAACCGGCAACAAACGGCAACGACGATAGCCAGGCACATCCCTAACCTGAGACGGATATATCCTCAAACAGTAATCAACCGGCTGAGAGAATACGGCTTACGTCCTCGAAGACCTGCAATTCGTCCGATTTTGACGTTACTTCATCGTCGTGCTCGACTGCAGTGGTGTAGACAACATCTCAGGCATCCCTTACACTGGTGGCGACGTGTTTTATTCACAGATGAATGTCGTTTCCATCTTTCATCATCATATGGCCGCCAGAGAGTGTACAAACGTCGAAACGAACGCTACGCAGATCAATGTGTCGTGGAGCGAAACCGTTATGGGAGAGGGTCTCTCATGGTGTGGGGTGGCATCACTGCCCGTAACAGAACTGAGCTGGTCATTATTGATGGCAATCTCAATGCAGCCAGATATCGTGATGAAGTGCTTACACCTGTTGTTGTCCCATTTCTGCAACGTCACGGCCCCGGCGTCATTCTACAGCAGGACAACGCCCGACCCCACGCAGCTCGTGTTGTTCAACAGTATCTGCAGCAACAACAAGTGGATGTTCTTCCCTGGCCCGCAAATTCGCCCAATATCTCACCCATTGAGCACGTATGGGACGAAATGAAACGTCAGCTACGCCGGCTTCCCCATGCACCGTCAACGCTTGAGGAACTCCAAAGACAGCTTATCAGAATATGGAACAACATCCCACAACACTTCCATGCTAACTTGTTCGCTTCCATGAGGCGTAGATGCACAGCAGTAGTCGATGCAGACGGAGGTCATACCAGATATTGAGTGTGTGACTTTTGTGTTTGACCCTTAGTGTCTTTGACTCTCCATGGCACCAAGAGTTTTTCGTCGTAGCGTATTGAAATTCCTCGTGTTGATCACAAATTGATTCATCTGTGATTGAATAAAATTTCCATGAATGAAAATGATATATATCTTTTTTAGTGTTATTTTTTAGCATGCACACTTTCTTTTTTGGGAGAGTATATAAAGAGCTTGATGTGGTGATAAAGAGAAGAGAGACGAAGGCCCTCGATGTACGACATTTTATCTTACAACCAACATGTATTTTGTCTGTATTAACTCCGCACCTGTCGTGTATCCGACCCCCGAATACAGATGTTTATATCAGGGGGTCGGATACAAGCACGTTCCTTTCGCGTGACTTCCCCCTTTTTTTTTTGTTCATCAGTACGAATAAATAGTTCGTTATATATTCGTCTACATTCTTGACTTATCCCCAATATATTGTAAGATAAAATGATTATTACCATTATGTGAATGTACAAAATATGTATCCGAGTCTCGCTCCGGCTTCGAAGGGTAGATCACGACTCGTCTTCGACTCGGGATCTGCCCTTAGAACCCGGAGCTCGACTGGGATACATATTTTGTACAACCACATAATGGTAATAATCTCTTTATATCCCACAACAAAGAATAATTATTTCATACACTATTCATTTCCGTGATGTTTGTATACAGCGAGTTCTGAATTTTGTTAATAACATGAAGGTTAGAGCTTAACTCACCTTGAGATGCACGCGATAACTGTCCGTTGCAATAGCGTTCGATTTTTCACTATCATTGTTATGGTATCAGCTGCTACAGGTGTTTCATCATCTTTTTTCTCAAAACCAGTTACATCAAATTTTTCTACTACATCCTTTTCTCCAGATGGTTGTTCAGGAAATGGAAGCGGTAATTGATTTTCCACTGCACTGGTATTTTGTTGGTTTGCGCCGGTGTATTCATTTGTGTCCTTTTTCAGTTCGTTCTTAGGTGGGTGGCCACATGTGAAAATATCATTCACGCGCACGCCATTCATCGAACATGCCTTTTTCAACAGTTTCACAGCTGCAGTCATCCTGTTAGTAGCAATGAGCCAACAAAGACTCTCTTCCATCAAACTGAAATTAAAAATTCATAATCGGTAATTTGACAACTTTCCTGAAATATAAAATATATTATTTCAACTAAAACAGGTTGTGTTGCTTGCAGGGCGGACAATAATGTGTAAAATTGGAGGCTATTGAACTGTCACTAAAATTTAGCATTCATTAGCATTGCTGATGTCAGCATATAGCTTGTCATCTATTAGAAGTAATTTTCTTTTCCAGAATTATCCATTATCAAGATCGGCATATATGGCTTCAAACTCGGCTGATATGACGACGATCGTGACTGATATGAACCAAATTAGAGTTGTCCCTCTGGGTGCGTTGCTTGCCGCTACAAATTTATTTAAATCAAACTCAATCACCTTTATTGGTCGAACGCAATCACAAAAATAGCGTCATGAGGTTTGAAGATATTTTTTTATGGTGAGGAATTACTGGTGGCATTTATTAAGGATTGGGTGGATGAAGAGAAGAAATAATAGAGGTGTATAATAAATTCAAGAAAAACTAAGATTTGGAGCCGGAAGTCGGAGAAGATATAGTTAACCCTTTACCTAACGAATCGTCCGCATCCGCCTGCGTAATATGCAAATTCAGCAGTTGAAAAAATATTATTTTTCAAAAAACTTCAACTAAACCATATTGCGGAAGTTAATTCCGGACAAATACCATTAGAGGTCCACCTAACCTCATTTACCAGTAACCTGAAATCCCCATCTCCACCATGGAGAAGTTACACCCCGAAACACACCGTACACGTCGCCTACAACTTAATGATACCAGGCGTCGCATGTTTCTGGAAGCGGACGCACACCATAAACACCGCATTTACCATCACTGCAACTTACAAAACGTCGTCCCTATAGACCCTTTCAGTGCCATCAAAACGGATCTACATCAGACCGTTAACAAAACACTGAAGTTTGGGAACGACATGTCCTCTGACATTGACGCTCTCGCTCTCCAAACCACACAGCGTTTGGTACAACTCCTACATACACAATATCTCAAACGTACCTCCGACCTTACGTATCTTACCCACCCGCTCCCACCTAACGTTATCGAGCGGGACCAACCTGCTTTTCTTGAGCTTTTTCACAAAACCATAGACCGTTTCTCCTCCGTTGACCTCACTAAATACAAACTAACCAACAACACACGCCTCAAGGAGGCTATGGCTACCGCTATACCGGTCCAGGACAGGCTGTCTACCTCAGCGTCCACCACCACTATAACATCAGAAATTAACGCCTGTCACTCACCAAATGAGACCACACATAACTCACATGTGACCGGCTCTTCACACCACACCCCACGGGAAACCACACCTCGTGGCATTGAATGCACCATAACTGATTCGCTTCCCCGCACAGCCAAGCGTCGGAAGCTAGGAATGACCAAAATAATTCCTCCTCCATGGGCATCAGATAGAGGCAATAGACACCCCGCACCTCCTGCCTTCACTAAGGCCACCCACCATACGACCACACCCAGCTGCACACTTGAACGTCCCACCGGACATATAACAAGGGATGTCTCCAGGTCCAATATTTCCAAGGCACCACCACTACCCGCCACCTCAGTATGTGCTTCTACCTCAACCATATTGAGTACACTCATGACCCCTTGTACCAGTCAACTACCATGATGTACCAATGGAATCTTGGCGCATCCACTCAGACTCTGACCTTGAATCTGGTGACTACTCAAACGATGCCAAACCAGCCACCGCGTATCCCCAGTCTGAACCAAACATCACTGAATCAGCGTCGACATGGCGCCCGGAAACCAACATTTCCGCTGATTTCAGTCCAGGCCACCAGGAATACCTCTTCACACACCGATACCGTCCTGTCAGTTCCCGACACAGCCTCTACCACGGGAGCTGGCAGTCGTTATACCACCACTTCATCGGAGAGCATCCAATTTTCCCATGTTACCTCTGATGACCCAGAAACTTCAACCACATATTCCGCACCTCAGATCTCTGGCAACAACATCACGCCAACACCAACCTCCGGTGCAAATAACGTCACAAACCATCCACCCGCGTGGACTTCCACCTTTAACCACCCAGACAAAACAAACCACCACCCGGGCTTGACACTTCCCACAACGTCAACCTCCACCCGGCTCGCTCATAGCTATACCAAAGAAACTATTCTTCGAAACTTAACCCTCATACATACCCGGCACAGAACAAGCGTGACTAGGCCGTGAAGCACCGATTACCAATACACCCCCTCCCACGACTTTAGAATTACCCTCACGCTCTGTCCGTTGTACCAACCGGCGTACTAAAAATACACTGGAGCGTCGGAAACGACGACGGGTTCCACGACAGTCATATCTTACCAAGTTGGCTGATAAAGTTAGCAAGCACATCACGAACCTATCCACCTACACCCTCAGTTCACATGAAAAACTTATACTGGGCAAAGGGTTAAAATTTATACCAACACTTTCAAAACCCATCAGATCATTCTTCAATGGGGACATCCAACTGCTTCATAACAGAATGTGGTTGAGGGTTCTATACGCTGACCAACAGCGGCGGTCCATTAACCCTTTCCACAAAAAGACCAATACTGCTCCAACCACCTGTCACAATGTCGTAGTTGGAACATTCCTGTCGAAAACCAAAATTACCGGGGCTTAGGTCGATAGGCGGAGCTACCACAGTTTCTCCGCGCATGGGAGATTTCACCATGACACCTCCCGTCCTGCACCACCAATAGATGACCACACCCGAAACTTGGGAGCGTATCTGGTTGCTACTGTCCCTTCATTATCGTCGAGCTCGTTCCAACAAGGGGTCACATGATATGGTTTTGTTGAATTTTTCTGAAAATTTAAAAAAAAAATGATATTTAAAATAATAAAGTTTGATATCGTCTGCGTTGGGTAAAGGGTTAAGCTATTCAAACATCGCGGCTTCCCCACTGAGAATAGAGGAAACTTCGGATTTTTTAAAGGAATCACGAAAAAAACATTGTAAGTAAACTGTAACAGTTCTGAGAACATTTTGTAATTATTTGTTGTTTAATATTACAGTTTTATATGTACATGTACAGAGGTCAGGACTTGGTTAATGTCATATTGTCCAAGATATCAGACCTAGGTAACTTCACATCAGCTTTCAATCTCAGGCTGATGTGAAGTTACCGAGGGCTGATATCTCGGCCGATATGAAACTAATCAAGCAATAACCCCTAGATATTACGTTTGCCACATCTTCGACCACTGTTTCTACAATGTCAGAGGAAACAGACCAACTCACATAATTAGCCATTCAGAAACGCAATTTTTGAAAACTTCCGTTACTTTGTTTGTTTATTTTTAATTATCAAATAGCTTGAAGCGGCTTTCTTAAACGAGTGCCTGTATCACCCCCTGAAAGGTTACCTAGCGTACCGTTGACTTCAGACTTCACAGACGAGTAACAAACCAATACTGTCGGAAACATTACGGGACACTGTCTTATATCAGTCATGAACGGAATAACACCAAAAACTACTAGCTCTTTTTGCAGGCTGATTTTGCTGATGATAAAAATATCCAGGTAAAATAGACGAATCTCTCGACTTCATGAAATCGAAAATCCTAGTGTATATCTGCCCTTTTACAATCTCTCTCCGCACAAGACAAAGCGCATCTTGGCCGGTGAAGAATAGAATCATTGCTAGTATGCTTTGTAACTTGATCGAACTTTTGAACGTCGACATTTTATCATTAAAGATTAATTTTTATCATCTGACTCGTCCGTTTTGTTCACTTTAAAACAGTTAATATTTTGTTTTCATATTAATCAGTGATAAATAAAGCCTTCCGTCAATTTCATTGGTCAATTTCAAAACTAGACAATTTGATTGGATGAACAAAATACAACTGGGCCACATTTTCATAACTTGCATAATTAGAGTTAGGAGCTTTCATTGGTCAATTTCAAAACTGGACAATTTGATTGGCTAAACAAAATACAACTGGGTCATATTTGCATAATTTCAGTAGGCAGAATTTACGTTATCTGTTTTATTTAGGGTGGGTTATATTGTATTAATCTTTTACCTACAAGGAAAACGCCATTCATTTTTTTATATTTTCACTTTTTGCTTCCAAAACATATAGGTAATGAACCCTCATTGGAACGAGCTCGACGAGCTCGTTCCAATGGGAAGTCATAACCTATGTTTTGGAAGCAAAATATGAAAAAAATTAGATATACGAAGGTGTTTTTTCCAAGTGCTGTCTGTAACTCAAGTTAGGTGATGGGTTAAAAGGGTCATACTAAGTGGCTAATTTGTGCGTGTGTGTGTCATATGATAAATAGAATATGAAATGAGTGTTTGTCTCATATAATATTTATAAAACTCGTCCGAATTTTCCGTTTGGGCTCGCCAAAACAGAAAATTCTTAGACTCGTTTCATAAATATTATATGAGAAAAACACTCATTCCATATCCTCTATATAAACTGCTCATGCGACTGTGCGTAGATTATTTCAAGGGTTTGTTATATTTTGTATTTTGAAGCCCAATTTAAACTTTGTGGTGTCGAGAGACATGTCCTATCAAATATATTTGTGAAAGTGTTCCAAACACTATCCTCGCCGTAGTTTATCGTTAAGTTCCCACTGTCAATAAAAATAAATATGACTTAGCAAGAGGCCACTGTAAGTCAGTATTCTGATGTACCGTAGAAATTTTGAAAAATATTAGTTCACATATCCCAACATAAACTAGTTCTTGCCACAATGTATGCAATGTCTCTCAATTTTCCCACTGTTCTTTACAGTACACACGCCGCAGGCTGACCGTAATCCACACGTTCGCATTGATATTCACACATGCGTTTACCAGGTATTAAGCAGCGGCAAAAAAATTAATTAATGAAGCGCCGGTTACAACCTGGTGCTTCATTACTTAAAAGTTTGCCCGGTTGTATTCGGTGCTTCATTAATTGAATAGTTGATGGCTATTCCTAACTATAATTAATATTTTGGAATCTAATATTATTGCGTCCGTGGAAATATTGCCCATCCGTGCAAAGTGACCAGGGCGGCAGTACTGTACCCGTGGACGTATTAGCTTAAAGTCGCAATACACAGATGGCTGCTTAGGGCATGACTGCTCCCACTGACTATCTTAAAGTTGTACTTATCTAGCGATTAACGGCATAACCAGGTGTTCACATAGTGTGTATCGTGTTCTGTCATCTTCCCATACTGTGCTTTAATTAATAGCACGCTCATTACTTTTCCGCCAGCTCCATGTTATAAATCCGTAAAGTAATACGTTTTCCATACTGACGGATTATTATTCCATCTGACGTCATGGATTAACCAAAATAACTAAACTCTGCCCATTTTCGTAATTGGCCAATCGAATCGTCGCATTCAGACCTAGATCAATTCGGAAGATGCGATGACAGCCGATAAATCGAATGTCAATTGGAAAATGTTTTTGTTCAAATCCACCAAAAAATTAACGAAATTAAACTTATTCTATAAACGGGGAGTGATCTTTATAATACTCAGGTTCTGAATTTGAAGCGAATATCTCTCAGATAACGACAGCTAATTTCTTTAAAAAAACGAATAGATAACCTAAATGGACACAATTTTAATTTATATTTTATCTGCTAACTTATCCATCTGTCACACGTGTTGGCCAATCGCACCTGAGCATTGTTTTTGTTTTGTCAAATGCAGGTTCTACAAATAAGAGCGGCTTTTTAAATTAATGGATTCTTTGTCAGAGAGCAAAGCTATGGAATACATTCACAGAAGATTAACGTAATGATACAACTATATTACAAATTCCATATTAGTCTCACGATCATCATCCAGTTATCTTGCCTGTTTCCCACTTCCACAAAATGCTTCCAACAATCAGTTCACTTATTTAATTATTTCAGCCCCGAACTTCGTATGGTATCGTTAGTGACCTATCAGTGAATTAAAGACATTAGACCATGGTGAGGTCGAATGATGGAACAATTACTATCTCCAAGTTGCCGTCCAAGGGAATAGTAGTTGTTGCACTCTTCGCACTCAGTTTTCGGATATTATACGCCATAACGGAACAAGTCAGCTGGCAGCCATTTCAGCCTGGAATGCTGAAATGGTTAAAGTCTCCATGAATAACTAATAACTCTAGCAGTCTACCATGGCTTTCTCGCGGCCTTCAATGAGAGGGGGGAGGGGCAGTTATATCTGCATTCTGCATCCA
This sequence comes from Pictodentalium vernedei, assembly GCA_031216915.1. Lineage (NCBI taxonomy): Eukaryota > Metazoa > Mollusca > Scaphopoda > Dentaliida > Dentaliidae > Pictodentalium > Pictodentalium vernedei. The sequence goes on from CM062293.1 coordinate 532,402,062, forward strand.
CGACGGGCTTGGGGAGTCGGTTACAGCTGTTTATTCCTGCAGATCCGTGGTACTATAGGTGTCCTATTGTGATTGGTGGCACTTAGTTCGGGGAAAAACTAGTTCACCACTTATAGTAACTCACTTCCTTCCTGATTTGTAGGGAGGGTCAGCTGTGACTGATGCCTTCAGCCCCAGTCAAAATACCCGATTGTGTAGATAAACCTGTACATATACTGATATTATTTTGTTGTCATTTCTCGTTTATTTGTTTATTTCCTTCTCTAATTGTTTTGTTCAAACATTTTCTGTTTTGCATTTGTAATTATACTTGCTCTTCGATATCGGGGGAAATAAAGAAATATACATATAAACACAGATCGCCGCGATGTGTGAATGCGTTCGTCAATACTAAAACAAACTATCTGACACTCCACAATTACAAGAAATATGATGGATCTGCAACTGGAAATCAGTACAAGGGTATTTGAAGAAAATAGAGAGAATGGAAATAACATTGTCTACTCACAATATTGAGATCACAAAGTGTAAAGCACTTGTTGATAAGGCAAGTTGGGTGATTCTCCAGCTGTACGTCTGTAAGGCATATATCATCGGAATCGGGATTATTGCAAAAACGCTCAAGCAAATACAACTCGCCCCACCAATGAATGCTCGATGTTCGTTCGGCAAGACCTCCAGCATTGCAGTCCATTTGGCAGATTCGCTAACCTGAATCATTTTGTTCAAAGAATTACAGATATTTAAAACTAAAATGAGGAAACGAAAGTGGTCACGTCATTTCATACTATGTTGTGTTTGTAACTGAGCAACACACGTTAAACAACACTGTCCTTAAACAGCGGAGAGGTAATTGTGACTTCATTTTGACTGTGTCACGACTGAGTCCCTTTGAACCTACGTTTCCTGGGATGATATCGCCTTTGTGTACTCTTGCAGTGAGATGGGTCAGTCCAATATCAATATGCATGGAGAATAAAATAATTACTGCAGTCTGTATCCGTCTGGCTGCAGACTGCAATTATTAAGTTATTATTTTGACATCAATGCTCCATGTATAGATCTTTTATATAATAAGACAAAATGGAACGAAATTATGCCTTGGAACTACAATTGTGTACCCGCTTTACTGCTCAACTCTGCAAAATGTTACCGCCAAAACCAAAGGCGAACACAATTCATTTTAAATGTTATTTTTGTTTATCCTTCTTCAGTAAATATCCTGGAACTGGAAGAGAACGGGGAATCTCTCAGGCTAACAGTTTAATTCCGTAAGGAATTCGACGTTGTTATGTGCTGTTTGTTTTTCCACTTTTCATGGAGTTTGTACTCAGACTGCCATTGATGTTATGTGATGTCCCTTTATTCACAACTAAGTACATACATTCGTTCGTAATCCAGTTAAAGATATTCCCGAAAAGACAATAAATATTTATATCGCATTCAAAAAATCAAGACATTGACATAATGGGTGGAACTCTACGGCGTAATTATAAGATTGCCGTCGGGGTGTGTTCATACGCACTTGACTGACAATCATGTCAAACAATATTGTATTGTCAATAGATATTCGATCCCATTAATTCTCCATTAAGAAACATTTTTTTTTGTGTTCGTTTATGGTACTTTTAAATTCAGTCGTCTGGAGTATTTCACTATTTCAGTCAGTCGGAAAAGCGAACTGCAGGTACGCTTTTCCGACCCAAGTGAAATATATCACACGTCGCTTCGCTTTTCCGACCAACTGAAATACTTCAGACGATTGAATCTAAAACATGGGCGATGTACTATTTAAGAGGTGGACTCTTTGTTTCCTAAAAGTCCGTTTAAAATGCGATCATTTTAGCCCGTCTGTTTTTGTGACAGAATCATCTCAAATACGTGTCCATTAAAACTGGCACAAACCGAAATACATTACATACATGGGGTGCGTTCGGAGTCCCACCATTGGTAAAAAACGGTATTTACCACAGGTACCCGAACGTATACCGACGTATACCGACAGTGACCGATGGTGTATTTCGACTCCGAACGGAAATTGGTAGCCATCGGTAACAACATGGCCGAAAGAAAATGCAAAATCGCCGCTTCACTTCTGAATATTTGTCCCCAACGAGTTTCAAACGCATGTGCATGTTACCACATGCGTACAAATGCCTTTCTGACCGATTCTCTCCCATCCACCCCCACCCTGCAAAAAAAAGAATGTATGCAGCAGCTCGCAGACGAAAATTTGTCACAAAAATAAAAAAAAAAATACATACAAAACGCAGTACAACAGTACACGCTGGATGACTTTCGAATGCATTTTCGCTTGTCTCGGACAACTTTTGAAATCCTTTTTTTAAAACTTCAAACATGTACCGCTTATACGCGGCGGGATGGGCCACCGAGATGTACAGAGAGGGATCTTCTGATGTTTCTGTGGTACATTGGTAAATAAAAATGTTCAGTTTGTTACTGTAGGCTAAATTTACAAACCGTGGTGATGTGAAACGGGATCCAGTTATTCCCCACGCTTCGTAGAAAACTCAAAGAACACCACTATTCCATGGGGGCTACCATGATATTTGGAAGGTTGGTGGGGTGTTTGGGGATCCTCCCCTAGTCCCACCTAGGACCCTCCAATCGTTACTCCCTCCTCCCACTTTCCTTCACTTCAGGTAGTGGGAGGAGAGTGGGAGGGGGTGGGGTCGGCAAGGCAGAATGTTCTTAGTTTGGACAGTTAACTGGGAAGAGGGAGTAAGAACCCGAGAGACCCAGTGAGAACAAGACCTACCTCTCCCAATAAATTTGTTTGCAAAATTTAGTGCTCCAAGATCGAATTTGTGGCAAATGTAGCATGCGTAGAACGAGTTGGAGAGCATTTTGCGACTCTTGTCTTGAAGTTGTGTGTAACTTGCACTAGGCCAATGACATTGACAATGTTTTTTGAGCTAGCTAAACTTTGTGCCCCGTCCACCCCCCCCCCCCTCCCCCCCCCCTCCCCACACACACACCTGGTGACGCACTGTATCAAAGGCGAACAGCTCCCCGTGCTTCAGACGTCTCTGGAAACGGATTAATGGCGTGTGCATACCTCAGTTTACGTTTCAATGCCACGAAATTGGGACATTATCCGGTATTTTGTGTTATTTCCCACAAAAATAACTGTGTTTTCACTTGAACCTTCATTACAACAATTCACTGTCAATTGCTTACTTTTTGCCAACCAAGAAATGTTCTCTTTCTTCATAGAAATGAAATAATCTTTTCCATTTACTGGTATTTTAATTTTCAATCGGTCTGCGTTCGCCATTGTGGATTTCGCGTTGGTGAAAAATTCCACACTCTCGAGCATGGTCTCAAAAATGTACCACTTGTGAAAAAAAATGGCGGAATTGGTAACAATCTTTACCGATGGTACCGAATAGCTACCATTGGCTACCAATGGTAGGACTCCGAACGCACCCATGTTCGCTGTAGATAACACTGTGATTACACGACCGAACAGTAAAAAACCTGATCAGATCGTGTGACAGCGAAAAAAGCCTTGCGAAAACATCGAATCTCATTCTCATTTGCTTTTGTATTTCCATTTGCTGCTCTCGATTGTGTCTTGATTTTGCATCATTTGGCATAGCAATTTTCATTTGTGTGACCCTTCCCATCTCCCCCAACAAAAAGACAAAAAATAAATAATTTAAAAAAGTATATGACGCATTAAGCAAATAAATACATAAAATGTAGAAAGAGAATTTAACTGCAGTTTAAAATAAGCATGCTGTTGTTTTTTTTTCATAAAAAGAAAGATATATAATTGTTTCAATATTATTCATCACAAACTCAAAATGTGTTGCTCAATGCGGGATTTGAAAAAAATAGACATATTTCAATATTATCTCTCGATGAACCATGTTTAGTATTCAAAAATTATATAGAGGAGACCAAAATGCAGAACCTTTAACTCCCCCCCCCCCCCCCCCCGCTCCCCATCCCCCCCCCCCAAAAAAAAAAAAAAAACCCTTTAAATATACATTTCGTATTCGAACAATGCCGGTATCACAAATATGTTATTTTTAAAAATGTTCACTCATCTATCTGACACTTAAGTTTGTTGTAGAATTTTATTGTCTTTCCAACAAACGCTCCCTAATTACATCACAAGATGGATATGATATCTCCAAACGAATCCACAGATGTCATTTAGCAGAACACGACCAACGTCGATTTTCCAAACTTCAAAGGAAAGGGGTCCCAGTGGTGAAAGCAAAAATGCCACTTAATTTCACTTTAAACATGGAAATTAATTTTGCTGTTTACCGGTGTTAGATCGGGTTTAGCAACATAGTAATGGAAATATTACTTCAATGTGAAAAAGTATGTGACGATAAATGAATTCAAGTATTTCATTAGGTCTGAGTTTAACATGGAATATAGAATAAATAGGTACTATGGCCGATAAACAGATTTAAACCCCGAGTAGGATAAGGGTTTTAACCACTCGGCTTCATTAGGTCTGAATTTAACATGAAATATAGAATAAATAGGAAATGTGGCCGATAAACAGATTTAAACCCCGAGTAGGATAAGGGTTTTAACCACACGGATTGCCGAGTGGCTAAAACCCTTATTCTACGAATGGTTTAAATTTGATTATCGGCTCTAGTACCTATTTGTTATTTATACCTGTTCTTAATAAATAATCGACGTTGTCACCTAAAATGGAAAAAAAACGACACTTTCTATCACAAACACACGGGTTTGTTTTGTTTACATCTGCGCCGGTGGGCTGTACTACCGACTGAACGTGAATGCTTGATTGACAGCTAGACACGTCGTCAAAGTTGACTGAATTCACCTTGCTTTTTCAGTCACAAAATGGGATGGTGTGCAGGATAATATGTGGAAACATGAAAAAATGAAATCAAATAAACAGACAAAACAGGAATTTACATCATATATCCGGTATTTGATGTCGAATTTTCAGTTTATTCAGATTTGTATTTGAGCACTAAAATATAATTTTAACTCAAATGAACAAAAATGCCACTTGATTACATCCTTCTCCAGTAACAATTAATGTTTGATGTTTTGCGAAGCCGATAAATTTTAACGCCATAACGTTAAATATGTTTTGTCAAACAAAACAAACATTGATTCGATATCATTGCAACTGTCATCTGAAGGTGTCCGTGAAACTATTATGTTATCTTTCGTTCATTCAGATATATGCAAAAGACAAAATCTTACTGTATTTCTAAACGACGTGGAAACGTCAAATATGGCATAGAATGTAACAAGTAAATAATACCGGGTTTCTAATTTGTTGCCTCTACCAAATACCCAAATTTTATAGAAGCTGAACGAACCATAATGATATAGACATGAGTCCGTACGACGGCTTTGGGAGTTCGGCCATACATTTGATAATTTTCTAGGACAGCAACACATTTTAGATGGCGTTTTTTGTAGAATATATGCAAAACAAAAAAACATTCGAACTGGGCACTCAGTAATTGGACTCATATTAAACGTTCATAAACGTTCATAAAATACTTATAGTTGACGTTGTTTTCACAAAGGTCAAAATTTTAAACAAAAGGATATACATTCTCTACATCTCCCAAACAATAATGTGCGAAATTGCATGTCCATGTGCTTTGCAAACAGAGAGCTATGTGTGTGTCAGAAAACGGAGCCTTACATAAAAACAAAATTCAAAATGTCACAAAATGTGAAGGGACGTAAAAACATCGAAAAGAAAAAAAAAACAGATAGAAACTTTATACGTGTCTTTTATTTTGGTGCTTAACACAATGCTAAAACTTCATTAAAATCGGTCAAACTTCATTTGTTTAGTTTCTAGATGTTGACCCACTATGACGACCCTGACCATTTCGGTCATGACCGTTGAGAATCCCCTACTTAAAGACAGTAAAACATTTTCAGATGTGAATTTTACAGAGGATTATATTGTCAAAATTTTAAAAGTATAATACTAAAGAATGCTCGGAAAAGAAAAAAGTACATAAAAATGGTGTATCCATACACAAATAGGAAGAAGAAAAAGTCTTGCAAACTCAATATGTTATTTCCATTTCGTTGAATGATTTAATGGGGATATTACTTCTTTAATATCACGCTAGATTTCTCGACAAAGATATTCATATAATTAGGCATCTCAGTGGAAGGGCCACAGTAGTGTAGCTCGCATACACTTCTCTGAAACGCATACCCGACGAGAAGATATGTTCGAAGGTAACGTCATGCATATTGGTGTGTTGTAGGTAGAACTTACATGGTGATTTTTTTTCTGTGTCACGGCGTAGATTTGTGTCAGTTCCTTGCTTGATTCCACTTAAGTAAAAATAGACAACGACGTTCGTATGAATAAGTATCATAGTATGCAAATTAAAGACAAACTGTACAGTACGTGGAGAGTGTATTATCACTAAATCACCCGCAGAGTGGGGATTCCACCCAAGCAATAATTGCAAATTTGTTGCAAAGCGTAACCAGCACAAGCAAAGTTTCAGCCAATGGACCTCCGGGTTAAACCCGGAGGTCCATTGGCTGAAACATTGCTTTTGTTTTTGTCGATATGTACAAAATTTCAAAGTTATGGCTTGGGTGATAACACCACTCCGCGGGTGATTTAGTTACAATCCACTCTCCACGTACTGTATATTACTATTTTCTTGAATTTGATATCAAACCATGCCTAGTAGAGTAGCTCAATAAAATGTGAAGTACGTGAGTGGATACGTGTGTATATGTGTGTACGTGGGGTGTGTGTGTGGGGGAGGGGGGGGGGCGTCAACTGATATCGTGATCCGCCCCAGCCGTAATCAAAACGTTTGTGCAACATGTCGTGTGATGGCCTAAATGGATTGTCACGAATTTATTTAAATTCAATTAAATGATGAGTTGGGAAGACATGCTTCGCGACTGTACTGCATACATTTATCAACAAACACATTCGTGGGTTGTTTTTTAAAACTATAATCTCCAATGATAATTATTCCAACTACATTCTTCCAAGGCATGCTTTGATGATATAGTTGGGATATAACATTAGTCTGGACGTGTGTCACGGCAGTTGGGACAATTTGTACCCCTCCCTTCTCCTGGTCAACCTCGCAGCGCCCCTGAACAAAACATACCCACAAAGATGGCACTTTTGTAAATCGTAGCAAGCCTAGCATTCAGTATCAGTGAATAGGTTAGAATTGGTTCAATTGACTCAACGGTACATGCGTTCTGTTATGCCTTGAACATTTTGAAATATCCAAGGTACAATAAACCTGTCTTCTGTTACAAGCTGACGTCTTGAATAACAATTTAAGCAATTTAATTCGCCCGCGTTGAATCAACCAATGTTAATACCAAACAAAATACGTTATAAATGCTACTTGTCGTGTTTCCAGATAAAATTTAATGTCATTATTTTCATTTCTACCCATGACTTAAGTTCAGGGCGACTTTGTAGAAAAAGGCGAAGAATATTTACGACTGACAGCAGAGTGCGTGAATCAATCTTAGGCCGATTGTCTTGGATTTTGACAGGAAGCCATAATAATGCTTTATGAAACTTAAATTGCACGGGCAATTCCTCCTTCGATTTATATTTTGCACGGGAAGGTATACTAATAAAGGCACATGATCTAGGTGACATTGAATCGGAGAGAAAAGGGTGTCACGCTTCCATGAACGTTATTTTTTTTGTTTTACTTGGTCATCATAGACACATAGGCATTGATTTTGGCTATGAGCGTGGCTTTCAGATTTTTGGCTACAATTCCAATGGAAATACAAGGGGCGTGATCCATTGGGGGTATAACCCTGAATTTGCTCGATTGTGATTCCCCACTGATGACTTTTCCAACAACACCACCAAGGCATGCCTTTGTCTAATGCATATCTTGATGATGAAGTCAGAATATTGATTATAGTTAACAAACACTCAAGACCTCTTGACGGGGAGGTGAGGCATATCACAACTTAATATTGTTCCGCCCTTCCCTGACTCTCTCAACCGACGTCCTTAAAAAGGTGGTCAAAATAAGCAAGTAAATACCCAGGCCTGGCATTCTGAAAAATGCAGGAGGGCAAAAAATCGCTCTCCTCAATCAGCTTAGGAGAGCAATTAGCTTTACACAGCATTTTAAGTATCCAATTGAACGAACTCATTGAAACTGAAACCAACAGACTACATCAGTGATTTTAGTAACTTTACTAAGGTAAAGCGAAATCTCTTAGACATCTAGATGTCTCACTCAACAACCATCCACACACTTGACAAGACCTGTGTGTGTACCCAGACCTGTTGTCCAAGAAAGTCATACGCCTACCACTACCACCTTCAACCCCCCAAGGGGGGTTGAAGGTGGTAATGGTAGGCGTATGACTTTCTTGGACAACAGGTCTGCTTGAATCTACAGTCACATCCTGGTGCACGTTCTTCAAGTGACAGGATAGTAGTAATGGTAGTATATTATAGTGTCAATATTCCTTGACTAATTACCCCTCAAACTGTGAAGGTCAGTTGTTGAACTTGAAACTGACAGAAAAAAAAATATTGCTGTGACCCATTTTGCTTCAAATGATTGCAACTGTGTTTGGGTATGGTTGTAGCCATTACCTTTTACCACTAAACGACTTTCAAAATGAAATTACGTGATGTTATGTGACTTCGAAGTTAAATTAGATTTTTGCTTTACAACAAAAATTTAATGTGAGCATAATACATGTAATCTCATTCATCCCAGGCCAAAATATTTAGGAGGGCAATTTTTCGCTCTCCTTAATTCTTTCAGGAGGGCAGTAAGGAGAGCTAAAAAATCGCTCTCCTGAAATTGCCAAGCCTGAATACCACATATAGGCAGACAAGTAGGAAACGGGCATACTTTGTATTTATTTCGTTGGGATTTCGCTGAAAATATGAGCTCGAATGCTACAGTCACTCAATGCTCTCACAGCATGTATACAATCCATATCATGGGTCCCCCAAAATCGGCGTTTTACTTGGGAAGCTAATAAAGAGTATTGGGCTTTCACACCTCAAAATGATATGCCGAGAGGACCACTATCTAGTTAGTTATGTGTTTTGATGGTTTTCAAAGCTTTTGTGGGTGGTATAATATAATGGTGTATCCCCTGTGAAAACACCGAGTTTTTCGGCGAACACAGAGCACCGAGAGAGAATCGCATCCACTCGAAAGACCACCGAAATAAACGAAATATAATGCGTAAATCCCCCTACTGACCAGTAAATGTATACAAATCTCATGTAGAACATAGGCACATTCCGCATGTCACGAGATGTGCTTGTGTGCTTATGCACAATGTGCACAAACCACGTGCAGCACATATGCACATACGGATATTTGTGGATTCATATGCAGTACGTGGAGAGTGGATTGTAACTAAATCACCCGCGGAGTGGTGTTTTCACCCAAGCTATAACTTTGAAATTTTGTGCATATCGATAAAAACAAAAGCAATGTTTCAGCCAATAGACCTCCGGGTTTAACTGAAACTTTGCTTGTGCTGGTTATGCTTTGCAACAAATTTGCAATTATTGCTTGGGTGGAATCCCAACTCTGCGGGTGATTTAGTGATAATACACTCTCCGCGTACTGTATACAGGATATGGAATTAGTGTTTTTCTCATATAATATTTATGAAACGAGTGTAAGAATTTTACGTTTTGGCGAGCAAAACGGAAAATTCGGACGAGTTTCATAACTATTAAATAGGACAGATAACGTAAATTCTTCCTACTGAAATTATGCAAATGTGACCCAGTTGTATTTTGTTTAGCCAATGAAATTGTCCAGTTTTGAAAAATGACCAAAGAAAGCCCCCAAATCTGATTATGCAAATTATGAAAGTGTGGCCCAGTTGTATTTTGTTCAGCCAATCAAATTGTCTAGTTTTGAAATTGACCAATGAAATTGACGGAAGGCTTTATTTATCACTGATTAATATGAAAACAAAATATCAAATGTTTTAAAGTGAACAAAACGGACGAGTCATGTGATAAAATATGTTATTAAAATATCTGAGGATACCTTTTTGGGATACCTTTTGAGGATTACTTTTGGGCTTACCTTATGGAGATAGTTATAGCTCAAAGTATATCTTTGACTTGGCCTTCAATGACACGCCAAGACCTTCACGAGTCTTAACCCACAACGGCTGACTCGTCCATAGTCACCACCACGTGCGGTGTGATTCAGTACTATTGTATTCCCCCAGTACTATAGAGTTCTATCACACTTGCAGTCTTGTGCCTTTACTGCCGTGTACTATTACTATTGACTACCCCAATTCTCCCCTGAGCTAGAGTGTATCACCATTACTGACTTGTATTACTACTACACGCTTAGTAGCTAGCCCCAATACTGCTTCAACATCTGGCGTTTGCCAAATCGTTAATAGGCTCATTCAGATCAACACATTTCTCTAAGCCTGTATCAGTTTATACAATATCTAGACCTAATGTAAGATATGGTTCCTAACATATAAAAACTGTATGTTGATCATACCGCGATGTGTTTATACGTTAGTAGACAGTGTGCCACAATATCTATACGTTGCATGCAGCACATAGGTACATCTTGGGTGTGCTGATTTGTGCGTGTGTACAAATGCACAATGTGACATACTGTGCACTAGCACATAGGCACATACGGGTATTTGAGGATACTTATGACATGATAATGTATCACTTCAAGATACATTTTGAGGGTACGTTTTGAGGATACGTTTTACATGATATTTAGCTCTCTTTGAAGATAGTTACGGCTCCTATTACCTGTTAGGCCTAGTTAGGCCACCCCAAAAACTTCATATGTCTTAAAACCAATGCTGACTTGTCCATATTCACCACTATCTTCCGTGCGATCCAGCCCTATTGTAGTCACCCAATACTATAGTGTTCTACGGACCGTGCAGTTTTGAACCAATATTATTGGCTTGTAGCTCTACTTCATACTTCCCAGCCATGTCTGACCATGTGTCGGTCTTTAACAGACGTTGCCAGATTGCTCCATGCACCTAGGCCCGTATTATGCCACTAATGCTGATTTGTCCATATTCACCACTATCTGACAGTGTGATGCAACCCTATTGTAGTCACCCACTACTATAGTATTTTACCAACCGTGAAGTTTTGTTATACTATTATTGGCTTGTAGCTCAACTTCATACATCCCAGCTATGTCTGACCCTGTATCGGTCTTTAACAGACGTTACCAGAATGCTGCATTCATCAAAGCCCGTATTTGGTATTTCAATTCCCTTGACCTGGAGCGCGCTAAGACACATTACATATAAGAAGCAGTCTGCTGCTGGTACCATCATGTGCTGCACGTAGGTGTCCCCAAAAGGTATCCCCAAAACGTACCCCCAAATAGTACAATACCGTGGCATAAGTATCCTATGGTGTTGATTGTGATATGCGCACATTGTGCATAAGCACACAATCACAGATCGGCACATCCAGCGTGTTCCTATGTGCTACAGATAATGTGTACACATTGTGTACTAGTACACGAACACATCTATCAAGGCTGGATAAGTCGTAACATTGACGGGGCTGACCAAGGAATGGAGAAGATAAGCCAACAAATATCAAGAATAGGCAGAATCGGGGGAATCTGAAGGAATAGGAACTAGTAAAATAGTTATCGTGGTGATTGTGGTAATTCTACGAAGTATCCGATAATTTTGGGGACAATCCGAGATAGAATAGTAATAGAACGTGCCATACAATATTACGTACTACTAATACAAACCCAAAAGTAGGGATTCTCCGAGACCATTTCGGTGATTGTTTACATTTGTTGGAAATTGTCGGGTTTATTTGGGTAATTAAACGTACTCCCTTTCAATGGAACATACTCTCCGAACATACATTTTCCCTTCCTATTATAGGGTTGGGGGTCACAATGTAACCACGTGCCACCATAAAAACTAAGATGACGGCCTCCAGTATACAAAATGGACGACGGAAACCACGTGTCACCATGGGGATGACGACCAAACATGACCGCTCAGGAGTGATACCATGACAACACAACATGGCACCACTTGATCACGTGACATGACGTCACTGTCGAGGTCATCCACCGAGGCCACCCTGATTATGGCCGGAACCCGCATCACATACTACTGTCACGAATGCGGAAAGCTACTAGTGTGCTCTTCTCATCCTGCTAAAATAGTAAATAACAGCCGAGAATAAAGTATAACCCGTAAGGCGTACTTTAATTGACACGACTTGCTGTACCTGGGAGGTACTGTTTGGACATTCTTGGTTGTTATTTTGTACACAAATATCTCCACTTTTGTGCTTGGTAAGTCAAACTAAATAAAAAAAAGAAAAATGAAATAGCTCCTAAATTATCCTCTCGTTTCTTGGCCCATGCCAGATGTACAGATGTTCAGTGTGCCTCGGGAACATATAGCGAGCATCAAAATAAAGGAAAATTGGCTAGAAAAAGTTTCGTTGCTCAATTTATGTTAATGGTAGGTTTTTGCTTGATCATGAAACTACATAGCAAATGCCTTAAGTATATGCCGGACGCCACCCTGGAATTTGACCTTAAAGATCAGGTTCAGGGTCACAAAGGTCAGACAGTAAATTTTCAAAGGTGTGTTTGACCTTTATGCTGTAGAAAAGATATACAGAAATAGTCCAAAATCAACACAACTCACTGCAATGCTATTTATGAATTGGATTATAGTGAACTTGGCTATTACAGTTCTTCAAATGGGTTATAAAGTCGATTTTCTGTTACAAGTTGTGGACGAAAAACAAATACTTTTCTGACATTTAACATCAACCGTATAAAAACCTCGCAACCTTTATATATACACTAGTTTACAGATAGACATGTTCTATTTGGTTCTATGGAACCAAATAGAACATGTCTGAACTGTCTAGCTACAGTTTTGAAATCGACACTTAGGAAACAGTATGCCTACCCATTTTTAGAATTTCTGATATTTCCACGTGCACGTTTAATATCAGTCAATGGAAACTATTTGTCCGTTATACAGTCCAGAATGCAACAAGAATGCGCCCAGTCAGCATGTGTTGCCTTTACAGACACACTTCACACAAACATTAAGTCTCTCTGCAACCACCCACCCCAAGGCTGCCTCTTGCTGACCTAAACTTCTGGATTTATCCGCTTATCGCAGTTAACCCTTCACCTAACACGAAAAGAAGACGACACTTGCAAACAAAATTCTTGAATAACTAATTTGTTTCATTTTGTCTCAAAAACATAGGTTATGACCCCTCATTGGAACGAGCTCGATGAAAAATGAAAAAAATAATGAAAATTAATTGGCGATTTTTGTGAATAACGCTGGTCGATTTTGGCAGTTACGTTGGGAAAAGGGTTAATAGAGACAATGGAGCAATCAGAAAACAACTTTGCCAACAAACGCTATAATGCAAAGAATGTAATTCTGGTTTAGATGACATATGAATTGATTCTGGTGTATATGCTGGAACACAGTAGAAATAATTCTGGAAAGAAAAGTCAACTATCAAGCTGTGAGGGTTCATCTGATCACATATACAGCTTTGTTGCAGTGATTTGTCCACTATTCTTGGCCTGGCCGCAAAAATAAGACAAAAAGGCAGCTAACAATCTAACTGATATTTTCCAAGATCCAAACAATAGTCTGGTCCGATAAGAACGCCGCGAAAGGGAGAATATCTCTGTTGGAGGGAGAAAACAAATTGGACATGTCCATCTTCAAAGAAGTTTATTGAAATTCAGGGACGCCTCCAATGGAAACGTAATTTGTTCACTGTGCCTTTCCAACATAAAATTGAAAGAAACACCTCGGAACGTCGTCAGATCTGAGCGCGAGGCTGATTGGACGCTGCATTTGGACGAGTTTTCCGAAAGTATGCCATGGCTTACCATCTACGATCCTTCCACACTATGTAAGATGCAGATCAATTTGCCTTGCAGACATGTATTTGCTTGATAAACCAGCGTCTGATATCTAAAAAGAGTTCATGTCTGGAAGGTTTGTAGTCAAGAGGACCGAGCGTACGTTTAACCAAATAAATCCTGATCAGGTCACCGAATGGGTGTTCGCAGTGTGTAAGATGCACAGCGGTTTTATTGGAATAACAGGCAATGACCAAGCCACAAACAAGTTCTGCATCACATGGCCGCAAATATCTGCAAGTTCACGGGTTATGGGGTTGATGTTCGATGTGGGCGAAGTTGGAGTTGGTGGTATAATGGTTGTACAGAAGACAGATTATTTACCATCAAGAAGACAATGAATTACGAAAATCATTGATAAGTTGATAGCTTATTATCTGAACGGTGAAGATGTGTTCGAGATTGCCGAGGAAGAATTTGAAGCGAACATACCACTGGAGTCTGTGTCAACAAAGGATACTGCAACTGAAAACATAAATGACGACCTTCCGACTGCTGGGTTTTGTTGACCGGGAGCATTAAACAAATGAGTAGATAATCGTATAGTTAGGAGGAATGCCTCGTATGATACCACACCTAAACAAACGTCGTCGAAATTCGCCACATTCTATATTCCTTCCAGATAAAGTCAGACTTCAGAAACCATGCTGCGGAGACAAACAGCAAGCTACTCTAACAGTTCCTCACAGCTTCTATAGACGGTTCTGATATAACTAATATCTTGAAACATGAAATATCTTGTATACTGGTAGCATTGACACAGCCGAATAGTAAAATGAATTCCACTGCAAAGTAAACCCTCATTGGCCTGTTGGTCTGTCTTTAAGCCTCAAGATCTGCATTGGTATTGATGGTCACACATTCATTCAACAACTGGGAAAACATCGGGCATATAGTACATGCGGACAATATGCGAAGTTTTTCACAACAGTTACCCATTATTACAGACTCTGGTTTACATAGTATCCGATAGTTATCTCAGCGAAAGCAGCCGCCTACCTCAAACGGCAAGGACAACTTAAACAGAGGAGGGAATCCATTGAATGCCCTGGTGCTCCACAACCAGTTGTGTGGCAACAATTCATCTTCCTCTATGACAGCAAAGACGATTTAGCCATTTCCTTCCAGACGTCCTATTATCTGTTGGTCAAGAGTTTACAACATAATGTGAGTTGGTACGATCTGGTGGTTTTGACAGCATCGACGATAACAAATCGACCAATCGTGACGACATACGCCTGTATGGGAGCCACGCAGAGTCGGATATCCGTCTTATTCTCCACACCGCTGAAACACCCTTTGCGGTTATCAGTGGTTGGTGGTGACAAGGAGTGATACTGATGTAATTGTAATGATGGGACACTTCCTACCAAGTAAAGGAGAAAAGATCTGGATGTCATGAGAGCCCACTAAAAACAGTATTCGTTACCCAGTACACGCCATGGAGACAAATCTGCAAAAAGGGTGACAGATGATTTGATTGGATTTCATTAACAAAGTGCGACACGATGTCGTCCTCTCGCGGTTTCGGGAAATATTTTGCAAAGAGACAGAGCTCCGGGGTGAAGTTAGGCGATGCGCGGAAACGTCAGGGGTGGATATGTTCGTGTATAAAATGTATGGATCTTCGGATTGAAATATTAACGGAGTGAGGAGCTGCCTGTCCATAGAAGGAAAGAGGGAGCATGAAAAGCTACCCCCGACAAGGGATGCTGTCTTGCAACAAAAAACAATCCTTAAACATTAGATATGAGTTACTTTACTTATTGCTTGATTGCATAACTCATTTTATTCATTTAACCCTTTACCTAACATGAAAAGCAGACGACACTTGCAAAAAAAATTCTTGAATAACTATTTTTTTTCATTTTTTGTCTCAAAAACATAGGTTATGACCCCTCGTTGGAACGAGCTCGACGAGCTCGTTCCAACGAGGGGTCATAACCTATGTTTTTGAGACAAAAAATGAAAATATTTTGAAAATTAATTGGCGATTTTTGAGAATAGCGCTGGCCGGTTTTGGCCGTTACGTTGGGTAAAGGGTTAAACTTCGTTACCTGGTGAATATGCATGGAAATGTGAATGATATTTCAATTTTCGACTTTATTTAAAACATTTTTGGGAAACATATATAGGTTGTTTCACACAAAATGACATCAGAGCACAAAAAATATGCTTCAATCAATTCCGTATGAATCTGATATGTGATGTCTGCATAATGTGGAAACAACACCCACAAAAATGCACCAAATGAACTTTGTGACCTTCGAAATGACCTTGGTAAAAATAAATCGAGAATGGCATCCGGCCTTACGTTTACGTGCTGACTGTGTAGTCACATTATCATGTGAATGCCATCATCATTTATATACGAAACTTTAAACTCTTTTAGAATACTTTTATCAGAGACTGACTACGTTGAAGTATTCTTCCTGTCCAAATAATGCTTACGACATCTTTCTCGGTAGTTTTTCAAGATTATTCGACCAAACGTTTCCTCCTTTTCAATATTATCTAAACAGCCTATTCAACCGTTTGTGACGAATACATTTTGAAATCCTGATAATGTCATTGAAATGCTGATATCTCAAAACGGGTTTCGACGATTTCCATATATTAGTTTATGTCAACAGTAAATATATAGAGGACATCTACAGTTAAAACTAGAAGTCCTGTCACGAACTGTGCGCTTATCTAGGCTTAATTGCGCGTAAGAATTGAGCGCAATTGCCATATCGAATGGCATCCAAAGCACGGCAGATTCTTGAGGTTACGCACAGCAAGCACAAGGAATGTTTTACCCGCAGGTCCATTAGCTGAAAAATGGCTTGTGTGCAGGCCATATGATAGCCTTACTATGGTTATAACGCGCAGATTACTGCGCAGATCGACGTGCTATTTGCGCGCATTTCATAACAGAACTTCGAGTTTTAACCGTAATAGTACAAATATCCGGCATCAAATCCTAAAGTAACTATGAGATAAATCATATTTGTTCATTTAGGAAACTTTCGGGTCTTAAATTATTACACCACGAAAGGTGAATGTGAACAGGAGAGATCTATTGATCAATAGTTCCGTGGTAAACCATGGTATTTTCCTAAATCACCATAGTCCCACAGTCTTTCAGAACTATACCATAATTTACCATAATGTATCATGATACTTTTGTGAGGGATATTTAAAATAATGTCTTCGGAAGAACGTCCATGTTTATTGAACTGCAGTTCCAGCTCCAATTGATAGATTGTTTCGTCTTCTTGTCAATTTTTGCAACACAAATAAAATACATTTACCCTTAACAGTAGTCCCGACCAGAATCGAAGAACGGCAAAAGTCCAAAAATTTGGCGCAAATGCTGTTCCAAAAAGCACTCCGAACAGTAGTCCATGTGATACGATATATGTAGGACGTCTTCCTATTTTGTCTGCTAAAGCTGAAGCAAGACCTCCCACCGCATTTCCAATAACAAACAACGATTGAGTGAATCCAGGCAAGGTGCTTTTATCGCAAACCAAGTCCCACTGAAAATAGAGAATTAATTGTTTTATGTCTGGTTCTATATAGGTGAGTCGATCAACAAGCTTGGTATATGAATATTGGGAACCTGAATGTTTAGTGTTAACTCCGATGCGTTAGCGGAAAGGTAAACAATTGAACATCCTAAATTTAAATATGATCCCCCACCCCCCCCCCCCCCCACATACACACACTAAAGATGTGTCAATCCAATCAAAAAGGTAACTTCTCACAATCGATGACGTTCGATGACATGAGAGCTGTTGCGCTGTGACTGTAGTCACAACATAACAGCTTCCACTTCATCAAACGTCATTGCGTTCACCTAGCTATCACCTTGTTCTTGGCATGATAACTAAAGTGTGTTGTAAATATTGAATTTATATTTACGCGAGAATAGGTACATCATTAATCTTTTCACTTTTCACAGACATCACAGTGTATTCTTTTGAAAACGATTGGCCATATTTTTAGTGGTCGAAAAATTGAATACAATGGAGAAAAAGAATGATGTTAAGCATCGTCCATTTATAGCAACATCCTAGCCCTAACCCACGATGAAAATGGTTGGAACACGGTTCTAAATGTGACCATTGAGCGTTCCAGCATTCTAGTTGTACCGAGATCAATTTTAATTGGATAAATATGACATATCGTCGCCTGAGTGCCAGAATGTCCTATGTCCCCTATAGGGGACATAGGACATTCTAGCACTCAGGCGACGATATGTTTCCGGAGTATATGATTTTATCCCGTTCATATCTATGGTTTCCTCAACCAACTGAAGTAACTACTCATGGCTAGATACTCACAAAATGTATGCGGGAGACTGTGGCATAAATACCTAAATAGTTTGAATTATAGGCTAAGTGAAAGTTTTACATACCCATTCAGAACAGCAGATATCATAAACATTTCGAAAATGGCTCTCCTCTGGTGAATCAAGGCGTAACAAACATGACTCCCCTGGATTAACTTAAGACGGAACGTCATGGCTCTCCTTCAATCTCAAAGCCGCCAAAACTCAAATAGTTGCCTTCTTTCAGAAGCAGAGAAAAAAAATACAGAATTGATCTCTAGTTATACGATCACAAATTAGCAGCAAGCCACGAGGCCAAATATTTGGGATTTATACTGGATGGCAACCTCAGTCTAAATAGTCAAGGAAACTGCATTACGGTTAGAACTAACAAACATATCAATTTCTGAAGATGATCAGAGGTAAAAATTGGGGAGCAAACAAAGGCGCGCTTCTCAAGCTTTACAAATCATTTATGCGCCCTGTACTAGAATATGGTCCCATATTAACAAGTGATCTGAGCAAAACCCACATTCAGGAGCTAAAGAGGGTTCAAACGCATGCCCCGTGCGTGGCACTGTAGAAGCCCATGTGGACACCGATAAAGGAACTTCATGAGCTAGGAAAAATAGAAACTATTCAAACGCGACTAAAATACCTACAAAAAAAAACAAACAAAACCCTCAACAGACTCCACGATAGTGAAATAATGGTAGAGTTGAACGAGCACCGAACCCTTAACAAAACAAACAAAATAAGTCACTGAAAATTAAAATTATACAACATAAGTTAATTGCGTGGAGTCATTGAGAATTGCCTCGCTACTCATTGAGGACGTTAGGATTGAGTCTGTGATGACTGCCTCGCAACTCTGCGCGTGAGGAGGGCTACGGTGAAACCCATCACTCGTCCATCAATAACAACAATCACACAACAGTCACAATATAAAATATCGGATTTCTATCTATCTCATATAAAGATATAGAGGAGTGGAGTAAGTGAGGATTGCCTAATTACTCATTAAGAACTCTAGGATTGAGTTTGTGAGGACTGCCTCGCAAGTCTGCTTGTGGGTGGTTAGCTACGAAGAAACCCACCCCTCGCCCCAGCAGTAGCAACAACCACATAACAATCACAATTCACGATTCTTTCTCCCTCTACCCATAAGTTTTCGAACTGAACACTCTCAAATTTTTAACCAGACGAAGAGAAGAAGGAACTGGAACAATCTTTTTGTTAGCATACACAAGGAAGCCAAACACAGAGCAAGGATTGAAACACGAATGTCTGTCTGGGACCAGTGTACATTTTAAATACATAAACATATGAAAAAAGATACAGCAGCCCTTTCAAGGGCTTTTGGGTGTTTGTCTGTGAGTGTTTCTTTCTGCACCACCCCGTCATCAGTTCCCCCATGAAGGCAGACCAGATGACCAAGGCTCAGCATCCACTCTCCCTTATAAGCTGATGGATGACTCCCAGCATTCAGAAACACATGTTGGTGGAGTTTTGTGCTTTCTTTAACCGTTATGGATAATATGCTGGTGCTGATCCCAAATCAAAGACTACTGGGTTTCTTTTTTTGTTCTAAAACAGCCATCAAACCCCGGTTCCAGTAATATCATAGATATGTCCATGTTTCTAAACAAAACGCAGAGCAGGATTCCTGTAATTAAGTACAATTCCTAGTCACCTTCCAGTTCGAGGTTCTCGGGGTCTGACCTCAGTACCCTACTGCAAGTGCGCACACTCAAACCAAATAAGATTATTGGTCCACGCTTCCGGATCCCGTTGATTCATAAGCAGGTAAAGTTATTTTGGTCGAAGGGATTTCAGTCCCACATCGTCCCTGTGTGCCTTGGGGGCACATAAACTTTTCATTCATCATCTGCTTCGGGTTTGAAAATGGCAAGGATTACGCAACCCAGCTTCTCTAATCGGGTTGTCAGGCTGAAAATGATTTTTGTACGGAGCCACGTGTATGGTATTTAATGACCAGTGTCCGATTTCTATACTCTTAATCCAGGCATTATCCGTGATATACTTGTATAGAGACTGACCGATGGATCGGGTAATAACAAAATATGTTTGTTGGTTTAATCTTTTACCTAACGAATCGCCCTCATCCGCCCGCGTAATTTGCAAATTCAGCAGTTGAAAGAAAGAAATTTTTCACAAAATTCCAACAAAACCATATCATGTGACCCCTCATTGGAACGAGCTCTTCGAGCTCGTTCCAATGAGCAGTCACATGATATAGGTTGTTGATTTTTTTTTTAATTTTTAAAAAATATTAATTAAAATAATAAATATTGATATCAACTGAAGTGGGTAAAGGGTTAAGAAATCATGAAGACCATGTCGTACGTGAGTTGGTACCATATTCTAAAGGGTTATTGTACCTTGATTATGGTCTAACCCTACAGCATGTGCACATGCATGAAAAACACAAATGTACTGTTCGTCGAGTAATTTGGAATAGTTTGGGGCACAGACACAATGACGTTGTCGAGTAGAATTTGACTATATTCAATATTATATTGTACAGCTCTGTCGATAAGTACCTACGAACATAGCAGTGGGACATCGAATAAAATAAAGGCATTTGTAATCATCTAGGTAAAGTATCCAAAAGGAATTATTTAGGAAACAACTAAGAACTGGGCGTGCGTATTTCATACGCGTTTACCACACTCTGTAACAGTACAGAATTTGTGTACATTTGTTTTTCCTTAGAATGACAGAGACATGATGCCGGTGGCTTAAATGCAAAATATTTCACGTTCATCTACGTCCCAAATTTTGGAAAGCCACACCGTCCGCCAATTAACTTCCCATTTGTAGTAAACATATAGGCAGTATTGGTGCAACGTCAATTATCTAACAGAAATATAAGGTATTTGGTTCAGTAATATGCACATATTGTTAGACTCCTAAAGTAAAACATTTTGCTTCCTCTGGGACCAAGTTTTACCACACCGGGTCGAAGCAAGTGTCCCAGGACCACTTGCCTCAACCCCTCCCCTCCCCACGACTTTCAGCCTCCACTTGGAACAATCAAATTATGTACACTACCCCTTACGTTTAAATCTCTATCCACTGTACATGCGATTGTGGTCAGTAACAAAATGAATTAATTATCAGCACAGAGAGTTGAGGGAAGTGCGAAAGTTTCAAACCAAATGAACGAGAAGTGTCCTGGTGATCGAAAATGCCGTTTATTGTCAATTAGACATGGATAATCTTCTCTTCTATTTTAACCCTTTACCTAACACGAAAAGCAGACGACACTTGCAAACAAATTCTTGAATAACTTATTTTTTTCATTTTTTGTCTCAGAAACATAGGTTATGACCCCTCATTGGAACGAGCTCGACGAGCTCGTTCCAATGAGGGGTCATAACCTATGTTTTTGAGACAAAAAAATGAAAAAAATAATGAAAATTAATTGGCGATTTTTGAGAAAAGCGCTGGCCGGTTTTGGCCGTTACGTTAGATAAAGGGTTAAAAAAATAAAATGACACATTTCTTCGAATAGCAATAAATATTTATCAACCATACACGAAGTACAATGTTTGGTGTCTTTTTGACCCAAGTTCTATTCTAACTGCATTTTGCCACTCAAATGCTCTCCTTCACAAAAATGTTTTTATGTTGTCATTCAACAAACACAAGCTCTTTTATTTTCACATTGCCAAAAAGCGTTTTGTTTTGAGTCATCTTGCCTTTTTTTCTTTTACACCCCACAGACACTCGTATGTCAAATATAATAAGAGGGTCAATGGGCAACAGTGTCATCCCATGGTGCCTCAAGTAGAACGACTGAAGCTGGTTCGGAAAGCAGTCGATTAAGAAAATAATTAAAATTAACTTATTAGACTTGGGGTACCTTATTTATGTGCTTACATTTCACTGCTTTCTATACAGTTGGATTGCTGAAAGGTTAGTGAAAAACATCACTTCTCTATTTGCCACTCGCTTCCCCTCCCTAGATGTGTGTTAATTCAGTCTACGTGATAACATCTCTGAATCGTGGACGTTTGGTGACGTGAAGGCAATATGCTTTGACGGTAGCAACATGGCATGAAAACTGGTTACACGGTATCAACTTTTCATTCTCGGCACTTTTTTGTCAATAATAACGCAAACATATTGTAAATATTGACGTTGTATTGCCACGATATATATACACAACATAACCTTATCCATTTTGGAAGATAGTCGTTAACCCTTTACCCAACGTAACGGCCAAAACCGGCAAGGGCTATTCGCAAAAGTTGTCAATTATTTTTCATTATTTTTTTCTATTTTGTCTCAAAACATATGTTATGACCTCTCTTTGGAACGAGCTCGTCGAGTTCTTTCCTGTGAGGGGGTCATAACCTATGATTTTAAGACAACAAATGAAAAAAAAAATGTTATTCAAGAATTTTATTTGCAAGTGTCGTCTGCTTTTCATGTAAGGTAAAAGATTAAAATACGATCGGCGATTGCGAGGTGCAAGGATATTGAAACCGTCGAGTATATTTGTGGTTGAACATTTCTTATTAATATCTATAGCGCCCCATAGCCATCCTCCTCAGGGACGGACTGGGCCATGAAAACACAACACAACCTTATCTATTTTGAAAGATAGTCGTTCACCCTTTCCCCAACGTAACGGCAAAAACCGGCAAGGGCTATTCGCAAAAGTCGTCAATTATTTTTCATTATTTTTTTTTATTTTTTGTCTCAAAAGATAGGTTATGACCCCTCTTTGGAACGAGCCCGTCGAGTTCGTCCCAATGAGGGGTCATAACCTATGATTTTGAGACAAAAAATGAAAAACAAATTGTAATTCAAGAATTTTATTTGCAAGTGTCGTCTTCTTTTCATGTAAGTTAAAATGTTAAAATACGATCGGCGATTGCGAGGTGTTAGGATATTGAAAAGGTCGAGTATGTTTGTGGTTGAACATTTCTTATTAACATCTATAGCGCCCCATAGCCATCCTCCCCAGGGGTGGACTGGGCCCAGACAACACAACACAACCTTACCCATTTTGAAAGATAGTCGTTCACCCTTTCCCCTACGTAACGTCCAAAACCAGCCAGGACAATTCGCAAAAGTCGTCAATTATTTTTCATTATATGTTTCATTTTTTGTCTCAAAACATAGGTTATGACCCCTCTTTGGGACGAGCTCGTCGTGATCGTTCCACTGAGGGATCATAACCTTTGCTTTCGAGACCAAAAATGAAAAAAATTGTTATTTAAGAATTTTATTTGCAAGTGTCGTCTGCTTTTCATGTTGGGTAAAGTGTTAAAAGGCGATTGGCGATTGCGAGAGGTTAGGATATTGAAACCTTCGAGAATGTTTGTGGTTGAACATTTCTTATTAATATTTATAGCGCCTCATAGCCAATCTCATAAGGGGCGGAGTAAGCCAAGAAATGTTATCGGGAAATGCACCGGTAGCGGAGGGGGTTGGGGCGGACCTGAAGAAAGTTTTGATTTTTTCGAACTGAAAGAACGCTGCAGCCCTGAAGCTGAGAGAACAATTGCAGTCCACATAGAGGACATGTCGATGGCATATTTATGTCATCTTCGTCAATCATTCGAAAAGAAAATGGTTGCACCGAGTGCCGGTGGGGGGTGGGAGGTTGACCCATCGAGCAGGCAACAGTTCGACCGAATGGGGGAAAACTTTGATTTTGATTTTTTTTAAAATGACAGAACACTGTTTCCTTGCACCTGAGCGATCAAACGCAGACTAGACCTCTGGTATATCGAAATGTCTATGTGTACTGACAATGGAAGTCCACATCGAGAGCATTTCAGTATACCGGCACTGGCAGTCTACGCAATCAGATCCATTTCGCCTGTTGATCATTTTCACAAAATTCCATGCACCGACACGTGCCACGCTGCACGTAGGTTCGTAGGGTTGGGCCGTAGGGTCTTCAAAAAAGGGCCCACCGAGAATTTTCCCGGTAGACCATATGGCCAGTCCGCCTGTGATCCTCCTCCCCCACCACCCCTAATATGGCGTCTGTTGATACAGTTCTTTATCATATGACTATGACATTTTTGCCCTAAATATCACTACTGTTTGACGACGTTTTCCAAACTGTTGTATCACACCAGGTGAGATTTTTCCGGATCAAAAGTCCATATCACACTCTTACGGAAATCAAAAATCCATATCACACTCCCACGGAAATATCCGAGAGTTTCCGTGAATAGTTTTCGAAACTAGGGAAGTCGTTGTTGTTTCGTCTGCCGGGAAGAATCTGGGTATCTAATTTATAACAGCCAGTGAATCGAAGTGAGCAAATTATGTTACTATTTGCGTGTCATATGATAAACATATCATCATAACAGTGTGTTGATCCGTGTCGTGGCATCACGTCTCGTTGAGGTGGCCAGAACGAAAAATCTGGCCACCTCAACTCGACGTGATACTACGACACGTATCAACACACTGTTATGATAATATCTATTTATCCCATAAATGGCTATTTATTCGAACAATAAAAGCCTTGGATAAATGTTTGCTTTATTCACCTAGTAGGGTGATAAATTCCCAATGTGGGTTCAACACTGAAAGAATAGTGGAGACGGACGTGTTGACCTCTGACCTCAACCGCATTCGTGAAGTATAATCACAAGTTTAATTGTTGTTTCACTACACATTGTTCATTTAATAAAGTATTTTTGCAAGTTTAGCCCAAGTTTTTAGGTGAATTATTTTTAGACAGAAATGTATCGCTGCGCCTTTTTTATTTCTGTTAATAATTCTTGTCATCGAATTGGACCTATGTGCTCCTCACTTCTCGCTGTGTTTTGAAGCGCGTAACAGCACGATTTCGCAGCGACTGTCCAGTAAAAAGATTTATGGGACAAACAAAATAAACGTACAGCGTTTTCAGGTAAAACATTTATTCTACTCGAAGAATTAAGAATGAATGAAACTCACTCGCCAGAGGTTCGTCGGTTTCATTTTTAATCCTACTCGTAGAATATGTTTTATACTTGAAAACACTATAAGTTTATTCTATATCTATATGTGGCCAATCAGCAATTCAGTCGTGAGAGATACGTGATAATCTTCCAGATGGATAATTCGATAAGATAATCGTTAACAATGCTTACATTGTATTGGGGAACTGATGACTTATCATGTCAAGAATACCACGGATTATGTATGTGTGGGAGTATCGTTTTTAGCCCGTATGAATCGCCACCAAATTAAACTACCACAAGATTCAGAAGAATATTTGTATGTCTGAATCGCCAACAAATTAAACTACCAGAATATTCAGAAGAATATTTGTATGTCCGAAATAGAGGTCCAACTTTGTTCCCATTGATTATAAAGATTTTTACATTTCAGATGATAGACGCGATGAGGTGTCTGATAGGAATTACAAAATTAGTAGTTAACCCTTTACCTAACTTGAAAAAAGAGACGACACTTGCAAAAAATAATTATTGAATAACTATTGTTTTTTCATTTTTATCTCAAAAACATAGGTTATGACCCCTCATTGGAACGAGCTCGACGACCTCGTTCCAACGAGAGGTCTTGACCTATGTTTTTGAGACAAAAATAATACAAATTAATTGGCGATTTTTGAGAATAGAGCTGGCCAGTTTTTGTCCGTTGCGTTGGGTAAAGGGTTAAGGGCACGCAGGGTGTGCAAATAAATTTCCCAATACGCGACCATTCATTTATCCCATGTCAAGAAATGAAACTAATTTACGTATTGTGTATAAAGTTCAATTTCAGTCATATATGTTGCGTGCTTTTGTTTGTCCACAATTATGTATAAAATATGACAGCCTGTATTCTAGACATCTGCATTCTGTGAAAAACATGTTGACAGGTGAACTAAAATGTTTTGGATTTTTTGGGAGGATTTTGTGTTCTACACATGTGTATGAATCTATGACCCCCCCCCCCCCTCAAGAATGATTGCGACAGCTGCATTACAAAATTCGATTAAAGAAAATAAGTTGTCCATATTTACGTGTACACTCCATATCTGTTTTATGGACATTAAGGTCACAATAGGACAACGCATGTATTGGTGCAATAACATTTCAGTATGTTTACGCTAAATAAATAGTCTATATGATCCGCCTTTTGTGCGCTGTGCGGGGCGTGGTGGATCAGTAGGTAGAGGTGCAGGCTGCAAGCCGAGAGGTCCTCGGTTCGAATCTCACCTGCGGCAACCGCGTTGTGTCCTTGGGCAAGATACTTCACCCCCATTGCCCATCTGGGGGCACGGTGACGTCGTGGACTAAGGCGTACTGCACGTCGATGGTGCACTTGTCTTCAACCAATGATAACCCTGCTTGCGTGGAGTTAGTATGTTGGGGAGCTGATAGTTGCTGGCCGTTGCTCGGTGGTTCTCTCCGGGTACTCCGGCTTCCTCCACCCGTAAAACTGTCATGGTCATGATTAGCCATTGTGCAGAAATATGTGACCTTAAACCCCAAAAAATAAATAAATAAATATTTGTGCGCTGTGCAAAGGGCTGTTCATATTTCCACTGATCATTGTCCAAACAAATAGCTGCAAATGTCACGACTGTTCCCTATCACGAGGATAAAATAGCAAGAAAATGACAATAACAAAATCCCACATTTCTCTGCTCAACGGGAGTACTGGAACGTTCATTTGTAACATATTGCCATCTGGGGGCGGGGGTGGGGCAAATTGCTATAAATGAACAATGCTGAACACAAGAAAAATCTCGAAGATTTTCAGTTCCCCGACGTCTCGTAACCTCCTTTCGACAGAATATACTTTGATGTCTACGAAATGCAAATTTGTTGATGTTGCGTGCATTTTTCGTGGCAATACAAATGACATATTTACAAAATATTTTCGATATTATTGACGACAAACGGTATCGATATTGGAAACCACCCACACACAATACATTCACAGTGGACTAGTCATAATCCACGCGTGGAATGTGATGTCCACACATACGTTTACCAGGTAATAAAAACCATCATCAGCAAAAAATTAATTAATGAAACACCGGGATATACGCAGTGCTTCATTAATTACATGTTTGATGATTTTTACTACAATTGTTGTTTCGAATCAAATATCATTGCGTTCGTAGAAATGTTGCCCACCCGTGGAAAGTGACTAGTCCACAGCGACCGACGTATATCTACCGCACCCATCTCGGGGAGGGCATTGCTACAAATAAACAATGTTCAACAGTATTGAAAGAAAAGTTCGAGGAGTTCTATTCTCCGGCGCCTCGCGGTCTCCTTTCTTTTGATGTCTACGAAATACAAATTTGTTGATGATGTAAGCTCTTTTCATGGCAATACAAATGGAATACTTACAAATTATTTTAGTTATTATTAGTAATAAACACTGCCGAGATTGGAAACTCGTTAATATACAGTACAGCCGCCATGTACTGATTGTAATCCAGGGGAGGGTAATGATGTTCACGCATGCGTCCACCAAATAGTAAAAATCACCAGCAGCAAAAATTTAATTAATGAAACACCGGGTTGTACCCGGTGTTTCATTAATTAAATTTTTTATGGGTATTCCTATAATTATTGTTTGGAACAAAATATTATCGTTCCCGTTGTAATATTGCCCTCCCGTGGAAATTGACCAGGCCACAGCGGTTGAACTGTAGTTTTTATGCAATGAAAACGCTACAGCTTTCTCTTTATCAAAGGAGATAAGGTGTTGGTTGATTTAGTGTCATCTTGAGGGAAGGGTGACATTTTTCGACGAAGCCTCAACAACCCAGATGTATAGAGATCAGTACAAAAACTGCACCCAAGAACTCTTCCAAGTAAATGTGTTTCAATATATGTTTAGTATTGACAACACCTCCAGACTCAATTCACAATGGATTCCGTCGCTTGAAATAGTTTTGGAAGGGCATAGAATATCAATTCACCCATTTCCACATTAACTACCACAAGCTATTTCCAATATTTCCTACTTAAACGCAGATTTCTCAACTGCAATGGGCTGAAAAGAAATGGCCGTTTATATTGAAATATTTGCATATTAGAATACGTCTCACTGACTATGATCACATAAGGATGAGTTACAAAATTCAGCGTACACTCACCCGACGAATGAGAAGACACTTATCCCCAAACAGCGTCCGTTTTAAGTTAGAATGGGCCCAACAACGAAGAGAAATCGGATATTGCCTTTTAACGTACTCAGTCTCTGGATGACGCGTCCCACGTCGCTCCCCGTCCTATGAAAGCCAAGCGTACCTTACGCCGGAATATCAGTACCGTCCGTTAAAAGTAAATTGTAAACAAACTATTGGGAGCAGCTTCGGAAAATTTTCAATGTTATCTGTAGGCCATATGTTGAACATGGTCACGACATTTTAATTAAACTTATGAAAACCATTTTTAACTGTTAACAAAGTCATGTGCTTTTAATAATTATCACATGACTCGTCCGTTTTGTTCACTTTAAAACATTTGATATTTTGTTTTCATATTAATCAGTGATAAATAAAGCCTTGCGTCAATTTCATTGGTCAATTTCAAAACTAGACAATTTGATTGGCTGAACAAAATAAAACTGGGACACATTTTCATAATTTGCATAATTAGAGTTGGGAGCTTTCATTGGTCAATTTCAAAACTGGATAATTTGATTGGCTAAACAAAATACAACAGGGTGATATTGGCATAATTTCAGAAGGAAGAATTCACGTTATCTGTCCTATTTAGGGTGGGTTATAGTGTATTAATCTTTTACCTACAAAAAAACGCCATTAATTTTTTTTATATTTTCACTTTTTGCTTCCAAAACATAGGTTATGACCCCTCATTGGAACGAGCTCGACGAGCTCGTTTCAACGAGGGGTGATAACCTATGTTTTGGAAGCAAAAAATGAAATTTTTTAGTCATACGAGGATGTTTTTTTTCCAAGTGCCGTCTGCAACTCAAGTCGGGTGATGGGTTAAAAAATCCTACTAAGTGGCTAATCTGTAGGTGTGTGTGTCATATGATAAATAGAATATGAAATGAGTGTTTTTCTCATATAATATTTATGAAACTCGTCCGAATGTTCCGTTTGTGCTCGCCAGAGGCTCGCCAAAACGGAAACTTCTTAGACTCGTTTCATGAATATTATATGAGAAAAACACTCATTCCATATCCTCTATATATGTAAGGAATGATCAGACATTAAAAAGACCTGAAAATGACAAGAATGGCGATAAATCGAAAACAAAAAAACAGCTATCTCTAATTTTTCAGATCTACAACATGCTAACATTCCCCAAATTCGGACTCATTTTAATTGTTGACCCTCATTACTCCTATGACGTAACCTCCAAGTTCGACTATAACGGTTTTTATAAATACGGTGCTACGGCTTTTAATGAGTAAGAGACACAAGGGTCCTTACTCGTTCACCTAACAAAGTGGTTCAAAGAAGTATTATGGGTCACATTCAGTTAGTCATGGTTCATCAAGACTACATAGGAATTATGTCATGAATGGGTTCGTAACTCTATTGTCCACGTCAGATGATTATTATCATAGGTCTTCCTGACTGCTTCCAATTCTATCAGTTGTAAGCAAGCTCTGCCAAACGTCCAACAGTTGTATGGCACTGCAGATTGAATGGCAAACATTACGGCAAAACACTAAGGAATGGATTTGAACAACCTTTCCTGCACATACTTCCCCCCCCCCCAGCCCTCAACTAGAGAGCCCGATTAATAGAACTGAAGAAACTTGAATCTGATACCATAAAAAATGTTATATACCAAAAATGAAAGAATTCTGACTTGTGCATCTGAAGAAGCAGTTTTTTAAAGACATCTCTTCATACTGCAATAAGTTAAACTTCGGGCTCCAGTAGAGAGCCAAAACATTGACTCACGGACCCGATTTGAACAGCCTTCAATCTGCCCCCCTAGAGATGCTGTATACCAAATATGAAAGCATTCTCATTGGTGGATCTGAAGAAGAAGTTTTTTAAAGATATTTCCTCACGTTGCACCAAGTTAAAATTCAGGCTCCCATAGGGAGCCCAAATATTAACCCATGGACTCGATTTGAACAAACTTGAATGTGACCTCCCCCCCTTCTATACCAAATATCAAAAAATTCTAATTGATGGTTCTATAGAAGAAGATGCTTTACGAAATTTTCTCGTATCCCTATGTTAAAATTCGGGCCCCTATCCGGAGCCCAAATATTAAAACATGGACTCAATTTAAAAAAATGAATCTGATTCTCCTAGAGATGTTGTATACCAAATATAAAAATATTCTAATTGCTGGTTCAGGAGAAGTTGTTTAAAGAAATACCCTCTTATTGCCCATAGGAAGCCTAAAATATTAACGCAGAGACCAGATTTGAACAAACATGGATCTGCCCACCCCCAGGTGTGTTATATACATAGCATATTGTGCTAAGTTAAAACTTGGGCTCCCATAAGGAGCCCAAATATTAACGTAGGGGCGCGATTTAAACAAACTTGAATTTGCCCCCTAAGAGATGTTGTGTATCAATTATGAAAGGATTCTGACTGGCAGAGCTGCAGAAGATTTTTAAATAAGTTCCTTAGATTGCACTAAGTTAAAATTCGGGCTTCAATAGAGATCCCAAGTATTAATGCAGGACCCGATTTGAACAACAAACTTGAATCTAACCCCCAAGAGATGTTGTATAAAAATATCAAAAGATTTTAATTGATGCATCTGAAGAAGAAGATTTTTAAAAATGGAATTCAAATATATGGGTATTATTAGAGTCATGGGCCATGTGGGCGTAGCAATCTTTTTTGAACCAACTTGAATTGACATTATTATAAGGAAGATGCAAACCAGATTTGATTCAATTGGGTCCAGTAGTTTCAGCGAAGAAGTCGATAATATAAAGTTATCGCCGATCGACGGACGGACGGATGGACGTGCGTGGAGTAAAATTTAATTTTGATGTTTCCTACTCTCGATAGACATTTACGTTACAGCGTCAAAGGTAGAGATACAAATTGGCAGTACTCGCCCTCAGTCATTTTTTCAGACTCCTGTGATATAAATGTAGCGCTACGGTTTGTAGTGATTGTGTTTTTCTTTTTTTTTTTTTTGGGGGGGGGGTGGGGATAGTGGGATGGTTAGGATGCTGAGCAAAGGATAGGGGTGTCCTCCCCTACGCCGTTCACATCCCATATCAGGTACCTGACTTCAAGTTTTAACTGTAGGTCTGGCCTCAAAATCGGAGGGTATACCACGACGTTGTTTACGTCATATCCCTCGGATTTTCAATTCTTTTTCAACTTTTGGGGCGATCAGTACGAAATGATTTCAAATCCCTACATTGAAATTTAATAGTTTGACACTTTCAGCCGTTATTGGAAAGTTCGTGTTAAGGTTAAATATTGTGGTACAGTGTGAATATAAATGTCGCAAGACATCACTTCGACTATTCTCGAGAAGTAGATAACATGTTATTGGGGTATCTGTTGTAGTTTGTGTTGTTGGGGTGCTCGCAAAATTAGAGGAGGGGGGTGAAAAAACATAAATTGACGTGAAAACGACGAAAATTTAAAGAAAAAATCCGGAAAACACACACATTTGTATTTTTCGAGCACGCCACCCGAACATTCGGTCATGTCCTTTGGTGATTTTACAGGTCGGTATCACTTTTTTATGTATGATGTTTGATATAGATGGGATTTGCAAGAGTTGAAAGTGACAGGCTTGAATGAGGTGTTGATATTAAAAGATCAAGAAAAATGCGGTTTTTTTTTTTTTGATAAAGGACGAAAATTGAAAACACGGCTCGTTATTTTCTAGTCCGGATTATCGTTTATAACTATGCCAAATGCCATGAGTGTAGTTTGAAAGTTGTGGCCGAAGTTTGTCTGAAAAAGAAAGAACAAAATGGGTTGACGATAGTTTTTAGTCCTTTCACTTTCGTTGAATACTTAATGACTTGCGGGCAAAGTTTACATAAATAAATAGTTAAACGATAATAAAAATAAATCAATCGGCCGTAGCGTTACCACCCCCCCCCCCCCCCACACACACACAACACACACACATACAGGCCCTAATCGTATACGTCTCTGTATACCATAGAGTGCCCCAAAATACAACTGGTCGTGTAAAGGTTCGAAAATTTCTGGTCATTTGAGTTTTTGAAACATTTTTATGTTTTGTTTCTGTGTTATTTTATGTGCGCTATAGGAAGCCTAATGATTGTCAAAGAAACATACCTCTGACACAATTGAACTTTCTGCAGATATTGAATAATTATAACCAAACTTGCAGACGTCTTCGATATACGTTCCATTTGTTAACTCACTCCGTATTGAACACTTTGAATATTTCTCGGAAACGTTGCCGTTTTGATAATCGTCCAACAACACTGTGGAATTTTCCGGCCGGTTACATGTAAAATCGGGAACATAACCTGGAATAAAAGTTTACATTGCACATGTAACGGGATGGGGGTCTAGACGTTCCCAAAATGCCCTATCGTACTCCCAAAGGCACATAGCAGCCAGAATTGTCACAAAACTGACCCCTTTATACCCCAATATCTCCCGAATACAACGCAAGATTCGATATCCTTGGACTATGTCCACTTGGTGCAATTGTATAAAGAATAAGAATATGTGACTCAACAAAGATGAGTAAGATATTAACTGAATTTATTCTGTAACAGTAAAATAAAAGTTTAACAAAAATATAGTCTGCTTAGCACACTTGGGCAGTAAATGGTGGAGAGATCATCGGGTGAATCCATGCATATCACAATAAATCAATAATAAGTTATGTACTGTTATTATTATTATGTATCTGTGTTAACCCTTTATCTAACATGAAAAGCAGACGACACTCGAAAACAAATTCGTGAATAACTACTTTTTCCCATTTTTTTTGTATCAAAAACATAGATTATGACCCTTCGTTGGAACGAGCTCAACGAGCTCGTTCCAACGAGGGGTCATAACCTATGTTTTTGAGACAAAATATGAAAATATATTGAAAATTAATTGGCGATTTTTGAGACTAGCGCTGGCCGGTTTTGGCCGTAAAGTTGGGTAAAGGGTTAACCCTTTACCCAACGCAGACGATATCAAATTTTATTATTTTAAAGATCATTTTTTCAAATGTTTCAAAAAATTTCAACAAAACCATATCATGTGGCCCCTCGTTGGAACGAGCTCGACGAGCTCGTTCCAACGAGGGGGTCACATGATATGGTTTTGTTGAAATTTTCTAAAAAATAATATTTTTTCAACTGCTGAATTTGCATATTACGCGGGCGGATGCGGGCGATTCGTTAGGTAAAGGGTTAAGGTCACATATTTCTGCATAATGGTTAATCATGACCACGACAGTTTTACGGGTGGAGGAAGCCGGAGGACCCGGAGAGAACCACCGAGAAACGGCGAGCAACTGTCAGTTCCCCAACATAGTAACTCCACACAAGCAGGGTTAACATTGGTTGAAGACAGGTGCACCATCGACGTGCAGTACGCCTTAGTACACAACGCTACCGTGCCCCCCACGTGGGCAATGGGGGCGAGGTGTCTTGCCCAAGGACGCAACGCGGTTGCCGCAGGTGGGATACGAACCGAGGACCTCTCGACTTGCAGCCTGCTCCTCTACCAACTAAGCCACCGACCACAACCCCCCCCCCCCCCCCCCCCAGCTCCATGCCTGACACGACTTTAATCAAGCGAACAGACAATCAACCAATTCATCTTCAGATTATTATGAATTTTTCAAGTTAAATACCTTGAACCAAATGAACGGACGGGTTATCAAAATGAACTATAAATGATTAAGTAAACATTATAACCAAATGAACAGACATATTACCAAAATGACTGCAAGCTATGTAAAATTGATTAAATTAACAACTTACAACCAAACGAACGGACAGATTACCAAAATAAACTAAATTATAGGAATTTACATTCTTCAGTAAACTTGTATTAGGCAATTTATTCCTCTTCGCATATTGCAATTATTCAGTATGACACAAGTGGTTTGTTTTTTTTTTAGTTTGCACAATTTTAGGGGGACCTAATAATTATATTTGAAAGTCACATGTAGGGATACAAAAGTTTTGATGTAAATAATTATATTTAGGAGAACCACATTTTAGATGGAAAATTATTTCATTTCAATTTCTGATCAGAAAAAAGCTGCTGTCATCTCCTCATACTGAGGCAGACGAATTTTGACTTCCGCGCGGTTTAGAATCTTTTATTTTCCAATGGCCGAAAAGCACGTCAAACACATGGAAGTCGGACTTGTAATTCCTTTCTTAAAGAGGGAGAAGAGAGAGTAACTTGCCACTGCATTGCGTTAAATAGTGACAATCGTCAGGGCATTTACTAATACGTTTTGCTGAATGCGGCAGTTGATGAACATCGCTGCCCGTACATAAACTGCACACAACAGTGATTGTGGTAGGCAACAAGGTAAAACTCTAAGCCTATGAAATTACGCCTTGCATAAAAACTACGACGAACTTGCCAAAATGGTGGACACAGTAAATTTATTCCACCAGCGATACGGTCCGAAACTTTGATGTTTAATAATTAAAAATAATAACATTGAAAACTAGAGATAAGTATCTCTGATTATTGAAAATAATCATACGCACAGTAGTATTACTTTCAAAAGTAGTGCTATCCCACAGAGAAGAGCTGAGGCAACTCACAGAATTCGATAAACATCGTTTCACCCAAAACGATCACGCCACACACATTTATTCCCATATAATTGTTCGTAGTGCACAGTAAACCTTTTAACCAATTTTTTTCCGGACCAGGATCGTGATACGACCTGAACTCATAAAGTTGATCGTTATTCAGGGAATGTCTTAGGTAGACCAATTAATATTTTCAACGAGCAGCCATAAATATTGATTCGTCTTTTCCCACGTATCCAATATAGACTCTACCGGTTGATGGCTTTGAACTGTCAAAGAAAATACCATCAG
The DNA here is from genome assembly GCA_031216915.1 of Pictodentalium vernedei. Lineage (NCBI taxonomy): Eukaryota > Metazoa > Mollusca > Scaphopoda > Dentaliida > Dentaliidae > Pictodentalium > Pictodentalium vernedei. The sequence continues at coordinate 532,437,330 of CM062293.1, forward strand.
GGTCCAACGGGTTAAAATGTTCAACGCAAGTCAACTGATTTGTACAATGTTCTACTCATTTCGTATTATTTGAATCTGGTTCACCACAATCCAGGATAAAAGGAATACCAAAGTATAATGTTACACACGATAGTTTACGTACAGTTGATGGTTATGGCAACGACACACCTGTTCTGTTTCATCTAATCTCGAATTTCACTACATGAAGCATTGCACAAACATTTTATGCTGGTTTCATATTCAAAAGAATTTTGGTCAGAATAAAAACGTGACTCAGTGTAGTCTCCGTGCATTATCGGTTGTATATTTTCATCATGAATTATTACTATCTGATGTGTAAGTTTGATGCTAACTAAACACATTTGGCATATCTGTTTCATCATATATTAATTACGCCTCTAATATAACATTTATTTCGATCTAGAAGCCATAAATCATGTACGAGCAAGGTAAATTCTGAACAGAAGAGGCAACATGGAAAACCGGACATAGACAATGTTAACATCCTATCCAATAATTGCGTGCAAGTGAACATTCTTGTCTTATCCAGGCCAAAATCGTGTAGCCAAAACTAAAAGTTTTTATACCACGACTGTTTTGTGTATTCAAGTTACCCGAGGTAATACAGACATCATGAAGTGTGCTACATGTAAGGGAGCAAACAGTGCCAAGCAAGAATGCAAACAAACCGCCGAAAGTGATACTTTCCTTTACAAATATAGATTAATCCATTTGATTCAAGGTTAATAGTTGGATAAATTACAGTACACAACTTGGTTAAAGTACGGTGGCGGAAATCAACGACCCTTGTTGGAGTTATTTATGTATGTATTTCACACGCACCTTCTTCGCTCGTGAGATACCGGAAAGACTCCACGCGGGTTACTGATGCAGTCACCCGTACTTCATTAACACTGTGTTCTGCCCTTATTTTTTCTTGCCACTCGGAATTTTTCTCGATTGATATTACTTCATTTTTATCAGATTTTCACAAAATGCTGAAAGAATGCGTGTCAAAATGGTAATTATGTGGCAGTGTGATAATTACACTTTTATTAAATATTTCATAATTTATTTACAAATTGGCTCTGAAGATTGAAATAAGATATTTATTTATTTATTTAATATTACAGGATTAATTATATTTGCTTGCGCTGAGTCTTTGCGACTTGGTTGTGTTTCGGGTTAAGGAGGTTTTGTGAGTTGTTCTCATCCGTGCTGTGTCAGTTCGGTTTGTTGGCGGGAAATTTTATTTTGGTCACTCTGATCTTGGCTGTCGGTATGTCAGTACCCTTTTAATGTGGAGGCTTTGATTTAAAATTTGAAGAGAACCTTTGTCGGTTCGATTTGTAAGATAATTTATTTAATTTTTTGTAAAACATATATCAATAGTATGTTCATCTGTAGTGTGATCGACATTTTAGCCCCGATCAAGCCGCAAATGAACATACATTGAAAAGTAGGAGAATTCTCCTTTTTGGCGATTCTAAATAACAAGCCTTTCATTCCATCAACTGGGTACTGAAGTTTGTTTATCTTATTTTTCAGGGTCATTAATAATTATTATATTGATGATGATGGTGGATGTTTAACTTGTGAATTGTTTGATGGAAATAATTTTGCTGAATTGAAGATGGATGTGTTAATAAATAAAGAACTGTGATGTGAACATGTAAAAGTAGGTAATAATTGAGAGTTTACGACCACTTTGTACATGTACGTGTACACGAATGCGTTCACCAACGTGGAATTCAGTGTTAAATCGCACGCTTGTTCACAAAAATGTACAGTGGTCTTGAATCCCCCATGTTTTTTTGTGACTCCTAGATCGCACTTTTAACGTTCAAATACTCGTGGTGAACGCGCGTTTTTTAAAAAAAAAGGTGAAATTGTCCATCTTCACTTTTATCTTTTAGTTAAAAATTTTTTGTCTACGTTCCCATCGCAGATCAGACCCTCGATCCATCGTTGGTGAACGCGAGCAAAAAATTCTGGGCTATCATAAAACAACGGTGTGCGGATTCTAGACCAGTGGTCCAGAACTCTCAATTGTTTTGAGGCGGTGGGTTTTTCCCATTTATGACGTCATTAGGGGAATTCCCCACTATGAGAATTCCCAAACTCAGCTAATCGACCGATCGGATCGCTCGATTCTCCGTCAATCGACCGATCGGATCGCTCAATTCTCATAAACTCAATCATACAGAGTTATCTCCCCTCGTCGTGGGGTGGGGGAATATCCTAGGAAATAAATAAAAGTGATAAATAGAGCTCCTGTGCGCCTTTAAAACCATTTCATTCGAATGTCAGTCTACAATTGTCAGTTTGTGTTTTTATCAAAACTGACAAGCAGGTTGCATGTCAAAGTGACATTTACTGTATAAACACTTACTGTGAACGCTATTTTGTTACGCCTGAGATGTATTACAGGTTTTTATTCAAATGAGATTAATTTGTCAAGTTAAATGGTTTATCTGAAAAAAATTATTTTTATGAATCAAAAAGCGGAAAGAATTCAAAAGATCAATTGATGTTTTGACTGAGCGATTACCATGTGCGGTTTTAACCCAAAATATTACAAGCTATTCATGGAGTAATTATTTTGAGAATGACTTCAAGTGTGAGGAAATAACGGTTTTTAGTTGTTATATTAAAGACGGAAGATTTTTTATTTACTTAAAACATAAAAATAATTATACATTTAATTTTGAAAATAATAAATAACTCATATTAGCATACTCAAAGGAACATTAACAATTAAAAACGAAAGATGTTTTTACAGATGGATTCTAGAAGCCGAGATTTAATTTTAGACCAGTATGAACATGCTAAGAAGAGCATTCAGTCCGCTGATAGGAGCAGACATCTTGGTGAGATGGAACTCAAACGCGAAGCCACAAAAATATTTAAACCCGTGACGGAGGGTCAAGAGCGAAGCAGGAAGGAGATAGTCGAAGAATTGAGACCTATAAAGGAGAGTTCTTTGAGAACGGGTTCGTTGCCTCCTAGTTTTGGAAATCGGTATTCCGTTCAATCTACACCGGATTACGTTCCCACGGGAATTCAAACAGATATGAGCGAGAGCGACGATACAGCTTCGACTATCACCACTAGTAGCGTCGCATCGTCCGATGATAATGGCGGTAAGAGAGATCAGTCGTATGGATTTTATAAGGATTCGGAGGGAAGGATTTTTGTAGGAGACACAGAAGTAGAAATTGACGATGATGAATTGATCGTGGGTTCGAACAAATACGAATTGACCGATGGTCTGCGCAGATTGCTCCTTTACGACAAGCCTAGCGATTACACGGATCAGGATTTCGATAATTACGGAATCATTCTGGTTCAGACCCACGCCATGAAGAGAAATAACGATGCCAGAGAGACGAGACCTAAAGCCAACAGAGGTTACAAGTGGACGAAAGTGGTGAAACCCATATGGGATATGAACAAGAAGTTCGTCGAATCGGTGACTGGCAAAGGGGTGAAAACCACTTTTCTTCCGAGCGATTCCGACGCTCTGTCTCAGAGATTGAGTTTGTTGATGGCGAGCAGACGGGCTGGTAACACGGGATTAGATAATCAGATAGTTGCTATATCTGACGAATTGTTAAGACAGAAGGTTTTGAATAAAAAACAGTATAAAAGGCTGATGAACGAATTGAAGGATTGATGTGTATATAATAAGAAGAGAGAAACAAACAAACAAACAAACAAAAAATAAAACAGTAAATTCTTACACTAGAATAATAAAAGTATTTAAAAACAACAAAACGATTTACCAGTGAAAAAACAAAATATATCATAAAAATAAAATATGTTGGTGATAAAGAACAGGGGATACGTTAGGACTTACGTTCAAGGCGGTTCTGGCATCGTCGATTCTATAATGCGAGCGTTCACGAGCGATGCGGGTAGAAAACTCGCATCGACCGCGTTTGAGGTCGGTAAGAAGACGGCTTTGGATGCTGGTAAGAAAGCCGCTTCCGAAGCCAGTGGTAGGATAGCTTCTGTGGCTGGAAAGAGGGCAGCCGACGCGTTGATCGACAAGTTGATCAGTCCGCCGGCGAAGCGAGCTGCGTTAGAGCGAACGCCGAAAAGTTGGAAAGATTTTAAGGATGCTGTGGTGCCCATACAAGATTTAGCCAAAATGACGAGTGGATCCGGATTGAAGAGAACTCGCGACGGTGTGATATAAATAAATAATAACATTAAAAACAGAGTTTGAAAAACATAAAAATTTGCGTTTGAAAAGAATCTAAAATAACAAACAAACAAAAAATAAAACAAAGATGAACATTAAAGATATGTCTTGGAACGACGCCGCGACCAAGAGGTCGAATAACGAGTTCTTTCCCAAAAGCATAAGAGGTATGATAGTGGGAAAATCGAATTGTGGAAAGACCAATCTGTTGATGAATCTGTTGTCCCGACCCGACTGGTTGGATTACGACAGATTGTTCGTGTTTCGCAAGAGCTTGTTTCAACCCGAATACAGATTGCTTCGAGAGTGCATGGATCGCAGATTGTCCAAGGACGTCATAGCCAGGATCTTTGACAGTAGGGAGGAATTCGACAAGAGTGGAGCTCCACTCTCAACCATTGTGGACGGTGCGGCGACGGAGCTGATGAAGAGAAATGCATCTTCGAACGTCGAGTGTCGATTTTATGAGAACGCTAGCGACGTTCCGGATCCTAGAGAACTGAAATCGGAAGATAAGAATCTCATGATTTTCGACGATCTGCTTTTGGAGAGACAGAACCGATGCGAATCGTATTACGTTAGGGGTCGACACAGCAACGTTGACTGTTTCTACCTGTCGCAGAATTATTTTCGATTGCCCAGACAGACGATAAGGGAGAACGCTAATTTTCTATGTCTCTTTCGCCAAGATCTCAAGAATCTCAATCACATCTACGGCGATCACGTCGCAAACGACATGAGCGCTGCGGAATTCAGGAGATTCTGCAAGAGGGTTTGGGATGGTGGACTTTACAATTTCGTCCTGATCGATTTGACAAGCGAATTTAATCGCGGAAAATATCGGTGCGGATTCGACAAGTTTTATGTTTCTGATGATAATAATAAGATAGAGCGTGAAAATAAAATTTAGAAAATAATAAATCTTCAAATAATTAGTTTTGAATAAAAAAATAAAATTAAATATAATGTTCGAACATGGAGAATTGTTTGAACGGATAGCCGAGAATACGGCTGCAAAACAATCCATTCAAATCGTGGTGAGTGGCGATTCGACTCGATTCGCTACGAAATTCGAACCTTCCATCGAATTGAATAGAGAGAAAAGATACGAGATGGTGTTGGTGAATCTGGAGACTTATTATTCCTCTCCCAACGTCACCGAAAAGAATAACTCGTTCAAGTATTCCGACGGAACGGATTGGTTGGAGATTCGAATTCCCAAAGGGAGTTACGACATAGACGATTTGAACAATTACATTCAGACGCGAATGAAGACGGATGGAAAGGGAAGCAACAAGATCAGACTCGCTCCCAATCCTAATACCTTACAGACGATGTTGGATTTGGAAGATAATTTTCGAGTGGATTTCAACACGGACGATTCTATAGGCAAGATGTTGGGATTCGATCGAAAGATGTATCGAGGCCACGCGGCATCTGAAAATACGGTCGACATTCTCGCAGTCAATAGCATTCTGGTGAACGTGGACGTGATTGCTGGAAGCTACGTGAATGGTAGCGCTCAACCGACGATCTATTCCTTCTTTCCAAACGTGTCGCTGGGTTATAAGATCGTGTAGTGACCTCGAAATTTAGTTCATCTACCAGTGATTTTAGACACGTTGTATAGTCTCAAAACCACGCTGACGGATCAAAATGGTGAACTGTTAGATCTTCGCGGAGAGAAAGTGACGATACGATTTCACATAAGAGAAATATAAAAGCAAAAAAAAAACAATATTGTGCATATATATAGATAACAAAAATAAAATAAACGCAATATTAATTTTATAAAATTATTTTAATATAATTATTAAACAAGAAACAATTGAAGTAAATAATTTAAAAAAAAAAAACAGAATTATGACAGAATACATGGTTAAAAACTTGAACATATCCGCAGGACAGAGACGAATGAGAAGACGCTTATCCTCAAACAGCGTCCGTTTTAAGTTAGAATGGGCCAAACAGCGAAGAGAAATCGGATATTGCCTTTTAACGTACTCAGTCTCTGGATGACGCGTCCCACGTCGCTCCCCATGCTATGAAAGCCAGCGTACCTTACGCTGGAATAACAGTACCGTCCGTTAAAAGTAAATTGTAAACAAACTATTGGGAGCAGCTTCGCAAAATTTTCAATGTTATCTGTAGGCCATATGTTGAACATGGTCACGACATTTTAATTAAACTTATGAAAACCATTTTTAACTGTTAACAAAGTCGTGTGCTTTTAATAATTATCACGGGACTCGTCCGTTTTGTTCACTTTAAAACATTTGATATTTTGTTTTCATATTAATCAGTGGTAAATAAAGCCTCCCGTCAATTTCATAGGTCAATTTAAAAACTAGACAATTTGATTGGCTGAACAAAATAAAACTGGGCCACATTTTCATAATTTACATAATTAGAGTTGGGAGCTTTCATTGGTCAATTTCAAAACAGGAGAATTTGATTGGTTAAACAAAATACAACAGGGTGATATTGACATAATTTCAGAAGGGAGAATTCACGTAATCTGTCCTATTTAGGGTGGGTTATAGTGTATTAATCTTTTACCTACAAAAAACGCCATTAATTTTTTTTTTATATTTTCACTTTTTGCTTCCAAAACATAGGTTATGACCCCTCATTTGAACGAGCTCGTTCCAACGAGGGGTCATAACCTATGTTCTGGAAGCAAAAAATGAAATTTTTTAGTCATACGAGGACGTTTTTTTTTCCAAGTGCCGTCTGCAACTCAAGTCGGGTGATGGGTTAAAAAGTCCTACTAAGTGGCTAATCTGTAGGTGTGTGTGTCATATGATAAATAGAATATGAAATGAGTGTTTTTCTCATATAATATTTATGAAACTCGTCCGAATTTTCCGTTTGTGCTCGCCAGAGGCTCGCCAAAACAGAAACTTCTTAGACTCGTTTCATGAATATTATATGAGAAAAACACTCATTCCATATCCTCTATATATGTAAGGAATGATCAAACATTAAAAAGACCTGAAAATGACAAGAATGGCGATAAATCGAAAACAAAAAAAAACAGCTGTCTCTAATTTTTCAGATCTACAACATGCTAAAATTCCCCAAATTCGGACTCATTTTAATTGTTGACCCCCATTACTCCTATGACGTAACCTCCAAGTTCGACTATAACGGTTTTTATAAATACGGTGCTACGGCTTTTAATGCGTAAGAGACACAAGGGGACTTACTCGTTCACCTAACAAAGTGGTTCAAAGAAGTAGTATGGGTCACATTCAGTTAGTCATGGTTCATCAACACTACATAGGAATGATGTCATGAATGTGTTCATAACTCTATTGTCCACGTCAGATGATTATTATCATAAGTCTTTCTGACTGCTTCCAATTCTATCAGTTGTAGGCAAGCTCTGCCAAACGTCCAACGGTTGTATGGCACTGCAGATTGAATGGCAAACATTATGGCAAAACACTAAGGAATGGATTTGAACAACCTTACCTGCACATACTTGCCCCCCCCCCCCCCGCCCTCAACTAGAGAGCCCGATTAATAGGCCAGGGACTTGAACTGAAGAAACTTGAATCTGATACCATAAAAAATGTTATATACCAAAAATGAAAGGATTCTGACTTGTGCATCTGAAGAAGCAGTTTTTTAAAGACATCTCTTCATACTGCAATAAGTTAAACTTCGGGCTCCAGTAGAGAGCCAAAACATTGACTCACGGACCCGATTTGAACAGCCTTCAATCTGACCCCCTAGAGATGCTGTATACCAAATATGAAAGCATTCTCATTGGTGGATCTGAAGAAGAAGTTTTTTTAAAGATATTTCCTCACGTTGCACCAAGTTAAAATTCAGGCTTCCATAGGGAGCCCAAATATTAACCCATGGACTCGATTTGAACAAACTTGAATGTGATCTCCCCCCTTCTATACCAAATGTCAAAAAATTATAATTGATGGTTCTATAGAAGAAGATGCTTAACGAAATTTTCTGGCATCCCTATGTTAAAATTCGGGCCCCCATACGGAGCCCAAATATTAACACATGGAATCAATTTCAAAAAAAGAATCTGATTCTCCTAGAGATGTTGTATACCAAATATAAAAATATTCTAATAGCTGGTTCAGGAGAAGTTTTTTAAAGAAATACCCTCTTATTGCCCATAGGAAGCCTAAAATATTAACGCAGATACTAGATTTGAACAAACATGAATCTGCCCACCCCCAGGTGTGTTGTAGACAAAGCATATTGTGCTAAGTTAAAACTTGGGCTCCCATAAGGAGCCCAAATATTAACTTAGGGACGCGATTTAAACAAACTTGAATTTGCCCCCTAAGAGATGTTGTGTATCAATTATGAAAGGATTCTGACTGGCAGAGCTGCAGAAGATTTTTAAATAAGTTCCTTAGATTGCACTAAGTTAAAATTCGGGCTTCAATAGAGATCCCAAGTATTAATGCAGGACCCGATTTGAACAACAAACTTGAATCTAACCCCCAAGAGATGTTGTATACAAAATATCAAAAGATTTTAATTGATGCATCTGAAGAAGAAGATTTTTAAAAATGGAATTCAAATATATGGGTATTATTAGAGTCATGGGCCATGTGGGCGTAGCAATCTTTTTTGAACCAACTTGAATTGACATTATTATAAGGAAGATGCAAACCAGATTTGATTCAATTGGGTCCAGTAGTTTTAGCGAAGAAGTCGATAATATAAAGTTATCGCCGATCGACGGACGGACGGATGGACGTGCGTGGAGTAAAATTTAATTTTGATGTTTCCTACTCTCGATAGACATTTACGTTACAGCGTCAAAGGTAGAGATACAAATTGGCAGTACTCGCCCTCAGTTATTCTTTCAGACTCCTGTGACATAAATGTAGCGCTACGGTTTGTAGTGATTGTGTTTTTCTTTTTTTTTGGGGGGGGGGGGGGGGTAGTGGGATGGTTAGGATGCTGAACAAAGGATAAGGGGTGTCCTCCCCTATGCCGTTCACATCCTATCTCAGGTACCTGACTTCTAGTTTTAACTGTAGGTCTGGCCTCAAAATCGGAGGGTATACCACGACGTTGTTTACGTCACATCCCTCGGAGTTTCAATTCTCTTTCAACTTTTGGGACGATCAGTATGAAATGATTTCAAATCTCTACATTGAAATTTAATATTTTGACACTTTCAGCCGTTATTGGAAAGTTCGTGTTAAGGTTAAATATTGTAGTAGAGTGTGAATATAAATGTCGCAAGACATCACTTCGACTATTCTCGAAAAGTAGATAACATGTTATTGGGGTATCTGTTGTAGTTTGTGCTGTTGGGGTGCTCGCAAATTTAGAGGAGGGGGGTGAAAAAGCATAAATTGACGAAAAAAACGACGAAAACTTTAAAGAAAAACCCGGAAAACACACATTTTCATTTTTCGAGCACGCCACCCGAACTTTCGGCCATGTCCTTTGGTGATTGCACAGGTCGGTATCACCTTTTTAGATATGATGTTTGATTATAGATGGAATTTGCAAAAGTTGAAAGTGACAGGCTTGAATGAGGTGTTGATATTAAAAGATCAAGAAAAATGCGTTTTTTTGTTTTTTTTTTGATAAAGGACGAAAATTGAAAACACGGCTCGTTATTTTCTAGTCCGGATTATCGTTTATAACTATGCCAAATGCCATGAGTGTAGTTTGAAAGTTGTGGCCGAAGTTTGTCTGAAAAAGAAAGAACAAAATGGGTTGACAATAGTTTTTAGTCCTTTCACTTTCGTTGAATACTTAATGACTTGCGGGCAAAGTTTACATAAATAAATAGTTAAACGATAATAAAAATAAATCAATCGGCCGTAGCGTTACCACCCCCCCCCCCCCCCCCCACACACACACAACACACACACACATACAGGCCCTAATCGTATACGTCTCTGTATACCATAGAGTGCCCCAAAATACAACTGGTCGTGTAAAGGTTCGAAAATTTCTGGTCATTTGAGTTTTTGAAACATTTTTATGTTTTGTTTCTGTGTTATTTTATGTGCGCTATAGGAAGCCTAATGATTGTCAAAGAAACATACCTCTGACACAATTGAACTTTCTGCAGATATTGAATAATTATAACCAAACTTGCAGACGTCTTCGATATACGTTCCATTTGTTAACTCACTCCGTATTGAACACTTTGAATATTTCTCGGAAACGTTGCCGTTTTGATAATCGTCCAACAACACTGTGGAATTTTCCGGTCGGTTACATGTGAAAGGGGGAACATAACCTGGAATAAAAGTTTAAATTGCTCTTGTAACGGGATGGGGGTCTAGAGGTTCCCAAAATGCCCTATCGTACTCCCAAAGGCACATAGCAGCCAGAATTGTCACAAAACTGACCCCCTTTTTACCCAATATCTCCCGAATACAACTCATGATTCGATATCCTTGTACTATGTCCACTTGGTGCAATTGTATAAAGAATATGACTCAACACAGAAAAGTAAGATATTATGTGAATTTATTCTGTAACAGTTATATAAAAGTTTAACAAAAATATAGTCTGCTTAGCACACTTGGGCAGTAAATGGAGGAAGGTGGTGAGATCATTGGGTGAATCCATGCATATCACAATAAATAAATAACAAGTTCTGTACTATTATTATTATCATTTATCGGTGTTAACCCTTTATCTAACATGAAAAGAAGACGACACTCGAAAACAAATTCGTGCATAACTATTTTTTTTCCATTTTTCGTATCAAAAACATAGATTATGACCCCTCGTTGGAACGAGCTCAACGAGCTCGTTCCAACGAGGGGTCATAACCTATGTTTTTGAGACAAAATATGAAAATATATTGAAAATTAATTGGCGATTTTTGAGACTAGCGCTGGCCGGTTTTGGCCGTAAAGTTGGGTAAAGGGTTAAGGTCACATATTTCTGCACAATGGTTAATCATGACCACGACAATTTTACGGGTGGAGGAAGCCGGAGGACCCGGAGAGAACCACCGAGAAACGGCGAGCAACTGTCAGCTCCTCAACATAGTAACTCCACACAAGCAGGGTTAACATTGGCTGAAGACAGGTGCACCATCGACGTGCAGTACGCCTTAGTACACCACGTCACCGTGCCCCCACGTGGGCAATGGGGACGAGGTGTCTTGCCCAAGGACACAACGCGGTTGCCGCAGGTGGGATACGAACCGAGGACCTCTCGACTTGCAGCCTGCTCCTCTACCAACTAAGGCACCGACCACACACACCCACACCCCCACCCCCACCCCCCAGCTCCATGCCTGACACGACTATAATCAAGCGAACAGACAATCTACCAAATTCATCTTCAGATTATTATGAATTTTTCAAGTTAACAACCTTGAACCAAATGAACGGACAGGTTATCAAAACGATCTGTAAATATTAAGTAAACATTATAACCAAATGAACAGACATATTACCAAAATGACTGCAAGCTATGTAAAATTGATTAAATTAACAACTTACAACCAAACGAACGGACAGATTACCAAAATAAACTGAATTATAGGAGTTTACATTCTTCAGTAAATGTATTAGGCAATTTATTCTTCTTCGCATATTGCAATTATTCAGTATGACACAAGTGTTTTTTTTTTTAGTTTGCACAATTTTAGGGGGACCTAATAATTATATTTGAAAGTCACATGTAGGGATCCAAAAGTTTTGATGTAAATAATTATATTTAGGAGGACCACATTTTGGATGGAAAATTATTTCATTTCAATTTCTGATCAGAAAAAAAGCTGCTGTCATCTCCTCATACTGAGGCAGACAAATTTTGAATTCCGCAGG